>JAHLJT010004567.1:3505620-4105620 GCA_031308135.1 Acheta domesticus | reverse complement strand
ATTCTTGAACCCTTCAACACTAAACATAGATTGATAAAAAAAGTCCTCTAAAAACACTATTACTTTGTTGAAATGAGTTACTAGGACTTCAATGAAATTGCAAAGAACAGAAAAACAAGTTCTCTCTCCAATTTCTAATTCACTCTAAAAAATTGTAAAGCATGATGTCTACTCTTTACAATCGCTAAAGACCTTCCTCACAGTTAAATTTTTCGTAAAATTGTTTGACCCGCCATCTCTGGAGACTACCGTGCATTTACATTACTATTTCGGCTTCTCGTCTTGCAATGCGATTGTAATGCAGACGGTTGTTCATAATATGCAAATGAGGGCACATATATTCACCTGGAAGCGTGCTTCACACAACCACTCCCGTCCACTGACAGCCAATGTTCAAGTAGGATTTCATGATGAGTTAAAAAAGGTTTTTAAAAACATTTAAGTAGAAAATGGGCAATAATTCAAGTAATTACATTCAATAAACGAATAATAGTCCATGTTGCTGCGTTCTCATCTAATTCTTTGCCCTGGCTGTCGCTGAAAGAAAAGATAAAAATACATCTCTGTGGAGACACGTTTATGCACATTCTAAAAGAGCTCGAAAGTAAAAAAAGAAATGTCAATAGAAATACGAGAAGAATAGCGTGATATTAAAGCACGCGTGACGGCGCTCAAAACTAGAGCGGTTTCCTCAAAACATGTATTTTTTAGTTACATAACTTTTCTTGTCCTCACGTATAAACGAGAGTTAAAAACACCGGCGCGCGCGCGAGCGCGCACACACATACGCAAACAGTTGTCAGATACAAAGCCTTGACACGCGTTTCTCTACGTATATGTCGACGCGCTGAATTCGAATCTCAAGCCAGAATTGCGCTACCAACCTCCAGTTTTTTTAACCGTGAAAAATCATCGTGAAATTGTAAATGACTTTGATAGCTGACAACTTCCGAGAACTTTTTTGTGCGCCAATGAATTTGAAGTGATTGTGACAGATGTTTTACGGCGACAGAATTTATTGTGACAGAAGCTGTCGGCGACTCGAGACATTAGCATTGTTTTAAAGCCTAGGCCATTAAAGGGAATGAAAATTACGTCAAATTGCGCTGTGAATATGAGTCAAACTGTGATCACATCAAAGCAATGTTGTCACGGTCGATGCCACGAGCAGGAGTCAATTGCAAGAGTGTCACGTCGAAATTGCTTCTCCACGCAGTTCATAACCCTGCCGCAAGAGACAACGCCATCCCTACTGTGGAACGGCTGGGTTACTGATAGTTTCCTCTCCCGACGCTAGTGGCGCAGAAAAGCTTGTGGCATGGCACGGTGTCGCGAGGCGTTCCCCTGTCGCCAGTAGGAGACCTTGACACCACTGCCATAGAGAATGTCTTTCAAGGTTAAAAAAAAAAGACATCCTAAGTGGTAGGAAGAACACGAAATTGCTGTGTATTGCCGTCCAAACGGAAATAGCATTTATAAAAATACGTTGAAGGGGGCGGGCTGTGTGAACGATCATTTTATCTCCATTGGGGAGAGGGCCTCTAGGCGGATTCGGTTCCTGGCCATTGCACGTCGAGTTCTCGGCAGATCTTTCAGGGTGCTCTCGTTTCACAGGCCTCTCATTCCACCGTCCCTCGCATGATCATAGTTTTTCCTATCATATCATTCGTGGATCTCAACACCGTAATTAGTAATTTAATCTTTAAACCCGATAATCAGCTGGGGACAAGGTGCATAAACTATCACATAGATCACTGTCCACGAAATTTTAAGAACGTGGAGAGTCAAATTATTTAAAACATGTGGATTGTCGCTGGACAAATGGTCTGACACAAATTATTGTCACTTTGACCCCCGTTTCGTCACAGTGTATGTGATTAAAGATCTTGTGAATCTGGTGTAAATTTTTCGAGAAAGACAATTAGAAAGACATCACCTAATGTTCACCATATTGTGTTCAAAGCATTAGAATATTAATTGATAAAATGGTGTAAACAATTTTCTGTGACTTCAACCGATTTTGAACTTTCCAATGTGTTCCCACTCTCGGATTTAAGTCTGACAGAATTGTTATTTTATAATCATTCTTATTAAGTTCTTTTGTTTTTAAATTTTTAATATATTTGTAACAATTTTCTAATTTTATTAATGTTTTCAGTTGTAGTTTTCAAAACGATTCCAAGCCTGAAATAAAAATGAATTGTCATGAAAATGAAATAAAATAAAATGTTGGTTATACCTAACTGATTGTTAAAAATAAAATAATAAACAATTAACTATTTAAAATATACATATTAAAGCATAAATATTTCACCAGAGAAAAATAACCAAAAAATTACAGAAGTGTTTCCTTTCACCCATATTTTGCAGTCTTGAACAATCGGTGAATTTTTAATTCTACAAATCTTTTGGAAGTAACCCGACCCTGCCTCAGCATTTATTCCTCACATCCATTCATTAGGCAGGAACAAGAATTCATTCTCACTTCAGTGTAAAAAGTAGTGGTGCTATAGAATGGCACAGACTTTCCCGTATTAATTTTCTATTTTCTTGGGTCTTCACTAGCTATTCGGAATTGCCACATACTCTTTCTTGCCAGCCACCATCTATCACCGCCAAAAGTACATTTTTTGTCATTTTCTTAATTTTTCGGTTTCCTTTTGGTAGAACGAAAATATTAATTTTAGAATATTAAAGAACACAAAAACCTAGCCGTAAATGGCAATTTTCTTTTAAAAATTATGTGCCGTTTAAGAGAAAATGGCGTTTTAGCACTACTAAAAATGCGAAATTTGAAGCTCATTTTCACAGAAAATTTTTGAGTTTTCAAAATACTTTATTTGAAGTTATTTGAAGCACTTACACTCACAAATATAATAATGTTTACAAATTGCCGGTAATGTGCATATTAAAGATGTGAGAGATCTTTCAAAAAAATTACAATTATGTAATTTTTGAAAAAACAAAACAATAACTCAAAATAAAGTTTACGCTATACTAAAGAGTGTAATTAGCACTATCCGTTACAAAAGTTTGAAGAAAAAATTTGCAGCCATATACGAGAAAATGGCGTTTGAGCATTTCTGAAAATGCCGAAATTTGTGCTACTTTTCACAGAAAACGGTAGTGTTTTCGAGAAACTTTACTTGACATTATTTAAAGCATATATACTCGTAAATATAATAATGTGAAAAAATCGCCGATAATGTAAATATTAACGACGTGAGAGACAAGTAAGAATATTTACATTTTTGTAATTTTTGAAAAAACCAACCGATAGACCAATATGGCTTTTATGTCATTGATAGAGTACATTTACCACTATCCCTACCAAAAGTTTAAAGAAAAAATTTGGAGCCGTTTTGGAGAAAATCTTGTTATTGTAATTTTTTTTTAAATTGCACATATTGCACGCAATATTGCACGAAAACTACTAAAATTTTGAAAAACATTTACATGACCTTTATTAAAGAACTCAATATGCAGAACAAATTTTAATTGAAGAAAAAATCTCTATCTTCAATTTTGTTGTTGGAGAAAGACGCAGAAAAAAAAGTCAAACTTTCACAATTTTCGAAAATTCAGAGCTGTACGTGAAAATAGGACCTCTGTCATGTTAATAAGTGTATTTCACTCTATTCATACAAGAAATTTAAAGAAAAAATTTGGAGCCATTTTTGAGAAAATTTTGAAAATCCCCGGGGGGCTTCATATAAAGTAGCCCCAAATTTTGAAGAATCTTTTTCAAAATCTCAAAGCTTCGACTAGAATCAGATCGACCGGAGAATATCCATTTTGGAAGAAATCGTACGATTGGTTTAGGTGCTAGCAGTGTTCACAGACGGACAGACGGACGTTTTCCTTTGAATTGGTTTTTCGGTTCTAGGGGGACCTAGAAATCAGGGTTTCTGGCTACACCACATGTTAGGGGATTTTTTTTCTTAATTTAGCAACTGGTTTTATCCACTTTTTCGTTTTCACGTCCCGGCAATTAATTTTTTTCCGCCGAAAATTGTCCATTTTTTCGCGCAGCATTACATAACTTTCCCTATACTACGTATATCACTTCGTGTATACGTACTATACGGGAAAGTAAAAAGGAGCAATTTCATTTTCCCAACATCCTTCCATTCCGCCCTGCCCCACCCCACCCGCCTCGTTCCCTCCCTCTCCACTCCGCTGCCCTGCCTCCCGTGGCTCGCGCCCCTCCCCCATCAACCACCGACTCAGCGCTCCCCCCTCTCCTTCACGTTTTTCACAACCCCGCCCCGCAGTACCCTGACCACAGCCCCTTTGCGCGCTTCTGCAAGGCAATCCCTTAATGCACAAGTGCAGTGCGGGTTGCATTGAGTCAAATATTGTAAAGAAAAACAGGGGTAACATTTTGAATCGTAATCCATGTTGTTTTGATTCATGGCCAAATTTAAGGGTATACTTTCATTTTCATAAAATAGACAGCGGTGGTACAAGATTGTGCAATGGTCTTGTACGTTGGCGATGGGTTTGGTGCTGCAATAAAGCTGAAAGATGTCGACGAGTTTCTTTTGTGCTTGAAAGAGTTTCGGATAACAGTTGAGCCAGCTGGATTTTCAGTTTTGATCAAATGGTTTCCTTAAGTCAAAAACGTATTGTAAAGTAGTTTGGAAAGTATCGAGTAGAGGAAGGAAAATACTGCGTAGCAATTGTCTCCTTTATTAAATGAACTGGCAATGAACACCAATCGACAATGCTGACAAAAGTGGAGTGCGTGAATTATGATTTTGAGACACGAATAATCTTGCGACGGAAATTGTTACAAGAATTCAGGTGAGCCATCCATAACACGTGACTCGCGGTCTTCACCCACTGTACGACAATGCTCACCCACACACAGAGATACGCGCCCAAGAAGTTTGGAGCAATCCTTTCCGAACGTCTTTGATCGTCCTCCCGATGGCCCAGAGTTTTCTGAATCTATTTTTATTTTATACAGATCCCATCAAAAAATGAATTGTTATTACAATTATTATTATATGATCAATGCAAAACTGATTACTAGGTGGATATTTAACTAAATAAAAAACGTAATGTAATTTATTACGAAAAGTGAATAAAATTCAATTTTCCTTGATTGCCTCACCGCAATATTTAATCCGTCACCATCGTTAAATAGAAGCAAGGACATGTGATTGAAATAACTACATATTTCTTAAAACCAATAAATTGTATAACTTTCATTATTTTAATAACAATCTGAGAGACGTAAAAAAAATACGTAAAAATGGACAGTGAAATAAAAATTGCAACATAGAAACACTGAAACATAGCGAAATAAAATGCACTTGCTTATTTACATAAAGTGCCCTTGAAGGAAGTGTGAAATTGCGTTGCAGGCGCGGCTGGTGCCGTGCGAGCGCTGCGGGCGCACCTTCGACCCCGACCGCCTGGCGGCGCACGAGCGCGGCTGCCGCGCCCCCGCCCCCGCCCCCGGCGCCGCCCCCGCCGCCCCCGCGCAGGTGAGTCGCACTCGACCGACGGCTTTCACTCCACTCACCACGCACGAGCTCTAGCGTCAACGGCAATAATTCGTTTTGACGGTGGCCAACGGAGACCTCCTGATGGTTCACACTCTTCAACTGTACATGTGTTATGTTCAATTAATTCTATTTTCTCAACTAGTAGAATATTACGGAATGAAAGAAAGAAAATTACCAAGGAAAATGCTGGGCTTTAAATACAAAAAAAATGAAATTAAGTTAATTCCTAATAATGATTTGTACAAAAAAATGAAATACAGATACAATGTGAAAGAGGAGAATTAGTTTCTATGGTCATATCTGTAGAACGAATAGTAACAGACTAACTAAACAAACATCTGAGTTCTTTTTAAATAGAAAAACTAAGAGTAATTTGTTTAAATTAATCCAAAAAAACTTGGATGAATTAAAAATTACTGATATATTAATTGAAAATAAAGAACAATTCAGAAAAATAATTCAAGATGAGCAGCTCAAAGTCCAAGAACAACAAAATCCAAAAGGGAGGCAAAAGTGTCAGAAGAGAGAAAAAGGGCAACATCTGAAAGAATGAAGGAATATTGGAAGAAATGTCTGCCCTCCAGAAGTTCAATTACACTCGAGGTTTTTAATTATTTTAATTTACGAAATAATTCGAAAAATGTAGTGTGTTGCCCGGTTTATTTTCCAAGAAAATAGCAACAAGACGGCGCAAACTCACATTGTAATTAAATTTTCAAATACACCAAATGTGATGTGTTTAACTTCGGTGAGTTTGTGGCCTCCGCCGTAATCGAATACGTAGGCCGAGCAGCAGTTTCCCTTTCACTTCCGAAGGAATGCCGGAGTAGTTCCCTAGAACACGGGCCACGGTCCGCGCGCGATCCGTCCTTCCCCTCGCGCCTCTTCCTTTGGCTCATCGCATGTCTCTGTCAAGCGTCCCAGATCCGGAAAGTAGAGGCAAACTCGAGGCTCAAAATGTGTTTCGTGGTGGTGGAAAAAAGAAATAGTGAAATACGTTGGCCAGTGAAATAATGTATGCGTTGAGTAATTCAACCGATAAATTTCTACGGTGTTCAAGGTCTTTATTATTCATATCCAAATAAGTTATCTATGGAATAACTTATTTGGGCATGAATCACCAGTTTGAAAAAATCTTATTTTGATGGTTCATCGCCCGGGGGGTTGTGGTGGGGGGAACGCTCGCGTTTGCACAAGTGGGTAAAACTCTCGGGTACCTTACCACGTATGCGCTCTTTCAAGACCTCATTCTGTATCAGGATTTTACTTCAAGTCAGTGTCTACAGGACCCATTTTGAGATAGTGCCTCACTTTTTTGTATTCTTTAATTTTGTTATTTAGATTGTTAGAGTGGACCTTATCTCCACACTTGGAATTTGATCTGACAGAGTACATCCTGCTCCACTTCTCAGGAAGCGCATTTCTGAGGATTCATTTCTCCAATTCTGTGCTCTTTTCAATGCCCAATTCTCACTACCATACATCAAGACTGGAACTGCCATCGATTTATAAAGTCTTAACGCTGCGTCTCTTCTTACATTTTTTTATCCTTTTAATGGTTCCACAAATATGTTGAAATAGTCTGTTAATGGGCGAATCGTATCACCAGGATGTAAATATCAAGATCAACACAAATGGCATATAACTACAAACCCTTCGTGAATCGGGATGTAGGACGCCCAAGAAGAAGATGGCAGGATGACCTCTTGAATTGGAAAAGGCCTTCAGTGGCTTACAATAAAGCAGAAGAAGAAGACTTACTTTTTTCTCCCACACACAAAATATCAAACGCATTTTTATTTGAAACTAGCGGAGCCCGGCAATCGTTGTTCTGCCCTTTATCTCCCTCTTTCTCCTTCCCGTTCCTCTGCGTTACCGTCAGTGTCTCTCCTTCTCTCTCTCTCCCTTCGTCTCTCACCCCGCCTCTCTCTCTCTCTCTCTCCGTCTGTCTGACTTTGCATGTATCTCTCTCTGTATGCCTCTCTCTGTTCTTGTTCAAATTTAGTTCCAGATTTCGCACATTTTTGGGAAATTGGGGTAATATTGAGAAGCGTCGGATCAGCAAAAATGTAATAGAATGTTCAAGAAGTTCATTCTGGAGATTACTGTATGATAAACGTTTCTTTGAGGCCTTCGGTCTCAAAATTTTAGTTTTTAAGGCCCTAGAACGCTTCGTTTAGGAATTAATTAAATGATATAGATTCAAAAATCTTACCGAGTGTAGCGGGTTGCATTTGATATGAATATTTAGTTTTTTATTCTACAGCGTCATCTAGCGCCATTTTCCCGATATTTTAATAGTTATACGGGGCGGAGATGAATGAAACAAAATAAAAGTAATTAAAATTGGTCCAACCGTTCTTGAGTTATAAATTATGTAACTGTCCCGACTTTGTTCAGGGACCGTCCATAAAGTTTCAGCAAATTTCGAGTATTTACAATACCCCCTCTCCCCCTTGTAACGCACTTCCCTATCTGTATGTAACGCTGCCTCAGAACCCTCCCCTCACTCCCCCTTATATGAATGTCGCGTGCAGGGCGGAGGCGGCGGAGGAGGCGGTCGTCCGCCGCCCACGGTGCCGTGCTACATCTGCGGCCGCCTGTTCGGGTCGGCGTCCATCGGCATCCACGAGCCGCAGTGCCTGGACAAGTGGCGCGCGGAGAACGCGCAGCTGCCGCCGGCGCAGCGCCGCGCAGAGCCCGTCAAGCCGGAGGCGGTGCTGCAAGGTAAGGCCTCCCCCGCCCCTGGCCCCGCCCGCACTGCACCGCCCGCCGCCGCAGGCAAGCCCCCCGGGCGCCGCACCGCCCCCCGGGCCCACGCCAACGCCGGCGTGGTGGTGGTCGTGCCCGTGCCTGGCCCGCCGCCGCCGCCGGCGCCGGCGCCGCGCGGCCGCAGCCGCCGCTTCGTGCCGTGCCACCTGTGCGGCCGCTCCTTCGGCACCGCCTCCATCATCATCCACGAGCGCCAGTGCCTGGAGAAGTGGAAGCGCGAGAACGCGCAGCTGCCGCCGGAGCTGCGCCGCCCCGAGCCAGAGAAGCCCGACATCGTGTACAAAGGTAGCCGCCACGCCCCCACGCACCACCCGCTTCGCTTTGCTTCGCTTTGCCTCGCACCCCCCCCCCTCCTGCTCTCCAACAGGGATGCGACGTCCATTTCCGTGTTGGCAAAACATCGGCGTTTTTGTAGAGACATCGATGTTTCAAACATCGTCATGTTTTTTTACATTCATGTATTGTGCTCGGTCATTTTTAGGTTACGATATTTTGTTTCTGGATAAAAATCCTATGATCACAATTCTGTAAAACGTAAAATATGAAACTATAACTAATAGTGTTGGTCCATTAATTGGAACCAAAGGAACTCTATTTAAACTATCATCTTTCTCGCCCGAGATGACCGCCATGGCTTAGTATTTCCTCTTCAAATTCATTTCGCACATTGAGAGGTGGTCAACGAATGCGCTGTGGGCGTAGGGCCTCCTTCGTCATCTCGTAAACCTTTCTCGCCGAATTAAACACCACGAACACCGTCGAATTAAATTGAGTAGCATTCCAATTTAATGTTAGAGGTTTCCAAACCAGCTTGAAAACATGGATGTTGAAAAGCGTAGATCGTTTTTAGCGTAGATGTATTATGAGCATCGATGTGTTGTTATCGACGTCGCATCACTACTCTCGAAGCGTCGTCGATCGCCGCTGCGCCGCAAATTGTGTCCTGCAACCCTCGAAACGACACGCAACTCGAGAAACGGATGTCCGTTTCGTAAAAGAAATATTAAAAGCATCTGTTGATTTTTTGGTGCCTTTAAAGTTTCGTTAAAATAGCACTAAAAGGTTTACATTAACTGAACAATATTTTTTTTAAACGATTTATCTTCTGTGTTCTACTGCACTATATCTTCGTACAGAAAACTTGCCAATCGACGAATTAATGACCTTCCTTCTTTACGTTTCTTTCGCGTTTAACACGTAGGCGTTTTCGAAGTGTCACATAAAACAACATTGTTAAAGAAATATAGAACTAAAATATACTAGGTTTAACCATTGTGTTTTACTTTGGCAACCAGACCTGTGCCCCTGCGGAAGCAGGGTTACCGTTATGTGGTTCCGCCATTATCCTTATAGCATGAGGGCTTTGTGCGTGAAGGAATATTCGTGATATTATATTACTATTTTCTTCGGTGGCCTTCACTTCGAGTTGGTATCAAGGGAACATTACATCTCCACAGAAGCTGCTAAGATACCATGGCAACGTCACCGCATGACTCTCAAAAAAGTAATTTATTTGAGGAGGAATCTGCCTTGACGTTTCCTGAAATTCTAGATGCTAAATTATTGCTTTACTACATGAAACACAATCATTGGGATAATTTGTTTTCAAGTCAGTCAACCACAGGCCAGTTGTTGTGTTGACACTTGATAATAACATTCGATGTTGCAAAACAAGAATTTGAAGACTATTGAATAAAGAATCCTATTGATTAAGAAAAATTAAGTGTATCAATTATTACTCTACAAATCCATCTAATTAGATGTATGGCCCACAATTATGATAACTAACGTTGCTTCATAAAGATCCAGGACTTTGGATGGAAACGTGCAATATTTGTAAACTAATTAGAAGAATATTCTGTATATTTGGCTTAATAATTAATTGTAGTTATATGAAGAAAAAAAGAGAATAATCTCTCTTCAAAAAAACGAAACATTGCAGAAAAACATCCTATTTCTCATGTAACTTAGTATATTCCAGGAGTCAGCATCTAGAGGGGAAAATATGTATCCTCTCAAATAGTCTGCTTTTTGAAATAGTGTGATGTGTCGATTTATACTATATGTATCACCAGGTGATCAGTTTTATTATTAGTGGGGTGGCAATTTCTGAATCAATTTGATTTGATTTCCAGTCTAATTGCAGTAATATACATCTCTAAGAGCAAAATACGCAAACCAAATTTCCATTTTAAGCAATTTTATTTACTCTCCATGAATTCTTGAGTGACTTATTTACAATACTCCAAATGATATACTAAATCTCTACAATAAAGTCTCTCATCTCAACTACAAAACTCCTTCCCACCTAAGGAAGGTAAATTGAATTGTTTTCGATGCACACATTATTCGCAACCACAGAATATCCGAGATGATCTGCGAAAACAAATGATTAATTGTCGATAACGTTAATGCTTGTTTTTAAAGGTATTCGCATATATTTATAATAAAAACATAAAAATTCGGGCAATTCGTTTAATAGTACTAATTAAAAAAAAATAATGGTAGAATTATTAAAACGCTTGAACATTGCATAAATGCTATTGGAATAACGCAACCGCAACCTTAGGGGCTAAATAAACTGTCTAAAACTCTAAATAATAGTTGTAGTTGGGATGTCAATAAAATATACTACCAGTTAAAGTAAACTTCATGCAATAACACAAGGAAGTTCAAGAGCAATGTCTTTAGTAATTACCTTCTATCCATATAAGATCCGTCACATCCTTACTTGTTTTCCTCAAAACCGACGCGTACCTCCTGAGCCAAAGGGCTGACTGAAACTGTGTTGCAGAAAACGGCGCGATCGACTACGAGGGCACCATGGAGGCCATTTGGCAGACGCACCTGGAGCAGCTGGTGCCGTGCTCGCTGTGCGGCCGCACCTTCTACCCCGACCGCCTGGCGGTGCACGCGAGAGCTTGCAAGGGCCCCAAGCGGTGAGGCCGCCGCCCCCGCCCCCGCCGGGGCACCCAGGGACCAACGCTTCGCTCGAGGCTCTTCGAGTTGACGGGGAGAGGAACAATATTGACTGAGGTAACGCCTGTTGCCAAAAGTAACGTGAGCAGCTGGTCTGCAAAACAGGCTTCTGTATTTAGTTCCTTTGAAGAGAGAGAGAGAGAGAGAGACACGGATTTACTTCACGGTTTCACTTGGACCGTGCCATCTAGGTATGAAAGCACAAAATTTGATGCTGTGATCCACTCTGACCATCATTGCTGGTCTGCACACGCACACAGACATCTGATAATGATGAGCAGGACAATTTGGTGAATGAAACTGCTCCATTAACAACAGGCTAACCAATTTTTACTGAGAACAGAATTAAAAGAAAATTCTACACATTTTGTTGCAGTAAAATCTTGCTTAACTTAATAACCAGAATCATGATATAATTAGTTGATCTTACCTTTTTACTTTTTGTTTAAATATTTACAAATACAAAGGTCTGATACTTGTAGTTTATACATTATAATGTACTTTTGTAATAATTAAATGCTCGAGCAACACTTTTAAATAATATTTTTTTAATAATCACAAGAGCAATGGCACCCCTTGCAGAAAAATATTGTGTAATAATCTGTTATTTCCTTTTTTGTAAATATATAGTTCACAAAATTATGTTAAACATCCATTTTATTTTAATTATTTAATATTTTACGTAATATTTTAATTAAAAAGTTTACAAATAATAGTTCTCTTTATATATTGTTTCTGATGCAGATTTTGTACAGCATTGCACATTAAAACTGGTCATTTACTGGTCAGTGTGGTGAAGTAACAATTCTTATTATGAAAGATTTTATATTTCATAGAACTTTTCTATAAAATTTAACAATTTCTTACATATTAATGGTTTATAAGCAGTATAAAAGTGGTGAAAAATTGGTCTCTCACACACACAATGCTAAATACTATACCATTTGAGGCATGATGCATTCACCACTTATTGAGCAAATGTTAAGGTTGACTCTCTCTTCTTTAGGAATGCTGAAGAAACATTCCTTCCAACTCAAGTGTTACAGTAAAAATGTCTGTTTTTGACATGAATGTTATTAACTTACAATAAAATTATTACCGTTATCATTTGCTCAAGATTCAATGAATAAAAGTGATAAATGTCTCCGGGTTCCACTCAAGATGGAAATTATATCCTAATAATATTCTTTCACTCTCCAAACAAACCACATTCAGAATAATTAAGAAAATTCAAATTTCACAAGAGTACCAAGGAAAAAATATGGATGAAGAAAGGACTGGATACCTTTAAATAGGGATGACGTACTAGAATAAAATTCTTCAAATAAATAATATTTCAGTGTCAAGGATGATTTTATATACAAAATTATCAGCAAATACAAGGGTATTTTATCAGGAGAAAGTGTTGAGAAACATAAATCACTGGTATTACAAAGGAAGTATTAATAAATAAACTCATATAAACTCAACAGAGTCTGTGATACACACTACTCTTTATCCAAAATTGCATCTATATCTTCAATTTTACTATATACAATTTTATCTTAGAATGGCAAATGTATATGTTCAAATCCACACTCACATAACACATTCATGCACAAACAAGGCACTAAACTGCCCACAGCGTAATATGCACCTACAAGCAACAAAAACAACTTTCTTTTTTGTCTGAAGCACCTACTTTCCCTTGATACTTGACAAAACTAAACCCCATTAATACAACAATTAAGAAGTGATAAAGAAATTTGTTACACAAGAGAGCAAAATGTAAAATATAGCCACAGAAACTTTCTAATTCCACCTAGTTCTTGTACAGAATCACACAATACAAAATGAAAAGAAAAATGTATTATTTGGTTTAAAAAACATTTCCCTAAATGAGTTGCCTTAGATATCACAAAATTCAGTCAATACTGATATGAAATGGGATTCAATAACCTCTACGCTGCTGCAGGGAAAAGTTTGTTGGAAAACAAGAACAGATTATGCCTCATTGCAAAGATGCACCGATCATTTGATATAACTCTCTCAAGCAAACTCACTTGAACACAGTATTGGCCCTCCACTGAACACAATTTCTGCACCGGGCCAAAATAAGACAAGCACAAAGGTATCTCCGTGGGCAAACTATTAAAACAAAAAATATAGTGTGTATGTATGTATATCTATGTACATATTTGCTTGCACAGACTGAGCAGGGCACTTGAGGGCCTCACAGTAGAGCTCCGGAGGTGCTGGGTGGGTTGCTCACTAGCAGAGGAAAGCCACCCTCCGTCCAGTGAATGAGGTTGTGCTCTGCCATCTGAGATGACTGGAAATGGTCTTTGAGCAACATTTGTGAGAAATTGCAATGCATTTGGAACGCTTCATTCTCACGAACAGGGTCACCACACAAACGATACAGATCTGAAATAGATAAACACATAGGTAAAAACATTATGCATAACTGATTAGGTATCACTGAAAAGAAATCTTCTGCACAAATAACATTGAAAAATTGAAGTCTTCCAACACAAACTTTTTTCTGGTAGAAGTACCTAGGTGATATATTATGTACACAGTACTTGAGCAACTCAAAGAGTGTGCGAATGCTCAGATATGCAGTTTCGTCACTCAGACTAGACCACTTCCAGTGCACCAAGTGAGACATATGAGGTGTCATTCGATATGTCTCAGTGTTCTGATGGGGAACTCATAATTTGTTTTTGGATCCACCCAGAAGATTCAGAAAATTTCCAAAAATCTTGTTTTGGTGCTGAGATTTTTGTGAGTATGCTGGGAATTAAACCAACACCACCTAAATACATCCATGAAGGTGGGTGTTGATTATGCTTCAGTACTCAAGGGCATTTATCACTCAAATCAACATAATTTTCAATCATGGTTGTGTTTCACTGATATTGACATCTTTATGTGAAGAAGTGAAGTTAATTTGAACAAGTGAATCGTGTGGCAAAAGTCTTTTCGTGAATTGTCAGGCAAAAATTTTTATTATTAGTCATTTTATCAAAAGTCTTTTCAATTATTATTATTATTATTATTATATAGGCATATTACCATATGTAAAAAAAATAAATTTGCAAAAACCTACGACCAGTATTGCCTTGGAACTTATTAAATTCGAACAATTTCAAGTGTATGTGGAGAAAACAAAACTGTGAGTAATGTTCAAGAAAGAATCAACATGCTCACGTACGACTTCTCACTTTTAAATACTTAAGTGTAGAAATACCAATTTTCAAATATATGTGACTCAGAATTTATTCTTAACTTAACTAACACCTTATTCACATAAACATACAAACCATTCACCTTTTAATGTTTATATAGATTTGCATACAATATGGTTAATAGGGCGATTGCAGAAATAGAAGTGAACACAAATAAAACTGAGTGTGTTGAGTTTTAATCTCTTCAAAAATTAGGGGAGAAAAATATGGAAGTGTTGATTAAATCTGGGGAAGATTCAAATGTAGTTGTAGAACATTTTGCAACATAATTTTCAGAACAAATTGAGAATGATCTTATATTAGCATTAGAGAATAACCCAGAAGAACAGCCTACAGGTGATCTTTGTGCATTATTGTGCATATTAGCAAAAATCGTACAAAAATGTGGCTGTACTAAACTCTTAACTATTTGCATCATCAATACCTTCCATAATATTTCACTGCAGTAATATAATTTTGAAATTGCAATATTGCCAGTTCATATACCGTATGGAGGTAATATACAAGACGATTGGGTGTTGGGAATTTTTGAGCATGAGTATAACATTATCAGCTATATACAATTCATTGGCAAGTCCAGTGCCAGATACTGTAAGAACATACTCAAATAAAGCTACGCATGAAAAAAATTTTCAACACATGAAAATAGTTTTAAAACAGGTTCCAGCATTGGTGACATCACATTCAACTAGATTACGGAAGTGCCTAAATATTCTTTGAAATATAATTGAAAAAAATAATGAATTAATAAAAATATAACCTTAATATATCCAGGGAAATAAGTCTACCAGTACCTTACTATCACATGAGCAATGTTTTCTTTGTGAATGAGAGTAACTGGAGAGCTTATTAAAAACCTTCTTTATGGAAGCTTCATATATGTATAACTTACACTATTTTTCAGGTAGCTTTAGTGACAATTTATTGATGGCCAAAGCATTGAGGTGTAACTAATCTGCTTTTGGGAAGATTAGTTACATGAAGAAAGAGTAGCTCTTTCTATATTCAAAATGTATAGTTTTCAAACATCCAAAGAGCTAGTTTTGCTACTGATGCTAACCTCACTTTGTTGGAACTTTTATTTATCATTCAACCATTTATGGCTACAAGCTGGGGAAGAGATTCTGGACCTCAAGAAAGAAATGCAGGTTGTACTTCTACTCCTTAGGTCACACACAATTTTCACTGTTGCTTGACAAAATAAATCAAATCATGGTTTCCAAGAACAGTCAAATAATGGTAATCATTATGCTTGTGCAGTTTGTTCCATTCAAACAGTGATATATTCATATTCCTAAGAAACATGAAATGTTCGATACTATTATTTATTTACCTTTGGAATTGTGTCTTTGGTTCTCAATACAGTTCACTTCTTACATAAAACTAATTCACTTCATAATAAATCAGATGCGGTATGTTACAACAGAAACAGAAGAGCTCTTTTGTTACCTTTCAAAATCGCAGAGGCCCAAAGTTGTACATGAACATCAGGGATTTTGCTTGCTAACTGCATTGCAGGGGTCACCATGTTCATACTCTCTCGACTATTTCCAAGAGACAAGAAAATGTGTCCCAGAAGGACAAGAGAACAGGATGTCAATCTATTCAGATCCTCTGCATTAGCCATCTTCAAAGTTTCCCGAAGATATCGTCTATAAAAGAGAAAAGCAAAAAAATACATAATCATGCTTCTAGTACCCTAGGTTGATGTGCGTAGACTTCATTCCACTGCACTGAAATATAATTACAAAAATAATAGAAAGTCAAATTACTATTCACAACAAAGCCATTATTATTCACACCCAAACCATTATTCCACAAGTTTCAGAGTAGTCTCAAGTATCTTAGTAATCAGCAGAATAATATTTGTAGGAAAAAATTACCCAAAATGATGTAAGAGAACTTTATTTCAACATGAAAGCAAATAAGCAGGTCTTTTTAATATATTCGTATGCATAAGTTGGCTATTTTGCCATGGTTAGATACACATGACATGACATGACATGACATGACATGACAAGACATGACTTGACATGACAAGTTTTCTTGACATGACAGTGTCAGATCACTGAAAGCATTTTTGGAGATGACAAAATCTATAATGGAGCTCAGAATATTCAGAAATTACTCATTTGTATTTTTTCTCCCAAAAATAACATACACAGGACCTATGGTTACAAAGGTAAGTCTTTCTCAATGTTCAATTTTTACTAGTAATTGGTCTCCAGGTTATAAACACATAATTTGATGTATATCATGTATACTGTAAGGTCTTACAGACTTCATGGTCACTGTACTACATCATTTTCCCAGACACTGAATGACAATGTGTTCAATGCTGAAATGTAAAATTTATAGTTTAAAAAGGATAATTAGAATTTAAAACATGTTAAAATAATAATAATAATAATAATAATAATAATAATAATAATAATAATAATAATAATAATAATAATAATAATAATAGGTCCCATTAGATCTAATAGGGAAAAATTTTAACATCTTATTTCCAATATCACTTGAAATGTTTTACTTTCAAAAATTTGCAGCCCATGATTAATGAATATGTTAATACATGAAGAGAAAACTTTGTACTCCTTTTTAAGAATATTGGACACACAGAGGAGAGTGAGATTTGGCATACTTAAATTTCATTTGGAGAAGAGCAGAAGGGTAACATATATATATGATACGTAACACAAACATATTAAATTAAATAAAATAATGTAGTCTGCAGATACAATCCATTGCAACACACTACAACACATCAAACATAACTCAGAAATGATGGGTTTTAGAGGCTTGAATAAGAAAAGATTTTTGGCAGAGCTACAGGCCCCTTGATTTCATTTTTAGATGAGCTGCCCGATCATAAAAAAAGTTATCCGTATCATAGAGTTACAGACCATTTATTCATCAGTTTGAACCTTCTCAAACATTTGAAAGAACCCAGATTTTCAGGAATTGAAATCTTGAGGAAAAATAGTATTCTTAACAATTGCAAGTTACCATCACATGTACAAATGAAAATGACGGAAAACAGAATATTCCAAAGGACAACAGAAAAAAGTGATGAAATTGATGATGGATGTGAAAAGTGATGATGATGGATTATAGAGTAGGCACAGTTGAATCAAATTCACTTGAAGAATCTCTAGTCAAGCACGTAAAGAGATATTCATCTAAAGAAGACTACAGTGCTGGCAGTTTATAAGTGACTCTGACATTGTCTCGCCATGTGCTGTGGAATGTTGTGTGATCTGCTCTTAAGCAATCAGCATGCTAGGATTTGTTTACTTTCTCACAGCCAGTGTTCAGTGTTGTCACTCACCTGACTCACACAAAGTTGTGGTGGCAATAAGGTTCGGCTGTGGCGAAGGTTATGAATGTGATATTAAAATACGTCATTATCTGTCAGTAAGTGTTAATGTATTGAGATTTAATTTATCTGTAACGTAGGTTGTGTCATGAACACCATGTAATGTGTGGCAGCAATGTATCAAACTGCCAGATTCGGTACTGTAGCGGTGCTACAACAGCACATACATTCTTGCATTATTTCTAAATTTTCAATTTTTGAAAATTCAGAGTTCAACAAAACGGAGACCTGTGCCATTCTTATAAGTGTCTCTTGTACTACCTGTGGAACATTTTTTGGACAATAATGGATAACATTTTTTAAAGTCAGAATCATTAAAAAATCAATCCTATCAAAACAGCTATTAGTGGTTCTAGGCAGTCTGTTAAAAATCATACTAGCTGTAGTTTGTTGAAGAGGACACCACTCAGAAATAGGCAGGCTTTGCTTTCTAGTTCTCATCTGAGCGATGTAGAGAGAGATAAGAGATGCTCAGAGCAATTAATGAGAAGTTAACATTTCATGAAAAAAAATTAAATCATAATCATCTTGTCCTGAAGAGTTTCCATATAATCTAGAAATAAATAGTAGAATTTGGAAACGTCATGATCACGTCTACAAACTGGTGTCCCATTTCTGAAAGCTAGGTCATGTAGAATTTTACGTTGTACTTTTTTCAATTGATAGGTAAATAGGTGTAAGGTGACCAAGTAACAGAAGCATATTCCAAACTTGGCCGAATCATGGTTTTATAAAGACTTAATAAGTAATCAATGGACTGGAAGGATTTGCAAATTGTTGTGCAAAATCAGACCCAGGGTACTCAGTTATTTATTCGCAGTAACAGGAAAATGTACATTAAAATTGAGTCTGGAGTCAAGAATCACATCAAGATCCCTGATGTTCGAGACATTGTTCAAGGATTCACCATTTAGAAAATATTCTTAGTTTAAGATATTATATCTCTGGCCAAAGATCATTGCATAACATTCATGGTATGGAGTTCCATTTTGTTTGTAGAACACCAATGTGAGAAGTCAAACAAAACCTCTTGTATGTGGTAGTCATTATAACTAGTAATCCTGGCATAAATATTGGCATCAACCACAAAAAGATTTTACTAAAATTAATAATTGGCAGCAGATTAAGAAAGGCAGCTGATCAATGAAAATATCAGAACCAGATGAGAGCCTTTGGATTCACCAGCACTAACTACATATGGCTAGGCTGCACGGCCATTAATGATATACTGGCTTCTGCCAGAAAGAAGCACATCCATGATAGGAGTGAATCATTGATACCAAAGCGAATCACTGATACTTCTCAGTCATACTTTGTTGTAATTAACATGGTCTAAAGCTGTGGCAAACTCTGTGTATACAGCAGTAAGTTCAGAACCTACTTCAAAAGTTTTAATGATATAGAGTTTTTAATTTATAACTAAATTAGTTGTTAGTAATACCATGTTGTCCTGAAAATATTGTGAAGTTTGGGGTGAAAGCATTAATCATAAGTTTCTCAAAAAGGGACAGCACTAAGAATGGTAATAGAATGGTAATTTAAAATACTGCTTTTCTCATCTTTCTTGAAGGCAGCTTTCTATATTTCCAAATTGCAGGGAAAAATCCCCAAGTCCATGGATTGTTAAAGATATAATATAGTGCTGGTGCAAGAGCAAATTCGCAATTTCTCAAATATAAATGGGGGACCTCATCAACTCTACCGCTCATACCAGAGTTCCAATAACTTAATAGCAAGAAAAATTTTAGTTATTGTGATTTTGTTGACTGTAAAACGATGTTGATATATAGTTTGCAATAGTAGTTGTAATGTTACAGTATGACTAGTTGACCTATTAATAAACTTCCAAAAATTGGGAAATGGAACTATTGCCAATTTCTTTACTGCTCTTTGAGGAGAGAATTGTACTACAAACAGAAAATTTAAACAAACAAATATACCCCCCCCCAAAAACATTTAAAAAATAATTATTTAAAATTTGCCTAAATTCATGCAAATTTTTGAGAAAAGTAAAATTTTTGAAAAATGTACAATTATCTTATTTCATGATCTGTTTTTCAACAAATTTTATTAAGGAAAAAAATCTCTATCTTCAACACTAGTTGTAGGAAGACTGACAAATCTTTGATCTTCAATTTTCAAAATAATGAGGGCTTTCAAAGAAAATGAGACGTGCACAATTTTTTAAACGTCTTTTACACTTTCTGAGCACAACTTTAATAAAAACATTTTGAGCCCTTTTTGAGAAAATTTTGAAAATGTATTTGAGGCTTCGTATAACTTACACCCAAAAATTAAATTATCCAACTCACGAGGCCTTGAGTTTCTTTAAATTGAGCAAGGAATATTGATATTACTGAAAACTAGCTGATCAGTTTAAGTGACATGAGTTCATTGACAACAAACAGACAGGCAGACTAGTTTCCAGACAATTTTGCAATATCAAGGAACCACAAAAATACATTCTGACTACACAACATGTTACAAGAAATAATTTACTGCACATAGCAACAAAATGTATCCACTTTTTCAGTACCACGCCTCGGCAATATCAAAAATTCTCTATTTTCTGGCGCACAAATAAAATTCTTTCTTTTCTTATGAAATAACATATATATATATATATATATATATATATATATATATATATATATATATATATATATACATACACACACACACACACACACACACACACACATATATGTATATATCAATGTCCATCAGCCAACAATTATTAGCAGTTGTAGTAGAAATAAGGGTGGCTGATTGAATGGCTGAAGATTTACATCAGTATCATAACTATTGGAGGTGAGCAATGGTACTGGTATTGGTATGGTAGTGTTATTAATGTTACTCATAGATGCAGCAATAAACAATGCTAGGTCTATTTACAAGATTGGAAGGAAAATCACGAAACAAGAATTCAAAAGACAAAACCAGCACATACATCACCAGATATAAAACAGCTGGCAAATGTGTGAATCCAACAGCTGACATCAAAAGTCAATGTAAATTTTGGATGACATTTGCTATGATCAAGCTGATCATCTACTTGAGAAAGAGGAAAATAAATAGAGAAGGTTTCTGATATTTGAAATCATACATTTTAAATGAACTAGGGTAGTGTTAATCATTTACCACTGATATTATAATCACTGACATGTCATCGTACCAAATAGGTGACTATGTACTGCAAATAAATGCACACCTTGTTGAATATTTTCTTTCTTTCAATCCCAATTAAGTTATCATCCCAAAGGACGAGTGTGAGGAATAAAGAATCCATGCACATATGCACATGTGCACCCACATACACCTCACAGCACACAGTATATTGTTTTAAACTTTTTTGGGGTCTTAAACTAAAGTTGTTGACTAAAAAAACGTTTTATCAAAAACAATTCTCGTCCATGGAGGGTTAAGAAGGGTGATTGCAAAAAAGAACCAGGGTAGACAATCAGATTATGGAGAGAATAAGAGAATGGAATGACCAACAACACCAACTTAACCATCTTCCAATCATGGATCTTTGGGTAAAAGCATTTACAAAAAAACAATAAATGTAGCAAGTCTAACTAAATTAGGTGAAGACCGATCCATTACCAAGAGAAGCTCAGTGAAGAGAGAAAAACAAGATTTAGACATGTGTACTGAAGGCATTCCCTGTAAAGGTCACACATGGGAATCATTTCTTACAAGAGTAAAGTGTAAAGTTAAATCAGTTCTAGTTTTCCTACCATTTATACATGTTCTTGAACCTCACTCACTTTCTTGTATTGTTGTTTCTTTCTTCAATTTTATGCACATTAAAATGCTAATTTTTCTGCTCACTCAAAAATACTTTTTCCAATGAAATTTTCTACCTCACAATATAATACCCCATGCATTTGTTGTTTCCAAATCCAATAAGTTTGAAAAACAATTGCCTTGGCAATCTCCCACAATCACATTTTCGGCATTTAGACACACAATGCCATCTGATTTGGAACTTTTACGTCACATTTTCTTTAAAAACTTTGGAAGTTTAGCATAGTTACAAAGCATATTTTGAAATTGAAGGACTTGGCATACTTTGTATGATGATTTTGGAAGTATAAAATCATAAGTAATGTGCAATTAATTCACCACAATGATTTTCATCATTTTACAATTCAATTTTAATAATAATAATAATAATAATAATACTGAACATTTCAATTTCTTGATTCGCCTAATTAAGTTACAGAAGTAAACCACATTCATCAAATTAAACAATTCAGAAAGTAAAACAAATTGCAGAAAAGTAAAAGAAAGAAAGAAATTTAGTTCACAAAATTCTCAGAGAAAAATAAAAAATTGCTCGAAAAATGTTCAGTACGTTTCTTTTTGTAGAATAGTTACAGATCACATAAAGCAGTAGCTCTCTAATAATACTTACTTGGCTTCGTTGTACCTAGCCTGGAAAAATGACTGCAGGCCTTGGACATAATAAGCAGCAGCTCTCAGACTGTGAGAATGAGAAGGGAGGTTTTCTGGATTGATTCTCTCAAGAAGAGCAGCGAACTCTTGCTCTCGCTTTGCTCGCAGGTACACAATGGCCAAATTCAAGTTCGCAAACGTCCACAATTCTCTCTCCTGTGATGTCTGCAACACAAAAAAAAATTATCATCTTCAAATACAACTTTAGGACCAATAGCATTCAAAGTATGGGACAATGATATTCATGACAGTAATGAGAATGGTCGAAATATTTTCTCAAAATATGTAACATGAAATAAAAGTATTTTTTGATAAATCCCATTTTCACAATTTTCTTCATAAAAACACCAAAATTCACGTCGCTCTAGCGAGTAAATGGTACGAAGGAGAAAAAAATCCTTAAGACATAAAATGTAGGCAATTTTATCTTCTTTAATTTCGTGTATGACCTATGTTTACGAAAAGTGGGTTGTTTTCGAGTTATGTTGAAAAAACTGAAAAATGTATTTTTAACATGTTTTTGCGAAAAAAAACTTGTTTCCGGGCAAAATTTTTGTTGACAAATATGATATTCGTGTTCAGCGACCCCAAAAACATATAGGACCCAAAAATCAAAACTACACCAAAACTTTCCACTATTTGGCATTTTTGAGCACCGTTTGACTGGACTAAATGGATATAGGCACAGGAGCAAATTCTGTAGTCACCAAATGAAGATAGATTAAGAGATTACAACAGTTTTCTAGACAAACTGGTAGTCACTGCAAATGTGCAGAACCTTTAGTGATTCAGAAAGTGAGAACCAAATGTTGGGGGTCTCCTCTAATAGACTGCACCAACTTGATGCTTCCTATAATTAAGTTGAAATTAGGTGAAGAGATTTACAGTACATTGATGATCGGGTTAGAGTGAACAAGCTATCTAGACTCTCAGGCACTTGGTCTGGAAAGTTAATCATAAGCTGACAAACCAAAACAAAATAAGGGAGCGGCTGGTGATAGCACTCTTAAAATTCCTAGCAGGAATACAACAAGGCATTAACAAGCTAATGTAATTCAAGAGCCTAGCAAACAGAAGATTGGCTTCAATGCAAAGGATGTGAATCAGTGAAGTAAATGCCGGAGAACAGACACTGGATGAACCAGATGACATGACAAAAGAAGTAGTATCAGATTGGAAGTGGAATTAATCACAAGCCACGACAATTTTAGAAAAGAGAAACAAGTGCTCTTTGAAATCTGATGAAAATTCTGTGGAGTTTTCCCAGTATTTTTATGCTAATGACATTCTGCAGAATGAAGCTAACGTGGCTAGAGCCTACACTCAACCATATGTTAGATTGTGTAGCATGGATACTAGAATACTGCTCCAGAGTAAAATTGTCATAGCTTGAGTGCTTGGGAACTTTTGGGCCTGCTAACGTAGAAAAACATTCAATATCATTTGGAGGAACATATTTCAAAATGGCTGATTCTCTCAGTGCAGATGAGCATAGTCTCTTCTGATAGCACATGTTCATATTATACTTACCCTTAAGGCTGCCATGAACTGAGCCTCTGCTGCTTCCATGCAATTCATGCTCATCGCATACAGACCCAGCAAGGTGTGTAGCTGAGGCCGGTGAGTTAGCAACAAGCGTGGTTGTTGCTGACAAAGTCCACACGCCTGAGAGATTTCCTGCAGAGCAAGTGACTTATTGCCCATTACAAGGCGGCACATGATGATGTGCTCTAATAGCATCAGTTGAAATACAGAAAGAATTGGCTTGTTGTCCACAACTGAACAAGAAGAAAACATTATCATTAACTTTGCACTGAAAACACAAAATGGCATAAGTAAAATCAGAAAATGTATTTTAAAAATTATTGTTGAATGAGACATTTAAATGTTTTCTACGTACATCATTCTCATTAAAATTTTAAAAACACAAAAATGCAATAATTTCCGTGTCTGATATTAAGTCAATCAAGGGAAAAATGTAAACACATATTAAATCCAAGTGCAATGTCGATTAATGCAAATCCAAGTGCACAACCAATCAAGTAATAAAAAGAAGATTTAAAAACGTAGGTTCCCAACAACTCAATATATGTTTCAGGAGAAACTACAAAACTTGAATAAAATCTAAATTATTTGTTTAGTTGGTAATACAATGCCTAACAAATAACAGTTCATCAGAGATTTTACAAACTAAACACTTCAGAGAAATACAATTTCAAACCATTAAAAAATGAGAAATCTGAAAGAATAGCAACTTGAAAGAACAATACTATTTCCTTATAAATAGGGTTGCCACACATCCTGAAAAAGCTGTGAACATTAAAGTGTCTGACTGTCTCACCAGATTATTCTTTGTTTCTGCCAAATGTTCTCAATTTTTATTCTATGTCCACTCAGGCCTACAAAAAAACTGCATTTTGAGACTGCTTGTGAACTGCATCACAGAACTGTGTGTTACAAAAGAAAAAGCAAGCAGCTAATTCCTTTGTTAAACAAATAGTTATTTTTAGTCTTTTTATGGTACAATCTGAGAGCTGAAAAATAGATAAAGAAAGGTACTACGTGTTTTGAATTGTGGTGTATCTGTCTCTATCACAATGTATTGTAAAAGAGAATCTGGAATGCAAAGGCAAGAAGGGCTAAGTTTAAATTCAACCAAATTCATGCTTGATTTAATGTTTTATTTGATTATCCTGAGAAACTTCACAAATTTTGACATGACAAAATAAGGAAATTACCTGGATAACCTGGAAAAGTCTGAAATTCACTCTAGAAAAAGTGGTCACCCTGTAATTCTTGAAGTCTGCAATGTAATTTATCTTGATTTACTATTTAGTTGTTTACTTGAGATTTACTATTTTCTTATTATACAATTTACTTATTACTCTTTAGTTGAATAAAAATAAACAATTTGCTCTGATATATATTTTGAATGTCCTGAATTCCATTGTGGTCCTCATGGCAACCCTACTTATAAAAGATAAATTTTCTTTTCAAGAATCAAATAAGATTCAAGAATCAAATTAGGATTAGGCAACCAATTAACTACTTACAATACTTTTATATTTGTTACTTTTAACTGAATTGGTAGAATTTAAGAAAATAAATGTACATGTACAAGACAAATGAGAGAAAAATCCTTATTGGGTGGAATAATGACAGTATTTAATTAACAATATTAACAGTGGTATGAATAGTGTAAAAAATCATATTGAAAAACTATTAGCAAAATAATATTTTCATTCTTTACATCAACTTAAACAAGTAAATGGCCCGTTTGAACTTATTGTAATTAATACAAAAATAATAGATGCTTACTCTTAAGTTTTTCAATCTGCATGAGTGCCTTGTCTGTGTATTTTTGTGCTTTGTCCATATATCCTGCTTGCATTGAATGCATCACTGTCACCAAGTATACAAGAACATATAAATGTTCTTTAGGCATCCAGATAAACATATCACCAACATTAGGACCACTAACAACTGAAACAAAAAACAATTCATGACACATTGTAAATGCTTTACCAGCTCAATATGTTTTTTCTAACAATCTTGAATCCCATTACTTTTAACACAGCAAATAATGAAAGAAGCAAAATCTACACAAGTTAATACAGGTATACTAATGTATAAATACAAAATTAAGCCAAGGTCATCATTTCTGTTCCAAGTCTTTTGAATTAAAAATTCTTAAAAGAGGTCTAAAAGTAAACTGCAACTTTCAAAATATTGTAATTGATCATAGATATTAAGTTTATTTGTTCAAGAGAGCATCCTATATCTACATCCAGAACATAATCTCTGGAAATACACCAGAAAGCCTTTTCCCCCCCCCTCAATGAGTAATAATTCCTATTAAAGGTAAAATTAACATTAACCATAAATGTTTATCAAAACTACAAAACAGTTTCTCCACAAAGTTAAGAGAAATTAAGACAATGTACACATTTTCTCTTCAAATCAAGGAAAATGCAGGAAAATTATAAACATATTCATAAAAAAACTCATACTCTCATCTGCTGGCCACGTTGGCTGCATAATTGTTTGAATGCTTTGCTGGAGCTGCTTGAGACACGGTTTAACACTTTTCACTTGACCAGCCATCAAGTAATGGCAAACCTAGCATCAAAAATAAACAAATTTAACATTCCTTGTAAATTCACACTGCCACATTGAATTCATCAGTTTCAACTGACCTGCAAAACAAGAAAGAACACTTTAAGGTATTCCTTCTGGTGCTGGCTACCTTGCCATCCATCTACCAAATGTCCAGCTTGATTCAAGAGAGGATGTACTTCCTGAAATTTCTTATCTATCAAGAGAAGCTGAAAGCAATATAAATAGACACAATTCTTCCAGATATTCATAACAGAAGTACACCACAGTGTCACGATTTCTTTTAAATATTATTTATCCAAGAATATTTCTTCTGCTTACAAATCATATTCCACTTACCATTCCTCTGCTAAGTAAGAACAAAACTCTAGTATAAGCAGCATTGGAAATGTGTGCATAGTCCACTCCAACACCAAGAAGGCTACTCGCAACTTCATAATCTCTTTCACTTGCATGTATTTGCTATAAGCATATAATAAACACTGGGTTAAAATGCAGTTGTCACAACTATCAACACAAAAATTTTCACATTGCACATGCCTACTCACCGCTAATTGAAAAATCAGTCGACAATGCCAATAAACACTATGTTGAGAAAGTTCAATAGCTTTCCTGAGGATTGGTTTTGAAAGATTCGATTGAGATTGTTGTTCATACAACTCTGCTAGGACACTTGCTGCTTCAAATTTAACGTCGTCAAACGTATTTATAATTTGAGAAAGTAACCACTGTAATTTCAGAAACGACACACACTATAAAATATTCTCAACACATGGAATTATTGTGGGAATAGAGAGAGAAACCCAGGGCCAACTGGAGACCTACTTAATACCCCACAGGCTACCCACTGTCAGGCACTAATACACAGTCGCACTGCAGCATTTCACACATGGATATTATCACCATATCCGTCACTCAAATCTAACATTAATTTTGCACACGAGTTTAATGCTCTTGCGTATATCTTACCGCTTGTTCCAAATGACTTCTTGCTAAATCAATGTTCTTCGTATGAGTTAACAAAATATTTCCCAATTGTAGGTGAGTCCGCGCCTCCACTCGAGGTGGTGGCTTGAAATTGAAAACAGCTTGCAAACACTGGATACACAATTTGATGTTTGGGGGGCTCGACGTCCGGAAATTTTCCGCTAAACCTAATAACGAAAGATACCAGGCGTCTTGAGAGGACGCCATATTTTCATTTCTGGCGTTTTTGCCACAGCGCTCTCAGCTCCTGCGCCGTCTGCGTGATGTGGCAATTCCGATTGGTCGCAAGCGAAGGGGGCGGGGCGGGAAACACGTGGCTCCAAATTTAAAAACGACAGCACACCGCTAGGTGCCGTTTCATTTGGTTGTGGTATAATACAAGCATTATTTTTCTTGTGTACCTATCGTAAAACGTAAAAAGAAACTTACAAATGCCTGCACATATTTACAAAATATGATACGTACGAACATCTGGAAAATCTTCAACGAAATGACACATTTTAACTTTTTTTTGGCTGAACGTTATATTATTGTACATTAACTTCTAATTTATGTAGCAAAACATTGATATATTAACTCTTGCTTTATGCTAACCCATGAGAAATTTTCCTTTGACAGAAAGCAATTCTTGTAATAAAATGAATAGGACACAGGTTATTATTTATCATTGAGGATTTTTTGTGATGTTTACTATGTATTTTTAATATTTCAAGGTCTGAATCATAATATACAATCTAAAAACAACAAAATTTTATGAATCTCATTTAGCTTCTTTTCATGTACATATTTATACATGATGAAACAAAAATGCATTAAAACCTAATACAAATAATATCTAGAACATTCTGTACATTGTTCTGTACATAATGAAAAAGCCAACAAATTTACAAAAGATAAGAATAACATACAAAACAATTTCCTTTAATCTAATATTAATTTTGTAATTAATAAAATTAAAATTATATCACAGTTAATCTCTTCAGGAAATTGAAATATAAAACTATAAAATCAAATAACATAAATATTAACATTTGCATAACTAGAAATCACACACTATACATTGTTCATCGTCTTCAAACCTTCATAAAAGAATTCCTTAAGCCTGAAGAAAAATAATTCAAAAATGCCTTCAACTAAATATAAATCAGGAACTACAAGTGAGGTAATAATAAAGTGATATAAATAACATTTGTTCTTCAATCAACACACAAGCAATAAATAATACAATACATATTAAAATACTGATTTATAGATTACAAATATAAATGTGAAAATATATTGATCCAAAAATGCAGAACAGTTTCGTAAAAAAAAAATTCATTTAAAACCAAGTAATTCTCGCTGAAGATTTATCCAATTCTGAAATTGCTGCATTCTGGTAGCAGGTTGTGTCAAGGCTGTAGCAATTTCTTGAAATATTTCTTCATTTCGACGGTAATACATCTCTGCATCCATTTCTAACTGGCTAATTTTCTCAGGCCTTATTTCATCCATAGTGACCATTTCCGTTACATATGGATTAAACCGAAAGTACACGTTTTCAGGAAGCAGATCATTTAAAATAGTGTGAACAGCTGGAAAAAAGTTATTATATAAAGTTACAAAAACTCTTTTTATCATAACTCATCTAAAGATGAACATTTTAATTTGGGTTACTTTTCTTTTCATTTTTCAAAAAAGTAAACTGTGCAGAATTTTCTCATTTTCATTATTTTTATATTTTCCACCCTTTTTTGTTGGTATTAGTTTTAAGAAATTTTCAACTTTATGAATTCAAAGCATTGTATTAATTAAATTAGTAAGTTTTTTCTGCATATACATTATCACAAAATTATTGACAAATGTGCATGACGAGCATATACATTATGACAAATTATCGACTCAGTCTTCAAGAGCACATTTTTTGGGGCACTGCTTAAGGATTTCTGTTAAAATTAGTGTAGTTTATAATTTAAATGTTTATTTTTATGACGAAATTATTATTATTGATTTTTCTGTGAACATTTCCAAATAATTTAGTCTTGTTTAGATATAATTTAAGATGCTTTAAAAAACAATTTCACAAAGTTTTCAGAATATCACAATCTGGACCTACAAATAACATTAATGGTAAATACATCTTACCTGCTTGCTTCTCTTAAAAAAGTAATTAATTGTAATAATATTGTAAAATATATTTTATTTTATTCAAATGATTTAGTCAATTAAAAAAAATCTCTTTTAATAATTCTCTCTTCATAAACATGTAGCTAGAAATGTCCATACAATGTTTATAAAAATAATTCCTTGAGGATATTCAAAAGCCTCACCATTTACAAACATACAAAATCAAACAAAAATAAATACAGAGAAAAATTGCCAAAATTGTCAGTTATTTTAAGAGCATTTGTGAATAAATTAAATCTTGTGTGAATTTGTTTGACTTTACTTCAATTACCTAAGAAAATTTCCACTTTTAAGAGCAAGGAAAGAACAAATATTTCTACTTTATAGTCCACCTATTGTTGCCCACCACGCAAATAGACTTGTACAGATAAAAGGTGAAAAGATCAAACAATGTGAAGTTACAAACCTTCTGTATCTGTTGCACTATCCAGAATTTTCATGAATTTTGTTTTCCACGATGAAGCACTGTTGGCTTTCTGGTCCAAAGGAGGTTGGGCACTTGGGTGGCAACGTCCCGTACCTAGGGAAACAACACACTGCAGCGGGGCCCCTGGCCACAAGTGCTTGGATTCATGAATGGCAACTGCGCAAGGATTGTTAGTGAGAATTCCTCCATCCTGTGATAAAAAAGGTAGAATAAATCAAATTTCCATCATATCCTTAGTATAACTAAATGGTTATTTCAAATAGTTCATAAAAAAGAATGTTTCTTCTTAAAAGGAACAACACAACAACAACCACTAGCCAATTGAGAAATTTACATTCATCATCAACTTCAATCATGTTATTGCAAATTGCAAGGTAATGATAAACTATGATAGTGCTCGCACAGCACTATCATAGTTTCATCATCATCATCAACAGTGATGAAGTGAAAAGAAAATAAAACCGGATTGTACTTAAAAAAAAACTGATACTTTTACAAAAATTAACATTCAATAGTGAAATGCAATGAAGCACATTAACAATAACTTGCTTTATGTACAAGATAAAAGAAAGTCGTTAATGAATCTGATGCAAGTCTCACAATAAGAAAAATATAGAATACCTGATGAAGGTAATCTCCTAAACGGAATTCTTCGAAGTACGAAGGGGCAGCAGCTGAAGCACGAGCAGCTTCCCACATCCTGTACTGGTTGCTTCCCATGTATTGCGATTGCACTTTGTACGGCAGAGAGTAGTTTCTAAATACAAAGGACATTACGCGCTCTTGGTTTACAACAGCTGAAACTGCTGCAATCTGAAAACATTGTTGTTTCTCAGTCATAAAACAAAGTTCTACTTCTTTAGTTGTTACTCTTGCATACTTTTATTCAAGTCTCTCTCAAAAATTCCACAGTGTATAAGCAAAAGGCAATTTTTCAATGTTTTGTGACTGATAAATGATAGTACAGGCAAATTCTAGCAAAGATTTCTTCTTTAAAAGAGTTTAAAGACTTTTTAAGACTGTTTATTTTAGATTATATTATACAATACCTTGGGAATGAGAGGATCTCTTGCTGTCTTTATCATTTCTATTTCACCCACATATTTCTTCAGAAGCTCCTCCCACATGTCTGTACTGTAATACGAATGACTCCACACAAGACTGCTGGTACCCCAGAAAGCACTCTGATTGAAAATCTTCTTGCTCATTTCTTTGTAAAGAAAAGATGCTTCATCCAATGGTTTTTTTTGAGCAGCTGAGAAACCCACACAGTTGTTCTATGAAAATTTGTACCCAAAGACATGAAACGACCAAATGTTCTTAAAAACATTGGGAAACTTACCTATTACTCCTATCATAATTGCTCCTGTACTAACACCACAAATAAAATCAAATAATTCATACAGACGTTTGCCTGTCAATTTTTCAAGCTTTTTCAGCATTTCAATAACAAGGAGACCACTGAAATTGGTACAGATTGAAGTTTCAATGTTGGCTTATTTGTGAGTACAACATACTTGCACAACAATTAGATAAATTCTTAATTAAATAATTCTATCCTTACCGAATACCTCCTCCGTCAATTGATAGAATGCGAATTCCATGTCCAGGCAGAGGATCAACATAACCTAAAATGGTGAGACCTTCTCGAAGAGCAGCAAGGGTCTCTTCGTCCTTTGTTTCCTGTCTGAGTCTCAGCAACAAACGTATAGCTCCCTCCTGTAGGGAATTCAAAAATTAATATGTTAACCAATCTGTTCAAATCATGAAATAAATAAATATTGTTTCATAAGTATTTCAAAGAAGATCCAACTACCTTGACAGCTAGGTATCTTGATTCAGGATATTGATGTAAATGGTTTGCAAGACTTTCCAATCTTTTAAGTCGAGAAGAAGTACTTTCAGCAGATGCAACAGAAGAAATTACATGCCTGGTTCTTGAGCCAATACTAGTCTGAAGAAAAGAATAAATACAAAAGAATATAATCATATAAACACTAGAATGTGATACATAATTCAATAAAATTAATTTAAAATAAAATTACCAGTGACACAACATCTTTTTTAGATTTCCATTTCGGTGTCAAGTCTTCTGTTGTTTCAACAGATGCCTTTGGACTTATCTTTAGCTTTAAGCCATTGAGAACTTGAGGAAAAGTCGTCTGACTTTGTTTATTAGAGATATCTGCTGTTTGAGTTGTAGGACTAGTCACAACATCACTTTCAGTCTTTGTAACACTTGATGAAGCATTGTCAAGACCTTTTTTGATGGCTTCTTCGGCCTGACCAGTAATGGATGATATTTTATGAAGAAGAGATATCCATTCTTTATTTAAAGAAATTTTTTCATTAGAGGTTTTGCTTATGTAATCTTTCAATTGGCTTAAAAGTTTCCACTGGTTCACAGACATCACTCTCAGTTGTGAACTTAAAGACATTTTAAGAGATTCGTTCGATGAATTCTCTGGACTAGCACTTTGGGCATTGTAAAATCTGAAACAAGTTCACAAAGTGGTCATTACACTGATATCGAGCATACAAATTTAAACACTCAACACCGCTAAGTACGCAGTTTCTCAAATGTTACTTTTCTTCTTCTTCAGTCCATGCCAAAAGATATTTCTACGTCAGGATGCATTGTTTCTGCACTGACACACGCAACAGCTGTTTAATATAAAACTTGACGTCAAACGTAAAATTGTACGGCACCGTCCATTGTAGCCAACTATTTCGATTTTCTATCTGTTATAGCACAAGTTCGTTATAAACAGCCAAACGAATTCTTCCTCATAATATAAATATCTAGTGAATTAAAAGAAAAACACGGACAATCAAACCTTCTATCTACGTAGTGTCAGATAAATTTGCTTACTACGGACATGCAAGAGACAACGCTTTTGCATTGTCAGTTGTTGACACTGAAAGTGATCAATTAATAGATTTTACTTGTGAGTACTAATCTTACGAGATATACTGGAGTTACGAATTTTAATAAAGAATAATGATATTGCTATCCGATATCCTGAAGTCAATATAATATGTAGATATCCACAATTCCCTTTTTGAGACGCAAATAAATCTCGGCATGTTACAACAAAAATAAAGAAAGATGTTTAACAATCAAGAGAATTAAATTCAATTTCATTTACGATATCCTTTTTGCTTTTGATTATACTATACTTTCACTTGTATTTGACGCAATAAAAGAAAGAACCCATGATTTATATCTATTTCATCGTTTATTTATACTGCCCTATTTTTATTAATCCGCAACATTGGACAAATACTTTGAAAACATACCTGCGCGTTGAACACACACAGCGGTCATACTGCCTGATCGCTTTGCTGAGAGACATTGTTTATTAAAGTTTATGTCAAATGCGCACAGAAGCGAAAAGAAGCGCGTGCACATAAAACCACACGTCACTTCACCGAGTAGGTTTACTTTCTTGAATATGTTCTGCTGTGGAATATTAACTGAGCAGAGCGGCGAAATGATTCTCTATTTATTGCAAGCACATACGCAGAATGCGGGCACTGCGACGTTTCGACAAACAGCGGTAGAGACAAAATCGTCATCATCAGAACAACGCGAAGACGATGCGGCGGTTTTGAGCCGTCTACAGCCGTCTATGACATCGCGTGTTACGCGAAAAGAAGCCAACCAATCGAAAGTAGTGGCGTGACCAGAAACGTGGGATGAGTTGCCTTCTGAGCCAATGAAGATCTGCACGTGCGAGTTTTGCCTCAGTCCCGCCTCTCAGCCTTGAATTGTGTTTACTGACCTTCCGTCTAAAAATTGTTGTTATTCGACGCCTATGTGGACGTCTACCAATGTTAGGCTTGTGATGCATAATATTTATCTCTGAAACGATGATAAACATTGGTCGTCACATGCTAGTTTCAAAGAAGAAAACAACGTATTAATAAATTAATTGATAATGCTTTCCAAAGATATCTTAAAGAAACGTATTATTTTAAAGGGAATACTCCAACATTTTGTTGATAATAACATCTTAATATTTGTACGTATTTTTAATGTGACGAAGAGCGTATGTGGAATCGGTAGAAAATCCCACTTCATTCCTCGGTCTGAAGGAGGAATTTATTTAAAAACAACGGATAATCGACGTTCGTTGAAATAATATGGAAAATATTGCTGGTGAAATGATGAAATATGCATAGATAAGGCCCGCAACAGACTACACCGAGGAATGCGTTGCGAGAAATGTGGAAAGAGGCCGGCGAGGCTGCGTCCACACACTACAAAGAGGTTATTCGATGTCTCGAAATGCCTTTATGTGCCACAAGCCGAGAGTGATGGCAGCAGTTTTAGCTATGAGATGATCTGAGAGTTCCATTTCTTGTTTTATTAAATGCTCTTATGTAATTTTAACTCGTGATGTCCTTGTTTTGTTACAATAATCGTAAACCATTTGTTTACGAGTTCGAATTACCTAGAGAAAGACACTACTTCATTGCATACAAATCATTATTTAATTTTAAAAAAACAGGAAGTTAAGTGACATATAAGGGAAAAGTTGTACATCAGCAAATTTTCTTGAACTCCGTAATCTCTACCATGCTCTGGTTTACTATATTTGTTGGTTGAATAATGATTAGATAATGAATGATCAAATAATGCATAAAATTCACAATTAATAAATTCATTCATCAATACCAATTAAGGAAAGTAATAAATTAATTCAATTCTTTCAAAATACCCTTTCAAGTTTCTTGCTTCAAATTTTTATTTTTTATATTACTCATTTAAGCGGATTTCATACAAATAAGAATATCTTCCATACAAGTGTTTTCTTGTTCATTTCCGTTTTAAGAGAAAATTCAAGAAAACAATTAAAAAACTGGTAGTTTATCGCATCTTTTACTGCCAAATGTTATAACCTCACTCAGTTCTATGCACCATTTGGTGATTTCCTGCGGCAGTGAAAGCCTAAATGTCGTATAACGAGTGAAGGAGTAGAAATGTGTCCGAGAAAACTCGCTCGCCGACCGACTCGAGCGAGGAACTCTTTCACCCCTCCGCAGAGGCGAACGAGGAAACTCTTTCAGGTGTGTGGGGGTTCATAAGAGTCCCTTGTTTCGATTTTCCACATTTCTCGTCGCACATTTCTGGAAACACATTCCTCGGCGTAGTCTGTTGCGGGCCGAAGTGACCTTTCGTTCAGTGAAAATGTGCATGTTCTATACCTCGCAACACGGAAAAAGAATATGGATTATGAAATAGGTTTGATTGATTGGTAGTTAGTGATTCCGGGCGCGTCAACTGCTGAGGTCATCAGTTCCGTATGTGTAATGAATGTTTTTCATCGAGAGGTGGCGGTGCTCTTCCCCCGCCGGATGGCGAGATCCGGCGCCGACCTACCGTCGACTAGCGGGGTTCTCCCCAATCTCGCACCAGCGGGGCACCGCCCCAGTAGGGACAAGCTGCAAGCCCCCGCCCGGTCCCCTGGTATGTGTGTGCGTGTGGGCGCCCCGGCATGTGTATACTGCGATTTTCGTAACTTTGTCCCGGACAGGAATCAGCTGTTGACGGTTTCATCCAATCGGGAGCGTAAACGTCACCATAGTGACGTCACTATCGCGAAATATAAGGTCCCGATTGGATGGCTGCGAAACAGCTGATTCCTATCAGGGATAAAGTTACGAAAATCGCAGTATAGTATAGTGCGTGTTAGTGTATGTGTGTGTGTACGGGGAGAGAATAGGACAAGGAAAAGGTAGGAAAGATCGCGCACGGTCTGTGGCCCGTTTGTTAGAGTACTGCTCCGGTATTCGCCTGGTGTTGATCGGAGAAACCACGGTAAAACTACCGATCAGAGCAGCCGGCCGCTACAATCCAGACAGCGACTGAAATCGACCTAGCTGACAAGCTTGTGTCGAAAATCCTGCCGACGTCGGGACTCGAACCTAGGACCCCCCGGTCAGAGGCACTGCAGTAACATTAGATGATGCACTGAGCCACCTCTCCCGGTCAAAGAGGTTTCAAATAATTTCTAAGGCAAATTTGTAAACGTTTAACACAAGCTCGACTGTAAATAAAATCGCTCTATCTTCTCGCCGTCCTTTTATTTTATATCCTTTGGATCTATTCCTGTTCTCCGAGGATTTTTCTCGTGGTCCATAGTTGTTGGGACACCTGTATATATTTCATTAAATTCAAGTAGAAATTTCGCGAAAACTACTAGTTTTTTCCCGAACAAATGTACATGACCTTTTTAATGAGCTGATTTTTTAAAACAGATTTTAAGACATTCTCTATATTACATTTCATGGTTTCCAAATGTTTCTGCAATTTTCGAAAATACGGAAAGTTCAACGAAAATGAGACTTGCGCCATTATTTTCAGCGTCCCTTCTCCTATCCGTAGAAATAAATTTAAAAAAATTGAAGCGGTTTTTGAGAAAACAATTTTTTTTAGAAATTATGTAAATTTCAACCGCAAATTACGCAGAAACTAACCTTTTTTCAAAAAAAGTGTACATGACCTTTTTAAAGAGCTGCAGACTCAGACTTTGTCTGAGGCAAAAATCTCCATGTTCAATTTTGTAGTTTCAAAATGTTAACTTTTAGCAATTTTCGAAAAACCGAGCAATACCCGAAAAACGGGCCCAGTGACATATTTTTTACCGTCTCTTATTACATACGTAGAGATAATTTAGAGAAAAATATGAACTGTTTTTGAGAAAAAAAAATTTAATTGCGTATATTTCGCGCAAAATTACACGAAAACTACACATATTTTCAAAAAGTTACCTTGTTTCAAGATTTGTCTTTAAGAAATAGATTTCATTTAGCAAAATAAATCTCTATCTTCAATTTTCTAGTTGTAGGAAAAAATTAATTAATGTTATTTTCGAAAAATCAGGGTTTTCAACGAAAATGAGACCTACGCCATTCTCTTAAGTGTCCATTATCTTAGCCGAGGACACTGTTTCATGAAAAATTATGTGCCATTTTTTTGTTGAAATTATTGAAAATGTCCTTGGGGGCTTCATGGGAAGTACCCTCCAAAATTAATAGATCGGCTTCAGTTTCCAGGGGCCGCGACATTAGCCAGAGCGATTGGGGAATATCAATTTTGGAGAAAACCGGCAGAACGCTTTATGCGCTTTCGTTGTGCACAAACGGACGGACGTGTTGCCGTCATTGGAGGTCGTGCGGGTAGTATCGGGTTCAGGCGAAAAAGCGCTGGGCGAGGACGGGTGGCGAGGGGCAGGAGCAGGGACTGTTGAGCGCCAAGGCAGGGCAGAGCAGGCCATGCCAAACCACACTAGAGAGAGGATATGCTGGAGACAGAATGCATTCCTTTTCCTGACTCATTGGATAAATATGGTAAATAATACCCAGACAAGTCAAAGGATTCGGCTTTAAACTTACCGTGCCATTTAAAAAGCACGCAAGGGTATCCACTAGTAACTTCTAAAAGTTAACTATATCGATTAGCAGTTCGCTCAACACTGCGGAATCGTGTGGAAACCAATATAACGTAGATATCTCTCCTTTTTACTTTCCCGTATACGTACGTATATACGGTGTAATAAACGTAGTATAGGGAAAGTTATGTAATGCTGCGCGAAAAAATGGCCAATTTTCACCAGAAAAAAAATCGTTGCTGGGTCGTGATAACGAAAAAGTGGATAAATCCAGCTGCTAAATTAAGTTTAGTGGTGAAATGTCATTGGCATTTAAAATTAAATGATCACAAGTGTTGTCATTGCCAACAATTGTTGGCAATGACAACACTTGTGATCATTTGCTAAATTAAGAAAAAAAATCCCCCAACACGTGGTGTAGCCAGAAACCCTGTTTTGTGGGTCTTTGATACCTAAAACTCAATTGAAAGGAAAACGTGTCTGTCCGTCTGTGAACACTGCTAGCGCCTAAACCATACGTACGATTTCTTCCAAAATGGATATTCCCCGTTCGATCTGGTTTGAGTCAAAGATTTGAGATTTTGATAAAGATTCTATAAATTTGGGGGTACTTTACATGAAGCTCCTCGGTCATTTTCAAAAATTTCTCAAAAACGGTTTCAAATTTTTTCTTTAAATTTCTTGTAAAAACAGAGTAAAATATATTTATTTTACTCTGTTTACCGATTTTCACGTTTAACTGAATTTTCGAAAATTGCAAAGAGTTGAATTTTATTCGGGGTCTTCCTACACAAAATTGCAGATAGAGATTTTTCCTTCAAGTAAAATTTGTTCTTCATAGTGAGTTTTTTCTTTAAGGTCAGGTACATTTTTTTGAAAGTTTTAGTACTTTTCGCGCAATATTGCGTGTAATATGTGCAATTTAAAAAAATACAAAAACAAGATTTTCTCAAAAACGGCTCCAGATTTTTTCTTTAAACTTTTGGTAGGGATAGTGCTAAATGTGCCCTACGAGATGACATAAACTCCACATCGCTCTATTCTTTGTTTTTTTAATTATAAAAATATAATTTTTTCGACTTGCTCTCACGTCGTTGATATTTACATTAGTGGCGATTTGTTTACATTATTATATTTACGAGATTAAGTGCTTGAAATAATGTCAAGTAAAGTTTCTCGAAAACTCAATAGTTTTCGCGGACGGATAGTGCTAATTGCACTCTTTAATATGACATTAAGTTCATTTGGGGGTATATTTTTGTTTTTTCAAAAATTACACTAATGTAGTTTTTTGAAAGATCTCTCACATCTTTAATATGCACATTCCCAGCAATTTGTAAACACTGTTGTATTTATGAGTTAATGTGCTTCAAATGACTTTCAATGAAGTTTTTAGAAAACTCAAAAATTTTCTGTGAAAATGAGCTTCAAATTTCGCATTTTTAGTCGCTCTTTAACGCCATTTTCTTAAAAATGGCAACACATTTTTAAAGGAAAATTGCCACATAGGACGAGGTTTTTGTGTTCTTTAATATTTTAAAATTAATATTTCTGTTCTATCATTATGAATCTGAAAAATTAAGAAAATCAAAAACATGTAGTTTGTGCGGCGATAGATGGCAGCTGGCACGAGTATGTGGCAATTCCGAATAGCTAGCCGAGATCGAAGGAAATGAAAACTAATATCGGAAAGTCTGTGCCATTCTGTAGCACCATTAGTTTTACTTGTCATATATTTTAGCGTCAATTGGTTTACATTATTAAATTTATGAGTAGATGTGCTTTGAATAATGCTATATAAAATTTTCCCTAAGCTCAACCATTTCTGTGAAAACTAGCTCAAAATTCCGCATTTTCAGAAACGCTCAAACGTTATTTCTCACAAAAGGTTCCAAATTTTTTCTTCAAACTTTTCAAACAAATAGTGTATAATTGCACTATTTAATAAGACAAGTTCACTTTGTGGTATATATTTGTTTTCCTCAGAAATGACACACATAATTTTTTTTGAAAGATCCCTCACACCGTTAACATGCACATTTTCAGCAATTTGTAAGCATTAATGTATTTGTGAGTTTAAGTGTTTAAAATGATATCTAATTAAGTTTTTCGAAAACTCAAAAATTTTCTGTAAAAAATAGCTTCAAATTTCGAATTTACAATGGCCTTTAAACACCGTTTTCTTAAAAATGGCTCAACATTTTTCAAAGAAAATTGCAATTTAGGACGAGGTTTTCACTGTTCTTTAATATTCTTAAAATAATTTTTCCATTCTACTTTTAGGAAACCGAAAAATTAGGCAGTGTCAAAAAAACATACTTTGGGCAGTAATAGATGGCAGCTGGCAAGAGTTTATGGCAAGTCCAATAGCTAGCTGAGACCAAAAGAAATAGTAAACTAATACAGGAAAGTCTGTGCCATTGTGTAGCACCACTAGTTTGTTATATTGCTTTATGTAGTTTTATAATTATTGCTTTTGAATAAACTGTAATGTAAACCTCTTTCTAATCTTTTTTTTGATTTTCATTTAGCTGTCTACGATTTCTGCCCTGCCCTCTTGTAATGTAGAATATAACTTTTTCTTGGTACGGTTCAAAATTGTGTACGTCCATGATTTGTCCAGTGTGGTCTAAGACATGGATGTCATGATAAATTACTGTGAAATGTTCTTGGCTTATATTTGTTAAACATGATCAATAGCAGTTTTAGAAAGGTGTAATTCAAGCTGGCCCTAACATTATATGATGTACATTACAGCCAATAATTAGATCTTTCAATCTATTATTCATTATATCAGTGTTTAAGTCACCTAATGTTACTACTTTATTATTTTACATCTACATAATCTATTTAGAAGTTCCTCAAATTTTGTAAAGAAATCATCAATATTTGAGTTTGGTGACCAGTAAATTCCTATATCCTAATAGCTTCCTTGGTTGTGTAAAACATTCATTACATCTTTACAACCAACAGACCGCCAATAGAATTTAGACTACAAAAATTATTTCTTCCAACTTACAAAAATTAATAGCAAAACAATGCAAAAAAATTCAAAAAGGTATTTCTATTATTTCAATCTATTTAATTTGTTAAAAATAGTTTACCAATAGATAATTTGTTATTGTCACTATTTTGTAAAAGTGACATTATTTCCCCTCTATGAAGATACCTGAAGAAAACCACAATATGTGGTTGAAACATTGTGAAAAATAAAATATTATATATAAAATATTTTTGTGGCCATCTGTTCAATATTTGAAAGAATTGAGGAACATCTTGTAATTCCATACCCTTTCTGCAGAACTTTAACACTGATAAAATAACATTAACAGACTGAACGTAAGAATTGTTTAAATCATCTGGTAAAGTTCAGTTGTGGTAATATATTTTTATTGCTTTACAAGTTGATTAAGAACCAGTAGGCTTTGCATTTGTTATCTGATCTTAAAATGACGTCAGTATAAGCTGCTTCTAATGTTTGATTTGGTTCTTGTATTCTTTGTTTGCTTTTACATAATGCTCTTTATCCGACCTGTTCTCAGTGACTTGGTAGACATCAAATAAAGCTTTGATATTGAGTTTCTGATATTTAAGTTCATGATTATACCATTGACTACTTCTTTACCTTTTCTCACCTTAATGTATCTAACAATGGTGCCCCCACAAACTGGGGGTTGCAGCACTACTCCCAATGGTGATAACAATGAAATACAATTATTTTCTTTTGAAAAGGTCTCTGCCCTGGTATACATTGCAATAATGAAAGATCTTCCACATACTCTCATATTCAAAATGACTCTTGCAAACTGTCACTGCTGCCAGGAAAATCACACCATGCGAGACAAAAGGGTCTTCCAGCCAGAATGGCCAACTTTACTCAAATGACACATCAAATGTACATTTTGAATCAACAAACCAATCACCCAATGAAAATAAATTTTCCAACATCATAAATAATGCATCAAGAATCATAAAGATTTGACTGAAATTGTTCTTTCTCATACATGCGAAATTCATAAAGTTAAGATGCAGCTTGTGTCAAAGACAAAATATTGGTATTCCCCTGAGCTATTATGCTGAGCTCTGAGCAGATCTCCGCACTCTTGCCCTGGAAGCTGATGGCTGGTTGCCGTGTGAAGACAACCAAGGCCATATGTTGAGGAATAGGGTCAAAGAGTAAACAGTAGAAGAGCTTAAGAGCATGATAGGGTGCACAGCCTGGGAGAGCACCAGACGCCCAAGACAACACTGATTGGGTGCTCTTTGATTTCAAAATGATTTCATATACATCAGTACTGCTGCAAGATCTTGAATATTGTTATAAGGAAAATGTATATTCCTAACACATTAAAAAGGATTTATTTGATTCTGGTGGTTGTGCAACCTACATATGAATGACTGGTATCTAAAAGAAAAACAATTGAACAATCAGTCCAATAATTTGTGACAATTAAAACCTTTATTTACATGTTCTGAAAATTCATAAATAACATTCATTCTGATTTTCTATTACATTGTTAAAATGAAAAGTTTTCTTCAGTGTACTTGCATTTTAGAGCTTTTGTTATCATTGTTAATGATTTAAAAGGTAGGGATTATATGGACACGGTGAGGTTTCATTTAATTGTGTATACGATGTAAGTATTGTTCAGGTGTAAAATACATTGCTATGTGGAGTTGCATTTAATCTGCCAGATATTTGAAATTACTAAAATCCTTTCACTTATATGAAGCAGAGTAGCAGCTATTCTTGGATTGCAATATCTGTAAATGGATAAGAGCGAACAAAAAATACATTTGTGATTTTACTTGTGAGGTACTGCACTCAAGTAGAGTATGCCAACTTATGACAATAAGCTTAGGTAGAAATAGTAGAAACAAAAAAATTAGTTGTAACATAGGTATTACCTGGAGAGTAGAAGTTGCTATTGTTTTAATTAGTAGTATTATTTAGATTTATTATTTTTATGTTAATAAACTAACGATACGAATTTGATTGCATTTTTATTCTAATCGTATCAGTTAGATACATTACACAACATTTGATGTATTTTATGGAAAATTATTAATCCTCAATTTTAATAGGAACTAAACTTTCATTTATTAAAAATAGTATCTATTTTATCTTTGATAATTGTGTACCTACCTAATGATACATTGAAAAGTGAAATAAGTTCAGCATGAAAAAATGTTAATTCTGAATATGCTTACATTATTTCTGTACCCTAATGCCCATACATCCTCTGAACCATTCACATGAAATTTCACACACTCCACTGGGTCCACAACACCACCTGCTTCAAAGTTTGCTTTTAACTACATCTAAATCTGAGCCAATCAAGGGAGATACTGATGGCCATAGCCACAAATAGAATGAAGTCAAATGATAAGATTGTGTCAGGTCATGATCTATGTATATCTCAATAATAATTGTCATCAGAATCATCACCATAATGAATTCTGCAGAATAGGAGAATCTAGGCATCACTTTGTTACTGTCAATTTTATGAATAGATATAATTCAATTCACATTTCAATGTGCTATTAAAGAAAATTATTTGATAAAAAAATTTTTTAAAATGTATTCAATTCATCAACAAAATACTTACAAAAACTTCATATTACTAAACCTTATATTTATCAACTTAAAAGATAATATAAACAATATATTACAATTGAAAACGTAACTATTTTATTTCATAACATTTCAAGAGATTGGCAATATCTTCTTTGGAACATTCTTCATTTTCAACACAACTCTGAAGCAGTTTCTTAATCACTGAAATTCAATAATAATAATAATCATATTAATCAAAATATATCAGAAATAAATAAAGAAGGAAGCTTCAAAAATAACCGAAAACAAACCTTGTTTTTCAGTTTTTGACATAAACATCACCAAAGCAGAAAATCTTTTCACTTCTGATAAACCTTTCAAATACGGATAAACAGGATCATTTTTTTCTAAAAATTCTGTGGCCAAAGTAGTAATGATTTCACTAAATTCTCTGCTTTCCAGAGATTCTTGAAATATCTGTGGAAATTCATTACCAGGAATTTGCTGCAACAAAACATAGTTCACACAAAAATCGCTTAAAATAATTACAATTAGCTTGATTAAATTTACTTAAGTGAAATATCACTATAAAATAATTTCCCATGCTTGTAATTTTTTTCCAAGATGTTTTTTTAAGTGTTTTTTAAATGAAAATGTCCAATGATATTCTGTTGTATAATCATAAAATACTCGGTCAGAAAATACTGTCTTGTAATTTATCAATTATTGACCCCTTTGCCTTGAATAATTTCACAGCCCAACAATGGACTAAATAAAGATATTTTTCCAGCAAGAAAAAGCAATTTCTTTGAAAAAGAAAGAAACGAACAAAAAAAACTGAATTCAATGAGTTTGTTTTCCACAGTCAGATTGATGGGTTCTTGTCTCAGTGCTGTAGAGCATGTTGGTTTATTCTCATAAAGATGAAAGTTTCACGGTGCCTTGGTGAATAATGAATTCGTTGAAAAGAACTGCGATTTCAACCACTTTAACAAGTATCAATGACCAGTAAGCTGAATGGTGCAGGGTGCCAGTAAGTATCATCCTATTTCATTAGAAGTTCTTTGCTCTAGAGATAATTATGGAAATTATTTAGTTATTCATTTGAATCAAAATGCAACACAAAGAATAATACATTTGTTCATTTTCTTTTCCTCTCTACAGGCCCTAAACCATTTTAGAATGATCTTTTCAAACATGTTTCTATGATATTTAAGAAATTGAAGCATATTTCGTATTTTTATAAAATTTTGAAATCGCTCTGTTTATCACACATTATGACAAACAATTTTAACAAAACATGACACATACCTTTAAAAACTGATGTCTCAACTCGTTGTTATATCTAACAATTTTCCATGAAATGAGGAATTGTACAGATGTTTTTGGAACAGGAGGTAGGTCAATCTTGCAATTTAATGTTTGAAGTTCGGATGATTTTATGTCTTGATATTTGGTTTGTTTCATAACAGGAGCTTTAATATCAGGGTTACTACTAGTAGGCAGACTACTTTGCTCAGTTGCTGTGACTGACTTGGTAACAGCTGTTTCCGATTCTATTTCAACTATTTTTGGCGTACAACTGTTATTAAGCATTTCGTTCAGTTTAGAATTCTTCTTCAGATCACCAATAGTGTCAACTTCTTGAACAGGAACAACTCTTAGGGGTCTCTAAAAATTTGAAAAATGTATTGAATGAAAAGTTGAATCCAGTATTAGAAGTACATTTGCAACAAAAGGACTGCATTACAGGTGGTTACCTTGGGGTGACATTTTTTATATTCAATCAATACAAATTACTTTTAAAAAACAAAATTATAAAAAGAGAAAGAGAATGTACACTAAAGACATTGGCATAGTATTTCTCAATAAGGCTTATTTATTGAACTTTGAGAAGATGATATTTAAAAAAATGAAAAATAAGGAATGTTTAAGGCTGGGAGCAAGAAAATTTGAGACCCAGAACAAATACGAACTTAGATCCTTTTTTAATAAAAGAGCATTTAAATTAATTTAGTATTGTATGTAATGAGATACAACATCTTCTTAAAGCATTAAGCTTATTCAGCAATAATCATAGCACAAAATAGAGAGGAAGAATGAGTAAATGAATCGGGATTTGCTACCTTGTAATTGCCTCATCACATCCCACTTACAGGATTTGACTCACTCTAATAAAAGATGTCTAATTTAATTCTATATTTATATTTTGATGATTGTGAGCATTTTGTGAATTTCAGAGGAGGGGTGAACAAGTGACTACAGGACTTGGAGACCAGAAGTTGCTTGTTCACCCCTCCTTAATCAAAACCAGACCAATCAGAAGAATCAAACTACATTGTTTGTTCTTTGTTTCATTGCAAAGAACATGCATGACCCAATCTCTAGCCATATATCAAGCGTTGCACTAATAAATGTTAAATTAGAAAAAAAAACAAAAAACCAACTGGTTCCACTATAACACGAATTACCCCAAAAAGTCTTCCAATTATTCAAAAAAATAAAAAATAGCAAAGAAAAACATGGAAGAAAAGACCTTGTAGTGAACACATTCACAGGAAATAAATTGAAGCTACTGAGTATTAATTAATTCATAATACAACAAATGAAATAAAGCACATTGTATTCATTAATCATAGATTATTGTATTTCCTTGCCTTTGAACGCAGGTGTGGTGGTTTCTTCACAGGAACAATTTCCTCGTCTCCTTCTTGTAGAAGGCTGCATGGAGCTTTCACAGTTCCAGCATCCCCTCCCCCACCCAGAATATCAGGTGCTCCTTCTACTCTTTTTGAACACACTATTTCTTCAGTCGTACTTGTGGAGGATGATTTCTCCTTTAACATTGAAGAGTCTTTTCTAACATTTTGATCGCTTTTGCTCCATTCAACAATTTTTTTAGTCCCTTTCACTCTTGTTTTGATAGCATTGGATTCTTGCTTCTCTAATTTTATCAACTCACTTTTTGCCGCGGAATTATTAGGCTCAAACTGAAGAACTTTCTCAAAGTCAGCTTTAGCATCATCTTGGAGACCAATTTCAATACGGGCTAACGCTCTTCGCTGATATGCTTTTACGTACGTACTATCCAACTGTAATGCAGTGGTGCAATCTGTTTCTGCTAATTTAGCTCTGTAACATTAAGTTAAATTTCACATTAATCCATCAATTTATAATACAAAAAAAGAAAAAAAAGATATCCCTGTGCAATTCCTCACAGGCCGACATGGCCCACAGGGGAGGTGAAAGAAGGGCTCCACCTATTCATCGCCATTAGCACAAGGAAAAGGTTGTGGGGCGAGAAGAATGCTCCGGCTGCGTATACCCCCAGGAAAGATCCTGGTATTCACTTGGAAAGAAGGCCGAGTTGACCTGAACGGAAAGCACTACATAAAAATCCCAGCTTATGCCAGGATTCGAACTTGGGTCCTTCAGGTCAGGAAGCTAGTGCCCTACCACTGAGCCACTGCAGCTCCTATTTATAATAGTATATCACATTAATACTTTTATGACTATTTCCCCACGTTATTCCACAACCTAGATGTCTAAGGTATGGTTCATATGGTATATGTGTGAATACTAGTTATTTCTTATTCCACGGCCAAACAAAAAGGAGAACATACAGAACAGAAAACATCAGACAATGTAATTATTGTACAATGTAATTGTCGATCATCTATATATTTAGAAATGAAGAGTCCAGAAAATTACCCTTAGAAAGACATTCAGAAAAAATGTACACATTTACTTTTATTATTATTAACTAATTAATAATATATAGTAAACCCTCACCGACACAAACTTGCTTAACCCATTAACTCCCAACTTATTTTTTTGTTTTATCTTTCAATTATATTGATTACATATATTATTGAAGTGAGTATAATACCGGAAATTAAAACAAAACTTAGATTTTACTTCTAGTTTTTTTTATTTACATGCCGGTCTATAAATAGACCGCTGGGCGGATTACGATTCTAAAAGGAAATATGCAACACGCAATACACTAAACTAAAAACTTTTTTTTAATATTATATTTATTTGTTCTATAAAAACATTTATGTAAGTAACGTTTGATTAGTTTTTTTCACAATTTTAAAATAATTAATTTATTTTACAAAGTATGGTAAGGTTGGAAACACTTTCTACAAAGCGTTACATTGCATTTCTGGCAGAAAGTTAGAGGCCTTCCTTTACATCCATCGTACTGACAGTGCCTTTGAGATTCTCGCTTTCCTAAATAGTGGTCTTTCCTATCATACCGCATATCTAATGGAATGTTTCGGTGTGACGACAAGCTTGTAGCAAACATCTTTAGCAAACATCTTTAGATATTGCACAGTAATATTTCTGTGAAATTCCAGAAGATCCAAAGACTCTTTTCCATGAACAGTTCTGTATAGGATCCAAGCATTCACCACTGCCATATTTATCATTCGCGTGAAAAGGGGCCAATACCACTTTTTCCCTCTAATTGAAATATTGTATTTTCCCACAAGCCAGTCGTGGTGATCCACGCCTCCCATGTGAGCATTGTAATTTTTTATTACCTGAGGTTGGCCTATATTTATTCTCGTTCCGGTGGCTTTACTCCACCGACTTGTAGAAGCGATTGGTTCTAAAGTATCAAAATTTGTCCCTACCGAAACAGACTTATTGTCATGCCACCTGACAAAAAATACTTCGCCACTTTCATCAAAAGTATAATCGTACGAACCTCTTGGCAATTTTTGAATTTCTTTTCCTGTCAAAAGTGGGCAGCTTGGAAGTCTGTTTTCTCTTATTGTGCCTGTAGCTCTCATTCCAATTTCTTTCAAATGTACTAAGAGATCTCTGCTGGTAAAAAAGTTGTCAAAATACACAGCATGTTTTGAACGATCAGAAATGCAGTCCAACATTTTCAAGACCACTCGTGTTCCAAGACACACATTTTTTCTCCAGTCGCTTTCAGCCTTTCCAATAGATTCCCGTTCTTTTCCACAATACAGATCAAAATTGTAGCAATAACCACTGGAACCACACAATGCCCACAACTTGTACCCAAATCGAATGGGTTTTCCCTTTATAAATTGTTTGAGCCTGTTGTGACCATAGTACTTAACAATCATCTCGTCAATTGACAAATTCTCTTCGAAACACCCAAATTGTTGAAATTATGAATTTAGTGTCGTAATTAGAAATCTGACTTTGAAACCTTTGTCTATCATATTTTCTTGTGCGCTGTTATTGTCACAAAAATGTAGATATCGTTTTATTTTCTGAAAACGATTTCTTGACATAGCGTTCTTCACAATATCGATTCCTAAATCGTCATCTTCTGACCAATACATTCTCTCTGAGGGTAAAGTATGATACCCGGAAAGCAGCAAAATTCCTAGAAACACTTTTAGTTCATCTACATCTAAGGAAAATTCAGGACAATTTTTTGAAGTTGTCGCATAATAAACTGATTCTTTCACAATATTTTCAAACATATTTTCGTAGTTAATTATCATTTCCGTGAGTTGGAGTGGAGTCAAGTCTTTCAGTGCTTTTTTCAGTTCTTCTTGAGTAATATTGGGACATGAGCGTTGTGTGTCACACAGTGTTGAATACGTAGGGTGTGCCTTCTTGTATGACGCTTCGTTATTGCATAATTTCCTCTTTTTGGCATTTTGCTTGCATGTTCGGCTTTGAGATAACATACTGAAAAATGTAAAAGATGAAATAATAGTAAGTCAAGAAGTTCAGAAAATTTATCTAAGTGATACCAAATGTATTACATACGACTCTTCATTTCTGCGAGAAGAATAATGTATTTCTAGAGGTCCAGGAACATCATTTGTCATAGCGAAACCCGTGAGATCGTCCGGCGCTTCATCATTGTCGGTCAGTGCATCTGTGGTATCTGAAGGTAGGACTACAACATCCACCGTGTCACATTCCTCGTCTAGTTCATCAAAATCTTCATCTAGAATATCAACTATTTCATCTACTGTTAGACCCTTCCTTATGACATTTGACATAATTGCCTGAAATATCACGACATGTATAAACATTACTTCCATTACGCGTCAATTTTCTCAAGAAATAAAAATTAAAAATTTAACTTACCAATGAAATATTCAAATTTCTTGTAATAATAAATATCCAATATTCGTATAGAAGAGAGAGTGCACGCACCAACTCACAAGAACACACTGAAATGGTCGTGTGGGTCACGAGCTCTCGCCTACGTGCACAGTCATCGACGACAGCTTATCGGAAACCTCCTCAAGTTACTGTCCGCGAAGCGCTGGATGCCCAGCGGTCTATAGATAGATCAGCAGATTTTGCAACGTTGTATCTTCGGGTAGGGCTGGCATAAATTTTACATTGTTGCATAGAATGTTAGCGGAATAACCAGAGAAGATAACAATTGGTCAATTATACTCAAAATATGGAATTCATTCTTGTAGTACAGTTCAAACGAAAACTCCGCGTAGTCAATACGACAAGTAGTTTAGAAAATTGTTCCTAGGATTTTTAAATATAAGTGTAAAACAAATATATATTTTTTTCTCAATGCACAAGATCCCCAATAACAATGTACACCGATTAAATTTGCCCTGGGTAAAATAACATTCACATAAATGAAATTAATTTCAGCTGATCTATAAATAGACCGCTGGGCGTTAATGGGTTAACATGAACAAAACTTCGGCCCCGGCAAGGGATTACGGTCATACAGATATTTATAATATTCGGATAACACAAATTCTGATTAATTTGGTCCTTTGGAATTTGGGTTAATGAGAGTTTACTGTGTTTAGTAATAATATTTGCATAAATATATAATTTAAATTAATAATATGATAATTAATTTTTGTTAACAGAAGTAAAATTATTGAAATTGAAAATGGTAATAAGTACAAAGCATTAAAAAAATTGAATGAACATGTTTATTCAATTGCATGTAGGAGAGGGTGGTTGGGTGGGGTTACGGTGAGTGGAATCCATACGGAACTTTGTTTATTTTGATTTCAAATCAATGCAGTATCTTTCACCATCTCAGTGATCTGGGGTTCTTGTGTGACATTTGAGATGATAAACAAATAGTATACCTAATTTTCACTACATAAATTGGTTTTATATTAAAACACATACCACAATAGTTTCATCCTTTATTACAATGCTACAGCAGGCTCATTCCATGGTAAGTGCATGGAATTTGAAATGGCATCTTTGTATATTACTTTGGTATATTACGTGGATACCTGATCTACTGAAGAGGCATTGTTGGAATTGAAATATGAATAGCAATTAAATTTGCTTTTATCATATTTGAAACTTTCAACATGTTTGTTAAAAATGTTGATATAAACATATTTCATTACTATTTGTTACACATACCACTCATAGTTATTACATGCTGCATCTCAGTGTCACCATCAAGGGGGATGTGGAGACACCCATGTGTAACCTACATCACATCAACGTATCATTATTTTCTTCTACCCAGATACAATCTCAAACACATAATTTTGTCATGACATTTATGTATTTTTCCTGTGTATTTCCACCACCTCTATTTATTACGTTTACCATGATTTCCCAAATTTTGAGCAACCTGATTAATAAGAACACCCAGATTTTGTAAAAATATGAATATGGTTTATAGCAATTAGAAATATTTATGAAACAATCACTGATTTAAACCCCATTTTTTATAAAAACATTCATCACTAAAGTTTTCAGAAAATATAAATAAATTACTAAAATAAAAATGTCTTACTGTTTTGTTTTCAAATAGCATAGAGCTCTATTTGCATAAAAGATGGCATCATGAGGATTGTACAGGATAGCCTTTGAGTAGCAGTCAATAGCATCTTTCCATCTCTTTTCCTTTACATGTTGGTTTCCCTAAATATTATAACACACAAAAGATTTTATAAAAATTCTCCGAATTAATTAGAACATAATCTTTCAGTCATAACAACATTTTGCCAATTTAACATACCAGTTCCTTTTCATATAGAGCTTGTTCTCTCAATTTTGCCACATCAGCATTTGCTATGTCTTCCTCTGTTTCTGAATCTGTCTCTTCCGATTCTTTCTTTTTACTATCAATTTCTGCACATGCTTTTTCCTACAAAACACAGTACTTACAATAAAAATGTCAAAACTTGTCAGGAAAATGTAGAGAAAATTTGGAGCATGAATAAAACTCAGTGGACATTAGTGCTAAAATTAAAATTTAATTTCTTGGTTAACTGGCTTCACTGATTTCAGATCTTAGGCAACCATGAACAGCTATGGTTGATTAATAGTAGCATGTGCAAACAATATAATAAATAATTACAGATCTACAAAACCAATAACTTTCTTTGGAGAGGAACTTGTGAAGCGCCATCTACTCTTTAACAAACAAATTATCATTAATAGTAACATACCACATCAAATTTGTCCCAGGCTGTGTAATCATATGATGATATACGTTTAACTTCATTTACAACTGGAGATTTATCACTATTATCTGCCTTCTTTTTCCTTTTAATTTTACTTCTGACAGGTGGAACGGTCTAAAAAGATAAAATTTATTTAAATATACATAATGAAACCTAAATTTAATACATAGAGAATATTAACTAAACTCTATATAATAAATATGTGTATTTATAACATCTCTACTATTGAGACAGCAATTAGAATGAAACAACTTGAAATGTTTGGTGACACAAAAAAATTTGAGGTTAAGTTGGTTAACATACCACACTTTCTGTAGCACTATTAATTAATTCTTGGTCTTTTCTCTTCATATCTTTCTCCCAATTTTTTAAGTCCTTCAAAAAAATATTGAGCTCATCAGCATTATCTCGAACTTGCTTTTGCAATAGTATAGGATCCATCTCCACGAACGTTAATCAAAACGGATCAAAACACACTGAAAACAAGCAACGAGTGTAGGTGATAATGTAAACAGAAACTTAAATTCCGTTATTTGTAAAATGTGTTAGGGTCAATCAATTTTATCCTTCTTATTTTTAATTTAATTAGTGACAACACAACATTTCTCAAAGTTCGTCTTCTATCACATACGTCAAGTTGTCATACTTGCATGATCCTGCTGTTCATGATAACCTCAAAACAGACGGCCATGTTTTGAAGATGAAACGTCATAATTCTAATTCACTGTGAGATAACGGTTACATTACAATTTTTCTAGTTTCTTAGAGGACGTTAAAGGAACATTTGGGGAAGCAAGACCGTGCAGTACTTCATACTGGAAGAGGTGCGTATCAACTGCTATCTTACGTGCTGAACCATTTTAAGAACATTTCTCACATGAGAACTGTAGTTTCAGAATCTTGGGTACTGTAGTATTAGCGAAAATGAAATCGGGAAAGCACCTCATGCAGTGCAGTAGAAGCTATATGAGAGAACAGAACAATGTGATATGCATCCACGCACTCAAGATTGTTATTTTCACTGCAGACTAGATTACAAGAACATGAGCACAAGCACTTGCTCGGAACAACCACCCCGGTTACCCTCGTCCCTCGTGTCAAGCATACCACCCTGTTTTTCTATACAAATGTACACCACAGAACCATTTAAAAATTTGACCGACAATATTTTGTGTGAAAAAATGCTTTTTCTTGTTGTTCTTTCTCGCTATTTCCCAAGTGCTTTTTATTTTCATACATTTTCATTAAAGAATAACTGAATATACCAATATTATTTTGTGAAATACACCAATTTTGTACCCATTGTCATACAACACTGCATTTTCTGTCCAGTAATGTGCGCGGTATTTTTGACAAATCAAATTGGACATGACGTTGTATGACACGAAAAAAATAATTTGTATACATTTCACAAACGTTCGATAACTTGTGCTAGAGCTGTTGAGTTTTCATTTGTGCCATTCCTCCAAATAGAAATTGTTTGCACGAAATCAATACTTATGAAGCTAGAACGCAGGAGAAGTTTACGTCAAAACTTCCTTTTAAAGATATAGTATTTGGATGTACAATTATTTGATTATGATATTTAGTATATTGCGAGTTTAATTAAAAGCATGATGAAAGTAAACAACGCGGGGTCTTTGCGGGGTAATTTATCACCCGTTTGATGATTTAATTCACATATACATTTTCTCAGCGGTTTTTCGACATTATTTTGTGTTAGTTCATACAATATTTTTTCTTTCTCGTATACATACGTACAGGATGTCCCACCAACTATGGACCAGCCATATAACTTCTAAACGGTTCACGGATAATAATAAAGGTCCTTTTCAACTTACAAGAATCGATCTGAATGTGTTATGGCAGAAACCAGCTATCATTTTAAAACAAGGGAAGAGAATGAATGCTTAAAGATTTTTATTGTAATATCTTGATTAATTCATCAATTAATGGGGAGGTAGACATTTTCTCTTTGCATTCTTTGCTCTCTTCATAAACGTCTTATTTAAACACGTACCAAAAAAACAAAGCAATAAAAATTTTGAAACACTCTTAACAGACTATCAGTGTCAATTTACTCAACTTTAACACAAATGTACATCTGCAGTCCCGACTGCTAATATTGATTGGAGAGTTTCTCATTTCATGAAGACACGTGCTGCCTCAAACTTGAAAATCCGCAGCAGAAGACGGAAGTGTACTGATTTCTTTTCCATTTATGGAGAGCAGTAGAGGTATGGTTGCGAAGTGGACGAATGATCATCTTAATTAAAAATGAAATTTAGCAACGAAGAGACGGTGGTTGCATTCTTGTCAAGTTTGAAAATGATATTGCTTGATAAAGTTAAATGCAGGTAAATCAATGGAAAAAAATCTCTCATTCTAAACGGTAAAATTGGTGTTTTTAATGTGACTTTTGTGTCAAGACCCTCGATTGCTGTAGTTAGACCTCTTATCCCTCATTGCCACCCCTCTGTCTTCTCTCTCCACTTAACAGTCTTGTCGCCACGAAGGCCATTTTGCCCGAAGGCGGCCGTTGCAAGGGCTGCTACACGAAATATTGTTCATTTCATTCAAAATCATGTATCAGAAAGTCTAATTTCATACGCAAATTACTATCAAAATACTAGCGTATGATACATCATTTTATTCCTCTTTTCATGATCTATCCATTGCTGATGAGAAAATTATATAGTTGCATTTAAAAAATCAAAGATGATTAAATATTTCGAAAACTAAAAATATTATATACAATTTCTCTACGGCATGTAACTTGCCCCATGATTCTGCAATATTCAGCGAAAACTGCATTTCGATATCCTGAACCGTTTAAAGTTATGGGGGTGGTCCATAGTTGGTGGGACACCTGTATACATCCTGTGTGTATATATATATATATATATATATATATATATATATATATATATATATATATATATACACGGAGTAAAATACGTAGTATAGGGAAAGTCATGTAATGCTGAGGAAAATCGATTTCAATGTTTCAAAGGAAATACACGTTTTGCAGTACTCTGATACCGAAAAAGTGTCTTTTTCAAAACGTCCGTCCGTCTCTTAACTTCTCGGCTGTCCGGGTGATGCCGCGTGCAAAGGAAAGTGATCACACTCGATTAGCCGTGCTTCCTTACGTCCGCAGCGTCACGGATCGTGTGGGAAAATTACTACGGAAAAACAACATCCGTACAGTGTCCACAGCTCCCGACAAGTTGCACAACGCCTTGGTACGCATTAAAGATGCGTTACCACCTCTCCAGTCGGCAGGTGTATATGAAGTTCCCTGCAGCTGCGGCAGGATGTACATCGGTGAGACCGGGCGCACTGTGCTTGAACGGCTTATACTACGATTTTTGTAGGAAGAGCTCTCAAGGCCACTCAAATCCCATCTTCGCGATGGAATATGTCACGGCATTTCGTGTCATTCACAGTCGTTCCGCTAGATTTCGCACGATCGCGACTGTATGAAGCAGTGCTTGCGATCATGCGACTTCTACCGGCAAGACCGAGAAAAGACGCGAAATGCCGTGACATATTCCATCGCGAAGATGGGATTTGAGTGGCCTTGAGAGCTCTTCCTACAAAAATCGCAGTATAGAGAACATATCGCCCACTATAACCGGAACCATACCAACCGTTCGGCTACAGCGCACCACGCGGACAGCCGAGAAGTTGTGAACTCGAGCCGCGGAAGCTTACGTGTACGTCCGTCCGGTGTATGTGAACAACACCAGCGTCTAAACCACACGTAGGATTTTTTCCAAAACCCCTGTGCATCTGGCCTGAGTCGAAGCTCAGCGATTTTGAAAAACATTAATTAATTTTTATTGTCGCGTGGCATCATTGGTGACGTAAGCGGAGACTCACTGAATTCCAAAATTCATACGGTACTGGCAGTATGAATGCGGAATAACACAGTTAAGTATTTTTATATTTTAAAAAATCAGTAAAAATTGAAACGAAATGCATTGTTTTTTTCGAATTGCTGGATACCTAACGAAACCATAGGCACAGTAACGTAGCTGAAGCTGACCTCCGAGGGGGGGGGTAATAATTTGTACCTGTTTGGTAGGCAACCCGTTACTCATTGGTGTTTGGCAGGTCACTTTCTGATGCAGACGAAGAGTTTTCGAATACTACGCGCTTAATTCTTATAAATTCTTATCTAATATATTAAATAAGAAATGTCTATATATAGTCCAGTCAAAAGGTATCTGATTCTGGAAATAATTCCAGAAGTTTTTTCTCAATGGTTCTATATGTTTTTCAGGGTGCTGAATTCGAATTTCATGTTTGCCACCTCAAAAAAGGTCTGCTTCACAGAGAAAATGAAAAAAAAACGTCAAAAATTGGCTATGTTTTTAGTTTTTTCTTCTATCAGCAAAAGTATGCGTTTTATAAAAACAAATATGATTTAAAAAATTAAAGGCGATAAAATTTCAAATATAATTCATATTGTAACTTTAATTTCTCAAATATTGTTTGGGTGCTAGAGCGCACTGAAAAACGGTTACTTTTTGGGACTCTGGCCGATGCGGGAGAATAGTTCTTTCTAGCCTTCCTATCTCGCGGTGGCGTTCTTGTTTCACTTTATCGCGCTTGAAAGCAACTATTGTGAACAAATAATTGGCATTTTTAAATGATTATCACTCTGATACTCACGAAATTAGTAGGGACGGATTTTCTCGCGCGGAGTATCTGTAAATCCTTGAAACCTACAACGTAAAGTATACTTGATGATATCAATATATCGCTCCCACACTTTTCAAGAAGTCGTGCTTTAACTATTTTTGGACGAGAAAGAAAATCACTTTCAGTCACATTTGTATATTATTCAATGATAAATTTGTATTCCTCGTCACTATTTCCAAGACAACGAAAAATTGTGTGCTTAGCTGATTCTACCCCATCTATGCAGGGCAAATCTATGATTTGTTTTCCGTCTTATTTGGGGGTTGTGCAGTGCTTTCATGAGCATCAGTTAATGCTGTGCATCAGCAGCTACCAAGCTACTTGCTCTCTACGCAATATACTACAGAACGTCCAAAATCATCATTACGATTTCTCGCGAGTCTTAAAAAGAGTTTTTCTATCAGCTAATTACCTCACAAGGTATATTAGATTGGGTTTTGAGGGAGGCGTTCTGATTTGTTTCTTCGCGTAGCCTAGTCGTATCTGCTCTGTACAAATGAATTTTTTAGAAAAGGCAGGTATAGGTGAAACTAGTTGAGGTGATTCAGCATCTTCTTGAGCGCTCTTCCCATAACCAGAAATCAGTTTTTCATTTACTTATTGCCTCCCACACTTAAAGTGAACTTCAATTTAAGTGTGTCATTTAAATAGATAAAGTACCATCCTGTTGCTTCTCACTGGCTTCAACGAACTATTTCAACCCCCTTTCTTTCACAAAAGTTATCTGTGTTCCATCTTACTGCGTTTTATTTCTAATGGCCCACTCCCTACGAAGCATTACATAAGTTAACAATATTTTAGTGAACTGCATTTTATATTTTATTAAACATCCATCTAAATACACTACCAAATGTACAAGAAACTAGTGGTGCTAAAACATCGCGTATTTTCTCCCCCTGATTTCACGCAAAATTACGCGAAAAGTACTCAAATTTTCGAAAAATTGTACATAAACTTATTTCAAAATCTATTTTTAAGGAACAGATTTCATTAAGGTAAAAATATCTATCTTTAATATTTTAGTTATAGGAAGACTCCGAAAATATTTTGAATTTTCGAAACGTCAGGGTTTTTAACGATCATGAAAGCTGCACCATTCTCTTAAACGTCCTTCACACTCTCCAACAACAACAACAACCACAACAAAACAATAACGATGGAACCATTTGTTTGAAAAATTTGGAAAATATTCCAGGGGCTGTTAAATTACTCCCCAAAATGAAAATATCGGTTTTAAAATGAAGGGGCTGCGAAGTCAGATCGATTGGGAATATCAATTTTGGAGAAAATCGGCTGAACGATTCATCCTCTAACGTTCTTCACAGACGGACATACGTTTTGCCGTCATTCGATTTTTCGGTATCAAGGATAATAAGCATTCTGACTACACTACGTGATAGAGGATTTTTTCCCAAATTTTGCAACTAGATGTATCTACTTTTTCGTAACTAGGGCCCTGTAATAAGAGTTTTTCTGCCGAAAATTTGCCGTTTTTTTCGCGCAGCATTATATTTTTTCTCTACTCCGTAAGGAGAAGATATTTATTTGCCCCCCTGTGATTGTAGCAGACCTATTAAGTCTATAACAACCATCACAATAATATCAATAAAATTGTGAAGTGGTATAATTCCAAACTCACATGAATTCGAAGTATTTAATGACGAAATTTAGACTTGTCAGTTTTTATATCGATCATTTCTCGTTGAGTTCTACAAGTTGGTATCAAGGACATCAAGTTTGTGAGCAAGGCCTATTGTAGTTTCTGCATTTCCTGGAAACTGTTTGAAACGTCGCTTCTTATGTATTTAGTTGTGTGGAATAATCGTATTTGTTTCATTTGTATAATTGTATTTGTGAGTTATGATCGCATTCCCATGTTCTTGCATCTACCGCAAATCAGTTACGAGACCATGAGCGGCGCGTGTAGGCTCTGAGCTGCTTCTTTGACGTCACGGGGTCGGCGATGTCACATGGTAGTGGTTGCCAGAGGAGAGCAGAAAAGCGTTGAAGACAGGTTACCTCCATGAGTTGAGTCAACCGTCTCGAAGGCTTCGGAAGGAGATCTCGCCCACTCCCCGCTGCACGCAAAGGCTTTAAGACCGCTTTCGCGCACGCGAATCTCTCTGCGAGGCGATGAGAGGTCCACAATGAGCAGGCGCGGCTCGTCATTAAAGGCTGGAAGGCGGAGCCTCCCCCATAAAAATCGCCGCCCAAAAGAAATTTACAAATATATTTGTAAGTGAATTTATTTATTAATAATGGATTTCTGAGTTATATAACAATCATATCAAAAATTTTCTTTGTCGGTTCGTTAACGGCCGTCCGTAACGCATTTGAAGCTGTTGACAGGAAAGAGAGAAGCGTTAGGCTCCCACTTCATTCAGCCATAAGGCCTGTGTACAGCGAGGAGGCTTGACGTCAAGCATTCACTGCACGGGCTTATGGGCGCACGAAAGGCTGCCGCTTGGCAGCCTTCGAGCGTGGGCAGAGCGTGGGGCTGGCGTCTGAGGGAGTGCACACCAGATAGCATCACTATGCAGCTCAGTGAATAACACCGAGTTTCAAGTAGTTGTTCAAAATCGCGGTAGGGGCGCTTCTCCCTTATGTATGTATCGGAAGAAATAGTGCTTAGAAATACCATACTATTTAAAAGCTATGTCCTAATGAAATATCTAGATAAAACTGTGTCAAAGGACAGGTCCCCCTGCTGTCCCTGTAAATGAAAACCTAGCACTGCCCTCCGAATTGAAGGACCCCCCCCCCCCAAGCAATTAAACATTTGCAGCCTTCCTTATTTAGAAAACCACGAGCCGCGACTGACAATGAGTAAGGGTAGCAGGCGAAGGGTGCACGAGAAAGCTGCCAGTTTGACGCGGCAAACGCTTTGGACTTCAGGGAGCGACGTTCTTTAAATTGTACAAACGTTAATGCGAATTTTCATTTAAACAGAAAGTACGCATTTCCAGGGTTGGGCAGTATTTAAATACTTGTTTTTCAAGTACGTATTTTAAATACATTTTGTATTTGAAAAACTGTATATTTTTAGTTTTTTGGGCATGTATTTTAGAGACGTATTTAAACACATAAAGTAGGGGTATTTAAAAAAAGAAATACTTCAAATACAGGCGAAGAAGAAGATACTTTAGAACGAGGGTAGTTTCTTTTTGTTTGATTTCGCCAGTGAATGCACCTCATTTCAGACAAAAATACAAGCTCTTTTCAGCTGTTGAATTTAGATTCTCTTCATTTTTAAACGAAAAAAACTATATTATTAAAAATCATAGACAATTATTCTGCAGTAAAGAAAAGTGTTTATTCGTTATATTGTCACATTATGTTCATCCACGCCAGTTCAATAACTGTTTTCCTTTGCAGATTTTACACATTCGCCAACTAGGGATTTATTGTGTGATGATATTTGTTTGAAAAATTAGTCGTTTTAAAAGAAAATTCCGTTTCTTTCTGTTAGACATATTTTTGATTAACCCGGAAGGTTACCTGCGAGGCGGAGCGATAGCGAAGCCGAGTAGTTAACCTTCCGGCTGAGTCCTTAAAGACTAATAGAGGACGAGTCACATACAATGTTTTTTGTTATTTCTAGTTTATCGCCTATTCAAAATAAACTATCACTTTCATGAGTTAAGAAAAAATTGTCATTACTCTCGGTTTTCTGTAGTAAGGGTTGGTTGTACTGGATACTTCGTGATTGAACAGTTGAATGCTTTTTCTGATAATGCAAGCTGATTGAGAAAAAAAAATCCGGGAATTTCGAAGTATCAGCAGATATTTTCGTGCTAATGATATTCTGGAGGAAGCAGACGATGCAAGATATAGTTTGATGCCTTCTAAATCTGTAACCGCTTATGAAAAAGCTTATGATTTATTTTGTGATTGACGAAGGAAAAGAAATATTCGTGGCATCAACGAGGAATATTCGTGGCATTAACGAAGAGATTATGCTACCATTTTTGAACGAACGATCACAAACATTAAAACCAACTAGTCTCTAGTCATACTTTAGTATGCTGAAAAAATGTATAAAAATAAGTAAGAAGACTGAGTATCCACGTAAGTTCCCTATAATTTGAAATAATAGTGAATACTGAAGACTAATTGTTTAAAATTTATTTGAATGTACTACTATTATAAAGTTAATGAATATTTGAAGAAAAAATCTAAGCTAATTACAAGCCTAAAATATTAGAAGAGCAAGTAACTAAGTTCTTACAAGAGGCTGACGATCACATATACCTATTTTTGAAGATCATTCTTATTTTTGGAGTATTTGTTGCTTGCCGGGGATAAGAACTTGCAGACTTGACCGTAAACAATATACAAGAGAAAGGAACATACTACTAGATCCATCTTCCTCTGACAATTATTTACATTTATTCCCAAACATTGTTTTATGTCAAAGTCATATTTATCATAAGGTTTACGAGCACTGATAAAATCTAAACCCGAAAGTCCACTAAAATATTTTTAATGGACTCCGAGCATTTTAATGGCCGTTGCTATGGAAACGTCCTTAAAGAGTTGTTTAGATGGTTGGTTGCTAAGGGTCTAAGTGCGTGTTTACCAACGTAAATAACAAAAAGTATTTTAGCGGTGTATTTAAATACTAAATTTAAAGTCTTTTGCCCAACCCTGCATATTTCAATAATCGCTCAAGCATTTATAATCCTACAAAATTTTAAGAAAAAGAAACCCTAATGTCCTTCTTGAAGGGATGAGCGCCATTGGCTCGTCAAATCATGGTGGTCCTGACAGCTTTCAAATATCCGGAGTATCGCCGACGGCTGAGTTTGTGGACAGAAACAACTGGGGTATCCTACCACATTTTTCTGATCCACCCAGAGGCGTATCTAGGTATTCAGGCGCCCATGGCAAGCATAGAATTTGCGCCCCTGTGGAGATGCTTGAAATTAAGGTTGTTATTTGTTTTCAAGGGTATACTGTAAACTGCGCCCCTTGTGAGTGGCGCCCATGGCACGTTGCCATGTCTGCCATACCGTAGATACGCCTCTGGATCCACCCAGGAATAAAGTTGTAAACCACTCATTTCTGAAGTCACTAGCTGCCACTGTTAAACAATATTTGGCACACTGAAATATTGTGAAGCTGGTGGTTCAAATAATATGATGAAATAATCCAAGTTCTCAAAAAAGAACATCATTATCGTACATTTTAACGTTAAGTCATCTTAAGCCATCAACTGAGGCTGTCTACACTCATCTAAATGGATTTTTTAAATTATTTATTTAAAATTGTATTTGTAGGTGTGCGAATTATTAGGCAAAAGATTTTTTTCGGTAAATTCAAATTAAACTCCTCATCTGACACCACTCCTATTGTTTTCAAAACCATACATAGCGATGTCTGCTACTTTTTACTTTCTCGCCTTACGAATACTTCGTAAGAAGAGAAAGTTATGTGATCGTGCGGCGGAAAACGGGGATTTTTTTGTGTTTCATATCAAATACTATAGAGACAGATAGATCTCTATTGTATTTGTTCATGTACAACTAATGTTGGTACAACTGTTATTTAATTTGTTTCTTCATGGTGTGGAAAGTGTCTCAGTTACCGCCATTGAACAATTGAACAATCTGTGCTACAATGGCCAGCTAACAATCAAGATATGAACCAAATTGAAAATATTTGGGCAATAGTTAAAAATAAACTAAAAAGTAAGATAACAGCATCTGAAGGTCAGTTGGTAAAATTGAAAGAAATGTGGCAAAACGATCCAGACATCAAAATGCAATGTATGGAACTGATAAGAAAGATGCCAGAGAGGATTAGAATGCTCATAAATAAAAAAGGTATGTTCACTAAATATTAAAAATAGTTCCTATGTATGAAAATAAATTCATAAATTCAAACTCTACGTCTTTAGTCTAATAATTTGCACACCTCTGTTGTGTGTGTATAGTTAATTATCACTAGTTTTGGCCCGGGTTACTCCAACTGAGGCTACGCCTCCGGCTCCACTCTTTAACTCCGTGGTGACACGTAAGACCGCTATGGTTTGTTAGGGCCGAGAAGTCTCCTGAACAAGTTACTCGTAAACCTGCGACGACGCGCGAGTGTGTGGAGGTTGGGTGGAGGCCAGGTGGTGCGCACTCGAATACACCCACAATCGCTCTGGGACTGGGCTCATTAAGATGCTACGCAGTGGCTGGGATTAGACCAATCATGCCCCAACACCAATTTTTGCCCAAATGAAATATTTCAACATACACGCTCCAATTCTTTACAATTCCTGATGGTCATGAGAAAAATGCTCAAAATACATCAATAATGAAGTTAAAAGCGTGTGAACTTATTTACATAGAAATGCGTCTGCCCTGCAGAGTTAGGTAAATATAACCTAATACTCTTTCACTCTGAAGCTTTTCATTAGTAATTTCATTTTGTGACTTAGTCAAATATACTGAAAATGCAACATTGAAATATTGTCAACAAGTAAGCATTTTATATGTTTAATGTGATTTTTATTTGTGAACTATTGGAAATTTGTGGACAGAACAGGATTAAGAATAAAGAGAAGAGAATTAGTAATTTGCAAACATTTTAAAATACATTATTTTTAATAATTTATCAATCTTTCATACACTTTCATACACATCTAAGAATTAAAATAAATAAAATGTAGAAACATGTATTCAGACTAAAAAACAAATACAAAAATGATTGTAACAGCATGAAAAGGGAAGAGAGCAAAACATATTAAAAAACTATTCTTAAAATAAGATATAAAACCCGTAACTTAAATATTCCTCTGAAGAATATTCAAAATTTAAATTGTAAGTATATGAATCTTTAGCTGCCTTCTTTACTACCAGGAAACTAATTGTATTCTTTGCACTACATTGTATGCTTTGCACTACTCTAATGGGCTGAATACACTTTGTATGTGAAAATACTGTTACAGGAATGCTATTTCTTTATTTAAAGAATCATACTTTATAACATTTTCTTCTTTGAAAATACTGTTTTAGTTTTAAATATATCCAGTCAATAAGCTTAGTTTGAGTATTATTGACATGACACACTTGAATGACTTAATTTTCTAACAACCTCCTTCCTGAAAGAATAATTTTCTTTTGTGGCAAAATGTTAATAGTATTGGCTGGATAATGAACGTAGGTCTATTTCGCAGATCTACTTTCTCAGATCTATTGTGTATCAATATAACACTTGTTTTGTAGCTGCTATTATTTTGGTCTACAAGTAATTAAGTCACTTGCCCTAATATTTTCTTAACAAATAAACATATAACAGTGATAATTGCAGTACTTGCAATGTTTTGGACATATACCTGAAATCGGTATGAGAACATATGCCTCAAAAATGCAATTCCTGGAATGTCCCTTTGCAAACAATATTTATAATTTATGAAATTATCAAAATTCATGCATGTGAAACTCAGTGGAAAAATGCAATTCATTGATAAATTATTCCATGATAAAGATGAGTGCATTAAATTAAGATAAATCACACAACAATTAGAGAGCAAAATAAATTAATACTTCAAACTAAATAGATATTAACAATTCAGACACATTGTTCATTCATGTAAGTTTACATTCATATAATGATGCTTTAGGTTGAATATTTTGATTGATGACTAGATAGCAGGCTGACAATTATTTTCCAATAAAGTCAACCATTTGAGTGAGGTTTTCTTCATCTTCTTTTAATAGTAGAGCTTCTATGCAGCCTTTAAAGTAAGGGCTTGTGAAACAGTTAGATCTGAAACAAGAAATCAGTGAAGATTAGAATATTGTACTGGAGCTGTTTCTCCACCTTTGTTTTGTGCCTATGTGTGAGTGTTTGTTGATGGATGTGGGTATCAGCAAAATTCTTGAGACGTTGCTGGAGCAAAAATTGAAAAAATTACCCCACAGGAAAAGTATACATGTGGAATTATTGTCAAAATTCAAAATTCTTTTAAAATGTTGACTTATTATTTTAAGTAGGTAATGATTTGTTTATGTGATTACATATTATTTTATAGTATATTGAAATTATAGCTTAAATCATTGTTGTAAACAGTCTTTTTTATAAAAGTTATGTAAAATTTTTCTGTGTATATTTTATTTTTTTCTCTATTTTAATTCCGGGCTTAGTAAATATAATTTTGTTCACAAAATAGAATACACAAAAAGTCATGTTGAAAATGGTCTATAGTTTGAAGTGAAAAAAGTTAATTTTGGTGCTAATATCTGCAAGGTTTCTGTAGTTTGGAAAAAGTTAAAAACAATAGTTGATCTCCATATTTAAGTTATTACCATCCAGAAATTATTGCTTTTCTCCCCACAAGTTATAGTCCTTTTAGAGCATCAAAAGAGAAAATATAAATTTGAATCATTGAAAAATTTTAATTTCAATTATTCTTGAACTGAATGTTTTGAAAATAACCAAATTTGTATTTACTAAGCCCTCGTTTTTGTAGTAAAAGCAGCGGGATATTTAGCCAAGGATCTGAAAAAGGGAAGGGCAGTCGGAAGATGAGCAGTTGGTAGTTTATTAAAGGAACGGGTAAATTAGTACATACTGGTTAAGTAGTTTAAAGTTAAATGCATTGAAACAGTAATGTTAATTTTATTGTTAAAAGAGGTGGGTTATAAAAGAAAAAAGGGGACCAGAATAAACCAAAAACAAAAGGGAAGTGAGGTACCTAGACCCCCGGGTCTGCCCCGTGTAACTGTTTTATCCAAGTCTGGATCTTGTCCATCTCGTCCTGCAGGAGCAGCACGTCGAGGCAGCCCTTGAAGTAGTCGGTGGTGAAGCAGTTCTTCCTGCGAAAAAAAGCAGCAGCGGCGGCGTCGCCGGTCAGCGCGGGAAAGGCAGGCTGGTGAGCGGCCGCGCCGCTAGAGCGCGCGCGCGTGGCCATCGGGGCGCGGACGGCGCGGCGCGGCGCGGCGCGGCTGCGTGGCAGGCACAGGGCCGAACCGCGGCCGAGCCGCGCAGCGCCGTCCCGCCCCGCCCCGCCACGGTCACATTCTACTCTACGTAGTTAAGTTCAAGCATGAAAAACGTGCTGTGGCGTTGTCGGTGGACAAAGCGCTGCGGGGAAAGTGAAGAGAAAGGAAGAACGTGGAATTCTGATTATATTCGTACCTTCACTTCGTTATTCAGTGAAGGACGGTATTGATATCGCAAGCATTCCAGCCGGTCTACTCGAGACCTTTATAAAAGGGAGAGAATATTTTGGCAACGTTTTTCATCCTTTTATCGTTATCGTTTAGTGAGTGATGCCCACCTGCAGAGCGAGTGCAGCTGCGGCTCGCGGAAGAGGTTGTAGCAGTCCTCGCAGATGCGGTCGAGGCGCGCGAAGATGCTCTTGTCGTAGACGCCCTTGCACTGCAGGTCGAAGAAGGAGCGCTTGGAGAGCGGGTGCGCGAGCGCGGGGCCGGCGGCGGCGCGGCCGGCCAGCGCCAGCGCGCCCAGCGCGGCCAGCGCCAGCAGCGCCAGCGCGGACGCGCCCAGCGACGCGCTCCGCAGCGGAGAGTGGCGGCGCATCTGCAACACGACAAGCGCACTTCCCTCAGCACGCAGGCGAAAGCCAGGCGCCGCGCCATGTAGGTCGGCGACGCGGCGGCGGCGGCGGCGGCTGGGGCCGTGCCAGACCCTCCCTCCCTCCCCCGCTCAATGTCAAGACCGGCGCGTGGTGTGGGTGGCCGCACGAGGAGGGGGAGGAAGAGGCGAAGAAGAAGAAGTACATGGAGGAGGAATTTGGCCTCGCGGCCGGCGGCCATGCGCACGCGAGCGGCGTGACGAGGCGGCGGCGCCAAGCGGTCTGGCCTGCCCGCGGGGACGAGCGGCCTATAAATTGGTAGCGGCGTGGACCCTAATCGGCCGGTGGCGATCGCCGCTCCCAGCCGCCCCTCGTTAGAGCAGGAATTTCGCGGCGGCGGAGGCGGAGGCGGGGGCTCGTTTCGCAGTTGGTGGTCGCGCGCAGGTGGCGGGCCGCGGGCTGCTTGCTTACGGCGCGCAAAAAAGCGCCTCCGCCGCGGCAAATGTCGAAAGTCGCGTTGCTGCGCGGCGCGGCGCGGCGCGGCGCGGCGCGGCGCGGCGCGGCGCGGCGCGGCGCGGCGCGGCGCGGGGCCTGCTTCCTCGTGGTGCGGCGGCGCCCTCTCATTAGCGTCGCGGCGCCGGCGCCCGCGGCGCTCGCTGGCGGCCGCCTTATGCTAACGAGCCCGGCGCCCGGAATAGCCGTCGCGGGGGGTCCGTGCGCGCCGCCAACGGGAGTTTTATGGAGCGGCGGTCCCACGCCCCCCGGCCTCGCCGCTCGCCGCGCCGCTCGCCGCGCCGGCCACCTGTTCGCGCGGCTGTTGGAGCGCCAGATGCCGCGCCGATTCGCGCGCGCTCCCGGAACGTCTTCGAAGCGTGGGCAGCGGCCGGGCCACCGGACGGCGCGGAAGGGAGGGGGCAGCCCGCGACTTTACTGCGCCACGGCTACAGGAAAATCGTAAACAATACGACCGTGGGCGGCGGTCGGAACCGGTATCCGGAGCGGGAGAGGAACATTTCAATCGTCGCGTTCCGATTTGAGGTCGTTGTCGAAAGCTCGGAGCGCGGCGCGGCGTGAAGGAGGCGGCGGGAACAAAGCGTCGAGAGGAGTAAATGTTGGAAGGCGAAGCGGAAGAGGCGCGACGGGGCAGGCGCCCACCTGTTGCTCGGCCGCCGGCAGCGCCTTGTGCGGCGCGGCGTCTTAACGCGAGCAACGAGCCTGATGCGGAAGGCGTGCGGCCTGATGCGTCGCCAAGGCTGCGCCGGCGGGCGGTCGGGCGAGGCGAGGCGAGGCGAGGCGAGGCGCGGGCCGGGCGCAGGTGCGGAGGCCGGCGCGACAGGCAGTCTGCCTCGCGCCGCGACGCGCCGCGCCGCGGGGTGGGGCGGTGGAGGCGGAGGCCGCGGCGGGGGCTTCCGCGGGTACAGGTGGCCGACCAGCTCGCCGCCTTTCACCGCCCGGCCCGGCCCGGCGCGAGATCCTCTCGGCCGGCCGGAACCACCGCCGCCCCCGGCTCGCGCCTCTCCAGCGGTTATTTTTAGGCGCGCGTCATCGGGTTGCCCCGTGAAAGCGCCCGCCGCCCCCGCGCGAGCTTTCTCCGCCCCCGGCGCGCCCCGCCCCGCCCCGCCGCGCCCCGCCCCAGCGCCATCGCCGCGGATTCGCGGAACGAGAAAAGCTCGCGCCGCGGCAGGAAGCGGCCCCGGCGGCCCGAGGGCGCGCAGTGAAAGTGCCCCCCGCCGGCGCACGCGTAACTTGTCCCCCCGCAGCCCCCCGGGGCGCCGTCCGCACGGGCGACCCCAGGGCTATCGCCCGCCACCGGGAAAGGACTGCGCGTGTGTCAACAAACGACCCATAGCTTCTCGGCGGCCGGCCTATCTATCCGGGCGTGGCGGACCGTTTTACTTTCTTCGGCGCGAGAGAGAAGCGCCGGGATTGAAGCGTGTCGCCGCGCGTGCGTCGTGATCGCGTGAGTGCAACATCCGCCTGCGCCACCTGACTGGCGGCGGCGCGAGGCGAGGCGAGGCGAGGCGAGCGGGGCGTGCGTCATAAGCAGTGCCCTGTGTTTATGCAGACACGCGTGCAAAATGCGGCGCGCGTGAATGCGTCGCGAGGCGAGGCGCTGCCGCCGGCCGGCTCGCGGCGGCGCACCCCGCCGGCCTCCGCCCGCCCGCCGCGATGGACACTTAGTATTCAACAAGGTTAGGGCATCTCCTCAACAGGGGCTAATTGACGGTGGCGCGGCGCTGCCAAGGCGGCCTCGCGCGGAGGCGGAGCAACGGCCGTCGCCCGCGAGGCGCTTCCACCCCCGCCAGCGCCGTCCCTAGCGCTGGCCCCGTTGCTCTGCCACGAAACCCACATCATACCCTCGGATCGTTCTCCCCGCCGACGTCGCGCCGTTTGTTACCATCTCGCTAAAAGTCGACGTGGTTTAGATGTGAGCAATAAACGGTCCGCGAGTTGTTGGTTCGTTCTCTTTGAGCTTTCCTCTCTTGCGGAGCGGCGCTCAGAGCCACGTTTTGAGATGCCTAACGCGCACAAACGAAAAAGAATCAGTTGCGCTCTTACTTCAGTTCTCCAAAGGTGAATATTTTTATTTTCGTTCATCTTATACTTTTTCTATACAATTGCCAGTTATCACGGATCATATCTTGTGTTGTATTACTTTCCACATGAGGAACGCTGTTTTTTTACGAATATTGTGCCAAATTATTTAATGAGAAGTTTGCAAATAAGGAAGTCTTAAGATCTGCAAAAGCCACGCGATACCGATAGATGTTTGAGTGCGATGTAGAGGTTGTTACTTTCAGTCTACACATAACGATGAGACACCCGACGACAGAATCATTTCTAGTAATAGGTGTATTATCATGCGTTGTGATGTTTATATTGTGTCAGTAATCTTGTTTTGATTCTAGGAGGTAGAATTATTAGTGAATATTTAAGTTGTTGGAATTGAAAGAAACGTTATTAGAAGAGTTTTATATAGATATGGAATAAGTGTAATTACTTTTTATAATACTAAATCAACTTGATAATTACGAGTATATTTTGTACTAGAAAATATATCTTCAACTCAATATGTTAAAATCGTGGTCATATCCCCTGAATTGTGAAAAAGACCGACCATCAAATCGCTTTCTAGTTCGGTCATTTTTGTAGTATTTCACTAGGTGGCGTTGCAGAAATGCAAGCAGTTACATAATTTTGGACTTGTTTTGAGGGACAGGAGATACACTATGTATTTGCATGGAGGAGAAAAATGGTGTATGTTCCTTGATGTACAGATGGATTTTTGTACTTTCTTTAAAGTGATGTTGTTTGTGAAGACTTCTGTCATTTTTGTTTTGAAAGGAAATCGCGCTGCGCGGAATAAATTTAGCAAAAAAATCAGTTATGATGAATTCTGATGAGGTGAGAAATTGTTTGTATACTTGCCAAGTATTAAATATTGAATAATATATGTTTTATGTTGAAATGAATGTGCTTCGCAAACTAGTGAGCGTGGTATGATGATAAAACCGTGCGGCTGCTTTCTGGCTGTTTAGCTGTTCAGTTGATTCAGTAGAATCACATGCACCTGCGATTTGCTCTACTTGAATTTTAGTAGTTGTATTTATCAGCATTGTAGAAAGCATTATCACAGTAAGGAATGTATAAAAAATGTGACTCTTTAAAATATCGCATGAAGCTATTTATTGAGGATCTATTTTTCCGCATTGTCTTTCGTAATGTTGTGCAATCTCGCATTGCTAATAATTCGTATTTCTCATTAGAACCGTTTTATGAATTGTGAGAGATGTGGATGCTGTGACAAACGAGCTGCCGAAGTGATTTCTTTGTAGTTTTCGTATACATTATATATTATTTACATAGATCATTTTAAAAATGTAATGCATCTGTGTATTTTCAAATGGATTGAACGACTTGATTGTGGATCCATTTATCTCTTTCAAAGTAGAGATGAATCAGTTACTAGAAAGTAGTCAATGAGTGTTTATAATGGCATATGAATGTTCAGATGGTTAAAATTGAAGTTAAAGACACGACTTATACGTGCATGTAAGTGCTGTAACGATCGGGGCGGCCAGAGCATTGTATTTACCAAGAGGCCAATTGAGAGGCGAGCCATTCGAACGCGGAGACCCCGTTCCCTCGGCGGCGGGCGGCGCGGGCGGCGCGGGCGGCGGGCCGGGCGGGCGCCGAGGGCCAGGGCCCAGGGCGAGGGCCGAGGAGCCGCGGCCGGAAGCCACGTGCGCGCCACGTGGCCGCGCACGTGCGGCCACCGCCGCCGCCAGGCGCTCGCGACCCCCTTCGCGCGGTCCCGTTACGTGCGCGACGCGACGCCACTCGCGTCTCCTGTACTCACCATTGCGACGGAAGCGACCGGACGACTGACGAAGAGATCACGAAAGCGGAGCGGCAGCCGAGCGGGCGGCGACGGCGACGACGGGCGACGAGACGGCAACGGCGACAGACAGCGACCCACACGAGCACACACACTGCGGAGGGCACAGGTGCACGGGGACTCGTCTGGCGGAGCGAGCGGAGCACGAGCGACGGAGGCGGAGGGCTCGGATCTTATGAGAGCAAGGCCTCCGTTGCTCATATATCAGCGCGGCCTCCTCTCCCCGCTCCCGCTGCCGCTCCCGCTCCCGCTCCCGCTCCGCCCCGCGCCCGAGACCGCCGCGCCGACGGGATTGGCGGCGCGGGCGCTTTGGCGGGGGGCGGCGCGGGCGGCGCGGGGCGGCGGCGCGGGGCGGCGGCGGCGGCGGCGGCGGCGGCTGCTGGGAGAGCCGCGACTCGGCGATGTGCGGCCGCCGGGCTCCCTCCGGCGAGAACAGGCCAGCCGCTTCCACATCATACTTCTTGCATTCCACAAACCAACGTGCAACTATGTTTACAACGTGGATTATATAATGGATGTGTTTCTATAAATATGCAGCGGGAACTCTTTTGAGTGAATTGACCGATTGTGACAGCAATGTAGTGTGTGGGGGCATGGCCCCTTGCCGCTTCTCTGGAATCGCCTGCTCGCCCGCCGCCCCCGCCGCCCCGCGCCGCGCACCCCACGTGTCCAACGAACGGATGTGTTAAGGCCGAGGGATCGACAAAGAGTCGCCGCTCCACTGTCGTGCGTGGCTGGAATGTCTCTCGCCACTTCCCGGATCGACCCCACCGCCTTTGAACGAAAGATGAGCGCCCCGTCGCGCTGCTGTGCTCCGGCACTGTTCGCCCCGCGCCCCGCGCCCGCCGCCGCTTTTCGCTGCCGCCAGCGCCTCCTCGCTGCCCTTCGGAGCCTCGCGCTGCTTCTCACAACCACTTCGGCATCTCTTTGTAAGAGCGGGACGTTTCTCAGTTTTGTGAAAACGTGTAAGCGAAATTTTATCTTCATATTTATTACTATGCTCCTTATTGCTTCAAATAAACAAAATTGGAATGCACCGGAATCCTCCCCCCTCCCCATGATTAAAGATTCCATACCAAGGATTTCATTTGTAAATTGGTGAATTTTACACGCGGGGAAATATTACTTAGCTGCAGGACCCGCGGGAAATATTTCGAAGATTCGAAGCGCAGATACGGACTGAATATCGAGAAAGTTCGAACTAGTGATGCAACATCGATAACAAAACATCGATGTTAATAATACATCGACCTAAAACAAAAGATGCTTTTAAACATCGATGTTTTAAAGCTGGTTTAATAAACTATATCATTAAATTCATGGGCAACAAAATTCATTTTGACAGTGACAGTGTTTATAAACATAAAATTAAGATTTAATGGGAAACGAGGTTCAAAAAATATAAAAACATGAGCAAAACAGGGATATCTCACTACTCCAAAGAAGGGGAAGGCCGTGCGACTGCGGCTGATGCGTCGACCGTCTCTCCTTGTATGAAATAAGAAGGAAATAGCAGGGCATTGGAATCTCGGGCGAGAAATAGTCCGCTCCATGAAGGTAGAAATAGAGTTCGTTTGGTTCCAACAAAAAACTCACAGTGGTACCGTTAATTATTTTTTCATGTTTTAAATTAAACAAAATTATGATTAAGGGATGTTTTTATTTACAAGCAAAACAACTGAGAACTTAAAAACATAGACTTCAATATATATATATATATATATATATATATATATATATATATATAAATATTCTATAAAAACATTCGAGTATTCTATAAAAACATGGTCATGGATGTCACATCCCTAGATGCAATACACTGCTACCTTGCGGCTTAGGCAGTTGAGAGGGAGGGCTTGGTTTGTAATTAAACTAAGATTAACTGAAACTAACTTAATTTTAGCTCAAATCTAATTTTGTAGTTTAGTTATAGTTGCACTTTGGCATACTTAACCCTAACAAATGTTCATAATGTTTCTTTATCCTAAAGTATTTTCTTTTTTTCCAATAGGTATTTTTTTCTTTTTCTTTGTTTTCATTCACGCATCATTAATTCTTGTTTCATTGTATACATAATCATTCATTCTACTCATTGAATTTCAGTGCCGGTGCTTCTTTCCTTGGTGGGGTTTGGATTGTTGTACGAGCATGTGGACCTCAAGAACATAGCAACGTTGCTCCAACCCTATACCGCTAGGTGTAGAACTTTGGTCACAACCAACTGGAACATGGAGCTTTGGTTGTAGGGTTCTGAGTTCAAGTAATGAAGCTCTACAATTTTCACGCGAGGAAGAAAGTTTGTTTTGCGATTATAATAAAGGAAAATGAACATAGAGTGAGAATTGAAGTTTCGTTTTAGGGCCGAAGTCGGCATAATGCTTCGGGTGTGCTCACAGTACCAATTCGTGATGATCTGTTTGTTAGTCTATTTTTTCAGGAAGGATGGAGCTGGTGGGGTCAAACAACGGAGTCAGGTCTGGCCACATAGTTTCGAAATTTGATGTAATACACGGATGTTGAATGATAAGGAAAGAAATGACTAGGGATTATTAGTACTGCGTTTTTAAGCAAATTGAATTAATATTTTCTTCGTGTGCTTCAGTATGGTTATGAGCGTGTCGGAGCCTTTGCTGGTGGGGTAATGATTGATTGATCGTGATTCCGGGTGCGTTAACTAAAGAGGTCCTTACTCACGTGAGTGTAGTGCATGTTTTTGCACCGGGAGGTGGCGGTGATCTTTCCCGCTGGATGGCGAGATCCGGCACCGACCTGCCGTCGACTAGTGGGCTTTTCCCCAACCAGGTATTTCCCACCAGCAACGCACCGCCCCAGCCGGGACGAGTTCTAAGCCCCCGAGCGGTCTCCCGGCATACGCGGTAGTGTAGTGCACGCTAGTGTAATTGTGTGCAAGTAAGGGGTGAGGATAGGACAAGGAAGAGGTAGGAAAGATCGCGCGCGGTCCGTGGTCCGTTTGTTAGGGTACAGCTCCGCCATTCACCTGATGTTGGTCGGAAAAAAAAAACATGTCAAACTGCCAATCAGAGCAGCCGGCAGCCAGAATTCTCCTCCAGACAGCGACCGCATGCGACGAAGCTAGTGTGCCGCCTTGTGGAGGAAGCGCAGGACCTCCCGGTCGGAGGCACTGCAGTGATGCACCGGAGGCGCGAGCGGCGTGTGTGGGGGCGGGGGCGGGGCGAGGGCGGAGAGCCCTTGGAAGGCGGCGCGCGGAGAAACTTTCCGCTCGCGTTCCTACTTTTTGCGCGTCGCGCTTGGAAAAGTACGCGCGCGCGACGCGGCGCGGAAGCTGGCTCCGGTTTCGCGGGCGGGCGGGCGGGAGTGGAGGCGGCAGCGGCGGCGGCGGGTTACGCGGCGCGGGCCCCTAATTGGGGCGGCGCAGGCTAAGGAGGAGGAGGAGGGGGAGGAGGCGCCCTGAAAGCGGCCTCTGTGCGCGCTCGCGCTCGCGCCCGCGGCGGCGCCGGCGCCCGCAGCGCCCCCCCGCACGCGCCCACCATCACAATGCGCCCCGCCCCCTTGCGACACACACCTCGCGTGCTTTCTCTGGGCGACGCCAGGCGAATGCCGGAGCTGTACCCTAACCACGGACCGCGCGCGATCTTTCCTTCCGCTTCCTTGTCCTATCCTCACCCTTTACTTGCACACAATTACACTAACATGCACTGCACTACCACACAGGTCGGGAGCTTAGAGTTTACCCAGGCTGCGGCGGTGGCCCGCTGGTGGGAGATACCTGGTCAGGGGAAACTTCGCTATTTGACGGTAGTTGAGCGCCAGACCTCGCCATCCAGCGGGGGAAGACCACCGCCATCTCCTGTGATAAGAACAGCACTACACTTACGGGACGAATTACTGATGACGCGCCCGGAACCACCAAGCCCGCCGCTACTCTCTGGGTGGGTTTTGTCGAATGGGCCAATCCGACTCTGCCTCTTCCTCCTCGTGCCTCTTTGCCCCTCCGGACCAGTGGATATAAGACAGTTCTATTGCTTTGTGTTCAGTTATTGCAGTGTTGTGGTGCGGTCGTAGCGGAGCGGGGTTCGTGCGGCGCCTGTGCGAGGGCCGGTGACGTCACCGAGTCAGCCGATCTGCTGCGCCGGTCACGCGCAGGTGCCCCCGGGCGTGGGATTCCCCGCCCCGCCCCCGCCCCCGCCCCCACCCCCGCCCCCGCCCCCGCCCTCGCCCCGCCCCCGCCCTCGCTCCGTTGCCCCGTCCCGTCCACAATCCACGTCGCCGGATCCTCTCTAGTTATTTCACTTTCACTTACTCAAAACTGTTAAAAGCTCTATGTGGCAAATTATGAAAGTGAACTTCAATCTATATATGCTTACTGGTGCTCTGAAACTCCAACCCAATCGCTCATATTAGACCGATATACTTGTGTTTACAAGTATACTTATACGAGCCCATGCTAACACATGTCCGTTTCGGAGATAGACGGTCTCTCGTTATGGTGTTCCAGCTTTTCCCTCCAATTCCTTCGTCTTTTTATGATTCTCATCCCGCGTTGTACGAACGTCGAAAATTCGAGAAATCGAATCAGCGTCACTAATCGATGAAACGCAGGATTGAACGATTGTAAATACTTGTACGTCATCATCATGTAGCCAAAAATTTTCCGGGCACCAAGATGAGAAGCAATTCTCCTGGATCCCAGAGGCACTAACATATTTTTCCAATAAATCCGTTATGCGTCTTTATTTCGTATCATCTTTAGTGCTTCGTAGATATTAATTATTGCTTTTACTTCATGTAAATCTTTATGATGAGTTGATGTGTAATTAAAATTTATCAACACTGACTCTGAGAAATACTAAAACATTCTCACAATAGCATCACCCGTAACAAAATATCAGTGAACCCGTAGAAAAAATAGAGCAGAAGAGCATATGGCCACCGATAAGAACGAAGCGTTTGCTATCAAAGACAGCTCACTTCATTTGCGAGAACTTTACAAGAGGAACGAAAATTTTCTCGTGTCACAAGAAGTTTAATATGTGTATATATGTTCTCGCTTCATTTTAGGTAAGAACACGTCGAATTTAAACTATATCGCTTCGCCACATTATAAAATATCCCTGAGCGCAAGAAAAATAAAGAAAGAAAAAACTCAATTTGGTAAATAATGAAATGAGCTGGTTTTGATTGCAGATGTCTAGTACGCAAAATTCCGAAAATTTCGAAGATCATCAAAGTTAGCGACTTGATAAGTGGCAGAAATGTATCCTTCGAACACCGCGAGGTGGCAGGTGTGTTTTGTTTTCTATTTGAAGAGAGGACAAAGTAGGACTTTTTTGAACGCTATCGCAGCTTCGATTGCTAAGGTCATTAGTCGTGTGATTGTAGTGCATATTTTTATTGCGGGAAGCGGCGATGATCTTCCATCGCCGAGTGGCGAGATCCGGCGCCGACCTACCCGTCGGCTTGCGGGATCTCCCTCAACTCAGCAGCGTGCGACTGCCTGAGCCGGGACAAGCTCTAAGCTAGCGACCGGTCTCCCGACGTGTGCGGTAGTGCAGTGTACGTAAGGGTAAGGGGTGAGGATAGAACAAGGAAGAGGGAGGACAGATGGCGTGCGGTCCGTGGCCCGTTTGTTAGGGTACCCGGCGGTCCGGCATTCGCCTGGTGTTGATTGGAGAAACCAGAGAAAACGAGCGACGGGAGCAGCCTGAGTTGTCGGCCGCCCCGTCGCGCTGGCGCACGGCGTTTTACGTAAGGAGGAGGCGGCGGCGGCGTGAGTGGCACGCGCAGTCGGCGTGTGGCCGCGCACGCAGAAACGGCCCGCCCCCGCCCCCGCCCCTGACCTTCCCGACGCGCCGCCGCCCGCGCAGAGCAGCGCCAGCGGCACTCGCGGACGCGTTGTGTAAACACTGCGCCGGCGCCCTCAACGCCTCCAGCCTCCTAGGAGCAATTTGCACTCAGATGGCTTTATTCCTCAAGCGAGGAGACTCAAAATAGTCTGCATTGTCCTCCTTCTCCGATCGTATGTGATGAGAATAATTTTCAATTCATGCTGCATTTACAAAGTAATTTTTGTCCTTAAACACAACCAGGAAAAGAAGTGGGCGCAACTAGCATATAATCAAATAAATATCCATTTAACGGTGTTTGGCGGAAAATAGATGGAAAGAAGAGAATGTGTCAGGATGTTAATTTGCATTTTTCTGCTATTTTTATTACTTTTAGACTGAAAAATGTTCTTAACATGTGAATGTTAATTATTTTCATCCTATTTTATATCAAGTCATCGTCTCATTAGATCCTAAACTATTTCTTTAAGAGGAACAGACTCCTATCCTGGAATTCAGTGGTCAAGCCTCTGTCGGACCAATTCTTAGTTTTGCGAGAAAAGCGTAGATTTGCCTGTTTTTGAATGTGTGAGGCTGTGGCGGCTTGCAAGGAGCTGGTGAGAGGTTGGGGGCGTTGAGGGCGCCGGAAATAGCGCGGGCGCGGGGCTTCCGGGCGAAGCCCCTCTGCGCGCTTTGATTGCTCGCGGCACCTGCCGCGCCACGCGCCCGCCCCGCCCCGCCCCATTAATTACTACGTTATCCGACAATCCAGTGCAGCGGACTCGACACTCGAAGAAATCGCTTCACCTTCAAGTCAACGTTTTAGAATAATTTAAGTTCTCAAATATTACCCATAATTCTCAGAAAGTCGGTATTAGTTCGAAAGCAATGGTTTCAACAATGGAATTTGAGACGGTTTGCTCGACGGAGCGAATGAAATCAAACGGTAAAGCGATCATTTGTTGTTTATGGTAATGATCCTCGGTCATTTTGTATTTGATGTTTCGAAATGGTGTGTTAGGTAGTATCGCTATTTAACGTTGGAAGAAAAAATTTTTTGGAGAGTACTTCAGATGGTGGGATAGATGACAATCAGTAAAATTTGGTAATTAGCAGGCAATTAGGAGAGCCATAAGAGTGTTTACTTTTTCACTGTTTACCTTTTACGTAGAATTAGGTTTTACATAGAATACATTTTTTAAGTTGATATTTTATAGAAAATGTGTATGTTAGGTGACTCGAATATTCTGGAGTAGAGTCACAATATAAAAAGAGACCATTATTTTCATTTAATCATTCGTAAGCATGTGTGTGTTGATGACGTTTTTTCTCCAGTAGAAGGTGTTTTCATTCCTCCGAGGCTTTGCCAGAATAATCATAGATTTGTCGTGAAGTTAAGTCTTTTAAGTCTACAGCGAGCTTTTTCACAGGAGGTGGCGGTGGTCATCCCCATTGAATGGTGGGAATGTCTACGTCGGCTTGCGTGTTTTCCCCAACCGGGTATCTCTAATCAGGGAGAGTTCCGTTCCAGCTGGGCCAAGCTCTAGGGGCCCCGACGTGTGTGGTAGTGTAGTTCATACAGGTGTGTATGTATGAACGAGGTGAGGATGGAAGAAGGAAGAGCAAAGGCAGGATCGCGCGCATTGCCGCCGCCGTGCGTGGAAGGCAGGAGCTCCCTGCCGGAGGCCGCGCGGTGGCTTCAGTCGACGCCCTCAGCCTCGCGCCCCCCGCGCAGCGCGCGCTTGCGCTCCTCCCCGTCCGAAGTCACAAGAGGCGTCTGGGCGCTGGCGGCGACGCCACTCACGTGCAGAAGCGGGGGCGGGGGTTTCTAAGGCTCTCGGCGCAGAAAATAGGCGAAAAGATACCACATATCGGCCTCAGCCGCATAAACACACTCTCCCGTGGCGAGGCTTTCGAATGTAATTAATAGAATCTGACGTTATCATTTTTTGTAGGAAAAGTTCTTCAACCATTTTCACAGAACCTGTGACGCATATCCTGACTTATGAGGATTGACAGGTTTCGTTTCCATATTAGTCTGTTATCGAGGCAACGTGGATGCAATATAAGAAAAGCTACTCCCCTCCTCCATAACAGCCAATCTCGTTATGAGTCAGAATGTCAGGTGAACCATTATTTGCACCCGAACGCCTCAGATATTTGGGCATTCCATTTGACCGACGTCTCACGTGGGAACCAGGCGTGCCCTAGTTTCAGGAAAATAAAAAAACTTCTTCCGTTATTCCAGGCTGAGAAATCAACAAATTAAAAATTGGCCTTCATCTCGCATGCGGGCAGAAGCGTGATGTACGCACGCGAAGTGTGAGCCAAAGCGGCAGTCACGTGACGCGCAAAGCACTACTGCATTAATGTCGCCTTCAGGTGACCTCGTGGAGAACGGCTAGAGTCGACGAAGAATTGAAGAGAAGGGAAACCAACACTATCGTCTCCGTCATGAAGTGGCTCGCCATGGAGGGAATACACAACTCCCTGAACATGGACCAATGTCCTCTTTTGTCACGTTCTATCAATTTCTATCAGAAAAAATGTGAGTTTCTACAACACGTCTACCTTCCTCGTGTTCTTTGAAAAGCCCCCTTAACTAAATGTGACAACCAAATACCCTCTCAGTGTTGCTTTATGTTTTAGAAACGTCGACTCGTACAAAGTATCGAAAGAACTTAAGTCACATTTCTCGACGTGCCAGTCTGACAGTGAGTGGTCGCCGGAGATGTGGTCCAAAAGCCACAGATTGTTGAGAGCAGCTCCACGCGCCGAGGCAGGCCCACAGAAAGAACGACGGCTCCGGGCGCCTCTCTGCTCGGAACACTCGCCTAGACCAGTGGTCTTCTACTGGTGGCACTAGCACGCTTCGTGGCATCGTAGCATGCCTCTGCGCAACTAGCGTCGGGAAAGGGAACGATTAAGAGTAGTAGTAACCCTTCCGTTTTACAATACGGATGGCGTTGTCTCTTGCGGCGGGGTGATAAACTGCATGGAGGGGCAATTTCGTCGTGGCACTCGCTCCACGGACTCAAGCTCGTGGCATAGACCTTGACAACACTGGCCTGGACGTTTATAAAATATAAGGGAACACTGAGAGGGAATTCGGAAGATAAATTGACCGGGAGAGAATCCTTCTGTACAGAGTGGTTTGTCATGCCAAGTCGTTACTTCTGTCACGTCTGATATTATGTTCAAGTGCTGGAGGAGCATATTTTCTGATTAATGTAGATTAGGACAATGAGTGGTTCTACTTGGCAGTAAATTGTATGTTTTATATTTTAGATCCTTGTAGATTTTGGTGGTCAAGGAGGCAAGCTCAAGACATTTGTCAAACTGTCGACTTTATTTTCAATCTCTTTTACAAGTGCCTTTTTTAACCAATTTACGATTAAATCCATTAACTATTATTCGAATATCGTGGATAACGATATGATAAGAGATCATTTCAGTACGTGGGGGTTTCATTCGGTGATCGTTTATAGGACTGCATTTTAAATTCGGTATTACAGTATATCTCAACGAACACTCGTTATTAATGAAGAAATCTTTAAAGTGTCTAAGTCCGATTAAGACCAAGCATAAACATAATTTTATTATACATGAACAGATTTATCATTTTTTAGTTCACAATGGTTCTTTCCCAACCCATAATTGGTTTGAAGGTGGAGATTTTTAGTGAATTCAGTGGCTCATGATTAGGGCCGCCAGTTTTCCAAAATTATGAATATGTGTGTCAACTCACATCCAGTTTAACTTGCTGGCGTCTAATTACCATCTGCACATTATCTCCCCCCCCAGAAGTGGCCAAATGCCCCAATGTGCTCTTTCCCACGTTATCTAATGCACTTCCATTTCTAGTTTCTTCGGCATTTTTTTTCGGAGTACTCCGTCCGGCACACACGCATATTTCCGGCGCGGCAGGGCGGGCCGGGGCGGGTCACGGCGTGGCGGGGCGGGATATGGCGGGACGGAGCGGGCCGGCGCGGGGAGTGGCGTGGCGGGTTGGGGCGGGTCACGAAGCAGGCCGGGCCGGCGCGGGGCGTGGCGGGGCGTGGCGTGGCGGGTTGGGGTGACAGCCGATGCCAGAGAACCGCGCCGCCGCCTGCTCTTCGCCCCCAATATCCGCTCCTCGGCCTGCTGAGCGTGCCCCGCCCAGCCTCACTACTTCAGTGCCAAACGTCCACTCAAGGCCTACGCACTCCGCATCGTGTACCGTCACAGCAGCCAACGGATGGTAGGCGATGCCGCAAGAAATTACCAACATTCGCGTAATCGCTGAGCAGAAGCGTTTCGTCTTGAGGAAGGTCGCAGCATGACGGACACCCACTGGCGGATCCACGGGGGTGTCATGGGGGGCGATGGCTCCCCCAAAGGGCCTAGAGTTTTCGTTTACCGTCCTTTACTTGCCAAAATTGATTTAAATATTTATTTATATTCGAATTATGTAATTATTTTAACAAGAATAGTTTACAGTATCATATCTAAATAATATACAATGTAATAACAATTATGTTTATTATTTTAAAAAATTACGATGGCCCCTTAAATGATCGGCTGGATCCCCTGCTGCGGACACCATAGTACCATCGATTGACTGGTGATTGTGTGTGCTGCCGTGATTCTAAGGTCATTAGCCCCGAAAGTGTTTTTCCGCGGTAGGTGGCTGTTATCTACCCCCCCCCGCTGGATGGCGAAATCCGTCGCCGACCTACATGTGGGGTTACAGTTTTTTCTAACCAGGAATCCCCCCCCCCCAGCGGGGCACCGCCCCAGCCAGGGCAAGCTCCAAATTACCGACTGATCTCCCGGCATGTGTGGTCGTGTAGTGCATGTTTGTGTGTCTGTAAGTAAGAGGAGAGGACAGGGAACAGGGAGAAAGACCGGGGCCCGTTTGTTAGGGTACCGCTCGAGCATTCGTCCGGTGTTGATCGGATAAACCAGAGAAAAGTACCGATCAGAGCAGCCGGTTGCTAGTGTTGTCTTGCTGACTGCAGCGGAACTGGACCCAGCTGTGTAGCTATTGTCGAAAACGCTGCTATCGTGGGGTAGAGCCTCCCACGCCGGTGGACAGCCACGTGGACCCTGGTGTAAGTAGGCTGTGCGTGAAGCGGGCCGCGGCGGCCGTTGGGCTGCGCGTCGAAGCGCTTCGACCGCGGCGAGCGGCCATTCCAGCGCGTCCGCAGCGCCGCCCCCGCCCCCGCCCCCGCCCCCGCCCCCGGCCACGGCCCCCGCCCCCGCCGCGGTCTCCAGGCGGCCGTCCTTTGCAAATGATGAGGCGTCGCGTCTCCGTATCGACCCCGCCGGCCGGCCGGCCGCGGGCCTCCGCGCCGCCGCGCGCCGCCATGTCCGGTCTTTTACGCGCGCGCCCTCGTTGTCTTGGGCCGCCGCTTCGCCCGGCGGCGTTCAAGCGATGAGTCACCGCGCGCGCAGGTGCGAGAATGCGGAAAGGAGCGGAGGGCGAAAGCGAAGGGAAGCTTTTGGCGCGACGCGCCCGGGAAGCGCCCGTTGTGGAGGAGCCTCAGCGCTAATTTGTTTACGACTTTCCAGTTTCCTGAGGGCGAAACCGGCAGAGATGGCTCGGCGCGTCAACTGATGTCACTGCAGTGCCTCTGGCCGGCAGGTTCTAGGTGCGAGTCCCGACGGTGCCGGCAGTTTCGACACGAGCTTGTCAGCTAGGTCGAATTCAGGCGCTGTCTGAAGGAGAATTCTAGCGGCCGGCTGCTCTCATCGGTACTTTTCCGTGGTTTCTCCGATCAACACCAGGCGAATGCCAGTGCACTATCCAAAAAAACGGGCCACGGACTGCTCATGATGTTTCCTTCCTCTTCCTTGTCCTATCCTTACCACTTAATTGCACACAATTTTACTTACATGCACTTCATTACCACACGTACTGAGAGGTCGATCGGGGTTTAGAGCTTGTCCCCGCTGGGGCGGCGCCCTGCTGGAGCGAGATACCTGGGTGGGGAAAACCCGCTAGTCGATGATTGGTCAGCGCCGGATCTCACAATCTAACGGGGGAAGATCACCGCCACCTCCCGATGAAACTACACGCACTATACCTACGGCACTAACGGCCTCCGTATTTCACGCGCCCGGAATCACGAACAATCAATCAATCAATCTGAGCGCGAAGTGTCCGAAAAGTTTGCTTTATTGTTATTTATATGCGTTACTGTACTCCAACGTAAGTCTTACTAAAGTCCGGAGCAGCCACGAAGAACCCTAGTTCGTTCTGATAAAATGATTGCTCTTTGTAAGAATAGGCGTTAATGCCTATCAGTGTGGGTCGTGGACCGGTCGTTTTTCTTCTTTCGCAGAGCGTTGCACACGTAGGGTCTCCGAAGAGAGAGAAATTTACGTGGGAAACGTGTGGGAAAGTATGTGGAGGAATTGCCTGTTATGTAAGACTTCCGAGAATACTTTCTACTTGATGGCAAAAGTGGCCACCCCAGAGAAGGTCGCAGAGGCTGACGAGGTCAGTCCGTCACCCCAATCTTCGGAAACCTTCGGCATGCGCTGAAAGGCGTTCGCTGCATGCTTCGCGCCTCCGAGGAGGGGAATGTGGCCCCTTGTTTCCAATGCACGGAGACAAAAAAAAGTCTCACGAAACAAGTACAAGACAAACAATTACCACACTTCAGCTCGTCGTTGATGATGTCTGGGGACGGGCTGTGTTAATGGTTGAATCATAACAGTGTCACTGTGTTGTTGAACTTGTTCTGTATACCTTCCACCTTGTTCTGCTTAGGAAGATTTATCCACCGGTGTAGGCAGCTGCGCGTTCGCCTATGACCTCCCCCCCCCATGGCGATATTGGGGTCCCGTCAGAACGCAGTTTTCGGTAACCTCCCCCTACAATGCCTGGGGAGTGTCGCCCTACTAGCTCAGAGCTCGTAACTACCCGGCTAGTACCGGAGTCCAAACAACGCGCTACTCACGTGCGCCAGGACGAGTCCCTCGTCTTTGGCCAGAGAACCGGGCCACCGCCACGACGAAGCCGAGAGCCCAGCAGGCGACCACCCGAGCTGAGGCGGCTTGGGCCCCCCTTCCCGTCTCCCCACTGCCTCCACTTCGAAGCTATCGACGTGAGTGCCGCCGTGAAACGTGGGGTCCGGGTGGTCCTCTACAACTCTGCACCGGAGATCACGCCCGCCTTCACAGTTACGATCTCCCTCTGCGGGGAATCAGAGGGTCTGTAATGAATTCGTACGCAGGGGAACCAAAATAAGAAAGAAAGAAAAAAAAGAAGGAAAGAAAGAAAGAGGAAGAAAGGAAGGGCGGGCGTTGCTCGGCGAGGAGGCGCCACGCGCGACGCATCACGCGCCTCCCGTCTGAACGGCGGCGCCGCGTCGAGTTTCACGGCGCGACGCACTGGCGGCGAGTGCGCGCGTTTCGACACGGGCGGCAAAGGCGAGCGGCAAGGCCGCGCGCGTGCATCGCAGTGCGCTCGCTGCGCCGCGCCGCGCCGCGCCGCGGGCGGGCTCCGGGAGGCGACGAAATTCCAGAGGTCGTTAAGGGGCCCAACTGCCCGGCCGCCGCCCCGCCCCCCTCCGCGCCACGCGCATCGATTCGACGGCCGACGAGGATGCGTCGGTTGGCAGACGCCAACTTCTTGAGATGTTTTCGTGAGCGTGTGTGCGGATGAGCAGAGTTGTCTTTATTGTTATATGGCGTGTAGCTTGAGGAAGTGCTTGCTCAGTTCGTTCTCAGTACATGGCGACATTCAATACGTCAACAAATATTCCTGCGGTACAGTCGAGTAAGTAAGACGTGCTTCTGCGCAGTGGCATCGAAAGGACGTCGTCACCAGATAGCGAATGTTCAAATTAATGTTTCCTTTTGCCATTGTTGATGCCGTACTTCTAAGAGTGATCCTTCACACTACTCTTCTTGTGACTCTTGTTGGAGTAAATTCGTTTGATTATACGCGGCATTGGTACGGGGAAACTTCCTTCACGTATGAGCAGAATGCTCTATTTTGTAAGTTCAGTTACGGAGCACACAAAATATACTGTTGGTCCCTTTCGAAGAACTGAGTGCAGATACGGAAGAAGTATGAGGACACAAAGCTTGGCGTGGCACAGCTAAGGGAGACGCCGTATTGTCACACAATAAGACCATAGGGTAAACAAAATACACGCGAGGGGGAGAAGTTTATGTTACAATTAGTTTTCCAAGATCTATCTTTGCATCTGACACCAGCTAAAAAGAACAGACTTCTGAAGCATAACAGCATCAACCTTATTAAAAAAAATACCTTACAGACGATAAAGATTTTTGTAATGCATCAGTAGTTGGACAAACTAATTTAAAATAGCAGGCATGATACAGCAAATGTGCGGTGAAGGGTTGGGGGCGACTGCCTGCCTGTGAGTCACACGCAGTTTGTTGGAAGCGGGCCGGGAATCCTCGTGCCCTGCGCGGGGGCGGGGGGCGCGTGCGTGAGCGTGCGTGCGCACGCTTCGCAGAAGCCCCGGCTGCCGGCGAGTCCGCGGCGCGGCAGAGCGCAAGGTCGCGGCGGCGGCGCTGACGCGAGCCGAGCAAAAAGCCGCCTCGGAGCGACGACGCGGGTGGAGAACGAGTGGCGGCGGCGGTGACCGCCCGGGGGGGGGGAAAGGAAGCGGAGGGGGAGTTTGCGCTTTAGGAAGATTTTTGACGACTCACAACATCCGGTGGCCTCATTACAGTTCATGAACCGTGATTAGCCGGAATGGACCCAACCGTAGGCATGGGATGTTTTTGAATGTTCAAGGGGAAATTTATGAACGTCAACAAGCGATATGTTACGCTGCTTAGAGGGCCAGGAAGTTCCCTGACGCTGTGTAGTGAAACGAAAGTGCAACCCATCTTGTGTTCTAAGAACGCTATGGAAATGAAGAACATTAAAGATGATTAATGTCAGAGAATTAATATTTTCTCATATTTGCAAGTAACTAATAAAAAGATCTAGAAATTTGTAGGATGCGAAAGCCTCATTCTTCCTTGTGAAGATTAACTACTGTACATTAATATTACCGATTGGACAATCAAGTAAGGAGGTAAATAACGCATTAAACATTAATCTGTGGTAATGACGTAATTTATGTATTTACACCTAGACGCTGCCTGGATAAAAGTTTACTTCTTACTTTGGCTTAAGAACTGGGTATACCGGAACATTATATTCATAGTAGTGTTAGTAAAATCTTCGAAAACCAAGTGAAATTTATTTTTAATTTGCGAACTGATACCTATACTGTCTTTGCATCATCGATAATTTTTCGGGTCAAAGTTATTTCAACTTCACACCAAGAATAGTATGAACGACATTTTTTCTTATTTTTGATCAGTATTACAAAAAACACAAACTACTACACAATGAATTAATTTACGGATAACGGAAGTTTATTATAAAGTTCTTAACATGACACAGAATATGTAACTGAGCTTCAAAACAACTACTGTGCTTCAGAAAAATTCAATGTTTCGCTCAGCAAACCTTAAAGTTAGGTAGTGGCATCTTCGCGTCGTCATTTCAAAAGTTGTCGGATCACTCGACCTATCTTCTGGGAGAGTAATTGAAAAACGTTTCGTAGAGTGTTCTGCCTTTTAAACGCTCATACAATGCTCATTTTTCTGGTATTATTTCTCCACGGTCTTTTCAATAAATCTTCTGACCTTACGCGTAAATTGAAATTGATTTTGCTAAAATTATTCTTTGATTCATTGTTCCAGTGATCACGGACATACTAAGGAGGCCCAGACTCGCCTCAGTGGGGGAGGCTTTCGTGGTGCGCGTTAGAACCCTGAGAAAACAATCGAAATTCAGTGCAATCGCTCAAGAATCAGGATACATTAAAAAACACCGTATCTTTTCACCCACAAGTTCCTACCGAGAGAGCGCATTGCCTCTTCTGCCAGGTGCGTTCGGAAACCGCCGACGTCGGAGATGCGATGAGGAGGAGCGCTTGGCGCCGGCGAGCACCGCGGCCGCTCGAGTCACTGAGGGTGATGCGGATCAGCCACTCATTTGTGTGTGTGGGAGGAGGGCATCGTAGATTTTTGTTAAGTAGTTGTTATAATAATGTTAATAATAGTTGTTATTATAATGTATATTTTTAAAGTGTATATATGATACTATACAATATTATTTTTAAATAATTATATAATTCTAACATAAGTAAATATTTATTTAAATAAATTTTGGCAAATAAAAAAAGGAACAAACATTTTTCTCTAGGACTTGGGGAACATGAATCTCTGGGATCCGTCACTGTGCGGTACATTAGCGACGATAGTTTGCTAACTTCTCATTGTTTTATGACTATTTCTCGGTTATTTAGTACGTTTGTTCGTAATATTGTTTAAATATGATTGTATATTGATAAGTGATGAGATTTTTCTCTAAAATATTTAAAATATTTTTATTATATTACTTCGTTATCGCTGTGTTTATCGATGATCAGAAGCCTTGGCCCTGCTCCAAACCCTTCAAAAGTTGTGCCTGTACTGCGGAACAGTACTAAATATTCATCAAATTCAATTACTTGTAAGTCGCATTTACCTTCAAAATGCAAAACAATATACGTTGTAATTCACTTGCAATCATTAGCATTGGAAATCTATTTGCCAACATTCTTGGCGTGATTATTTCTTTTGTGTATGTTGATGGTAAGAATTTCGAGTGAAGAACTACGACATTTATTGTATTCAGTCCAAATACGTAGATAATTGGAATTTTTATGATGGAAATATTATGCTTCCAAAACAGTTCCAATGGAATGCATTGTGGATGTTGTTTTATCTGAAAACGAGTGAATGTGAGAATGGGACCAAACGCTGAAAGCTCCGTTCGCCTCATTTTTTAGATGCAAATGAAATTCTGTTTTCGTTTAGAATATACTCCCTAAATGTGAGACAAAAATCATTATGTGAATACTGCCGTGTTCCATTCGTTCGCGTATTGCTATGTTCCCCAACAACGAAGCAGAAAATGGTGGTGACTGTGATGGGGTAGATAGAAATCCAAGTACTAAGCCTCCCGCACCTTCCCCAGAGATTGACCAAAACATGAAACTCAGTACTCTAAGGAAGCAAGCGAACGCTGTGACCGGTGCGTTTTTGGACGAAGAGTGTACAGTCTGCTTCCTGACGCAGTCTACTTGACGAACTTCCTTTACATTTTTTTTCGAATTGTGACTGTTCAGATAAGAAAATCAGTTATTAACGCATTCATATCGAAGCGTTGCGACTGGCAGGGGATGCTGCACCAGGGCAACCTCCTGGTCCAGGGGTGCCAATACGAGAAAATCTGAAGAAAAGTAAAGGCCGCGCCTTCATTCGACTTGTAACATTCAAGAGAAATTTTGCTGTTATTAAGTCCTGAGTTATATCATTTATGGGCAGGAGAATGGCCAGCGGTGAGCTGTTCTACCGCATAACGATTACGTGCCAACCACTTGGAACGAGAGCTCGGAGATCATTTGGAGGGACGGGGCGAGGTAATGATAATCCACATTTTTACATCGAAAATGAAGATCTTAAAATTTCCCCATAAAACAAAGGTAATCCAAATACTACACAAACGTGTCCATACAACTACAAAACATGAATAGAAAGTAGCAGGAAGTGGGTATACCTACTAAGAAATGATTTCTCTACTTTCTTTACAAAAATGAGGTTTATTACAATATTGCCCAGACCCCTTCAGTGTTTCATCACTTATATCTCAAGAGCAAACATGCCACTATTCTGAGAATGAATTACAGTTTAAAGGCTCAACTTCCTTCTATATCTAAGCGGTTGTTTCTAGTTAATGCAGCCAGGTTAATTAAACACACGTATTAGGTGTTTAATAAGACTTGAATGTTATCAAAATTTCTTACCATGCCACAAGCTACGGATAAAGAAAATACATGTTTAGCAACGCTTACATCGTTATTTATTCAAATGTGTTTGTATTTAAATCAAAGCATATAATTATAAAAATACAGAGGTATGAAACATATTCTTGTGTTGCTATATCAGCCTTGGAAGATGATTCATTGCAAGTGCTTTCTGCAATAATAGTATTAAATTAGTACGAGTATATGTTTGACATACATTTCATATATAGTGAGCGACGCGCTGATACTACAGAAGTCTGAGTCATGTGCTTGGAAACTTATCTCTTTCGCGGCGTAGAAATGCCACTCTTATAAGGACGTTAATCGACCTGCTGCCTCCTCCACAAGGAGTATAATTGGCCTATCGAACGCAATGCTCAGATCCTTGAGTCACGTGGACGCGGCGCTCGACAAGCAAGGAGAGGAAAATACCTGCGGGGCCCTGGGGGGCGTAGCGTGGGGGGGGGGACAGCTCGCACCGGGCGCCACTTTTAGGGGGCGGCAAAATTTCACAACCAATAATCTTGTAAGCAAATCATTTCATATTTTTGTCGCACCTACGATTCGGACCGATTGACATGAGCATGGAATCTGTCTTTATTTATTCTGTGACAACTTCTATAAATGAGTGTAAAGTGACAATTGTAATGTAAAATCTATATTCATTATTTTTTATTTGCAATGTGTACAGTACACAATAACGATGATTGTTCTTGCCGACAAGTTCTTTGGAATCACTGTATTTTCTTTCTCATTTAATTTTAAGTGCCAAAATAAGAGGGCGGCGAGAGAGACCGGTCGGTCGGGAGCTTAGAGCTTGTCCCAGCTGGGGCGGTGCCCCGCTGGTGGGGAAAACCGCGCTAGCCGACGGTAGGTCGGCGCCGGATCTCGCCATCCAGCGGGGAAAAGATCACAGCCAGCTCCCGAAGAAAAACCACGCACTACACTTACGGGACTAACGATGTGGGTAGTGGACGCGCCCGGAATCAGGAACAATCACTCCTTCAATCGAGAGGGCGGCGAAACGTTCGTCTGCCCCGGGCGGTTGCGAGCCACGCTGCGCCACTGGGCTGACGCAACCTGCGCGCTCCGGCGCGGCAGAGCACGGCAGAGCACGGCAGGGCACGGTGCTTCCCCGAAGCGGCCGAGTGCCTTTCCCCCGCGCAGCGACCGCGGCCCGCGCCGCGACTGTTTTTACGGGCGCGGAAACGATTACGCGGCGGCGGGGGCGGGGGCGGGGGCGGGGGCGGCGGGCGCGCCTCCTGGCGCGGTGCGAGGCGCCGCCGCCATTGGCCGGGCCCGGTGGCGTGGTGCGCCAGCGCTGCCCCACTTGCCCCCGGCCTTGCCGCCGCCGCCTCCGCCCTGGCGACTCGGGCGGCCGGCGAAGCGCGCAACCCCCGCGGAGGCAACACCGCCCACCGACTACCCTGCGCCTCGTCAAATCACACCTCCCTTTTGGAGGGGGCCATCTTAGATTTTTCGCTAAATAATAAATAGTTGTTATTATATTATTATTCGTTAATGTATAGGTCATATTATACAATATTATTTTTTAAATAATTACATAATTCTAACACAAATAAGTATTTAAATCAATTTCGCCAAACAAAAGTAGGTAGCAAACGAAAACTAGGCCTTGGGGGGAGGGGCATGGCCCCATGGCCCCCCGCTGTATCCGCCACAGGTTCTAAGTCCGTTTTACAATTTTTTTCAGGAGAACCATAGAAAGATTTTGTACGTAATAGTAAGGAGTGGGTTTGTTTTCGTGGAATATTTACAATTTAGTTTGATGCAGACATGTTGCCAGGGACGAGCACAATGACACAGTTCTCACTTTGTTAAAAAATTGTACTTAAAACTATCTGGTTCTCAGCCATTGATTTGGCATTTCCTCTGATGGTAATTGGAGAATATTCTTTGTTTAAATTATGCTTAAACACAACATATTTCAACTTTCTGCTGTGATACGTGGAACTTTGCTATTGACAGTAGGGCGGTGTTTCCTGTTTTCATGGCGACGGGTCAATCAGGTATGAGTTACCACAGTCCCTGCCGACCCGCGTTGCCGATGATTAACGTAAACAGCTCTGTGTGAGTCGCCGTACTCAATGTCTTGGAAAACTTGCGGATATACAGGAGTTTTTGTAGTCTGGGAACACTGCATAATCTGCTCGCTAGCTCTCAGTACTAAAGGTAGTTCACGCGAAGTTCAGCAATGAAATTCTCCTAAAGCTCAAGTTTCAGTCTTAATCAAATTTATCGTAAAAACCAAGAAATTCTAATGCCTAGTGCAGCGAATTTTCAAATTCAGGTACTGGCTAGACATATCCAACGACGGCGTAATCTAAATATCTAGTAAACCGTTTCTTAAACGTCCCATCATGTCAGTCTATTATCTCTTTCAGTTTCGGTAAGCGATTCTGCCGAACTCATCAGCTGCTAGTGGCTGTGTGTTTCCAAAGCCAAGAACTCTCTCTTGCTGCTTTGACATTTTTTGCTCGCTGAATCGACCACGGAAAGTTTCCACCCGTATTATAAGGGATTTTCCACAGCAGAGGAAATGATCCTCGCTCATAATATTTTAGCTTTTTAGTCGAGCAATTTGTGGATGAAAATGTGTATAATGGTAGTCTCGTTATCTACTGCAAAATTGCAATTCGCTATTTACTTCAGTATCCATTATCATAAAAATGTAGAATCATAAAAAAGATGCCGTCGTGACTTTTAAGCTCATTTCTCGTTAATATCCTTATGAAGTAAACAACTGAAAAACACCCATGCATAGCAGAGTCATATTCATTATAAAGGAATTTCTGCGCAACTACGTCGTTGCATCGCAAATCTTCTGCCCTTCTGTCTTAAGGCAAGAAAAACCTGAAAGGACATCTTCATTTTCTATCTCAAAAATTCGGAAGTTAAGTTTATGCATTATTGCATTTCTGAAACGCGAGGCCCAAGAAAACTTATACATGTCTTATTGAAAAATTAAGAATTTTTCACTATCTGCGGACAACAGCGAACTACAATATCTTCTCGTGAAGAAATTACTTTTTCAGCAAACAGTCCTAGTAGAGGTTAAAAGTTTTGAGACTTTCAGTTATTGCTAATTAAATTCGTCTTTTGTATAATAAAAATGTGTCTTTTCAATGTGAGACCACAGACGTCTTTTGGATAATAACTGTTTTGAATTTATTACAACCTTTAATACCCTTAAACTTAACTTAAAAGTAAATTCCTCCCTAGGAATTGTTTGAACATTTCACTCTGAATTGTTGGGAGAATATTGGTTTGGAACAGCCGAGGCTCTTTTCTTTGTATAGGCTTTCAGTAGCTTTCAGTGTGCCTGGAGGTTGAGGTGGTGTGTCCAAACACCTGGGTGTGGGCGCGTTGAGCAGAGCCGTTTGCGAGCAAACGCAATGTGTTGGGGTCGTTATCTTGACGAAACATGTTCTGTGTTTCAGCTAGGCCAAGGACTGTCGCCACTTCTTTTAATTTGTCCCGCAAACTGCCACATTCACTTGGGTATTTATAGTTCTTTCAATGGTCCTCAAGTCACCATACGTTTCTAGCTAGTGACACAAAAACTTTACGGACTCTTATATGTTTCATTGTAAACACGGCGTCTTGTCTCATTCATTATATATTTCTTATGTCTCGTAAATTGGATTGTAACTTTTCCAAAATTATCACACTCTGTCACTTAACGTTACTGTATGTCTACACTATAAAGCAGCTTTCTTTATATTTACTGAGTGAGCGAATTTGACCCCTGTGGCTCTATTGTCCATTGATAAAACGTTTTTTTTCCCTTTGACTCTTGACGGTTATATCCCGATGTCAACTGCGAATGAATCAAATGAGCAGCAAATTGTCTGCTGCTTAGATACATTTTATGAACAATTTGAAAAGTGTTCGAGGCTCAATCTAGATAACATTTTCTGGATTTCAACACATCTTTCAAGTTGTAGCTCGCACTGAGCAACGTCAGTGCGAGGGACATCTGTGTAAAGTTATTTGTGTCTTGGGTCTTCTTTTCAAAAGATTTAATGGTTGAATGAGAGATACTTACTTCCATGCCGCTTTTTCGAAAAATATCGATGGCGTGATAATGAAAGAAGCGCTCCTTCGCTTCTTTTGATGATTCTTCTCTTCTTGAACGCATTTCGAGTTGGTGCACCACTTACACCGCAAGAATCATGTCACGAGATTTTGCCAAAAAAGTTTTTTGTCTACCACCTCACTTGAAGACTTCTGGAATCACCTGTGGTAATCTTCGGAATTTTTTATTACATTGAATTATAAAAATTAGTGTATCTCAAAAAGGAGTGCAATTTTCATCACGATTAGTCCAGTTTTGCACGTATCGATTTATCTGGTATGTCGTCTTGCTTCACACAGCTAACAAGGTCGTCCTGTGGTTGTAATATAAAAAAACGCAATTTACGAAAACTTGTTTCCCAGTACACCCGTAATTGTCTAGGTTGGTTGCAGCTGTTGGTCGCAGTTCTGTCGACTTCCGAGTACTACATGACTGTAATTCTGAACGTATGATGTAAAAGGCAATTGCAAACGGTCATATCTAACAGAATTTTCTGGAATTTCATCATTTGCGTAGTATGCAATTGAACAAAATGTAACATGACTTCTTTCACAATCATCAGGTACTTCAAATCTGTTCATAAATAATACCACGAGTGTATTTACTAGATTATTCCAGGATTGAAATTACCTTCAAAAACGTGTCAGAATTCGCCCGATATTAAATATATAAATACAACACGTGCTTTTAGTACACGTCGCCTCTTACGATTGAAATTTCCCAGCTTACATATACAAGCGGCCAGTAGTAAGGAGTTGGTGAGGAAATGCGGTAATTAAAATAATTTTCTTCTTGTTGTTCTTGTTCTTGTTAAAATAAACCGCTTTGAGTGGTGCATGCCAGATATATTCGTGAGCTTTATCGGTATTAATTTCATGAGCGGAATCAGTCATCGTAATGCAGTGTTTGACCTTTAAACACCAAGAAGACAGTAAATAATAAAATTGACTAGCTTTGTTAACGATAAATGGTAGAACTACGCATGTTTATGAGAACTCCATGTTCTTTATCTCGTCCATCCGTCTACAAAGAGTATTAGTTCTAAGCTCGTGTAATAGGAATCTCGTGCAATGAACTATTTTTCTCCCGAGAGTCCGCTAAGAGTATTGTCTCAAACGTACTTGGCGTATGGTTGTAAAGCCCGGCCCTATCTGACGGTACTTGGTGGGACAAATGTATAAGAACAAGACGCGAGCGTGGAAGCGGCGGGCGATTGCGCCGGGCGGGCGGGCGGGCGGGCAGGCGCACGGATGATGCAAAGGCGCGGGCAATCGCCATCGCCGCTTTCATCATGCGCCGCAGCGCCCGTCCCCACAGGCGCTTTCCCGCGCGGACGCGGAGAAAGCACGCCGCCCCCCGCCCCCCGCCCCCCCTTGGCACGGCTTGCGCTTGGCTTGGCAGCCCCCCCCCTCCGACCCTTCCCAAGGACCCGCCTTGGCTTGGCAGGCCCCCGCCCCACCCGCTGCCTTGGCGCCTTGGCTGAGCGTGGCTTCGGCGCGCGCTGCCCCGCCCGAGACGCGCCTCGGCAGGCGCAGGCCCGTCCGCGCCGGAAGTGGACTTCACTCGCCGCAACCAAATGCTGCGGCGCCTCCGGAAAATCGCGCTGAATCGCACTTTGTCATAAGGTCCACACTTACTGCAGAAGTCTATAACTTCGAAAATCCAAGTCATTGGATTGCTGGATTGTTTTGGGCCCTCTTCGCCTAGGCAGTCGCGAAGGAGATTTAGGTGGTACTATGGACTTCGTGGTTTTGCCTTTGACTTCCACATGTTATCTCGAGGTGAAAAGATACACGGCGCAAAAGCAGGAATCGCCCAGGGCAAGGAGGTTTGCACCGGACTGCGCTACTTGTTTCTTTTCCGAAATTAACAATTAATTTTTAAATTAATGAATTAAAATTTAATCCTAATTATTTATTATTTTGTAAACTATTGGGACATTTTTCCCATTGTTTTTCCATTTTTTGGAACACTAAACTTGAAGTTACAATTTTTACCTTTTTCGTATTTCTGGCCGTCTTAATTCCACGTCTGATTCACTCCCATTCAACATTTTAGTATTTTGCATTGCAGTTGCCCGTAGCCTGAACAACGTTTCCAAACTTTTCTCAGAAATGGCTCCAAATTGTTTGATAAACATAGGTCCTACTTGCGTACAGGACGCTTACAAGAATAGTGTAAGTTCCATTTTCGTTGAAATCGCCCGTATTTCGTAAAATTGCACAAGTTCAAATTTTTTCAGCGTCTTGCTGTAACTATAATATTGAGGATAGAGATTTTTCCTGATTACACTCTGTTCTTTAAAGACAGATATCGAAATAAGGTCATTTACAATTTTACGGAAATATAAGTCGTTTTCCTATTATTTTATAAGAAGTACAGGACATTTTTGAATATCAAATTTTAAGGTTCCAAATTGTTCTTTAAATTTTCTTCTTGTATGTACAGAAGGACGCTAAAAATGTAGCGCTTGTTTCATTCCCTGCTAACTGTATTTTCGGAAATTACAAAAAGTGAATATTTCAAAACTACAAAGTTGGAGATAGAGATTTCACATTAAACAAAATCTGTTCTAAAAAATCAGATCATTGAAAATGTACAAATTTTTAAACAAGTTGTTTCCGTGTAAATTCTGCTTGATATTATTGCAATTTATAAAAAACACATTTTCTCAAAAATCGCTCCAAATTTTCCTTTACATTTTCTGAAGAATAAAACATGAGTCACTTAAAAGAATGGTGTAGGTCTCATTTTCGTTGAACTTTCTGGACATTCGAAAATTGTAAATTTAGATAATATAATGCAAGAAAGTATATGCTGTTGTAGCCCCACTTATAATTTTTTGTTGGAGTAAAAGAAATTGTATTCATAATAAGGCGTAGTTCCGATTTTCATTAAAACCTCTGTCATTTTGAAAATTGCAGAAGAAGGAATGTACTTTTCAACCTATTTTACAAATCCAGCATTAAAGTCAGAAATTTCATTCTTAATGCAATTTACCCCTCATCTTTAAATGTTGTCTTCACTTTTAAAAATATTAGTAGTTTTATGGAGCAATAACATTAAGAAAAAGAAAATTTTCGATATGCCGCGAATTCCGTTACTAGTCTTGCTTGGATCCTAATCTCTTGGAATACATTTGAATCCGTTAGTCGGCTGTACATTACAGTCCGTGATGAAAACGCTTCCGCTGTCTATTAATATATGGCGAGAGCGAATCCGCCCCTCGAAAGGCCTTTGCGAAGGAGGAAGGAAAGGCTCCAAGGGCGGCGCTCGAGGAAGGAGAGTAAGGCGCTCGTCAATTACACTCCCAGAACGGCCTCAATCTGCATTGGCAGAGAAATCGTTTCGGCCGGGAAATAAGCTACCCAGGCACTTTTGTCGCTCTCCTATCCCGCAGCACCACCGTCTCTTGCCGCCAGCTCATGATGTTGACACCTCTGAGCTCGTTTCCTCTTCCTCTTTCGTATTTTTTGTTTGCGCTACGATTGCGCTAAAGATAGAGCAACCGTAAAGATAGAATGGGGCGGGTAAAAAAGTTGTGGTTTTGAGACATCTTAAGAAGAAACCCCACCTTATGACGCGTCTTGTTTTCTCTCCAAACATTACGAAGTTTGCCAGAGAGCGCCGTCCAATGAGTGTACTGGCGCCTTTTGCATTTTGAGTCATTGTCGTCATTTTCTATTTTTTCATTTAGTTGTTTCCGGAAGAAATCTGTGCAGCTCAATGAATATTCAAATTTTTTGAACGCGTTTGATTATTCTTTTGTGAATAAAAAGCAACAAGGTGATTAAAATGGATCTCTGTAGGGGTGCTACGATTTTAACAAAAACTTCTCATATTGTAATTTCTCAATTCGTAAACATTATAATACAGTTCAACTTTCTGAAATGTTGATCTCCATTAAGTGTTAGCACAAGCTCCAATAACGTCCATTTATCCGTGGAACGAATTGATTTTTCCCTAAGGAAAATAAATATTCTTCATTTAAGTCGACAATTAGACCACAATCATCGGCTAGCTCCATTGTCTAAAATTAAATTACGAGTATTATTGGATAAAACCGTTCTCCTGCAACATGCTATCATTTGAAATGTGTCACTTTTTATCATATCATCGTTGCAGTTAACCCTCCCCTCCTCCACGTGAACTTCAATGGTGTTCAAAACCTTGATATTTATTTCCATCAATGTTTTTGGTTTGATGTTTCAGTGACATCTTTTTGAGCATTGATGTTTAGAAACATGAATGTTTTCGTGGCGATGTCGTATCTCTAGTTTGGGAGCGAAGATGGCGGCCGAGAGGCGCGCACGTCGTGGTCCGCGAGCCCTTGTGACCGCAGGCCGCCCACACCACCCTACCGACTGGTGGCCAGCGCAGTGGAACGCGTGACTGCTGTTGAGCTCCGGCGATACGCGTTTTCTCCCGCGTCACACTTATGGAGCCAACCTTATGGCGTCGAGTTGGGATTTGTAGTACTTTGGGGGAGCAAGCTCCTGCTGGGTATCTTGTCCCTAAGGATCTCACCTCACCCCGTGTTGTGGACAACTGCACGCCACGTCCCTTACCCCGGAAGGGGGCATGACAGAATCACGTGGACACGCCGCCAAAAGCCTACCCATACAAGGCTTGGGTCGAGCCGCGATGCTCCAGCTGAAGTTCCTAGTGGCGAGAGGTCAGTACGAATTCTTTAAAGTGCCTCGTTTGCGAACCCCACCCAAATACCCGTTGAGTGAACGGCGAATCCGAAACCCCGTCAGAGGATTACTCGGAGCAGGTCCGAGGGGCTCTTCCCGTGTGCTCAAGGCCGTTGACGTGGGTAAGGCCAGGAAGAAGTTCCATTGCCCGTTTGGGGCTTGGAAGAGCGCTTGGGAGTAACCTGGCGGCGAGTGCAGCCCGCGGAGCGCCGAGAGGTGCAGCGGAAGGAAGGAGAGAAACCGCGAGCGCCGCTTTCGCCGCGCCGCGCGCCTTCCTCGCCGGGATGCGCTCGCTCTCCGCCCGCGGCGCTCGGGAGGGCGAAAGCGACGGGCGCCCCTCGCCACGTGGGATACGCCTACGCGCTCTCCCGGACCCTCAGTTTCACGGGGGATTCATTGATGTTTCCGGGCGCGTCAACTACTTGGGTCATTACTCCCCTAAGTGTAGTACGTGTTTTTTCTCGGGAGGTGGCGATGATCGTTTCCCCGCTGGATGGCGAAATCTGGCGTCGACCTACCGTCGACGAGCGGGGTTTTCCCCTCAACCAGGTATCTTCCACCAGCGGGGCACCGCCCCAGCCGGGACAAGCTGTAAGCTCCCGACCGGTCTCCCGGCATGTGTGGTAGTGTAGTGCATGGTAGTGTAAGTGTGTGTGTAAGAGGAGAGGATAGGACAAGGAAGAGGAAGGAAAGATCGCGCGCGGTCTGTGGCCAGTTTGTTAGGATAGTGCTCTGGCATTCGCCTGGTGTTGATCGGAGAAACCACGGGAAACTACCGATCAGAGCAGCCGGCCGCTAGAATTCTCCTCCAGACAGCGACTGAATTCGACCTAGCTGACAAGGTGGTGTCGAAAGTCCTGCCGCCGTCGGGACTCGAATCTAGGACCTCCCGGTCAGAGGGACTGCAGTGCCATCAGGTTGATGCACTGAGACATCTCTCCCGGTTTTCACGGTGGAACTCGCGCCGTTAGCTTCTAGGCGATGCTACGCTCCTGGCTGTCGGTTCAACCCGGCAACCCACCAGTCGGGCACCTGGCGTGTCGACCTTAAGGCAGGATCGGGCGAAGGAGACCTTTCAGGGTACTCCACATATAGAAGTCCGGCGAGAAACTGATACCTATCGTCAGGTTGCCTTGGTTCCGGCTCTACCCAGGCCGCTAGCCTAAAGGTGTAGGCAGTGGGGATACGGGATGGTGGACCTGAGCCCCCCCAGCCTTAGTTCGGGTGGCCCCCAGATGGGCTCTCGGCTTCGTCGTGGCAGTGGCCCAATGCTCTGGGCATAGAGGAGGGACGTGTCCCGGCGCATGTGAGTGGCGCGTTGTCATACGAGAACATTGACTCCGGTACTACCCCGGATAGCTAGTAGCTCTCAGCGGCCCATTACCCAAGCATTGAATGGGAAGGTTGCCGTGAGGTATAACTGGGTACCGGCTGGATCCGGTTACCGGCCTGTCGGCATACTTGTGCATCGGCGGGAGGTGCAGATAAAGGCTAACGCCTAGGGGCCCACCCCATAGACTTCTTCCCCCCGTAGAACAAGGTTAAGTGTGGGATTGTAGCCCACGCTAGGAGCATACTGCACGGACCGGCTCCAATGGCATGGATATTGGATGTGCCCATATGCGAGTTCCGTTACAAGTACACCATTGTTTTAAAACCAATGTTACTTACAATGGTCGCTGCATGACCTTAGTAAATAAAGTAAATAAAAGCCAAATCTGAGAGATGTCTGAGTGAAGGACAAGAATCAGCGCGGACGTTTATTTCGCGGTCGTGCACTGTGGGCAGCTCTTCGCGTTAACGCAGAAAAGTCTGGAGTTATTCCTTTTGATTGCGACAAAATTGCTTTAGCAAGACGAGTAATCATAAAATAGTATTATTATTATTATTATTATTATTATTATTATTATTATTATTAAACATTTTTACTTGTAGTTGAGAATTTGAAATGTGCTTGGGATATTTTATTAATCGTATAATTTCATCCTGAGATAAAGAATTTTCAATGGGGACTGGAACGGAAACATACTTATTAAGGTATAGTTTTGCGTTTCAGTACCAATTTTGCACTTAAAGTGCATTTACGATAGTAATTATTGAGTGTTTTGACTAGAATTTATGAATTGTATTATTCGTCAACCCTGAGTAATAGCGGAGCGGAGTGGAGTAAAAACGGGCATCCTGTTTGCACGTTGACTTCCACAGCGCGTGCGGCCGAGAGCCGTTGGGGCTGCGGGGCGCTCTAGGAAAGAGGCGCTGCGAAGCGAATTGACAGCGTTGCCCAGTGTGTGCGAGGGACGGAATTCCCCTGCGAGTGGCGAGAAGCCGCAGAGCGACCCCGCTCGTTTTTTGCGCGTCGTGGCGCGGCGTGGCGTGCGTCAGAGTGTGCGTTGCTCTATTATGTGTCAGATGCAGTGGAGGCGTTTGGTGCAGCTACCCCGCTTGTCAGCACTCTACGACAAGGAAAAGACTGGATGATTTTGCATCTGGCTCTGCACCAATCTGAACCTTTGGTCTGATGTTACACCCACAGTTCGCGGCGGACATGAGGGTTTTGTATATTAGTAAATGCCTATCTATCTATTACTAGCTGACCTGACAATGCTTGGCTATTGCAGTGTATTAAATAAATACCATTCAAGTTCAAAATCAAGGTATTGATTGAAGATTAACAACGTATTAAGTACATTTTACTATATTACAATACTCTTTAAAAATAAAATATTGGAATAATGATGTGCTCCGCCAGCATTTGGTTCAGACTTCGTGCTGTTCAATATTATTTACTATTATGCCACACTTTGCTCGAAGAGAGACACGTAGTTCAAAAATGTATCCATAGACTGCAAGGTCTCCTACGAAGGGTGTAGAACCTACCTCGTCTATAACTTTGCAAAAACAACGCCTCCACATGTCCTGTTTAATTCAAACTTGTCTTTAAATAGTCCCGATTCTAATAAGAAGAATGTGTGTCAATTTCAGCGAAATCGGTCGAGTTGTTTTTGCATGTACTGACATACGCACTTCCCCTTTCATTTATACAGTCGACTCTGGTTATAGTGAAGTCGGATATAGCGAATACTCTGTTATAGTGAACTTAAGTCACTGGTTCCGTTTCACTTACATTACAAATAAGATTCGAGTATAGTGAACCTCACCCTCGGCTATAGTGAGCTTAGGAAAGAAATCGTGGAAATTAATTCCTTCCGGGAAAAGAATATATCGCCCCAGTGCAAGAAATTCCAAAACTACGAAGCAAACAATTGAAAATAATTGATTTTTTAAGGACACATAAAGGGAAATTTTCAGTTCGTGCTGTTAATATATATTGCTTTACCTTATATTAATAAAATGAATTATTGTGGAGAAATTCTATCATGGGATATAGTGAACGAAACTTGTTAGTCCCCAGAAGTTGACTCTAAAGGGAGTTGATAGTATGGAGATGTCGTGTGATGGACATGTCTCAAACGGAGCGGGCCGAGGCGTGGGCGATCGCCTTCCTCCGGCGCCCACCGCCGGCATCCGGATGCTTCGCGGAACTGCCCTTGGGGCAGCGGCGGGCGCCCAACAGGCGGCGCGCTGTGCGGCGCGGTGGGCGCCAGGGCCGCGCGCACCCGGAAGACGCCGCTGCGCAGGACTCGCTTCCGGCGAAGGCCGCTTCCGGGTCCGCCCCGCCCGCTGCGCCCGGGACCTCTGCCGGGGCCCCTCGCCGCCGCGCGCTGCCTCTGGCTCTGCCTCCGCGCGCGGCGCGGCGCTGCGCGGCGGGGCGCCAACTGGGTCAAGGGCCGGCGCCGCCCACCCGGCGCCCCGCCCCGCCACGCCCCTCGCGGCGTCTCGCCGCGCGGCGCCCCCTGCGGGGCACCTGCCCCTCGCCGACCCTCCGGAACGCCTCTCGCCTGCCAATCAGTGGACGCCACTGGAGTGCCTCGCACCTGCACTTCCGACGGCGCCAGCGGTTTCGACACTAGCCACATGGCCAGGTCCAATTCAGTCGCTGTCGGGAGGAGAATTCTAGCGGCCGGCCGCTCTGATCGGTGGTTTTCCGTGGTTTCTTCGATCAACACCAGGCGAATGCCGGAGCAGTGCCCTAACAAACGGGCCACGGACCGCGCGCAATCTTTCCTTCCCATTCCTTGTCCTATTCTCATTCCATACATACACACACACACACACATGATTTACACTACCACTCTTGTGGGGAGGCGACTTGGGAAGTGAGAACTTGTCGTGACTGGGGCGCTGCACCTGGTTGGGGAGAAGCCCGCAAGGCGACGGGTAGGTCGGCGCCGGATCTCGCCATCCAGTGGAGAATGACCACAGCCGCCTCCCCCGATTAAAAAACATCATCTACACTTACGGGTCTAATGACCTTCGCAGTTAACGCGCCGAAAATCACGAATGAATCAATCCACTCACGTTCCTTTGTGGCGATGCTCATACTCGTCCCTCTACCACAAACGGTCGAGGACAATGCTCTGGGACCTCAGGCTAGGATCTGTTAACTAGGATGCAGGCAGCCACATGCGAGCATATTGTCTTTTAACTGTTTTATCTGTAAATAAATATATCCCTCGCAACTCCCTTGGGTTTATAAAACGAAATCTCTTACTATCGTATTTAATTACAAATCTAGATTAATTCAAACATTGCATTTTCTCTTCTTTTTAATTATTTTATTTTAGGCTTAATTTTGCTTTGAAATAAAATGCAGGCTGACACATCTTTGCAAGCAGCCCGTATTTCGCTGTAGTCGTCTCTTGCTGTAAGAAAATAATGGAAATAGCGTTCTTGATGCTCGTAATTTTCCCCTGAAACCGCTCCTGTTCCATTTCGCAGCGCCCTGACCGTTGTTGCTCGTGGGTTACCGTGGCCGACTGAATGTTTTGGTCGGTTCTTGAATCGTTTGGACTTTCCGCCCATTCCCCTTCATTTTTTTCTGGAAAATTAAGCGCCGCAGCAGCGTTCATAATTGATCTGCTGCAACGTCAAAAGCGTTGTTGACAACCATTGTCTTGCTGTGGTTGTGATGGCCGAACTGATTGCCTAGTGCCGACTCACCGTTTATCGACCGTGACCCTCACCTTCAACAGAAGCAAAGACTTTTTGCTTTCTTGACACTGCCAGCCTTCAGTTTTTACAGGGATCTTTACGTAAATTTCTATGGTAGCGAAAAATTAACCACGATGAACTCACATCTGTTTTAATTAGTATCTTGTTCGTGTAAAAAATTCACGAAGGAAACCCTTTTCAGATGTTATTTATGTACCTTATTATTTTCTTAATGGTCGTTCGGGAATGTAAAAAACAGTGAATTGATGTGTCAAGCAACATATCTCTCCGGTGTAGAAATTGATACTTCATGTATGATGAGCTCACACTGTGTTGTCGTGAGCTCATGATCTCGATGTGTGAACATGCGCGCCGCACATATAAGTTGATGAGGTCGGGTTAAATCCAAACGTTAACATTAAAAAAAACATCCTGTGTCATTCTTGCGTAAGATACGGCATTGGTCAATTAGCACGTCGTTATAAAAAAAATATACATCAGAACGTGCGAATATTTTCAGGAGATTACCACCGGAAAACGAAATGACAATGGAATCTCATGACGAAGAATATGATGCGACAAAGCTGCTCCTGAGCGTACAGCGAAACGGGAAGGCAGATTGACGTAATGATAATTAATGCTATGTACCCAAGGGGAATACCAGGAACCCGCCAGATCGCTGATGTAAAGAAATGTATCTTGATGTAATGTTCACGGAATAGTTGAAATGGAATTGCCGTCTCAAGGAGAAACAACGTTCAGTCGCATTCTGCGACTGGATGACTAGGGGAAAATTACAGAGGAATCACAAGAACAGAACAATTGATACATTTATCAGCTGCAGAACGTTTTCAGTTGAAAGGAGGTAAATGGTTCCATTTTCTTATGAGAACAAAGTAAAAGCACGTGGTTGATACGTCACAGTTTTTAATCGTGCAATAAACCGGAGGGTCACGACATTGGAGGGCTAAACGTGTCACAAACGAGAATGGACGAGGTCTACAGTTAAGTTTTTTTGAGTAGTTAAGGACGTACCAGACTCTTTGGAAAAGAAATAATAGTTAGTGGATCCGTGAGAACATACCACAATTTATGTATCAATGTTTTAAAAGAGAAAATAAATCATGGTGTCATTGGACTTAGAATTTCTGTGAGTCCGTGCCACAGAATAAGGGTACCTACCAAAAACGTAATAAAGCGTCCAAAGGCGTCTAATTTTGTAGATTATGGCATAAAAATGTAACTGGTATTTTTGGCAATAAAACAAACGGTTTTAAGGTCCTAAAACCTTTTGCGAGTTATGCTCGAGAGCATTTTTTCTGCGTAACGTGTTGTGACCTATGTGCGCGACTTTTTCCCCTTAATAACAAATTTTGGGAACGTCTATTGTTTTGCCTGAAGTATATTTGTTGCAGAGCGAGAGGACTATTCCATGGCCGATAACAGAACACTGGCGCGATTTGTTGTCGGTTTCTTGTAGATGGTTCAAAACCGCCATTTTTTCTTAGTGCGTTGTACGGGGGAGTTATTGTATATAAATGTTTGTTAAATGTTTGTTTTATGTAAATAAATAAATTCCAAAATTGAACTTAAAAAAATTAAATTAAAATACAATCGAAACATACCTTGCGTGGGTGTAGAAAAGTACACTACCATAATCATAATTTTTCTAATACTCAGAACCACAAGAGCTGGCATGGCCCCTTCCTATGGACTACATACTAGTGAATTAATTTGTCAAAATGACATAACAACCAAATATTCATCTAATTGAGGATAAGACGGTGGCGTGGAACGACGCATCCAGCGTTGCGTCTGGGGCCAATTCCGACGCCCTGGCAGCCGCTGCGTGGTTGCCGGGGCGGGGCGGGGCGGGACGGGGCGGGGCGGGGCTGCGCGGGCGAAGTGGAGGCCTCGCAGCCACGCCCTCGGAGGCCGCCCAGCCGCTCCCCGCCCCGCCCCGCCCCGCCCCGCCCACCGGCGCAGGTGGCTCAGGCCATCCGCTGATGTCACTGCGGGGTCTCTGACCCCGCACTCCTTCCCCCACCGACCGCCTCGGGTACTCTGGCCATCGACTGATGTCACTGCAGGTCCTAGGCTTCCACCCAAGACGGCGGAACAATTTTACGGAATTAGGGCGAATTTAGCCGAAGTCTGGAGAAGAATTCTAGCGGCCGGCTGCTCTGATCGGTATTTTTCCGTGGTTTCTTTGATCGACATCAGGCGAATGCCGGAGCAGTATCCTAACAAACGGCCACGGACCGCGTGCGATCTTTCTTTCCTCTTCCTTAACCTAACTTCGACCCTTTCTTACACACTCTCTCACTTTTATTCACGACACTACCACACTTGTCGGGAGATCGGTCGGGAGCTGAGAACTTTGGGCGGTGGCCGCCGGAGGGAGATTTCTAGTTGAAAGCTGCAAACAGACAGTAGGTCGATGCCGGATCTCGCTATCATGCAAGGGAAGATCACCGTTACCTCCCGCGATAAAAACGCTTGCACTACACTTACGGGACGAATGGCATTAGTTGTTGAAGCTTCCGGAATCACTAATTAATCAAACCATTCGCCCTGCTCCCCAATCAGCACTCTCTAGAATTCCTACAGGAATTGAACGTTCTTTACAAGAGAGATATTTCACTCTCTCGCTTGATGGAATGGCTTGTTGTGTCACGATTGGCCTGTTGCTGGAGTGCCCCGGATCACGTGACCCCGGGTGGCTTTCTTTCCGGTAGTCCCTATTCAGTAGCTTATCCAGTTATGTCGGAAAGTGGCGAGTCATCTGAATTGAATGGAGAGGAAGCGGCTGTCGTATGCCTCTTGATGTATAAAGAGTTCCGATCTGTTGCCACATCCTTCTGTTCCTAATCTGACGTTTTTTGCTGACCCAGTAAAACTTCTGTGATTTGGTTTGCCACCTCACAATGAATGTACGCCTCTTTAGTTTTATCACCAAAGAAAAAATTTCCATTGCGAGTGCCGACCGTTTTGTGTAGTAGCAAATACCGGAAAACTATGTATATAGTCGACTCCGGTTATAGTGAACGTCTGGGGACTAACGTGTTTGGTTTAATATATCAGAGGTTCACTATATCCGATGATGTCAAAATTAAATGGAATTTCTTCACAATTATTGATTTTGTTAATATAAGGTAAAGCAATATATATTAACAGCACGAACTATTAAGTTAAATATATTTATTCGTAGGAAAAAGATCAATTATGTTCAATTGTTTGTTTCCTATATTTTTCATTGAAATTTCTCCAGATCCTCTCCTTAATTGATTCTGCATCGTGCGTGCCAGGACTCCAACGGCCAGTGTGTGTGTAAGAAGGTGGTAGGGATAGGGCAAGGAAGAGGAAGGAAAGATCACCCGCGGTCCGTGACCCGTTTGTTAGGGTACGACTCCGGCATTAGCCAGGTTTGAATCGTTGAAACCGCGGATGCTGCCAGGAAACCAGCCAGCGCCTTTCCGAGCTCTTGGCGCAACGAAACTCTGGCATCGACGTCGGCTAATTGTCCATGAAAGCATATAGCGGAACTGGACTCTTCAGCTTCATGTCTTTAATTGTGTCTGTCTCATTACGCGTCTGAAAACAGTCGCTTGTAAAGGATGGCGAGGGGCGGGAGAGATGGTGTGGGGTGTTGACCTTTCTCCCGAGCGGCGGCGGCGGCGGTGGAGGCGGCGGTGGCAGGCAGCGGAGGAGGATGCGGAGGCGGCGGTGGAGAGGCGGAGGAGGGGGCGACGGCGGCGGTGGCGCGGAAGCGGAGGCGATGGTGGCGGTGGAGGCGGTGACGGCGGTGGAGTTGGCGGTGGAGGCGAAGGGGTGTTTGTGGCGACGGCTGAGGCGGTGGCTTGATTGATTGTTTCTGATTCCGGGCGCGTCAACTACACAGGTCATTAGTCCCGTAACTGTAGTGCGTGTTTTTCATTGGGGGTAGCGGAGATCTTTTCCCCGCTGGATGGCGAGATCTGGCGTCGACCTACCGTCGACTAGCGGGGTTTTCCCCTCAACTAGGTATCTCCCACCAGCGGGGCACCGCCCCAGCCGGGACAAGCTCTAAGCTCCCGACCGGTCTCCCGGCATGTGGTAGTGTAGTGCATGTTAGTGTAAGTGGTGAGGACAGGACAAGGAAGAGGGATAAATCGCGCGCAGTCCGTGGCCTGTTTGTTGGGGTACGGCTCCGGCATTCGCGTGGTGGCGGCGGTGGATGAAGCAGGGGGGAGGGGAGGCGGCGGGGGCGCGCGTGCGGCCCGATTCACGGCGCGGCGCCGCGTGCTCGTGCTGTCGCTCACGCGCGCCCCCAGCTGCCGGCGCGGGGGCGATGCGGGCCCGTCGCTCCGCCCGCATCGCCCGCCTCACCCCCGCCCCCGCCCCCGCCCCCGCCCCCACCGCTCGCCTGCTTCGCCCAGTGACCCCCTTCGCTGCGCCACGATGATTAATTTTTCTCGGATTCAGAGAGCAGTACAACAGCTGATGTTACTGGGCTAAGCACCCTCTTGTTCTTTTTTCGTCTCTGCTGCTTGTAACGCATTTGAATCCGTCGCAGATCGCAATGGAACTGAATTTGGAGCCCTCAGCTCTCTTCTCTCGTTGAGAGGCCGACGTCCCCTAGCAAGAGAATTTTAATTTTGTGTTAAAACGGCAACATTTTTTAACAAGAGTATTTATTGTCTAGATTGCAACAGGAGAATGAGCCAATGACATAGGTTGTGCGTGCCAATACGAGTCATATTACAGAGTTCCATGTTATGTTCCATGGCAGATCGTGTTTAATCTCATTGTCTGGAATGTTCCTTTTCTGAATGTACTTCCATTTCATGACGGCGGAGACCTTATTGCGCTTTTCACTCTAAATCTCTGTACTGTTACTAGTTCGAAATTATTAGGGACTTTGAGACTATTTCCCCTAATATTTTGGTGTTTTAATGTGTTATCCGTTTTTACTTTCTCGCCTCTCGATGTTCTTCTTGAAGAAGAGAAAATTACCTAATCATGCGCCGGAAAACGGCGAATTTTTACGCATTTTGGTTTACCCTATGTTGGAATTTTGTCTTTCATTTGATGAATGTTTTCTTTGTTTTTAATAATATCTCAAGTCATACCTTGTATACCATAATAACTACCATATAACAAGTCATACCATAAATATATCTCAAGGATACCTTGTATCTCTTTACACTACTGTTTCAGCACTTGTTGCTTGCTAGCATTATATAATTAAATGTTGATAATTTTACCGTAATAGTCAAAATTTAAGGAATGTGATGTCTCCTGGGTTAGACCGTCGCAGAGCGATGTGCACTGAAAACGCGAGTCGACGTGGCGGAGGAGGTGCGGGTGCGAGTCGCGCAGGCACTAAGGAAGCGATATCGATAATAAAACATCGATGTTGTCGAACATCCATGCTCAAAATTAATCATCGATATTGATATTACATCGGCCAAAAACCATTGATGCTTTTAAACGCCGATGTTTTTAAACCTGGTTTAGTAACCTCAAATATGAAATTCATGCGCAACAAAATTTAATTTGACAATGGCCGTGTTTATTAATTATAATTAATATTTAACTAAAATTTTTGAAAAATAACATAAACAAAGGAAACAGCATGAAAGCTTTAGCACTCTGGGTTATTTGAAAGGGTCAGTTCTCAATTTGCCGAAAAAGGGTACGGGAAGAAAGGGCAGGTCCTACGCCCACGGCGCTTCCGTTGACAACCACTCCGTGTGCGAAATGCGAGACAAGTCGTAGTACATATCAGGGCATCGGGGTCTTCTCTGGGGAGAGAGAGACTGTCCGACAAAGATAGTACAAACAGCATTCCTTTGCTTCGAACACAAACTGACAGAAGATATTTCATATTTTCACTTTTACAAAATTTTTCTTTCGGGTAGGAAATGTCGAAAATTGAATTCATCGAGAACAAAAAAATCGATGCTGAGAAAAACATCGATGTTTAAAACATCTATTTTTAATTTCTCGCTACAGAAAAGAGAGAAGGTTATGTAATGCTGCGTGAAAAAAACGGTGAATTTTCAGGAGAAAAATTCTTATTATAGGGCCCTGGTAACAAAAAAATGTACAAATCTAGTTTCTAAATGAAGAAAAATATTTTTAACTCGTGGTGTAGCCGAAAGTCATGTTTTGTGGGTCCTTGATACCGAAAAATCGAATGATGGCCAAACGTCTGTCCGTCCGTCCGTTCGTCTGTGAACAACGCTAGCGGCTAAACCGTTCAGCCGATTTTCTCCCAAATAGATATTTCCCAATCGATCTGACTGTTGCCTCAGCCCCTTGAATTTTAAATCGATATTTTAATTTTGAGGGGTTCTTTGCATGAAGTCCGTGGGACATTTTTTTTCCAAATTAACTAGTGGTGCTTTCAACGCACATACTTTCTCGCACTGCTTCTATATATACTGCGATTTTTGTAGGAAGAGCTCTGAAGATAACTCAAATCCCATCTTCGCGATGGAATATGTCACGGCATTTCGCGTCTTTTCTCGGTCTTGCCGGTAGAAGTCGCATGATCGCAAGCACTGCTTCATACGGTCGCGATCGTGCGAAATCTAGCGGAACGACTGTGAATGATACGAAATGCCGTGACATATTCCATCGCGAAGATGGGATTTGAGTTATCTTGAGAGCTCTTCCTACAAAAATCGCAGTATAGTCCTAAAAGCTATTCCACTACTTCATAAACCAGCAAAAGTGTTTTCTACCAGCAAACATTTTCCGTTCCGAGACCCGAAATCCGATCCTCAAAGTTAACGAACCGGCATTTATACTACTACGCTATACTAGCATCGTATGGGTCGAAAAGAGCCATAAAAAGAATTGAACCGAGCTATAAAATGGTAAATGCATGATAAAGAAACAATTGATTTAATGGCACATACGGCAAAGTGTGTGCCATTCTATAGCACCACTAGTTTATTTATTTATTTATTTACCGTCCCTTATTACACACGTGGAGAAAATTTAAAGAAAAATTTGGAGCGGTTTTTGAGAATTTTATTTTTGTAAATTTGAAACAAAAATTACGCAAAACGACTCGTTTTTTCAATAAATTCTACATAACCTTTTTTAAAGAGCTAGTTTTGTACAAGAGACTTTGTCTGCGGTAAAAATTGCTATCTACAATTTTGTAGTTTTAAAAATATTTTTTTGCAGTTTTCAAAAAATCAAGTATTTCCCAGAAGTAGGACTAAGACCATATTTTTATCGTCCCTCATTACATAAGTGAAGAAATTTTAAAGAAAAAATTTGGAGCAGTTCTTGAGAAATTTTTTTGTAAATTTTAAGTGCAATATACGCAAAAACTACTCGTTTTTTTCAGAAAATGGTACATGACCTTATTTAAAGTGCTAATTTTGTACAACCGAATTTGTCTGAGGCAAAAATCTCTATCTTCAGTTTTGCAGTTTTAAAATAGTTGTTTGCAATTTTCGAAAAATTGGGGATGTCAACGAAAATGATACCTACATCATTCCCGTAAACATTCTTCGCACTATTCAATAACAAAATTGAATAAAAAAATTTGGAGCCATTTTCTTTTAACTTTGAAAATCTCCGGCGGACTTCATGTAAAATACCCAAAAAAATTAAAATATCAATTCAAATTGCAAGAGTCTTGACACTAATAAAACGAGTTGGGAATATCAATTTTGAAGAAAATCGGCCGAACGGTTTAGGCGCTAGCGTTGACCACTGACAGACAGGCAGACAGACGGACGGACGGACGTTTTGCCATCAGTCGATTTTACAGTATCAAGAAGCAATAAAACACGGATTTTGACTACTCCACGAGGTAGAGGATTTTCCCCCTAAATTTAGCAACAGGTTTTATCGAATTTTTCTTCACCAGACTCCAGCTATAAGAGATTTTCTGGCGAAAATTAGCCGTTTTCCGGCGCACGATTACATAACTTTCTCTTCTTACGAAGTGTTCGTAAGGCGAGAAAGTAAAAAAGGGGAAGCGTCATTCGTGATTCAATTTTGTTGTTGGATAGTGTGAAGGACGTTTAAGAGAATGGTGCAGGCCTCATTTTCGTTGAAAACCCTAATTTTTCGAAAATTGCATTAATTGAAATTTTTTTCGGCGTCTTCTTACAACAGCAGTTATGAAGATCAAGCTTTTTACCAATAATTAAATCCGTTCCTTAAAAATGCATTTTGAAATAAGGTCACGTACAATTTTCTGAAAATTTGTTAAATTTCCGCGTAATTTTGCGTGAAAGTAGGTGCTGTTTGAGCACCGCTAGTTTTGCATTGAAGGCTGTGTGTCGCGTGGTCTCGCGGGGGATGCGTTGGGTGCCGCTGGGAGGCGCTCCGCTTTTCCTCGTTGCGAGCGAGGCGTCCGCCCGCGCTCTCACGATGCACTTCGCTCTCTTGACGAACCTACTTCGAATTAAAGAGGGAATTCTCTTGTGCGTAGGTTAGGAAAAAATCCATGGCTTTTTAGACGGCCAACGTTTCGGTTTGCTGTTAAGTCGTTTTGCATGTTCTTCATATGTGTAGTAACCGTCTTTCTGCTTACCCTCGTTCGTACAAACCACAGTCTCACACAACCATGTACTGGTGTCCGGCCTGCCCAAGATCTTGAACTATATGTCTTGCATCACGAACATCTTGTATAATTGTATATATGTATGATGTGAGATATGTCTTTTCCTTTGTAAATCTCCTGCAATATTTTTAGGCTGTGGATACTGAAAAGTTATTTTAAGTAGGTTTTTCCACTCTTCTGATGATCGTTTGAAGATCGAATTTACTCATTCGCATGTATAATGATTGTTCTTTTCTTTTATAGTGAAATTGCGGAAGATTGAGCGAAAGAAAGTTCTCGATAAACAGTGAGAGCCACCACTGCAGCGACGAACGTGTGCGCTTGGCGGCACTGAACCCATCAGAGAGGCCTTCTCTTGGCGTCTCGTGTTGCTTTTGCCCACATTTCGGTGCCTCATTCCATGATTCTCGTTCCTCCCACACGTCCATGCGTTGCTCCCACATTACCTCCTTCGAACGTTTTATACCGGCATAGTTAGCTCGGTGCATCAATTGATGTCACCGTTGTACGTCTGATCGGAAGGTCCTAGGGTTCAACTCCCGACGGTGGCGGTATTTTCGTTACTAGCTACATAGCTAGGTCGAATTTAAATTGCTGTCTGGAGGAGCATTCGAGCGGCCGGCTGCTCTGGTCGGTAGTTTTCTGTGGTTTCTCCGATCGACAACAGAATGCCGAAGCGGTCCCCTAACGAACGGGCCACGGACCGGCCGCGATCTATCCTTAATCTTTATTGTCCTTTCCTCACACCCACATGCACTACCACACTTGTCGTGAGACCGGTCGGGAGCTTAGAATTTGTCCCGGCTGGGTCGGTGCCCCGCTGGTGGGAGATACCTGGTTGGGGAAAATCCTCACCAATTGATGTAGGTCGGCGCCGTATCTCGCCATCCAGCAGGAAAGATCACCTCCGCCTCCCGCGAAAACATGCACTACACTTACGGGTCTAATGACCTGTGTAATTGAGTCGTCCGGAATCACTAATAAATCAGTCAGTCCGTGGAACGTCCGCCACCCCGCCGTGACGTCATGCGCCGCGGAGGCCCAAAGCGCGTGGGCGTGTGCGCAGGGGGGATCGCGGCAGCCGCCGGTGGAGGGGCAGGGGGAGGGGAGGGGAGGGGAGGGGAGGGCGCCTGACGTCACAGGAGGGGAGGGCGGGCGCAAGGCGCCACCACAAAAAAAAGCGGAAGGTCGCGCCGCGCCGCGCCGCCTGTCGAGGAGTGCCGCCCAATGAATTTTCGGGCGCGGAGGCCCATTCATCTCCGAGAACGTCGCGCTATCAAGAAAACTCATTCCGAGAGCGTCTTGAGGCGGACTTTTTGGCGGAGTGTCACGTTCAGAAGGCACATTAAATAAAGGACATGTGTGTGTTTCGATGAATGGCATGTGTTTTTACTGCGTATGGAACGTTGCACCGTTCTTGACTCCAGAACTGAGTCAAGTGAATACGAGACAGGATATATCTTATTTTTCATACATCTTTTTTATTTGTAAGAAAGAAATAGATTAAATAGTAAATATGAAGGGAGAGATGCCTGTAAAGTTTAAATATATTCGTAGCATGAGTAATGTGTTATATCATTGTTGAAACATTAATTATCGCCGTAAGACAACATTTATAGCCAACACAGTTTTGACACAAGGTACTATATGGGCGTATCGTGATGTAGTCGTTTGTTTCGGCACTCATCGTCATGTAGCGTATGTTTGAGGATCATTTGATTGGCATAATTTGTTTTTAGAGGTTTCATCATAATCAAAATAAATAAAAACTTTAATATATTTAACTTAACCATATTTTAAATATATTTATTAATAAAATATGTTAAATATATTTTATATAACTTAAATATGTTTTAAGTGAAAATATAAGAGTAAGCCAATTAATATTTTAAAAATTCATAGAAAGTACCCCGAAAGAAAATATCCATTGATCGTGCATCGTATTTAAAAAGGGCAAGAACTGCGAAGAGAGAAAAACGCAGAGTCCGTGGTTCGCAGATACCTTTTGATTTCACATTTGATTGTACAAATCTGAAATTTTGTAAATGTTCTTTTTTCGTATTGTGTTTATAATGCCGTTCAAGAGAAATATATAAAAATTAATAAATATGAATAATTTATTAAACCGATAATGTATATAGTATTGCGTACACAGCAATTATATTGATATAATTTTGATCTATTTGTTTCTAAGTCATTCGTTATTTTTATTTGATGCCATTCAAACGGAGAGCACCGCAGTTAGCCCTTTCTCCACATGTCGTCTTGACTGGACTTGGCGGCCTTTTGAAAGCGAGGGTCTGGCCGTTGTATTGAGCTCTGGAAGACAGTCTGCCAAGCCGCGATGCGGAGGCGTCGTTCGGGGGCTGACATCAGAGCCCCGTGCCGGCGGTCGAGTGGAGCGTGTCGGGCGGGCGAGTCACTCGATCGGCGGAGCGCCGCCCACAGGCAATGCAGACATCCGCTTCCGGCCGCCGGAGGGGCGACAACGGGCCACAGGCGAACTCCATTCAGCGGCGCCTTCTGCGTTCCACCTCCCCACATTGGAGTTCACACGCAAGTGCTTTTTCGGTTTCAGCAAATCGATTACGCGTAAGCAATTAGTAAGAGATTGACTTTTCCTTCATTTGTCTGATGTTTCACGTTTACCCAAAGTACATAAATTTTCCTCTAGGTTAAATGTGCCCCACTCATCGCCATTGTAACAGTAAATGTCAAATGTTCTTGCCGCAATTTTAACGAGGAATCTTGCTTACCCTTTTACGGAGAATCAGCATTTTCTACCGTTTCTTTGAACCATTAATTATCAGTTAATGATTTTGAAATATTGAATTTATTTTCTTGGAAAAATATAAAATGCTATTGTAAGAAAATAACATCGAAAATTCGAATTTAATTAATATTTCTTGTTGGTTTAAATAAGAATATAAGGGTTAATTTTCTTTAATATTTATTTAGTATTGAATTGGATGGATGACTGACGAGGATAAATCCTTAAAATAAACTTTTTCTTTTTGAAAACTCAGAAGGGGGCGTCGTAAAACCTTGAAAAATTGTAATATGGGCTACGAGAACATTGATCTCTGAGGAGAAGCAAAGTATTACTTCGCATAACTTTTCGAGGTATGTAACCATGATGATCCGATACTGGTGATTCTGATTGCATTCCATTTTGATTAGCATACACCTCAGGATATAGTGAATCTTTTTCGTTTTGATTCACTTATGTTGATTTAGTAGTGCACATTAACCAATATCTCATCTGTTAGCTTGTTTTGTGAACGACTGCGCTTCCTTGGAGACGTGTGCAGAGTTTGGGCGCACTGCTCGGCGTCAAGCGAGCAGCGCAGTGGCGGGGTGGGGCGCAAAGCGGGCGGGGCCGCGGAGGCGTGCTACGCCTGCGAGGAAGAGGAGCGAACCAGAGCCTTTGAGCTCCCTTATAACGCGGTGGAGACCATTGCACGGAGCGCTCTCCTGTTAGCGTCTCCTTGCAGGAACTAAAACACCAACTGCTGCCAACGATACCTACAACGTGCTTGGCTGCGGCGTGGGCCTGCGGGATGCGAGCAGGCACGTAGGTTCATACAAAAGATTGCGCTGATGTTCGCGCTTTCTTCAGCGGCTTCTTATATGTATATTTTATGAATAATTGAACATTTAGAATACACTTTTCATATTTATCTCAAATGAACCAATTTTTATGTGCGGACGTTGGCGAGCTTATGTACTAACCTGCAGCGGTACCCGGGGACACCAGCGCCTCCTGTAGTAGCTCCCTCCAGCTTTGTCTCCGATTTTGATGGGGAGTTCAAAGGACCTGGGGCGCAGCAAACCAAAGAGGTCGGCGCGCCTTCGTTCTCCTGGAGCGTACCGCAAAGTCTCGGATCGTATCTGATCCAGCTGCGCCCGCGTGTGTCAAGGCCGACCCCGTGCACTGCCGTTGAAACGTGCGAGGATAATTGTGTTGTAGGGGATTCACAACCAGCGTGACCTTGTGCGAATTGATCTGACGCGGACACCTGAATATAGAGATGAGTTTCGCGCGGCGCAGCCAGTTGACGCTCGCGGAACTGGTCGCGCGAGGCGCTTAACCTCGACGCAACGGCGCGTGGGTTCTCCCTCCGGGGGCGTCCGCTTCGAAACGGCGCGGCGGCCGAGTCACGAGCGCCCCTCGCCGAAACGAGAGCCTGCGCGGGTGGGCAAGGCCGGCCCCGGCGCCACAGGCCTATCTACGGTATGGCAGACATGGCACGTGCCGTATACAGTGTAAAATAAATAACAAGAAACGTAATTTGAAGAATCCTGACAGGGGCGCAAACTCGATGCTTGCAATGGGCGCCTGAATACCTAGATACGCCTCTGCCCGGCGCCCGCCAGCGCCGCCAACGGGCTCCCGGAGAACAACTCGCGCTGTCCCAATTCGTTGGCAAACTACGCGGTCTCCCAGAAACGGGTTTTAACTCTTTAAATGTTATTAACACACATAATATCGCAGATAATGTGACTGGAATTTTCGTGTCTAGAATAGTCAGGATTAGTAATTGTTAGCAATCATTTGCATCTTTTGTTTTACTTAATATTGATTATTGATTCTTTTGTCGGAGTTATTGAAGATCAAACGCCTTTCTGGGACAGTTGTATGCGGAGAAAGGAGGGACGTCAAGTCAAGATATGATTGTGATTAACCAATGCATTCATGTAAGGTGACGATATATTCCAGAGGTAACATTCTGCTAAGTATCGTTTCGGTATATTTCTTCATCTCTTCTCCCTCAATTTATTCCTTCAAATGTCTTTAATTTTCTTTTTGTATTAAGCCTTCTCCAGAACGTTGTTTCTCTTCTCCTTCACTTCTGTGATATCATGTTCTGTGCTATTAATTTATTAAACCGAAAAATTAAGAAAATGTCAAAAAATCGTCTTTGGGCGAAGATAGATGTTAGCCGGAGCAAGAGTATGTGGCAAGTCTGAACAGCTAGCGATGACTAAAGAAAATATAAAACTAAAACGGGAAAGTATGTGCCATTCTGTAGCACTGCTAGTTATTTTTAAATTCCTCTCATATTTCGGCTTCTGAAATCGTTTCTGAAGTACCTATAAACATTAATGTCAATAAAACATTGGTTTTCACAGCCGAGGTCAATATAATTCATGTCTTCCGGGCTGATGGGCCATGGTTCAATTCGCTCTGAACTGTCAAACGTTTCGCCCACTTTTTTCGATTCCCCCCCTCCAGTTGCTCGGGAGGGGGCGGGAATTTATTCAAGGACGGGCTACATTTATTCTCCAGCCGATTAAGCTTGTGGAGATCGTGAGGGCTGTATCTTAAATAAACTAACTTAAAACTTAACTTATTACTAACTTAAAACTATTGTATGGCTGGCCTCTTTGGGCGTAGCCTATCGTTTCACCCACGGCTACGTTGGGCATCTTCAGTGGCGAGGTCTCGTGCGAAGTGTCCGGGGTTGTGGCTTCCTGGCGACTGACGCCGCGTTGGTGTCGGCCGCGGCATTTATACGCCGCGGGTGGGGGTAGCGGAGGGGGCGGTTTCGCGCGCTTGCTTCTGATTGGCTTACTGATGCGCTGTATGTTCTGCCAATTCTGGCAGTGTCAGAGTGAATACAAATTTCCGGATTTGGCAAAGGGCAATCACGTACTTTGTCTGATTGGCGGTTCGCTTATCGCACGCAGTCAACGATAAAGTTGCGATTAGAACTACCTCGGCTTTTCCACCTCAGCGCGGCGCGAATACAACTCGCAAAAACCCGATTACCTCCCTGACACACTGCATGCGAGCTCTTCCCGGCGCTTGTAATATGCAGGAGGCGTGGAAGGTGATAAGGTTCGGAGGAGATCGGCGATTGGCCGCTGCGCTCCGCCCCCCCCCACCTCACTCCGCTTCCCAATCCCCCCACGCTCGCGCGCGGGGTTGGGTGGAGTAGCAGATGAAGCGCGAAATCCAAAGGGACAAATGACGATTGGAAGGCGTCGCCTGCGATGGGACGATTGAAAATGCTTCGCGTACGTACTACATGTTTTCTGCAATAATGTGCTTGTGTCAACTGGTGGCGTTGCACCGACTCTTATCCCGCGGACCGAAAGACAAGCGAAACATCTCGTTCAGATTGCGCTATTTTTAAATGAGTGGCGGGTAGTGTTCCATAAACGATTAGCGTGCGGTTCATTCTTAAACATGTAAATACATTTCTCAATATGAATAAATGGAATTCTAATAGTTTGGACTGTAATTATTTCTGAAATCGAGTCTTCCAAGCGGCTGAATGTATCATTGCTCTTTAGATGATTTGCTAAAATTCCAGTGACACGCTATTTCCTCCGTGCCTCGCCACCCACAGTCTCGGACGTGGACGTCACCGCCCCCAATTCTCAAGCACCTCCAGCAATTGTGTACTAATTTCACTTCTTTTAGTAAATACACTTCCAGAATAACGATCATATTCATTATGTACCATTCAGTCTATGAGACAATAACATGATGTACGCAAAAATGTTTCGCTGTCCTTCATTTGTCGAAATGAATGCAAATTAATCAAAATGCTTGAGGGCGGAATGCTATGACGATGGTCCTGAACTGCTGGGTAGGCGGGGACCTGTAAGCATTGGGCTTTCCTGTCTTTGTTAAGTTAATGATAGCAAACTGCCATTGGGAATCATTTATCAGCATGAGTTATTTTTATACAAATCGGTGTAGATTGAATTTGTAAGCCGTGGTTGAAGGATGCTCAAATTAAAAAACGCACTCGAGAGAGAAATAAGAACTCTCGTCTATGACACCACACTACACTCACGCGCAGTTCCGTCTTATCAAAACGTAGTAGCGTAGCTTCCCAGAATAAATGTGCTATCAATTTCGTTTCCTAATTCTTTCTGCAGGTCATTGCGTTCTTAGATTTCATAACATTAGATAAGTTTCCCAAACGCAGTTTCCAGTGCGCAGCGCCGCCTCTAATCTCGCGTGCGGAGCCGAGCGAGTGCTTCGGGCTGCGTCAGCGCGCCAACATTTCAGATTCGTTCTTCCGCGCGCGGCGGGCGGGCGGGCGGGGGGGGGGCGGGCTGCACGTGGCCGCAGCGACGCGAAACGCGCTCGGCCGAGGAGCGGCTCGCCTCCGCATTATCACACATCACTTCTCGCTGCGGGCGACGCGATTGCTTTTGCGCGCCGCTCAGGCAATCATCGCGAAGGCGCTTAGGCCAAGGTCTTAGCGCCAAGCGCTACGGGCGTTATGGCACTGCCCGTAAATGACGTGACGCAAATTTCGAGTATTTTCAATACCCCCCTCCCCCTTGTAACGCACTTCTTTATCTGTACGTAACGCTGCCTCAGATCTCCTCCCTCCACTTTTAGCGTTACGTAATTTATGGATGCCCAATGCACCAACGGTCACGTGACGACCTTGAAGTCATAACGTTAGGACTAAGGTACGACCTTATATCTTCATAAACAGTGTAAGCCTGTACGAGTCTCTATAGTTACCTCAGGTCAAAAAATTAATCCTGTATGCACCACGGGCGTTAAGTGGTTCTGATTGACGAGCGGCGACTGCAACCCGGAAGGATGCAAGGCCTTCGGGCTTTCCGCCGCCGCTCGATCATTAGAGCCAGTTAGCGCCTCTGGGGCATAAAGAACAACTTTGCCCAAAGCATGTGGAAGCGTTCCTTTTTATTTGGAGAGTGATTCGACTAAGCAATTTAGGCGCATCTCATTTCTTTTTATCGAAATCGGATTTTAGTCATTCCGAAGTGTGGGGTCAGAGTGTGCGCTGAATTCCCATTCCCCTCTCGATTCGCTTTTGTTCGTGCCCGTCGACGCACCTGCACACGCCCAGAGGCTCCAAAGCGATTGCAGCTGAGGTACCGTACGTCACGTGCAAAAGCTCTCCAATGGACGGGGCAACCCGTTCATCCCCTCGGCGAAGCGTCATCGAGGAACGATTGGAAGGCGCATGCGCGGCCCGCTGCCCGGGTTCACGCGACCTTCGAGGACTGGGACGAACGGCGAATGTGTCAACAGCCCCGGGCACTTGGCGAGACGGAAAACACAGCGAAGTGATTCATTTTCCTGCGAAAGGAGATGTATAAATGGAATATTGAGGAGGAAGGACCGTTCTCGCGTGGGAAGACAAGCAAAACAGCGCGGTGAAGACGGATGACACATGGGCGACTCACGGTGTCGCTAGAAGGCACGTGCAGCCTAACTTCACGTCTTGCACGTAGCCCGCTCTTGGAAATAGCCTTAGTGTGCATAAGTGAGGAAGGACTTCGCTGTTGTAAAAGCATTTTATATCCTATGACCGTATACAGTTTTGTGGAGTTTTGTCCAAACAGTGTCCAATCTCGAACTCGGAATCCTACACTTATGATCTCGATATTGAGAGACTCGCTGACGAAAAGCTGCAAGGGAGTGAGAACGAGGAAGGAGATAATCTCGCCCCTTTTCGTAAGAGATGTGTGGGTCATTTACAGAAGACAGAGGATGAATGTGTATTGAGATAACTATGCCACAAATGTGGACACATTCATAAACAAGCTCACGCTTGCACCGTGGAAGATTGATGTTAGTTTCTCAAAACATGATTTTCTTTAAAACTACATCTTCCCCAAAATTAGAATAATCAGATATCAACATCTTGTTAATTAACCATTAGCGTTTGAGCGTTTGTGTTTCAAAACTCTAATGAGATACTTTTATTTCTTCATGACTTTTCTAAACACTGAAAATAATGACAATAGTGACTATAATTTCGGATATTTGCATGAGTCAATGAATGACAGACGCAGCTCTTACAAATCGTTTTAGCATGGGCATCAATACAGTACCAAACAAAAAGGTTTATTTATATTTTGGATCTAACTCGAATAAGTACTCTACAGTTTTTCTAATTGTTACAAAAAATATGTTAAAATACTAAAGCTTCGTTACTGCGTTATATGCAGTCCTGAAGAAGGAACTGAAAGATCCACTAGAGATCGGAGACTTCAACTGAACTTCAAATTTCCAGCAAAGAGCAGCGCTGAACTATTCACTAGCTTTCCCTGTTGGAGAGAAGCGATGAGGATAGACGTCCAGCACGGCACAAGAAGAGATTGATTCGAGATTGCGCAATTCGTTCGCAGCCTTCTCCTCCGAAGAGACGGCTCTTCATTCGCATTGACGAGCCCTCGATGGAAAGCGACACTGTTTGATAACACTGAACGCCCGTCATTGATGATAAACTTCCAACGCAATTAAACCTTTAGATTCGAAATTAATATTTTGCTATCGATCCGACTCTAATCTTTCCATGACTGTATGATGATTCAGAAGAAAATTTAATTTCCGTCTCTAAAGAGCTACGTGGATAAAAATGGAAATTCATCCGAGCCATTGGAGACTATTTTTTAAAGTTACAATTGGTATTATTTGAGCGGGAAAAATATTATTTTAAACATTTCTGTATTTCAGTCATTAATTATTTTAATCAATGATGTCAACCAATAATTATTTCAAACATTCAATATTTTTAATAATTTCATTCATTACAAATGGGTTTTACATAAAATATCGATGTTACGATAGTGTTCTTGGCTACAAGCATATAAATTTGTGAACGAAGAAAGTTTTAAAAAGATAGTTCAAGTATTTTGTAATGGAATAACTAAAATGGTGTAGGTCACTAAGACGGGAGCATCGTGAGTGCTTCAACTTGTGGGTCGTGAGTTTGAATCCCATCTAAAGCATTGATGTCTGTCCATACAGAGTCAGTTGGAATAAATGTTACAAATTTCTACTGCACGTAGGTGTGTCAAAGATGAATAGTTTTTGCCAATGAACATATGGTGGAAAATCTCATATTAAGAAGATGCGTATGTGACATTTGCCCTCGATTGGTGTGCAACTGATCTTGCACAGGTGTTGGGCAGCTACACAAAATCTCTTTGAACGCGTCAGAACGTGTCCTTGACAAACACAAGTGCCAGATGTGTTTTTCAATCAGGAGCAATTGTCACTTCGCATCCCACGACCTCTTCTCTGGCAAAAGGTTATTATTTGCAACCTCCTTGCGTTACTTGCATGACTTGCGACCTACGTGGCGCAGTAGTTGGTATAATTTATTCTGGGACAGCCGTGTTAAGTAAACTTACTTCATTTCCTAAAAGATACGTTGACAAGGGCGTACGGGCGCCCGGCTCATAAATAAATAGAAGCTGCTGAGAGGGGCCGCGAGGATTCGTCATTTCGGCGCTAGAGGGGGCAGCGGGCGCCGCTGGCCGCTTTAAAGCCGCTCGGCTGCCAGGTGCCTCGCGGAGGGTGTCTTCCACAGAGTCCCCGACGGCGTCAATGAGGGAAGGGTAGTAGTAGAGGCGCTACTCTGGAGCGTATTCCTAGATCGGAATCCCTAGAATGGAAATCGCCGTTGGGTAGATGGGAGAGGTAGTTAGGAACCTAAAAGAACATTTAAAAAGCAAACACGACACGCGGTAGGGGAGGAAGGCGCGTTGTGTGAGCGGTGCGGGGCGGGGCGCGAGGCGGATGCGGTGGCGGAGGCTGAAGGCCGCGGCGCGCGCCCCCGCGCTGCGCTGTGCACGCGTGGGCGCCGCCGCGCCGGTGACTCAGGAGAGGCGGGGCGGGGCGGGCGCCGCGCCGTGGGCGCCGGCCGCTGACCTGCCCCGCCCACCCCCCCTCGCGCGTCGCCGCTCGCGCTGCGTTCGCGGGCAGGGACGATGCTCATGTTTGAAAACATATCGCTGTTTTAAGCATCGATGTATTGAAGACGATGCTTTTTGATCATCGGTGTTTTGGGTGGGATGTTTTTACGTTTTCGATTTTGTTTTTCATCGTGGATGAAAAATTCCCATAACATTACTTGCAAAATAAATAATTGTGGTACCACTGCTTATGAGTTCGAAACGAACGAACGCAGTTGGCACTACCTCCATCGAGCAGGCCAGCTCTCGCCCGAGATGAGCCTAATGTCCTGCTATTTCCTACGCCTTCTTTCGTACTTCGCACGCGGAGAGGTTTTTCAACTGTTCCCAGTTAACTTTTAATTATAAATTAGTATACGCGGCCACTGTCGAATTAAATTTTGCTGAGCACAAATTTAATATTAGAGACTACTAAGCAAACTTTACATTTATTGCTGTTTAAAAACATGGAAAGTTTTGGTTCGAACAAATTTTCGTTCGTTGTTTTAATCGTTTTAATTTGAACATCAATGTTTGACATCAATCATATTTTGTTATTTGATGTCGCATCACTATTCGTGAGGTGGCGCGAACCGGGGAAAAGCTGCATTGGTGCTGTGGGTGAGGGAATTGGTGTTAATTGTTCCAGTGGGAGACGCGAAGATGCGGATATACTTGCTATAGCAAGTCTTGATGATGACGTTTACCATCGTTTTTTTTTCATAAGGTAAAAACAGTGATTATAAAAAAGTACCATATTGTATCGTTCTAGGGTATGAACTCCTCTTAAAAAATATTTTCCAAGGCTATACATTTGTCCGATATCATTTGTCTGATTTCTTTTTTAATTTGTGACTTAGGTTTTGGAAAGTTATGGTGGGACATTATTCAAACCCCTATGTTTTGCGGAGAATCTTGCTCGCCTATTTAAATCATTTCTAGGTGAAATTTTTAATAAATCTCTGAAACTAGTTTTGTGCTTTTGAAGTTTATTGTGTATATTTATGCGTATAATGAGAGTAATATTCGCAGAGGTATTTTAATAAACTGAAAATGAATGCCTATATAACGTCAATTACACGTTGCGTTTTCATGAAAAATTATACAGAACAGTAAAAGTCTTCATGTAAAGTACCCCCAAAAATTAATGAATGTTTTTCAAAATCGCAGAGCTTCGACTCAGGCCTGATGGACAGGGATTTCTCCAATTTGGAAAAAACGCTACGCATGGTTTAGGCGCTAGTGTTGTGACAACTAGCGTCGTCAGTTGACGGACGGACGTTTTGCCGTCAATGTATTTTTCGGTATGAAGGACCCACAAAACAGGGATTCTCGCTATACCACCTGTTAGAGAATTTTTTTCTTAATTTAGCAACTGGATTTATCCTCTTTTTCGTTATCAGGGCCCGGCAATGAATTTTTTTCTGACGAAAATCCGTCGTTTTTTTCGCGCAGCATAACATAACTTTCCCTTTACTACGTGTACTCCGTATATACGTATGTATACGGGATAGTAAAAAAACACTTTTTCGGTATCAGGGGACCCCATAACGTGTATTTACGTTGATATCTCAAAATCGATTTTCCGCAGTATTTACATAACTTTCCCTATACTAGTATATTACTCCGTATGCATACGGGAAAGTAAAAGTGTATGTGACGTTTAGGGTAGAAATACAGTCTGCATCCGAATAATTCTTACCGGGTAGTTTATTATGTAATTTTGACCTTGAAATTCTGTTGAAGGATGAATCAATTTACTCGTTGGACTGCTTACTTAGTTTCTTATTAAGTAATGAATCATGTTGAAACAAGGTTTCTCGAGGAGCTAAATAGGTGAGTCGATCCAAGACTTACAAAATTTTGAGGCCGGATGTTCTAATCGGTTTCGTTTCTTACAATTAGTGGATACCAAAGGACGAAAATCATGAACATATGCATGATCTGTGCCAACTCCTCGCTGTCACGTCCCCAAATGTCGGGCGGTGGTTTAATCATTCACTTCCATGTAACTTGTTAGTGTGTGCTAAAACTTCTTAGTGAACATGGGCTTTATTATATGTCAATTCAATCGGATCCTCAATGACGGTTTAAGTAAAAGATATGAAAGAGATTTGGAAATGTTTTTGGGAGTTGTTGAGAATACCTCAAGCTCTTCTGACTAGTATTTACTATCAAGAGCAATGTACCTCCAGTAAGAAATACAAAGAAATACCAATTGTATTTCCCTTCACTAACTGAACCGCTTATTTTTCATTTAACTTCGCTCTGTCAGTCTCGACGTCAAGAACTTTCGCTTATTAAGCGAAGATTCTTCATTATTACATGGTTTCTGGCCCTTGCTAAAAAATCTTCCCTCCGTATGACCAGATATCGACCTACTAAACATAAGCAACATGTTTTCATCCTGAGTAGTGCTTCGGCCGAATGCAATGAAACTTAATGATTAAATCGTTAGAATTGATTGAATAAATCAGTAGAACTGGTCTTGTGGAGTAATTATTATAAATTGGTTTAAATTGGAAGCACCGCATCTGAAGGAGGTTCGGCTTGCTTTTCTGCGAAGGAAAGACTGCTGATTTTTTTTCTGAAGGTAGAGGTGCAGAATAGAAGTTTACAGCAGAATAAAGTACTAGTAAGTTTCATCGTTTCGTGATCGAATCAAAGATTAGCGATGACTGCATTGGAGTTTCTTCTGTAAATTGTTTCCTATCCTCTTTTACTGGCGGGGAATCCGGAGGAATTTAAGAAAATCGGCTGCCTGTGAGAGCCATTCCCTCCCTGCATGAGGCACCGATTCATTGATTGATTCGTGATTCCGGGTGCGTCAACGACACAGGTGATTAGTCCCGTAAGTGCAGTGCATGTTTTCTCATCGGGAGTTGGCGGTGATCTTTCCCCGCTGGATGGCGAGATCTGGCGCGGACCTACCGTCGACTAGCGGGGTTTTCCCACCACCAAGTATCTCCCACCAGCGGGGCACCGCCCCAGCCGGGACAAGCTGAAAGCTCCCGAATAGTCTCCTGGCATGTGTGGTAGTGTAGTGCATGTTAGTGTGAGTGTGTGAGGATAGGATAGGGAAGAGGAAGGAAAGATCGCGCGCGATCCGTGGCCCGTTTGTTAGGGTACTGCTCCGGCATTCGCCTGGTGTTTGAATGGATTTAAGGAGATGGTCTCTCTGTGAGGGCCATTCCCTCGGTGCACGACGCACCGATGAATGCGGCGTGTGGAGGGTGTGGAAGGACCACCGCCAGATGGGGGAGGGGCGCAGCGCGTGCAGTTGCGCGCGGGGGCGGAGAGGCCGCCCAGAAATCAATGGGGCGGCGTCCATCGGAGGCAGCGGCAGGGGTGGCCAAAGCCCGACGCGGACGCGCCGCCGCTGGGCTTCGCTTCGCGTGGCGGAGAGTGACCTGTTTACAGCGGCGGCGGCGGCGGCGCAGGCAGCGCTGGAAGGGAGCGTGGCCTGCGAAGCGCTGGGCGAGCGCGGCTCCAGATTGGAAGTGATTGGCGGATGCTGCACTCGGATTACTGCCATTATCCTCTCTCCGCGCCGCCGCCGCTGACTCACTGCCCGCCGCGCCGCCGCTCGCGCCGCCGCCGCTCTCTTCTCCGCGCCGCGCCGCGCAGCGCCGAGCCGCGTTCCCACAGCCTTGGCGCGAAAATAGCCGCGCGGGCGGCGGGCGGGCGCTGCGCTGCGCTCCGGGCGCACCTGTTGCTTTGGCCTCCGATCGCCCAATCGATTCCTTGCACCAACTCTCCTTGCCTCTCTTTGTTTCTCGAGGCCTTGGTTTGGTGGGGATGAGACGTCGAGTTACTTTGGATTGTGTACTTGTAGTGGTGGGGCTGTAAGTGTACGAGTACTTGTGGTTGATATTAATAATGTATGTGGTTGTTTGTGATAAAATATTTCTCATTCTGTAAATCGTTTCTTTTAGGATACGTTCAGTACAAAGATTTTTGCTGTCCTTTTCATTCTTCACATCATGATAGTTTAGTGTATTTTATATTCGTCACGTTTAATAACAGCTTCACGTATTTCTAACACTTTTGAAAATTAAATGTTTCTTCAAGAACATGTCTTGGCAAAATAATACGATATGCAATTTATGAGTAAAATTCATGCGTTATCGGTTTTTGTAATTAGGAATTGTTTTAGAAACTCACGGATTTTTCGAAATGCTCACGCGACTCTCAGTTTTCATACTTCAGATGTTTCAGAGAATTGCCTTTCAGTATTCTTTTCCGAAAGTCATGAAGCTCTTATGTATTATTAAAAGTCGTGCAATTTTTGAAAAAAAGAATGCAGTATCTATATCAGCTTTTCTGGGTACCCAAGCACTAGCTTATCAATAGGAATATCTTGCAGAGTGGATTTCATGTGACCAGGAACGAAACGCGGCGAACCCCGTGCGCCGGTCGCATAGGGCGCCCCCAAAGCCAAAGGCCTGAGTTTGCGATTAGCCTTAAAAACATCGGAACAACTGAATGCTATTCCGTGAATAGAGAAGAACATCTGTAAGATATCACACGTGGCATTTTTCCTCTTTGCTCCTGACCTTGCAACTAGAATAGCTTTCTTCCCGTCATTGGCGGACCTGTTTCTACTGACTTTCCTGCAATACTATTTTTGTCAGTGACAGGTTTATTTATTACGACGCTGTCTCAACTACCTTCTTTACCAGTTATAGCTATAAGGATTTATGTATTTTGTGTTTCTTTGTTTCTTTCTTGGTATGCTACGTCTGAGAAAAATAATGAATATCTGGAAAGGAAGCACTGAAGGAACGAGACACACAATTATTGACTGTTGTTCTACGCGACAAGAAAGGGTAGCTACACTGCTGTTTGTGTTTGTCCATTTGTTATGATCATTCTATATTTTATTATTGCCACTTTCTTGATTCTGGAACTATTTTGAGACTTGGAGATATATGGATATCGTAGTTTAAGATGTTTAAGTCATTCATACTGGATATTCTCTTAATATAGATACTGGAGATGTTTTTATTTAATAGATAATATATCATCGCAAAGAACATTTGGGTCCAACAGGCACGAAACCACCCATCGCTTCACTGCACAATCATTTTACAACCCACCACATTATGTGTGAGGAATCCCAACCAACTTTATTTTTTTAAATTTTATTTCTTTGTTTTTGTTATTTAAGATCGCATCAACTACTAGGTCATTAGCTATTACTATTGGATTTAACGTTATAGTATGAGGATGAAACGATATGGTGATGATAGGGGGTGAAAGGACGAACACTTATCACCCATGCCCGAGACGGGAATCGAACTCGCGACCCCTCGGTCCGGGATCACCACGGCACTACTGTCTTAGCGATATCGGCCACGGGGCCGGCCGAACTTTTATTTTTATTTAATACGTGATTGACTACCTACGTTTCTCTGGCATGGCTATGTGCGATCTGTAGGTCCAGCTTTTGAGGTCTGGGATTCGATTCCCCGGCAATCCGTGGAAATTTTCGCCTTAGGATTGGGTCTGGAACGGGGTGCACACAGCCTGGTGATTACACATTGTGGAGCTACCTGAATGTGGCGTCCTCATTGGTCAAGTTAATCGAGATAACCCGAGCCGTTGCGCCGACCACGCATCACCTGTGCAGCCCCTCTGGTAAACAAAAGGGGCCACCGACTCGATTGGCCTTGACTTTTCATGAGTTGTCGTGCCAGAGAAGATGTTAATAGGTAATTATTACACATAAAATGCACAACTTGATTCTCCGTGGCTAGGGAGAAGCTCTTTACGTCCGTTACAATACTTGTTGCCTTAAGCGTTCTAACATTTCGAATTCTGATATTTACTCCAAAATTGTCTTTCCATCGCATCAATGCGCGGAAAAGAGATCATATCGTGCGGCTAACAAAAATAACCTCCGGAGGAGGAAAGAGCTGCCGTCAGAAGACCAGTTCAGGGTCATCTACCAAACTCTTTCTGAACTACCTAAATTTTCCGAAACGTTTCTGTTATTATTGTGTATTACATGTAATATATTGATATAAAACAGTAATTTTGAAACAATTTTCTGCCTATAAAATAAAGTACATTCTGATAAAAGTAAATCAGTCTGTTACTAACCCTGTCGATCCCGTAAGCAACAGCAGTGTCCGCTCGGGGGACGTCGTGGGAGCGCGGCCGGCGGGCGGAGGCTGCGCGCGGCGCCACAGGTGGTCGCGCGGAGGACGCGCTATTAATAGCCCGCGCCGCCCGGCGCGCGCGTGTCGCGGGGGGGGGGGGGGCGGGCCGCCGCCGACCAGCCATTCCTGTTTGCGGCGGCGCATAAACAGCTCCGCAGCGGAATGCGCCCCGCGCGCACGCACCGCCCCTCCCCCGCCCCCTCCCCCCCCTCGGCCGCTCGCCGCGCGCTCTCGTGCCGTCTCCCTTCCGTTCTCACGACGCCAACGCGCTTCTGCTCGGCGGCCCCGTGGCCGACATCGCTCAGGCAGGAGTGAGTTTGTAGCGTGGGGTCGCGGGTTCGAGTCCCGCCTCGGGCATGGTTGTATCTGTGTTCGTTCTTTCACCCCCTATCATCACCGTATCGTTTCATCCTCATATCATAACGTTAAATCCAATAGTGATCGTTAATGACCCAGTAGTTGATGCGACCTTAAATAAAAACAAACAAACAAAGACAGTTCTACGGTTCAAACCTGCTGGTTCGGTTCGAAATGAATTCCGAGTTCCACGGTTATTGTTCCATTTTTCTGCAGTGGACGATGACATTAGGTCATTGTTACACCTCCTGCATTATAAAATGAATCTTTTTTTATTCATTTGCGAACGTCCTTCTCCACGGGACGTGTGGCCTCAGAAATGTGCTTACCGCTTTTAAAAAGTTTCATTTTATATGGCAGGGGGTGTATCAGTGACCTAATGTCATTGGCCACTACAGAAAAATGCAAGTATAATAGCACAGGGAGGCGCCCGCTATGCAACGAGGTGCGCGACTTCTTATGGGCAATTATTTCAAGACATAAATGGGAAATAACGAATTCCTTGATTTGTAATATCGATGGTAGAGACATGTTAAATAATGCTGATCTGAAACACACGAAGGAAGCAAACCTCTCACTTTAACTTAGTTCTTTAATAAAAATGTCAATATTGCCAATGAAGATTTTTCGAGTCATCGTGTGCGACAGGAAGTGTCAGATAAATTGTGTTGATGAGCACGTGAACAGTTCTTCCTAAATGAAAGTGTTGAAAGGGCTGTTTTTGCCTTGGGTCATCGCCGTGCGTGTGGTGCAGAAGCGAACGAAGGCCTCGGGGCTGCAGAGCAGCGCGCGGCACATGCAGGGTGGGAGTCGATGGCCCCTAGGAATCTGCCGGTCGGCTGCCATCTGGCTCGCGTACTAGAGCTCAACTGTAGCTGGGGGACTCGGAAGAATGAGGAGGCGTCGCTGAAAAATCTGCAACTGTTTCGTCTACATAAAAGAATATTATGGTTTCTGGTACTGTGGCTCGAACCTCAGACTTCTCAGCCGTAGTTCGAGTCCGCTAACCCTCACGTCAAGTGAAGGCCTGCAGTGTTTTATTTTTATGCACGCTTAGAAAAGCTTGTCTACAATATACGTTTTTCGTTTGTCGTCCGAAGCGCAGACAAATTATGCGACATCATATTAAGAAACAAATGAATAGATGTTAATGAAGATATTCCCGAAAATAATCCTTTGGAACTAATTTTCAGTTTTAACTTTAAATTACTTGGAGATTAATTTCCTTACTAGAATGAATCAAAAGGCATTTCATGTGACATTTTAATGGTTTTCAGAATATTAGCATATACTTTGGCCGAAATTCAGTTTTAAAGACATTCCCGAAAAAGTATAAAGTGCACAACTAAATTCCGCCGTAAGGGGATGGAAAAGGTGGTGGGGTGATCTCATGCGCACTGCTGCTTTTCTCTTGTTTTGGAGCTCAAGCGAAAAATTTCAAGATGGAATAAACTGTAATCATACTATGCAAAAACATGTCGATCGATAATGATAATTCGAAATTTATCTGTTGAAATTATTTATTTCTTATAATTATAACTTTTCTCCGCGATATTTTCACTTCAACGCGTATTTGACCAGTATTCACAATGTTGATTTCGCACGAGGTCGGTTGGATCGTGAGACGCGAGAGGAAATGTTCAATCTCGTATCCAGCCAAAGTACGTGATTGCCCTTTGCCAAATCCGGAAATTTGTATTCACTCTAACATTGCCGTAGAATTGGCATATCATACAGCGCATCAGTATCAGAAGCCTACTTTTCTTATTTATTGATTTAAATTATTATAAACAAACCACATGTGCGTTTAATTACTTTTATCGTTCAGGAAATATTTCACTGAAATGATAGCTTCGCCCTGCTCGAAAGGAACTGGCCGAAGGTTGAGACTGCAGTCGCTCTCCTGACACACGTTTGTTTTTCCTCATGCATTGTCCTCGTTCACGTGCATTCGCACACGAGTCCTTTTCTGCTCTGATGTTAGTGACCAATTTCCTTGAAACCTTCGTTCTCTCTCCGTTCAAAGTTTTCTCCGAAGGCTTTTTAGGAACATCGTTTCCCTTGCAATGGAAAACGCCGCTAATTGCGGAAAATAACAGACAACAGAAGAGGTGTTGACCGCATCCGCGAGAAGGGTGTTCCGCCCGCCCGCGCCGGACGTCCCTGGCGTAAGGCGGCATTCTTCTCTCGTGAGTCATCGTTACGCGCCGTTTACTATCGCGTCATACGGTTATTTTTATTTTTTTTAAAAAAATAAAGAAAGAAACAGAGTTATTTCCGCCTCGCGTTTTCTCAGGTCGCGCTCGCATACCCGCGCGCGTTCTAAAGAAAGCTGCGCCGCAACAGCGCGTCGTCGGGTCTGACATTTTGTTTCTTGAGCAAGAGTTTCGCAACGTCATTGCCTCGGAAGGGCACGCGAATACGTCATAGGTTACGAGCACTGATCGGATAACCGCGAAGAGGTTCGCGTGAGGTGCGGGCGGGGCGGGGCCAAGTGCAGTCGGCGCAAAGGTCACGGCGAGCGGCGCGAAAGCGACCAGCGCCAGCCACGACACGCTTACAACCTGGAAAACCCACGTACACATCAAAAGCAAGAAACGAATTAAGGGGATCCGGGAGTTCTATGCTAAGCCGTATAACTTCCACCGAAACCAAACAGACATACCAGAAACATTCCATTTCAAACTAGCGGAAAACCTAACCCACACTCGAGCAAGAAATAGATTCCCGTTTGAAGCCTTCCTCAAACTTTGAGTCCACCATTGTTGCATAACCCCGAGATTCTCCTGTAGAGAGTCCTTTTTAATGTTTACTCGTACATTAACTTAGCTTAGATTTTAAAGAGCATGAGCCTGAAAACACATCTGTAAAGTGCTTAATACTGAGTAGTGTACGCCATTTGAAAACCAATAAATATACATAAACTATAATATATATAAACAATTATATAAATAAACGCACCGATGCCGCGCGGCGGTCGAGGACAGGTGGGGCGACCCGACAGCGCATGCCTCGTCTTTCTCCCCCCCTCCCTCAGTGAACGTCGGAACTTGCTGTCACAACCACGAAGAATGCTCTAGGCCAGGGTTTTCAAACTTTTTCCGTCCACGGCTCCCTTGACCTAAAGGAAACTTCCCGCGGCTCCCCTGCTAAAAGTTACAAATGAAGGGGTTAATGTAGGACTACTAAAGATTTAACACAAATGAGTAAATGATATGTTATAAATTAACGTATAGTGTGATAACACAAAATTATTTTGTATGCATAAATGACACAAGGAATAAAATAAATCAAATCTAAAGATCGCTTTTAATAAATCACCGCGACGCCCCTACCATACGGCCACGTGGGAGCCGCGACGCACAGTTTGGAAACCCCTGCTCTAGGCGTATGGGAGCCTGGGATTCCGTTGAAGTTGCGGGACGGTGTCAGCGGAAGCAATAAATATGCCGCGAACACAAGGAAGACAAGAGTGTTTGTTTTTTTAAAGAGCCCCTTGTGGTTCATTTCGAGGATTGAGGTGCGAGTTTATCTTTTGGTGAATCGTCTGCGTGTGAGATGGAGAAGAAACAAAAGAAGGATTGACTGCGAGACACAGTGTGTGATCGAGAAGGAATGAGCTGTTATCTGGATTCGATGCATTTATCTTACGGTCAAATATTTGGTATCCTAAAGCAGTCATACTCCATTTTGCTCTTTAAATTCACAAACGGGAACACGACAACGAATTGTATCCCCGCTTCCTGAACTAAGCTTTCTCTCTGCTTATTTTAATTTCTTTCAACCTACTTGTATTTTAAATTATCACAGGTGTTGTCATTGCCAACGATGTTATTTATTTCAACAAGAGCAGCTTTCGATGGCTTAGCCATCATCATCAATTTTCTGCTGCAGAAAACTAGTGATGATGGCTAAGCCATCGATTTAAACGTCTCTCTTCAGTGTGCTGTGATGTTAGTAAAAACGAAACCGAAGTTTAATGACCTTAATAAAACAAACATGGAAATTGTATAACAATTTATTGATTGTTATACATCTTTTTACCCTGCTTGAGGTCTTTTTAAAAATCTAGTGTCCACAATTTGTTGACATCAAGATAAAATGGTAGCATTTTGATAAAAAAATTGTCACTATTGTATAAAAAACGTGTCATAGGTGTCATACCAGTTGTACAGATGAATTTTTATGAGGTAACACGTTTTTTATACCACAGTGTCAATTTTCTATGAAAATGCTATCATTTTATCTTTGATGTCAACAAATTGTGGACACTAGATTTTGAAAAAGACCCCAAGCAGCGTCGAAAGAGATGTATTCCAATCAATAAATTGTTATAAAGTGACCGTGTCTGTTTTATTAAGGTCTTTAAACTATAACAAATAATAAGCTCCACAACAAACGTGTATATGAAACCTTAAATGAAAGCGAAGTGTTGGAAGATGCGTTTATCGGCAGCCTCTCTTCGCAGCGTTTCCGCTCGAGCGGGAGGCAGTGTGAAAGTCGCTCGGGCGCGCGCGGGAAGCAAACTGGTTTCGCGTCTTCCGTCTGCAGCCGAAACGCGACGCCGCGCCGCGCCGCGCCGTGCCTACGCGAGGGCGCGGAGCGGGCGCGGGCGCGGGGGCGGGGGCGGGGAGGGCGGCCTTGGACGGAAATAGCCGGCGGCCACCGCGCACGCGCACCTGCAGCGCGTGACGCAACGGGGGCCCCCGCGTGCCCCTGCACGCCCGTGCCAGCGGCGGCGGCGGCAGCTGCGTGCCAGCGGCGCCGCCCCGCCCCGCCCCGCCCCGCACGGCTCCCGGCCGCCGCGCCGCGCCGCGCCGCACCTGCGCCGGAGACTCCAACGCGCGACGCCCCAAGAGGGCAGGCTCTTCGACACCCGCTAGACAGCCAGTGGCAGGAGGACAATGCTGACGAGCGGCTGCTCTGGGCGCCAGAGTTCCGTGGTTTCTCCCATCGACGACAGGAGAATGACGGAGCAGTACCCTAACGAAGGGCCACGGCCCACCCGCGATCTTTCCCTTCTCTTCCTTGTCTTACTCTCAGCCCTTACTTACACCGACTTCTACCACTTTATCACACTTCTCAGGAGAGCGGTCAAAAGCTGAGATCTTGTCCTGGTGGGGGTGTGGAAGATACCTGGATGGGGAAAATCCTCGCAAGCCGACGTAGGTCGGCGCCGGATCTCGCCAGCCGACGAGGGAAGATCACCGCCACCTCCCCTAAACATGCACTGTACTTACTGGACTAACAGTTGCCGCGCCCGGAAACACGAATCGATGAGTCGTGCGCCCGCGCTCGCCACATGCCACGCCCCCTCCGCCACCCGATCTCGAACGCGCGCCCATTACCTCGACGAGGAACCTCTCGACGGACGTCGTCTTCATTTTGGTCGGCACTCTGCTTTTCACACGGTTGCCCTGCGCATGTTTCAGTTCTGAAAACGCCATTTTGCACGTGGAGCAAGATCCTAAGCAGGTGGCGTCGGGATAGACAAAAAGAAATCGCACAACCTCCAAAGGTTTGTCTCAACAAATTCTTAATTTTAACAGAATTGTTAAATACTAATATACTGAACATGTAAAATTTGATGAATATTTTATTTAAAATGTGAAATTTTATATGTATATATATATATATATATATATATTATTTGAAGTTTTCTATTCTCTATGAAAATTTGAAATGAAAATTTTGAGGGCCATTGATGTTGGAAGGCCTCTGTTGTTCGGTTTGATTAGCACATACAATGAGAATCCTGTGACAATGTCATAGTGTTTACCGAACTTTATGTGTCTGATGACTGAAAGGGTTTATCGAATAGATAACCGCCCTACGAGTTTGGGGAAAATAATGTGATTTGTACTAAGAGATTCGATAACAATATAGGTGCATGTGTACTTTATTTCTCTGTGTTCCCTTAACTGCTTTGGAGTCATACATTCTTGGCTCTACTTGTGTTATTTTCAGTTACTAATATTAATGACTTCCACTAAACTCTTCCCAAAAATGATCCGAGAAGTGATAAATAGTCGTTGTGGTGATAAATTTATGATCATCATAAAAGTTTTAAAGTGAATTGTAGATTGAAAATAATCGCTATTGATTCCTTACTCCTGTATAATTTTCAGAGTCCCATTGAAAAATAACTAAAAATAACTAATAAACTACTAATAATCCTACAACACATACTTCATATTTTTTTAAAATTATCTAGCTACATGTTCAAAGGAGAGGAGCGTGTGTGTAAGACTATTTTTGTCCTAAAAATATGCACAAATGATGAGTTGGAATGGTTACGAAAGAAATATCGAGTGTGCGTGCGTTTTCTCTCCAAACAAATCGCATTTATCAACTTAAGTTTATGTCGACTGAAATATTCCGTGACAGAATTGTCAGAGGATGATGAGCGATAGTTTATCGGTATTGCGTAACAAATAAAGCGTCAAGTCCAGAAGAAGAAAATGAATATGCTTTAAGAGAAAGAGTGCGAAAAAACAGGGAGAATGAGAGAGCGAGAGACAGACAGAGAGAGTCAGGCAGACAGAGAGAGTGAGAACGAAATCAGGGAGGGAGAGAAATGGAAAGAAATGACTTTTTTAAAAGACATAAGACGACGGAGGGAAGGCAAAGCCTCGGAAAGACGGTCACGCGAGGTCAGATGTGAAGTAGGCTGCGACTAAGCGATTAACGAAGTGCGCCTCTAGATACCGCATTCCGAGTTTTTGTGGATGTTATTATCACATATCCTTCGTTATCAGACTTCAATATGGAATTGTGAACAACGCTTTTGTTTCAGTGTGATTAATGGAATATAAAGGAGAACTTATGACCGTAAGTTATGAAAGCACGAACGCGTACTTTATCTAAAGTGGGTGATGAAAACTTCCATAAAAAATGTTTGATTCAATCTCCTCTGCGTAAAGCTGTGGCTACAATGATTCTTATTTCATCGCTTCGAGATAAGCGTGCAAGTTTCTCTTGAATGGAAGTTTAGATACGATTAAATTTATCTCGAAAGAAGATGACTCCTTTAAGTGTGACTGCGTTTAAAAACTGAGAAAGTTCATCATAATAATATTTACTTTTAATCAATATAATGGATATGCTCTCTTGAAAACATTTTAGTTTCTTGTGCATTTCCCAGCGTTTGACATTATTAGGCAATATTACACTATTTTCTCTTTTGTTAATTACACCAGTAATAGAAAGTTCTTCAAAATCGTTCATAACATTCATATTGAATGATTAGGACTTTTAATTTATGTTGCGCACATAAAAATTGTTTTATTTAACAATGAAGGTTAGGTTACTCATTCGATTTAATAGGTATGTTTAAGATCGCGCTTCTACTTATTCCTGCCGAAGATGATGACTGGCTATTTCTGCGGCATTCGGAATTCTGCTTAAAAATGAACGCATTCTTCACCTGAACACTTCATCCGACGTCAGAAACACGATTACCTGAGACAATGTAACAAGTGCTGCGATGACTGACGGATTCGGAGAACGTGTCATAAGAGCTGGCATTTTAACAGCATAGGCGTTACTCATGACACTGAGAAGGTGCGGTCATAATGGATTTCTGAGTTTTGTTGTACTCCCATTTGACGGAGCTGTTGTTTAGTTTCAGGTATACCGCAAGGAAAATTTTTCTTTGAGAATCTATGATCACTTTTCAGTAAGCCCCATATGCCTCGAGGTGATTTGTCTAACGAATTTGATGGTTATAAGTGCATTTGGTTCAGTAATTGTTTTGCTGGTTCTTTAAATTACCATTAGTTTTGCCTCATCATTACCAATTCGTTCTTTTGGTCCATTTCACAATAAACATCTGACTTCTACTTCGAATGCATTTGTTTTCTGATGTTTAAAGATTTCCAGTTATACGGTTACATCATCAAATACTCCTTCATAAATACATTTTATGGCTTATAATAAAATGTTCTACGAAAATTATGATAAATCTTCTTGGTACACAGGTTGTCGATGCAAATAAATATCAAAATCTTTATAAGAAATGATAAGAAAGATTACCTCTTGTTATAGACGATTTCCCTGCAAACAACAAATTGGATAGAAAACAGGTTCAGCACGTAAGTGAAGGATTGCTTAGAACGGCGAAAGAATTATGCTAGATGGGGCAAAGGAATGGTTTTCCTTTGCCAGAGAATCCCTGAGCGTGCAACGTTTGTTTGGAATGATGCTGGGGGGGGGGGCGTGCTCGCCTTCCTTCCCAGCCTGGCGGAGACACCACCCTCGACAGAAACTCCGGAATAATTAACTGTGCAATGATAGAATATGTTCGTGTGAAACTTGCAGTGACGAACAATCAGTACGCACAAAGTCGATGAAATTTGAAATATTATTTTCAATTTTCTAATTTGTTTTTGAATTCCTCGAGGTCTTTATTGACTGTTACGATGTGAGGAACTTCCGTCACTTCTCCGCTGTGTCGACGTGTAGGTTCGAACGTAGTTATTCTGTAGTTGGTCATTGAATAGTCTCGGAAATATACAGCGATATCCAAAATTAAGTTTTCATTTTTTATTCTAAACATGCTTTTGAAGGAGGACTTTGTTCTACGTTAATTCGCCAATACTCGAAATAATGATAATTACTCCATTTTCTTGCCTGATTATTCGAATACCTCCATCTTTCATGAACAGTTATGTTACGTAAAATACGTAACTATACGTAAAAATCATTTATATTGTAGCAAATCTAAGGAATTAATCTAATAAATTATTAGTCACCTCTAGAAGAATTGCCATAACTTGCCTGGAAATTCATATAAGTTTTTAAGCACATGCTCTTTATGACACTTCGAAAGTCTGCGATACCTTGTAACTGGATGGCCGTTAAATGCACCGAGTGGCAATTGAAATTGTAATATTAACCATTGCCGTATAAAATTATGTTCCATTTATAAAGTTCACACTTAATCACACCTGAAAAACACACAATTAATGCATTGTAATTGCACAGTAATTGCAGTAAGTAGTCACTTTGATTAGAGACAATTCGCGGAAGTTTGGTGACGGTAGGGCTCCGATCGAGGAGAGAGCTTGAACCACTGACGTGTGTGTTTAGCTGGGAATGCAATGGCATTGGCACGAAAAAGGGGTGACGAATAGAAAGGCCGCCACTGCTGAGAAAATTGCGCGCATTTCAAAATGGCAGAAGCAGTGTTCCACCTGGTCTAAGAATCTGGATTTTAGTAGACCAACTTATAAGAGGTTTTTGGAGATATTTATCCCATAACTGGGTGTTTATGTTTTGTTTGAAAGGACTTGATAATGGTATTTCATTCATTATGGTATTTTATTAATAATATTTTGTATGCAATTGTCGCAACATAAAAGCCATTCTCTCATATATAAATGTATCTAATGAATTCAGTGGATCTAATGAATCCAACTAATACGAGAAGGCTAGAGCGAAGTATTTTAAATAAACTGGGAACATTATACGGTTTGTTATTTGTAATTATTCTGAAGTATTTTTATGAATTTAGTATCCACACATATACGTTTTAAATTTGAAAACAAATTATTCTAAGAAAAATCTCTCAAATTTTCAAATATTTCATCTCGCCCTTTTAAAAAAAATTAGGAAATAAACCATTCACATAACTTACAAATTATCAGAGGTTTTTTCATATTTATGCTCAAATTTGAGATTTTTCTAAGTTGAGATTATATTGCAATTAAACATGGGTTGAACAGTACTTAAATTTCCCGCTAAAAGTATATACAAATATTTCTCCTGTCTTGGCGGATGGCTTTCGCTTGTCACAAGCTTGCCTGTTCAATTGGTGGGGGTGTTCTATCCAGTAATGCACTCACGTCAGTGGTTTGAGCGTATAGAATAGGGCTTTCCAACTGGCGGCCCGGGTACAGTTACAGATCATCCAAAACCATTTCCTCAGACTTGCCGCTCATGCACCCTGGTTTATCTCAAACTCTCAACTGCACAAAGAATTGAATTTACCCCCTATAGTTCACCATATTGCGCTCCTATCAAACAATTTCTTCTCCAAAATAAACTCAGTAACCCAAGCAACCCATTACGAGTTAGCCACTACCTACCAGCTCCCAACCAGAATAAAAAATAGATACCCATTAGATTCATTTCTCAGCACATTTTCAGACCTGAATTAATCCCACAGGTGCTCTGTGAGTTTCCTATTCATGTGTAGTTAGATATAATTTTAAGATTAGCATTTAAGTTAAATGTAAGTCGGAAAAACTACATATGAAACACACATAAAAATGCATGTATATATAATTGTGAACTATGTATATCCATTCAATAATAAATGTATATTTTAAAAAAAGCTCTGGTGTAGAACGCAGCCTACCTGTGCTTCGCTGGCGGCGTGGGGCGCGTGGATGGCGACGTCGGAAGGGCTATCGCTCTTATAAGCGCCAGATAAGCGCTCCCCACACCGCCCACGCGGGGCGCGGGGAGCGGCGCTGGCGCTTTTGCTTGTCGAGCGGCAATGGCTCCGCTCGCTTATCGTTCCGCACTCGGTTCAACAGAGCTTGGTTCAGTATTTTGGCGTTGAACATTCAACTCACGTTAATACTTGAGTTAAATGAGATATTTAAACAATTTCCTTGAATTTGTGTTTATAAGTGCAGCTGCAGCAGAGACGCCTCTGAAGTACGTACTACATATTGATGTCTGGGGAGGGAAACGTTCGTGTTTTCACGGATGAAGTTTCGGGCTCTTTGTGATTCCACAGAGCCTTCAAAATCTAAAAAGGATTTGTGGTTCAGTAAATCGAATCGTTGCTGTTTTTTTGAAAATTAAAGTCCTTTACATCCAAGCGAATCCTTCGGATTCTGCGTTTGCGAATAAAATTACACATCCTGCTCAACATTTATCTTTTTATCAACATATTTATATGACTTTAATTCACATACATCAACATTATGTCTACGCATTCATTTTGAAAAACACGGTTCGGGGTAGGCATTATCTGAATGCAGAGCAGGGAAGCTAACCTGGAACTCGATGATTCGTTGCCGATAATCTCTACCTTGTCGCTTGGTCGTTAGAATCCGTGCTGGGGGGCGCAGGAGGCTTAGCGTTATCTGGAGCGCCGGCGAGAGGTGCAGGAGGCCGTGCGTCAGCGCCGCCCCCTCCCCCTCCGGCTGCTGCGTCACAGCCTCCGCGAGTATTGGCACAAGCTGCGCGTACTCTTGTGTACGACGCTTGTTGGTAAATAAATATTCGAGGTCCCCCTCTTGCTGGAAGACACTCTCAGAAATTTCTGCATTACTTTAATGTATATACACATTACATTAACAAGTTTGTGATAATTATTTTAATGGACACACGCAAGAGTCAAAGCGTTGGTCGTATCTGGAATGAATGAATTGATTGATCAATCAGTGATGATGTACTGGTGATTATGAGTATGATATGAATGATGATGGGATGGAGGGAAACGGGAGAACCTCTACACTAAACCTACATTGATTTTACTGTAAACATTTCATTTAATGTAGTACAAGTATATTAAGTTATATATTCATTGATACATTAATCTACATTAAATTTAATAATATTTCTGAAAGTGTGTATGTATATATAATATATATTATATATATAATATATATATTATATATAATATATATATTATATATAGAATATATATAATATATAATGTATATTATATATAATATATATTATATATATATATATATATTAATTACTTAGTCATTACTAAAGTGTTGTGTCGCTAAAGCGTGCGAAGTGACATCAAGATTTATTTGCCGCTTGAAACATTACATGTATTCCATGCATGCCCCAATTATTCGTGAAATCTACTTTGTAGTAGGCCGTTATGCTTTTTGTAGAAGAAACTTCTAATGTTGCACTGCTGTGCAAAAAACTGTTCCTCAAAGTATTAATTAAAGCGCGTGTTGAAAGGGGACCTATTACACAGCGTAGGGAAACGGCATTGACATTTCATCCTCGGCGTCAGCAGAAAGTAGAATGTTACGTAAGGGATATCGTGTGACTGGCAGTTAACGGTCTGTGTTTTTTGGGCTTGTTCTTTCAATTACTGCACGAGCACCAGATGGACCATATACGCAGAGCAGCACGTCACTGCCCACGTCTGCCACTCGTTTGTAAACTTATGACGTATGATTGTGAGCAAAATGTTGGTTCACGTACTGTCAGTTGTTAAGTTTGTGGAAGAAAATTTTCACCTAGCAAAAGTAAGTCACTTGCTTTAAATGGTAAAGAAAGTGAAAACATATTTTTGATGTTCATTAAGCCGATTGGGATTCCCGCCGGATTATATTTTGGTATTACATTTGTCAATAACGCATCTCTTTCTGTAGAAGTCTGTTATCAGAAGATAAATTTAGCTTGATATTGGTTGACCACGCGTATGCTGACAATAATAATTTAACTTACAATAGGCAAGCAGAGATGCTTTTGCGTATTTCTCAAAAAATAAAATACTCCACTAATAACAAACAAACAAAACTTTATTTGTGGAAGTAAATATTGCGAATGTCAGAATCGTTAGGGTTCCATTGGAGGGCGCTTCCCACTGCTGCTTGATGGCAGAGGTCTTGTTTGCTTGGGGATTCCCGGCGCATCAACTGCTAAGGTCATTGGTCCCGAAAGTGTAGTACATTCTTTGATCGGTGATATTTCCGTGCTGGATGGCGAGATGCGACCCCGACGCATGTCGGCTTGCGGGTTTTCCTCCACGAGGTATCTCCCACGAGCAGGGGCAGCGTCCATGCGGGACAAGCTCTGATCTCCCGACTGCTCTCGTGTGGTGGTATACTTCATTTGCGTGTGTCTGTGATTGTGTGTGTGTAATTGTGAGCTTAAGAGAAGGAAGAGAGAGGAAAGATGGCGCGTAGTCCATTGCTCGTTTTTTTTGAATACTGTTCCGACATTCGCCTGGTGTTGATGGGAGAAACTCCGGAAATCTACCAATGCGAGCAGGCCGGCCGCTAGAACTTTCCTCCAAACAGCGGCTGAATGCGTCCTCGCTGTGTAGTGTCGAACGTGCTGCCGCCGCCGGGAAGCGCAGGGCCCTCCCAGTGGCATCAGTGGATGCCCCGAGGCGCAGAGGGTGCATGGTGGTGGGGGGTGGGGGGAGGGGGGTGCAGGGGCGCCGCGCGAGCGCCCGCCGCGTCGTGTGGCTGTGCGGGCTGCGTCTCGGGCGGCAGGCGCGAGCGGGCGGGCGGGGCGGGCGGGGGGCGGGCGGGGGCGGGGCGGGGGGGCGGGGGCGGGGGGCGGGCGGGGGCGGGCGGGGGCGGGGCGGGCAGTGGGCGAGTGGGCGGCGGCGGAGCCCAGCTGTCTGGCGCGCGAGAGGCAGCTGGCAGCTGCGCCGTGGGAGGCGGAGCGCGCGGGCCGGACAGCGCTTTTTGTGGGCGCGGCGCGCTCTTAAGGCAATGGACGCGGCCCGCCCCAATAACGCGATACGCGCCCGCCCCTCCCCGCAGCCACAACAAACCACCCATGCTAGCCAACATCCATGTTCTAAATTGAAAACATCCATGTTAGCGAACATCCGTGTTCGAAATTAAATGTTCGCTAACATCGATGTTTCAAATTTTAAAAAATCGATGTTATAAATACATCGACTAAAAACCATCGATATTTTTCAACATTGCTGTTCTTAGACTGGTTTAGTAATCTCAAATGTTAAATTCGTTGGCATTAACATTTAATGTGACAATGTTCGTGTTGGCCTGATCCTCGCAACGTAAAATAAGGCATCGATTCAATTCGTGTTTATCAATTCGCCGAATAAGAGTGCGAGAAGAAGGGGACAGACCCTATGCCCACAGGGTTGATCGCTTCTCAATGTGCCAAATGAATATGAAGAAAGAGAGAATGGAAACAGTGACACGGAAGTCATCTCGGGCGAGAGAGTTTGCTCGATGAAGGTGGAACAAACAGCGTTCCTTTCGTTCCACACATGAATTAATAGTGTTACCATCAGTTATTATTTTATACTTTAACTTTTACAGTGAGGGAATCCTTCATCCAGAAACAAAACCTCGGAAAAGGAAAAACATAGATGACAAAACACCGATGTTAAAAAAACATTGCGTTAATATGGATTCGTAAGCTTCCGCGGCCAGAGTCTGTATTCTTAGCTGCCCGGATGAGCCGCGACTCAGGTGATGGAGCTGACGGCCCGCAAACCTCAACAGAGACGATGGGCTTCGCCTCAGCATCACCTGGAGACGGCCGTCGCTCTCCGCCAATACGGTCCCCCGCGGTCGGCCAATGACGTGGCCGCTTATTGGCCCGTTTACTTTCGGCTTCTCCCCCGTCTCCGGTCACGCAGTCGCATTTTCCAAATGTCTGTCCTGTTCAGTTTTCTATCCTCTCCCCTTTCTGCCCTTTACTGGGTCTCCCGGGTTCGCTACTCCGCCAATCGCGGGCCACCTGCCCTTGTCCTATTGGCCGCCACTGCAGCCAATCGGCTCACGTACCCGTCCTATATAATGCTACACTCTAGCCTCTCGGCAGCAAGAACTTTATAGAGAATTCACTCTCAATCCTTTTATATAAATACTAGCCAATGCTCAAAGTGGCAATTGTTGTGGTAACTAATTTTAATATAGTTTTTAAGATAATACTTTATTTAAGATAGGCCCGAAGCCTGTTGCACAAGCCTAATCGGTTGCAGCTCAATTTGTACCCCGAACATTGAATAAATTTCCGCCCCTCCAGAGTAATTGGAGGAGGGGAAATTGGATTTGTCGGCAGCAGTATAGCTCTGAAGAAGGCTACAACAAGATGGCCGAAACGTGACCTCCGTGAACTGAGACGCGGCTCATCCCGGACAGCCGAAAATCTAATGACTTCGACCGCGGAAGACTACAAATCAATCTTATCAGGAGTATAGCTCTGAAGAAGACCACTAGAAGATGGCCGAAACATCAACTCCATCGACAGAAGCGGCTCATCCCGGATTCCCAAGGTTACATCTTCGTTAATACATCAATGTTTAGAACATCGGTGTTTCTACAAAAACAATCGATGTTTAGAAAACATCGACTCGATATCATCGCATCCCTACTACCAACGAGCGTCTGGTGTTATGTGTTGCTCTGGCAATGTACCAAGTTGCTTATGTACAACCTGCCACTTGAGCTCGGTTCAAGTCTCGTCATTAACTATACAAATTCGTAGCATCTTGAAGAATTAAAGAACGTTTTAGGAAAGACAAGATTCTGAATATCTACGATGAATTTTCCAAACGTATACATGCATACATACATTTTGTCTATATATGTTTTTGATATTCTTCTTTTTAAATAAGAATTTAAAAATAGATGAAGACGGAGAATTTCCGTGCAAGTATTTAGATTATTTAAATCGTTTTACACTTATCTGCAGTTTTAGCTCGTCTAAAAAAGGGTAAATTCTCTACCTTTTATTAAATACTTGGAATACTATTTTTTGCTCTTTAGAATAGTTTAGTATTATGTTTCTTTAAGTAGAGATGATGTTCCGGTGTTATGGCGATAAATCGACGGAAAGATGACGTTTCTAATCACCCGCCCTTACCTTTCGCCGGGCGACGAAGTGAAAGCAGTCATTTCTTATGCGCTGCGCGTACTTGCATGGCGTATTTCGATCTCTCATTGCCTGGGCGAGCGAGGCTGCCGTTTTCTCGCAAAGTGATATCAAAGAGCTCTTTCCGTCGGGGGCGGGTACCGATCGCCTGGCAAGGCCTGCTTCGGCGCGGCGCGAGCGGCGCAGGTGGCCGCGCGCGGGGCCCCTCAGGGGGCCGTGACGGCCGCGGCGGCGCCGCGCAGGCTGCCAGCGCTGCCCGCTCAATCGGCCGCCGCCGCCGCCGCCGCCGCCTGGGTCAGGGCGTTCGTTAACTCCGCCGCCGCCGCCGCCGCAGGCCGAGCGGAGAGCGCCCGCGCTATCGCCGTTTATTTATAGCATGACGTCATGCACGCTTTTTACGCTGCCGCCTCCGCCTGCGCCTGCGCCTCGGAGGCGCTGCGGGGCGGTCGAGAGGCCCACAATGGACCGCGCCGCGCCGCCTCCGAGTCATTCACGCGCCGCGGCCGCCGCCGAGTCATCGCCATCGATTGGCCGGTGGGCGGCGCGGACGGCAGGTGGCGGCGGGCGACGGCAAGAGGGCTCTCGCGTTTAGAGCGCATTCCAGCGGCATTCCGTGGATCGAGGCTGGCTCTTCACGCGCTGTTATCTGAGGGGCGGGGCGGGGCGGGGCGGGAGGCGAGGGGCGCTGCCTGGCGGAGCAGCCTCGTTCCGATTGTTGCGGGCGCTCCCCACCGCTGACCTTTTACATGACTCATCAACACGCGACAGAAGTTACATAATTCACGGGCATCGTACATTCATTTTAAATGTTTCCTCATTGTTCTACGATTACATGCATTTGAATTTGATGTGGTGTATTTTCAAAGAGTGTGCGTGGTGAAACTGTTTACTTTTTTAGAATAGAAGCTTTTGGACCATGTTTATGTCCGGTGAGCATTTCTTTTGATGTGCTAAGTTTTCTCTGAAACAATTACTTTAAAAGAAAAAGGCCACTTTGTGTTTATTTCGAAGATATTTTTTCTTTCATAACCCTCATTGTACCATGGTTTACCACAAGAAAGTAAGACACTCGCCGAGTACAAAAACCCGGTATATTTTCAGGCATGATTTTTGGAAACGTGGGTGAAAAATTGTCAAGGGCTTCCAGAGGTGAGTGGGCAGGGAAAAACCATGAAACATGTCTATTTTCGACGTGCACGCTCACAAATTGTGTTCGTGCCATGCAGGTGCTTTCATCCTGTCGATTATAAGGCGAGGGGATATCCATTTTCGCTGGGCCGGACTCGGGATCTCCCCACAGCGAGGAGTGGTCCGACGACGCCCTCAATCAGGCGCCTGAACCTCAGTCAGGTGTGTCCCGCGGCCACGACATTCCTCTTGGCGGCGCCCAAGATCTCACGACACCCGCGCTCCCCGCCCCGCGCCCCGCGCCCCACGCTCCGCGCCCCACGCCCCACGCCCCGCGCCCCACGCCCCGCACCCCACGCCCCCGCGCTCCCCGCCCCGCGCCCCACGCCCCGCGCCCCACGCCCCGCGCCCCACGCCCCGCGCTCCCCGCCCCGCGCCCCACGCCCCGCGCCCCACGCCCCGCGCCCCACGCCCCGCGCCCCACGCCCCGCGCCCCACGCCCCCCGGGTCGTGAGCGCCTTCGCCGCTCCCGGAGCTCCTGTTTCCGCCCCCTCCCCCTCCCCCTCCCCCGCCCCGCGCAGAGGGCGCAGCGCGCAGGGGGTTTATTTTAAGGAGACTCGTCAAACTAGAAGACTTTCTAATGCCTTCTGTAGAGGGGATATGCAATGGAAAAGCACCGCCGCTAGCCACTCGTGCGCGTGATCGCGAGGTTTCATTGCGCTCTTTGCCGTCGTGAAGAGATGTAGCCAAGAGACGGCTTTCCACGTCTCCTAGACCATTTACAAGTGTTTTCTTTTTAATTTCTATTTTTGAGGGAATGATGTGCCAGGGAATTATGTGAGATTTATTTCTTAAGTACCAAATGGAGATGCCTTCTATTAGAAAGTAATTCTACACTCTGCGAATGACGTCTTTTACCATTATTTGGAAATTTTTGGATCTCTTAAAGTTGCGATTTCGATCAATTTTGACCACTTGAAAGCAGTAAAGAAAAACATGTGTTCTAAGGAAATTTCGCGGGGGGTAACCTTGGTGAACAATTCTAGTGTTTTTTATTATCTCACTGAAAAATGACGCAGTGTCGGTTGAAGGCGGGTCATCACTCTGACTCTGCGTATATTATGTTGGGAGAGGGTCCAAATATTTGGAATTTTCGGAACGTACCTGAAAAAGAACTAGAAAAGAAACTTTAGTAGTGTTCCCGAAGTTGGAGTCAGTGTAAAATAAATAATAATAGACCCATCCTGACACGAAAAGATTTTCCTACATATTTTACGATTTGGTGAAAGAAATTGTGTATATCGTTGGGGAAGGTTCCAGCAAGGAAAATTAAATGTGATTAGAACTTTATCTCTGTGGTCATATTTGCATAAATTCATCAAAGCGAACCATCGATAATTTGACTATAACTACGTCATCGTGACTTTCAGAGACAATAACGAATGAACAATGATTGTAGAGGGAGGATTGAAACGTGGTATAAACGAATAAAACCAAGGGAATTGAGACGGCCTTATGAAAATTTGCCACAAACCCGTGGGGTCCACCTTATACGTACTTCACATCAAGAGCCTAATATTTGTACGTGCCCCGATAGGTAGAGACGCAGGGAAATAACGTTACAAGGATCCCATTCATTAACTGCCCGGACCCGCTTAATTGACTGGATGATAAAGTGTTCAATGATTATGATGAATTATGGGGGACCGAGCCCAGATACAATACTATTTTGTTAAAAAAAAATGACCGCCAGCTGCGCTCGCTATCCAAGATGGAACGCGCTGGGCTTTACGGGCTCCCTCGAACATTCACATTTGAGTATAGACGACGCCCCACGTGGCAGTTGTAACGCGTTCATCGTGGCAGCGGCCGCTCCGAACGCCTAACCTAACCCTTTCGGCCCGTCCGCTGTGGGAGAGGCCACGCGTGGGCGGGGCGCGGGGCGCGGGGCGCGGGGCTCGGGGCGGGGCGCTTATCGCCCCGGCGGCGCTATTAGACCGTCCATCGCGCGCCCAATGACGTCGCCCCTCCGACAGCCCTCGCTCGCCTCGCGCAGCGCCCACGCACCAGCAGACTCTTTACTCCATGGCTTTTACTCTTTACTCTATGGCCGCAGCCCGCGCGCGTCGGAACACCGCCTGCCGCGGCGCCGGCAGCGCTCGCAGCGCGCGCCGCAACGGGCAAGCGTTCGTCAAACATTTCCTTTCAAGCACCGGCTTGAGTGGCTCGGTGCATCACTGATGTCACTGCAGTGCCTCTTACCGGGAGATCGTAGGCTTACACTCCCCACGGTGGCAGGATTTTCGACACTAGCTCGTCAGCTACGTCGAATTCACTCGCTGTCTGGAGGAGAATTCCAGCGGACAGCTGCGAATTCTTATCGGTAGCTTTCCGTGTTTTTTTCGATCAGGCGAATGCAGAAGCAGTATCGTAATAAACGGGCCACGGACCGCGCGCGATCTTTCTTTCATCTTCCTGGGACATACGAGAGACCGGTCTGGAGCTTAGAGATTGTGCCGGCTGGAGTGGTGTCACGCTGGTGGGAGACACATGGCTGGAGAAACCAGGTATCTCGCATATCTGGTTGGAGAATCAAGTTGATGTGTCCGTCGGCGCCGCACGGATCTCCTTATCCAGCGGAGGAAGTTCACCTCCTCCTCCTTCGATGAAAACACGCGCTACACTTACGGGACTAATTACCTTAGAAGTTAATGCGCGTTAAACTCTTATCTATCAAACAACCGCATCAACGCATCACAAGCTCAGATGTTGACAATCACCTACAATGTAGTGCACTGTTTGCCAGGAGAATATTATTCAGCAATGAATATGCGATTTAGGGACCACTATGTTCAGCGAAATTTCTTAGAAACTGAATTAGCTTTTTATTTTGTTGAACATGCAAAAACACGTTACCATCTGTACTGATGTTTCAGTACAATGGATCGTTGTGAATCAATATTTACTCTACAACAATAATCAATACTTATTGCCATGTAATAAATAAAACGTTTATTAGTTACCAGATGTGTCAGACGGCATGAAGGACGTATTATCCTGATCAGAGCTAGAGGAACTCCGTACAGTAAGAGCAAAGTTAAGTATTTTTATAATACTGCTCTCACTGTTCGATCATTAAGAGAATTAATACAACGCAAAAGTTGATGCTTTTTGGTTTAAGTGAAGTCAAGAGCACTTCACCGTCGTACACTGCTCGTTCGTAAAAGCTCTTACCTCGCGGATGGAGTTTTGGCAAAACGGGAGGGGCCCTCGGGCAGGAGTGGCAGCGCGACGCTCGGCTGAATCGCTGGCGACGGCGCGGCGCGGCGCGGCGCGGCGCGGCGCGGCGCGGCGCGGCGCGGGGAAGGCGCGCGGGCGCCCGAAACGAGAGCGTGCGAACGCTCCCCTCGGGAGGCCGGAGCGTGCGAACGGAAGGCTGGTCACATCCCGCCGTCTGCTTCGAGTACTATCTTTAACTGCCCGGAGCACGCCATCACACTCTTAAGAATACTTTCGGAATTCCGTTTCCGCTTCATTTATCTGGATCTTATTCATTTTTACTGCGATAAAAAATTGAATTTTATAAAATTACTTTAGTATTTCTAAGTATCTTTTCCCAATTGTTTTATTTTTCCACCCCACCTGTTTGATTTTCGCCAGAAAATTTAGTAAGAGCTTGGGAAGACGACTCACCATACTCCATCAGTTACCACGACATATATTAGAGCCACGAAATAAATTATATGAAGAAAAGTGTATCAGATATGTAGTATGTACAATTATTATTGGTTCGTCCGTACATGCATTTGCAAGTATTAGTATACGTAACATTCGCCTAAGTGAAAATCACGAACGCAGCAAATTAACTTTTCTCTTGTAAACATTTTCAACGAGGCTTCTAATTTTTAATTGAAATTGAATGTGCTCAGGAATATTACCTAAAGTTAATGATGTTAATTAATGTCGAAAGTGCGTAGAAGTTAAAATTTTGATTACATCTTTTTGAATTCCCTTTATGGCCACAAAGCGAAGCGCCCGTTGGCCGAATTGCGTGTGGCCGAGTGCACTTCTCATTCCGCAAGAACGTCTGTGGCTGCACGAGCTGAATGCTACCGTTTGAGCGGCGCGCGAGGGGGTCCAACGGGGTGGCGAGCATCGCCCGCGCTTCCTCTTTTTACCTCTTTTCGAGCCCCGACTGGCCGCAAGAGGTAATGAACGGAGTGCAAAAAGAGCGCTTGCTGGCCCTCGGGCTGTGCGCCTCGGGGGACGCCGACGAGCTGCGCCTGTGGCTGCGACCGGTTGCACGCCGCCCCATTCGCCCGCCGCGCCGGCCCGGTAGTGGAAACGCTGCTGCCCGTTCACCGCAATGGAGATTGGAGAGGGTCAGTATGGGAGAGATATTAACGTAAACGGAATTCTGGCCACGTGAGCTGTTAGAACCGGCGGGTCAAGAGACGAACTAGTAGAAATTGACGTACAAAATTTTCGATTTATCCCCAAAATGCATAAATTTTGAAGTAATAATAATTTGTTTATTTGACAACTATTTCTTACGTCTTAAATTGAATATATTTCGAAAAGTGGCAACGAGTATTTCGTAAAGGGGTAACGTTGAAGGAAAAACTATTTGATGTACCTTAAAAGAAGAAAACGTTGCGTCCAGAAGGAATGGTTGAAATGATGGGTTATATTGGTGATTGGCTTTCTTTCCTCAAACTCAGATAGTTTCCCGCTAGACCATACTTTCACAACTGCTGCTTGCCTACTATATAGGGGTGTCCTAAGTGTATATGGATAATGTCATAGCAGCACGATGGATATTGTCATAGCAGCACGATGTAATTTCTTAATATTAGAAGGCTGTCTTTGAAGGTCGCTCTGAAGGTCCTGAAAAACTTTACCAAAGCACTGTGCGAGTTATAACAATTGCAGAATTGCAGTTGCACAGAGCAGGGTTGCAGAATACACTCCAGATCTCCGATTTTGCTAACGTACTCTTACAGGGGCCACCAACGAATTGTTGAATACTCCGCAAATAAGTTTGTCTGTTGTCGCAACATTGTTAGAGTCGAAGCACCCGCCGACCGTTTCGACGTCATTATATTATCGTCGCCAAAGGCTGAACTAATGTCAGGAAGTCAACTCAATGTGGTTGCGATACTCTCCAATGCCGAATCTGTCATGCGGAGATGACCAATGGATCCACGTGTAGAGACTTTGGTCATCTCTAAGACTAGGTTTTGTTGTTTGGTCGCACTTTTACAAAAGTGTTAGACTGTGTGGATACGATTTCCTTCGATGCCAAATAATCCTTCGAGTTCCTCCAAAATGAGTTAAGATCCTATCAAGACATTGAGAAGATCTTACAACCATTTTACCACAGTTCTTGAATTCTCTGTAGAGGATCACGTTCCAATAGGATAACAAATTGTGCTGCCATGGTCGTGTCTTCAAGGTGGCGGAACTATTTTAGGCTTACTTTGTTTCCACCGAGAATGCATGGAGTGATCTGGAACGCGCTTTCAACATCACATCCTTGGGGCACACCGTGTCTGAGCTGCTTTTGTGTCTAGTCCGAATGGATTGGATTTCAGAGCTCAATCAGAAGCCCACAAGACCACGCTGAGAAACCTGACTTAGTATTTATGCCAAAGTGAAGAGAACGTTCCCTAATCAAAGACATTACCCATGTCTGTACATTTCAATAAATAATTTACACTGCACACTGCGCCTTTCATCATTTTCTTGCCCCTTCGTCCCAATTTCCACCATTTCTTGTGCGAGAAGCTTCTTTTTTCTTGAAGTGCAAGCTTTTTTCTGTGATTTTGTCGTTCATCATCCTTCACGAGCAAGTAATTCCAGAACAGGCAGAATGTAAATGTATTTTAAATGGATGATGAATTGTTAATAGTTTCTTAAATTTCTGATATAGATTCTTGTTTACGCCATATAAATTGCCAACCGGCCTGTAATTAATGAGAAATAAATGAATCCAATAAAGTTCCGTGATAAATGAGAAGCACTTTAGAAGAAGAAGGCTCTTTGAAGATAATTAATTCGAAATTTCTTTAAAATGTAGGTGCTGTCTTTAATGGTGGTTTGGTTTTCGTACTCGGATGTCGAACTTATGAATCAGTTGCATACAAGTGAAGGACCAATTGTCCACTGTCGAACCGGGAGAGGAGGCGCAAGGCGTCAACTGATGTCACTGCAGTGCCTCTGCCCGAGAGGTACTAGGTTCGAGTCCTGATGGTAGCAGGATTTTCGACACAAGCTAGATAGCAAGATCGAGTTCTGTCGTTGTCTGGAGGAGAATCCTAGCAGCCGGATGCTCTTATCGGTAGTTTTCTGTGGTTTCTCCCATCTACACCAGACGAATGCCTGAGCAGTACCTTAACAAACGAGCCAAGGACCCGCGCTCCCATCTTAACTTCTCTTCCTTATTCTATTCTGACCTCCTACTTTCACGCACTTACACTAACATGCACTACTCTACCACACATGTCGGCAGCTTAGAGCTTATCTCGGCTGGGCGTTGCACCGTTGGTGGGAAATATCTGGTTGGGGAAAACCTCGCTAGCCGACAGCCGGACGGCACTGGATCTCCCCATCGAGAGGAAGTTTATCACCGCCACTTCCCGAGGAAAAATATGCACTACTCGTACGGGACACATGACCTTAGGAGTTGACGCCTCCGAAATCACAGTCAATCAGTCCACTGTCGGGCTGCTTTTCCTTTTTCGTCCACCATTTTCATGGCAGTGGTGCCGTTGCTCAAGAAGCGCTGTCGCCGCCGAAACCGACGCGACTCTAGGGTCGCTCCCGTCCCCCCCCCCACCGTCTTCGCGGGGTACGAAAGCCAACTGTAAAAGCTTCTTTAACACTTGACCACTCTTACGTTTCCCATTGGTCGATTGCGTCACCGGACACGAGACCCCCCGGCGTGTTTCTTACGCCTCGATGAGGCGGTTTTCGTGAGCGCTCTCGAGCGCCGCTTTGGGGAATTCCGCTCCCGCCCTCGCCCCCGCCCTCACCCCCGCCCTCGCCCCCGCCCTCGCCCCCGCCCTCGCCCCCGCCCTCGCCCCCACCCCCGCCCTCGCCCCCGCCCCCGTCTAGCCCCCACCCCTGCCCTCGCCCCGCCCCCTCGTTCTCGCCTCCACCCTCGCGTCCTCGCGCCCCGACGCAAAAGGCGCGGCGCGCGCCGCCCCGCGCGGGGCCGTGTGCACACGCCCCGCGCACGCCCCGCGGCTCTTTACGACCACCCCCGACGCGTTGGCACACGTTTACGGCTTCTGGGAAGCCCGCGCGGCGGCGGCGGCGCTGACGAAAGCCCCGCACAAGGAATGCGCTTGTTCGCGGCGCGGAGTAGGACGGCCGCTGAAAAGGCTGCGCCAAGCGGGAGAAATATTGCCCAGCGGTTAATAAGACGTTCGTGAGGAGCCGGCGGGCGGGATTTCCTTGGCCACGCGGGGCGTCGGACACCTCGGGGCGGTGGGCGGGGCTGCGCCAACCGGTGGGAAGGAAACGGGGTGACGGGTGAGCTCGAGGGCGACTCAAGGCGGTTGCCAACGCGTGGGCCTCACGAAAATCTTTCCTCGCAGCTCCCTCCCACTCTTCCTCGAGAAGCGTCGCTTGGGGCTGTTGGTGGTTATTCACTGATAGGCTTCACGAAAATGTCTTCCACGCTTCCGCGAAAGTTTTCAAGGTGAAGAATGAACAAATTACATTACTCGAAATGAGTTCGAATTTCCGTTGTTGGAAATACAGAAAAAATTACTGTATTTTATTTTGTCACCGACGCACACACCAGAGGTCTGGTGACTCGTTTGAAAAACTGTCGTTTTGGGGTGATGACTTGAAATGGAAATCTCGAATGAGATCTGAACAAACGCGAACATCCCACGTAACATGCCTGAAGTATAATATTCTCACATGTGACTTCTCAAAGGTGATGCAATTCACGACATTACCGGCTGGATATGTGGAATGTCACTTCAAGTCCTTTGCGGGTTGGAAGCTTCATTGTGCACCCAAGGCGTTGCGAGGAGAAGAAATGATTGGCAATGCTCCAGAGGTTTGTTTCCAGCGTTCTTTGTGATCTGACATACTCGTTCTGCATTCTAATACGTACTCGACTTTCGCACGCTCCCGTAGTTCCTTTCCGGCTGCCAAGAAGGTGCACATCTGGCGAGTACGTCCGGTCCTTTTAGAGACTTGGCAATTTTTAAGAGCTACGCCATCTGGACCTAGGCATCATTGCTATTAAGGCTCTCGGCTGAGCGGGTGTCGCAGGCAGTGATGCGGACGTTTCAATCATATCGTGCTCTTCCTCAGGGCTGGAATGCGAAGAAGACCACGATATGGTGGTCGAAACGTCATCAGTGCACTCGAGGACGCGGCATCACCCGGACGGCTGAGAGACTTCACACGACTCTGGCCGCGGAAGCTTACATTACTATTAACTTGGTTTTGCGATGCTGTTCACGTGCCGTTACAATTATCTTACAGAAACGTGAGAAACTTCATTCACAATCCACAACCGATCATGCGTTCTATAGTAATGAGAAGACATAGTTTATCAATGATGTGTTCCAAACTTTTCAATGCCTGTAAGGGCTCGACTCCCGATTTGATATACTGCAATACATTCTGCAACAGGAGGAAAGTGCGAGAAAATGAAGAAGTGAACACAACTCGGCCTTATTGCTGGAGAACTGACCATAATAAGCCAACGACGCGGTGGCAGTAAGTAGAATATGGCAAGGAGCAAGACAGATGTCGTGGTAGCTGCAATAGGTCGCATGTCAAAAAAATACCCTTCTTTTTTTTACACCATTGTGATCAATCTAGAGAACTGCAGCTGTTGCAATGGGTCATACGGCGACATACTACTGAAAACTCGAATAAAACGACTTTCCATTTATGAACGCGACTGTGAAGACAAGGAGAGGTAGAGAACGTTCTTCACTCCTCAAAATAGATTTGACAAATGACCTATTGAGGTACCACTGTGTGCACTGTTGGCTGAGCGCGTCGGCCGAGGCAGCAGGAAGCGGTGCAGGAGCAAAGCCGCGACACGGGGGCGGACGAGGAAGTCCAGCGCTGTTCCGCCAACGCAGGATTTCTACCTCCAGCGCCTTCTCACAACAGATCTTCCCTCATTTCATTTCGGACAGTGTGCTGAGGAAAATTCTAAGGCAATTCAGAGAATACATTAAACATTTCCCTATTTATCGCCTTTTCCTCTAGGGAACCGTGATTTCTCTCGCTCCTTCTGTATGTATGCCTTTATCACATACACCGACTCAAGCCTAATCGGAATAACACATTTGGGAAGTCCCACAACGTTATTTCTAAGTATTGCGTGAATGATGATATTGTCAAGAAATTTATATTTAGTTACAGAGGTGAGAGACTTGTTTTCGGTTTCTTGCGTAATTTTAAGAATTTTATTTTAATGTTGCTGATATTTTAAGTGATAACGCACACGAATACAAATATTCCAAAAGTCAGATCACCATGTAATAACGAGTCATAATAAAAGCCTAATTATCTCTGGAAGTAGATTGCAGAACACATTACCTAAACATTTCTATACACGTAGTAAACTTGGCCGAAATTTTACTCCCGAGCCTATTTGGGTCAATATCTTTGGCTGCTGCTTTTGAGAACGTGACTTTTTTCATAAGGAGGCCATCAAATGCCACTCGCCAATAGAGGCCATTGGGTCTTTAACGCGCGCCGCAGGAGCGGAATTCGCGGACGGGGCGCCAGGAGGTGCGCGGCCATCGGCCTTCGGCGCTTTACTGCCTCTGGGGAGGAGAAAGCGCCCGCCGCTCGCACGCACCGCGCCCCGCCCCCCCCGCCTCTACGCTCTCCGCCCTGGCCCGGCCCATCCCTGCTCTACCCTCCCCGCCCCGTCCGACTCCACCCTCCCCGCCCCGCCCCGCCCGGATCTACTCTCCCGACCCGTTCCGGCCATCCCCGCCCTGCCTCTCTCCGCCCCGCCCCGCCCCGCTCTACGCTCTCCGCCCTGGCCCGGCCCATCCCTGCTCTACCCTCCCCGCCTTTCCCCTCCCCGCCCCGCCCCGCCCCGCCCGGCTCTACCCTCCCGACCCGTTCCGGCCATCCCCGCCCTGCCTCTCTCCGCCCCGCCCCGCCCGGCTCTACGCTCTCCGCCCTGGCCCGGCCCATCCCTGCTCTACCCTCCCCGCCCAGCCCCGCTCCGTCCTGCCCCGGCCGGCCCAGCCTCGCTCCACCCCGCTCCGCCCCGCCACGTCCTATCGTGCCTGGCCCTGTCTCTCCATACCCGGCCCGCCGTGCTCCGCCACCCCTCCGCCCCAATCTTCCCCGCCCCGATCCGGCCCACCCCCTCCAGCCCAGCCCCGCTCCATTCCTCCCCGCCCCGGGCACCTCCTCTGCGCGCCTGCGGCCGAGCACTTGCGGATATTATTACGCCGCCGCCCTACTTGAACCGGCACCTTCAAAAGTAGCGCAGTCTGTACACAATATTCCAGCAGTTGTGCCCATTCGGTTTATTTGCTCATTAGAAAGAAGGGTGTTCATAAAGAATCCGATGTGAAATTTGGTCGAAATCATAATTGTTTCAGGTGTGGAAAATGAACTTGAGTTGTGAAGGATTTACAAGAAGTGTATTTATTTTAACTGCAACAGAGGTGGAATTGAATTGTTGAATTATACGGCGAGGATTATAAATATTTCAATCTTTCCAAATGTCACCTCAACATGGAATCTGAAATGTTGAATGAATCGGAAACTGAGCACACAACGCCCCTATTCGAAACCAGTTTTAAATTTCGGCGTTCTCAAGGCAAACTGAATTGTTTTCATCTTAAACGGTCAATAGGTCTTTGAACCTAAAGCATGAGTAATGACATGAACGTCTGTGTAACGATAAATTGCTCGTTTTTAAAATGTCTTGACATGAGGCACGTCTTCATCAGTCGACAACTCCTCTTACACACAGAATAATTGTTATGTCAGCGGTACGAATACCTGTAATTTTGTATTCTTTGCATTTTATTTGTAAGTTTGCTTAAAAATCTGTGTAAATTTATGTTCTTGTATGGTTTATTTCGAGAAATATTCCTATAAATGCAATGTATTTTGTATTTTAAACTTAACATTTTCCTTATATACAAACCACTTGAATATTGTTTATACAACAAAAAAGTGTCATTCTCGAAGCATCAGCATGTCAGCATGACCAACACTACATCGTCTTTTAAGATACCTGAAATATGCGAATTTGTTAATTTTTGGACTTGTTTTGTTAAAATGCTTCTATGGTATTTTTTTGCCCATTTACAAAACAATTATACCTATTTACTTACTGATGTCGGAAAAAGCTTCTCCGATCAAACATCTGAATGAAATCATCCAACTATGTAGTATTTTCATCTTCTAACTAGGTTTTAATGAATGTCGTTTAAAGTTGTATTTTTGACTTGTGTAATCTATGTTCATGTTGTTTGTATAGATGGTTCCAACAAGAGTAAATACTCCTTAATATTTATAATTCGTTCACAAACTTTTATTTTAAATTTAATTTAATTTTTTGTTGCATGAATGTTCGTTGCTTTGTTAAATGAATGTTCGAGTACTTCTTTACGAATGTTCCTGTGCGTGGAGTTTGGAATGTGTATAGATGACCCTGCAGTTCATTTGAAGTGGAAAGGTCTTCCGTATCTTCAGGTTCGGTACTCAGAGGTACTTGAACGTTCATGTTTATGTCCCATTTCATCCGTTATCTGTCACATGAGTAGTAATTACATGAACTACGAGATTTCTGACTAATTGTACACACTCGTAAAGTTTATATGAGCGTAATTATAATTGTGGCTCATTCTTGTTCACTCGCTGACGACAGTGTTTTTTGTTTCTTCGTTCTTCCCTTGGAAATGCTTTTTATTATCCGACAACTTGATTGTTGTGACTCAAACGTTACGTAAAGCAAGACCTCTTCCTCAAACAATGTTCTGCTTCAAGACTCCTCTAAATTGGAAGCCAATGGGAATTTCCTACACGTGACGTGTACTTCCTGTCCCCTGACGTTCTATACAATTTAATATCAGCAATTTTATTCTGCTGACGCTCGCGAGATTGTTATCAAGTGAAATATATTGTATTTTCCTTCAGCTGTGCCTGGAACCCTGGAAAAAGTGTATTTGAACTTGGTAAATAATGACTTCCCGTGTCTGTCTCATTTCCATCCTGCTCGTGACCTTCTCATTTTAAAAGAAGCAAACCGGAAACGCATTAAGTGTATCTGTAAAGTAATATTTTCCACTCCAGGATTGAGATAATAATTCTAACCTAAGTGTTGAAATAGCTTCTCATCCGTAATTTGCTATTTTTTTAAACGTTGAGGTACTAATTTCATAAAATGTTTTGTCTTTTGGTTGGGTAACGGTTAAGGCAGAATCTCAGAATACTACTGACAAAAATGTTGGTAATATTTCATAGAAATTTATAGTATTCATAGTGTATGTTAAGAAGGGTAGTTTTCCTAGCCAAATTACCCAACCACATGAGTCTTCTTCGAACGCGTTTTCAGGGTCGCCTCCACCAGTCCTCGTAGGAAACGCTTTCGTCGAACTGCTGATTTGAAATCTGCACGTGAGTGAGCCGGGCTGACAGCGCCTGATGTTGGCTACATTAGGGCACATCACTTCGCGATGCCTAGAAGTGTTCGGTCACCGTTCTCTGAACCGCCGCGCCGCGCGGGGCCTCGTCCCAGACGGGAGGTGCGCCGAGGTCCGGGTGCGCGCGGAGGCTCAGGGCTTCAACGGATGTCGCTGCAGTCCCTCTGACCGGGAGCTCCTAGGATTCCACTCCTCACGGCAGAAGGATTTTCAACACTTTTTGGCTTTTGGCGACATCAGCCAGATCGATTGGGGAAGAGCAAATCGTCTGAACGGTTTAGCCGCTAGCCTTCTTCACAGGCGGACGGTCAGATGGGCGAACGGTTAGACCGAAGGACGGACGCACAGATGTTTTGCCGTCATTCGATTTTTTGGTATGAAGGACCCACCGAGCAAGGATTCTGGTTACGCCAGAGGATTTTTTTCTGAATTTATCATCTGCATGTTTCCACTTTTTCGTTACCAGGGTCCTGTAATAAGAGTTTTTCTGCCGAAAATTCGCCGTTTTTTCCGCGCAGCATTACGTAACTTTGTCTCTACTCCGTAGCGAGAAAGTGAAGCAATGAAGCGAGAATCAAAATGCGCCATCGTCGGGGTTTGAACATCAGGACCTCCGGTCAGCGAGACTGCTTATACTGGCACGGCAGTGCTGACGCCGGGCCATTGCAGCCAGTGGCATCGTCGACCTTCGACTGAGGTGGGGACGGCGTGGAGCAAGGAACGCCTCGGTTGATTGATTGTTCGTGATTCCGGGCGCGTCAATTACTGAGGTCATTAGTCCCGTACGTGTAGTGCATGCTTTTTCATCAGGAGGTGGCGGTGATCTTCCCCTCTGGATGGCGAGATCCGGCGTCGACCTACCGTCGACTAGCGGAGTTCTCCCCAAGCAGGTATCTCCCATCAACGGGGCACCGCCCCAGCCGGGACAAGCTGTTAGCTCCCGACTCGTCTCGCATCATATGAGAAAGTGTAGGGGATGTTAGTATGTGTGTGTGTGTGTGTGTAAGGGGTGAGGATATGACAAGGAAGAGGGAGGAAAGATCGCGCGTGGTCCGTGGCCCGTTTGTGAGAGTACTGTTCCGGCATTCGCGTGTTGCTGATCGGAGAAAACTGCCGATTACGGTAGCCGGCCGCTGGAATTCTCCTCCAGGCAGCGGCTGAGCCGACAAGCCAGTGTAGAAAGCCCTGCCGCCATGGGGAGTGGAGTCGTAGGTCGGAGCGAGTGCAGTGCCAGACGTTGGTGCCCTGAGCCCCCTCTGTGCCGAAGGCCGGCGCCCGCGCCAGCGGCGTCTCCAGGGAGCCTCCCTCGGCGCGCATTGTGCAACGGCGCGGGGGCGGGGCGGGGCGGCGGGGGCGCCGTGCGTCACGCCACGTGCGTCATCAAGGGCAGCGCCGAATCCCCCAAAGCGCGGCCCGCGCGCCGCACAAGCGCCGCATTGTGGGCGCGACGCCGGCGCCTTTCGGCTCCCGTGGACCGTTGCAGCGGCGCGCGCGCCTCTACCACCTTCTCACAGGAACTCAAATACCAATCCTGCCAACGATACTGCAAAAGTGCGTCGCTGCTGCGTAGGTTCCCTTTACGCTCAAGCAGGAGCGTAATGCTACAAAAGATAGCGTCGATGTTCGCGCTTTCTTATACGTATTTATTTTGAATAATTGAACATTTACAGTTGCATTTACATTTACTGTTCGTATGTCTCACATATTAGGCAATTTGTATGTGCGGATGTTGGCGAACCTAACCTGCAGCTGTACCCGGCGACACTAGCGCCTCCTGTAGTATCACCCTCGAGTTTTGTCTCAGGTTTTGATCGAGAGTTGCTAGGTCCTAGGGAATGGGCTTTTGGCCCCGGCCACTCCACATTCACACAGCTCGATTTCGCTTGAGACTTTCCTGATTTTTGCCAACTGTATCTTCCCAAATTTTATCTTGGTTATAGATATCGTATTCACTTTTGCTTTCTTTCGTAGGATCCGTTGGGAACACTGCTGTCGTAATAGCTCTGACGTGGATTCGACGATTCTGTCGATAATCTACTGCATCATGTTTATAACCCAGTACACTGATGAATTGCACTGTGCATTTGGCACATAATTTTCAATCAATAAACTGAAGCGAAAATACATTTCTTATAACCCTTTGGTGAATGTTCGATTAAGAGAAACCTGGATTGACAGAATGGATTGAAAATGCATTTGGATGGTTGCACATACAAATCTCTGAACCAACCAATATAAAATTTGTGAATACGATATCTATAACCAAGATAAAATTTGGGAAGATACAGTTGGCAAAAATCAGGAAAAGCAAATATTTATGAAATAAAGTTTTTGACAATAATAAAAACGTTTTTCATGAACAATGACTTGGTTTTGAACGCTACACGACATCCAGGGGGCTTTGTCAGATGGGAATTCCCTGCCACTATCTCGTGTTCCAATGCTGAGAGCCAATATTTGTTTGCGACGTCGCCTTGCAGAGATGTTGGTAGTTATTATTAATGAGTTAAAGCGAATCTTCCATTTGTGGCAACTTCTGTCAATGTTCATGTTAAACAGCACTGTATGTTTGCCAGTGGTTTTATGGCACGAACTGAACAAAAGGAAAAGCGATAGAAGTTAGAATATCAATATTTTGGCTGACGGAAGGCTTTCATAAGAGAAATATGCCTATAAATCGCGCCAGGAAAGTCTCTTCGCAGTGGCACCTAGCTGCTTGCAACAAAAAGTGTGTTGGTAGCAACATGTAACAAAAGGGGACGTAAATACCGCACCCACTACAATCATGACAGACGCTGGAAATGTTGTCCCCTTCACTTGTTTCCCTGCGATCTGTTTGCTGCCAACATCATTGCCACTTTTAATAGGAGGCCCTGAGACGGGTATTGAATACGAGGTCGATATCTTTAAATCGAGAGCAACAGTTCACGTCGGTAGGGAGTTTTTGGACGGCGAAGCGATACAGCAAACGACAGCACTCGTCGTCCTGCGCATCCGCAGTCGGAGGTTCGCGTGGCTTTTGTGTGTCCGATTGCGCGAGATGGCAGTCGATTGCCGCGCAGCGCCGAAGGCGAAGTCTCCTCGGCGCAGCTGGGGGAAGTCGCGTGACACGAATGGAAGCTCCCAAGTGATGAGCCGCGTCGGCGTCGTGCGCTTTCTGGAACCCCGGAGCGCCCGCTTCCCTCTTCCGTCCCTGGAGCCGCGCGCGGGCGGGTGCGTCAACGCGCTTCCGCGGACGGGCTGCCCGGGCGCCTTCGCTCGCTTCCCCGCGCGCGGCCGCGCCTCCTCGTTCGCTCGTGGGGTGATCGATTGGTAGTGATTCCGCGCACAACTACTGGGGGGTCATTAGTTACGTAAGGGTTGTGCATGTTTTTGCTCGCGAGGTGCCGGTAGTCTTCCTCCACTGGATGGCGAGATCCGGCGCCGACCTACCGTCGGCTAGTGGTGTTTCCCCCAACCAGGTATCTCCCACCAGCGGGGCGTCGCTCCAGCCGGGACAAGCTCTTAGCTCCCGACCGGTCTCCCGGCATGTGTGGTAGTGTAATGCATGTCTGTGTGTATGTGTAAGGGGTGAGGATAGAACTCGGGAAGAGGAAGGAAAGATCACGCGCGGCCCTTAACCGTTTGTTACGGTACTGCTCCGGGTTTCGTCTGGTGTTGATGGGAGAAACCACGGAAAACTACCGATCAGCGCAGCCGGCCGCTAGAATTCTCCTCCAGTCAGCGGCTGAATGCGACCTAGCTGACAAGCTAGTGTCGAAAATTCTGCTACCGTTGGGAGTGTAACCCTAGGACCTCCCAATCGGAGGGGCTGCAGTGGCATCACTTGATACCCTGATCCATCTCTCCCGTTTCGTTATTCGCCGCAGCAGATGAGACTCCGTCGTCAAATCACAAATGATCGTTCGTTTTACTAACTCATCCATGCATCCGGCTCTTTGTAAATAGTTTTCAACACGAAGTAGCTTCACCCGCAAAACCAACTTCGAACGACGAGATCATGAACAGAGCATAGCGTCATACAAGCACCGGCAAACGTAATGTTGGAGCAAACATGATATTTATAAGTGTTTGGTAACAAACGCCAGTAGTGTACGTATACACCCGAGCGATTATCAAGTAGTCAGTTTCTATTCACAAATTGCCAGGTACTGTATGTTTCTGACCAGCTGTGCTGCATCATGGTGAAGAGCTAGAAGGTTTAGAAGAGATAAACCTTCGGAAATGTAATTAACCAAAACATTTATTTTTACTTTCTCCCTACGGAGAAGAGAGAAAGTTATGTAATATTGCGCGAAAAAACGACGATATTTCGGCAGAAAAACTCTTATTACAGAGTTCTGGTAACGAAAAAGTGGATAAATTCAGTTGCTTAATGTAAAAAATTCCTCTAACACTTGGTGTAAGCAGAACCCATAATTGTGGGTTCTTGAAACCGAAAAATAGAACGGCAAAGTGTCTGTCCGTTCGTATGTCTGTCTGTCCGTCTATAAATAAGTCTAGGGGTTTAACCGTGTTGCCGATTTTCTCCAAAATTGAAATTCCCCAATCGATCTCGCTGATGACGCGGCCCCTTGAATTTGAAAGCGATATTTCAATTTTAGTGTGTACTTACATTAGGCCCCTGGCAAATTTTCAAAAAAACTGTCTGGATTTTTTTTGATTAAATTTTGTTGTTGGATAGTATGAAGAACTTTTAGGAGAATGATATATGTTTAATGTTCGTTGAAAACCATGATTTTTCGAAAATTGCAAAAGTTCAAAAATTTTTTTGAGTCTTCCTACCACTAAAATATTAAAGAGAGATTTTTTCCTGAATTAAATGTATTCTTTAAATACAGATTTTGAAATAAGGACACTTATCATTTTTCGAAAATTTGAGTATTTTTCGCGTAAATTTGCGTGAAATCCGCGGGAGAAAGTTCGTGCTGTTCTCGCACCACTAGTCTACATAACGATCGGACCGGAATTTAATGGCCCCAGACGAACAGTTTCCGAGTTAAGCACAGTAGTGATTGGTATTGCAGCGTGTGTTGCTAATCGCATTCCCCCTGCTGATTTTCCCCCGGCATAATCTACAAAATTATATACATTATGTCTTAAATATTTCTATGTGCCCCTCAGCGGTTATTTCCTTTGCCACTACTGTTATTACGATGGCACTTCTCAACAGGCACCTACTTGGGCCATATACCAGCCCCGTATCCAGTGTTTCCTTTTTAAAATTCTCGGCAAATGAATCTTTGACGCATGGGTTTTCAGAAGTTTAATCATGAGACCTTGTAAGTAAAATTTCGTGAAAGGGAAATGGATTCTGGTTATGAAATGTTAACATATTTTTAACATATCATAAGATGGTAAAACTCAAGGTTTCATTTATTAATGTTGTATTGTAGATTGAAACTAGTTCTCTATACCTGATGTTACGCTTCATGTTAGAAATCTAACATTTCCGCATTGGTTTTACCCAGGATATTTTTTAACTCTAAGAAACATCGTTCTAGCAATGCCGTTTCATATGACTCAACTCAGCAACTAGCTATTTTTATTACCAGTTTTGTGAAATAACCTATTTGATAGGGCGTTGATTGCAGCGAAACACACTGTTAGTTCTTCAAACGCTATAAATTGCTTTAATCTTAAGACCATTATTTCAGCAACTCTTTTTATCCCTTTTGGACTGTGTAGGATGAGTAGAATGGATTCTTGCAGTTGTTGAAGTAAAAACCTCGGTTACATGCCCACGAAAGAAGTTTGGCAGCTGGACGGAACTTGTGGGTGCTTGTGCACCGTAAAAATGGACAAAACGTAGTCTGCCACATCCGAGTTGTTTCGGTCGAAGAGATACATTTTCTTTCGCCTGACTTCTCCTAGTACGCGTTTATTATCGGTTATATATCCCATACTTCCTTTGTCATTTGTTGCGTTTCTCGAAGTATTACTCAGAATGTTTGAAACAAAGTAGCAGGTTTTCCAAAGTTACATTGTCAAATTTATATCAAAGAAATTATATTTAATTTCCTCATATTTTTTCACTGTCAGAGATTCAGGAACTTGAAGTAAGATAACATAATCTTCGATGGACTGACATGACATCAATCCAAAGAGCAAAAGCTGATTTCCATCGATTAGCCGTCTGTGACAACGAATGAGTTTCTGAAGATGAGAAGTACGAGTTCGTGATCTTCATGCGCCATTAAGAGGGTGCTTCTTAACCTATCAGAGTCGACGTTCACTTCAATGATTGATAGTGACAAATGTCTTTGTATCCAGTCTCATTGATTTCGGTGTAGACAAACTGATTTGATACTGATTCTTAATCAGAATGATTACAAAAATCGTACGTAGCTGTGGCTTAGTGGTAGTTACTTTGACAACTATTTTATTTAAGCTCCTGCTGATACACGAGTCATTGTGGCAATTGTAGACAGTCCTTTCACAAAGACGTAGGTAGGAGAGTGAGTTGAGACAAATCCTTCATTGTACTTGTAAAGTAACCACTACCTATATTATGCATTATTTTAAGGTACAATTTGTAGTGATGTCATGTGTATCGTATTCTGGGAGATGACGATTATGTCCATGTCCTTACAACGAATATCTTCATTAGTACAGAGTAAAAAGCGTGGAAAGGAAGTTTTATCGGCTGCAGTCAAAGAACAAGTGAGAGCACAGAACTTGAGTAACGGTCACTCCGTGGAGGTCAAATGCTTCGGAGAAGTAATTGCTGTCGAGGACAGAAACTGACTAACGCAATCTCAGAAGTAGTTTCAAGCATTCGGTGTTCTCGAACCACAAAAATGCGCATTGTATTACTGCGAGTACGTATCTCATATTAAATAAATCATTTCATGGAAGAAATGGTTTGTGGACAGAAGAAACACACAATTCTACACACAGAGCTCAATTCCAACACTCACATTCTGTAATTCGGGAAAGTGATTCATTCTCAAATTTTCCTTCCATTTATTATTTTATTTCTTTCTTTTGAGTTAAAATGAAATGTTTTGTGTAACGCATATGTCGGTAACTGGCAAGTATTCCTTAATTTGCTTCTCTTAACTTCATTAGACATACTATTACGATAGGGTGAGCTGTATTTGACCAAAATGAGAAGCGATCGGAAAGATATCGTAAAGCATTGAACAATTTTTTGGTTACCAATATTAACTCAACAGTTTGTTTGCATTAAAATATTGGAAATATTATTTATTATACTTGAAATAAGAATGTTAAAAACACGTCACCGCTAGTTTTAAAATGCATGAAGTTATTAAACTGTACAAGATTATCTTTTATGCTTTGAAATCTTTTAACCAATAAGTTTCGGTTTAATGTGTAATCGACAGCCTTGCAATAAAGGAGCCCTCTTTATAGCCGTGGCACCGGCTTCCCTGATCTGAGTTCTCGCGAAGGAAAAACCGTCGCTTGTTGCTGGAGCCCGCGGGGGCGTCATAGAGATGCCAAACAGATCAAGCATCTAACGACTGCCCTCGTTGCTGATGGGAAGATCAGAGCTTGTGAGTCGTTCTTCCCTAGGACTTGCATTTATCAACATTCTGTTCAGAGTGTGTACAGAAAAATGCGAAAAAGGTACGAACAGAAAAAATCCTTAGGATTGAAGCAGGAGCACTGTAGAATTAAAGCACAAACTTTGCCAGTAGAAATTTTAATAATTTAATTCACATTTAGCCTAACATGTCAAAGCCATCGCAATGAGATGATTCAGATATACTACTTGTGCTAAATCCGATGTTGGTGACTAGTTTTATTTTGTGATAGGAAAAACGGTTTGTCCCCTTTGTAAGTAAAATAATTCATTGATCGTTCCTATTCCGAGAGCAAACATGTCAATGTACACCTTCCATTCACGTGTTTTCCGAATGTTGCGCGTCCAAAGAGAACTTTTCCTGGCTCTAAAACTTCCGATTTGTACCGCTAACTCATGAACCGTCCGTGTGGCCTTCACGGTGTCGCTTCGCACCCGAGCGCACTGCCGCTCTATTCAGTAGTTTTGTGGCCGTGTGTGGCATGACGCGTGCTGTGCCCGCGTCTCGCTTAACGAGCTTCGTCATCGTCTCTGCGGCTGGACGTGCCCGCGCGGCGCGGGCGGGCGGGCGGCCGTCTCAGCGCGCCGGGGCTTCGATGTTCCCCTCCACAGCGCCCTTGCGGAGGCGGCAATTTACTTGTCCATGTGGACACGGCAACGGCGCAGGGGCGGCGTCCTTTCAATGTCTGTGAAGTAACTTGCGAATTTAATCCCTTCAATAGACGTAGATGGCGCAAAATAAACATGTGAGCATGATTTTTCAGTCCTGAATGCTACATGTTGATTTAGCCGTGATCGCTAAGACATTGTTTACTCCCGGTCAGGGTGTACACATGACTTGGGTCGGTTCCAATCTTAACCCTGGAGAGGTGGCGGTTGCCGGAGTTCCGTTAGAGGTGGCGCGGGGTCATTTCTGATCCCTTTAAGTTATTTCTTTATAAAATTATATTTAACAAGAAACAAGTGCGAAATTAGTTATTTTAATTATAATCAATCATTTATAAGTTCGTATTAACTTAATTCACTATTATAAACAAACATGTAAATGAAGAATTGAAACAAATAAAAGGGCAAAATTATCATTTATCTTTCATTTTATGTAGTGACCCCATTTACATTTTCATGAATCAACGGCAGAGGTACCAGAAAATTCAGCAAGTTTCATTTTATAACATTGTCTTACATAAAAACAAACGATTTATTGAAAATGCTTCAAAGCCAATGAACAAAACTTAGAAAAAGTACGAAATTTAAGATGTTTGTATTGGTTTCACAAATATTCATAAATGAATTATTACATATAAAATTTTGAAAATCTTTCAGACAAAATATAAAGAATGTGGTAAAAGGTATGCGAAATGTAAAGCTTCTGACTCGGAAAATTAGGCAACTGCACCTAAGCAAAGATACGTGGGGTCACAAGGGACCGTCTTTCTGTGAATTATTGAGTATAAGTGGGATCGAATGGAAGCGAGAAGATTACAAGTGCTTGCTGAGACCTCCGCAATAAAATTTCTTCTGCTTGAGAATCAAAAAGATTACTGGGTGAACCCTATTTTCGCCGATTGCGAAAATACTGGTGAATTTCATTCCTTGTATTAACAATTACTGAATCAACCAGTGAAATTTTTCGAGTACACAAGAATGTCGCCTAATACTTTTTTTGCATACTTGGAGCAATTAGAGTTGACATTGAAAAAAGGTTGAATTTTAGAAAACGCATTACTGGAGAGGAACGACTGTTCATAACGGTAAGGTATGTGAGGTTATATCACATGTTTACAACACGTTTTGCACTAGTTTCGCCCATTTCTTCTGCGATTTCATTCCATAATTTCCTGCTTTTGTCCCTGTTGTGATATCTGGAATCCGATGTCTTCCACAGAGCATCTCGTTCGTGTACAAGTGAAACCAGCTTTTCAACATCCATCTCCGTCAGCTCAGATCGGCAGAATAAATCGGATTCATTTAATATCGGTCTGCCGACTTCGAACTTCGGCTGTGTTCGCCAGAACTTGTCGGATGCAATGTGACCGTGCCTGCGCTCTAGTGAAGGTTTGAAATATTCGGCCGAATACGGATCCACTCTGACGGTAGCCTCAGCTCCCGAGCGGTCTTCTGTGAATGCATTGCATGTTCGTGTAAGTGCTTGAAAGGAAGGGTGAGAATAGGACAAGGAAGAGGAAGGAAGCTTCGCGGGCGGTCCATGGCCCGTTTGTTGGGGTACTGCTCCGGCATTCGCCTGGTGTCGATCGGAAAAAAACCGGAATACTACCGATCACAGCAGCCCGCCATTAGAATCTTCCTCCAGCCAGCGACTGAATTCGACCTAGCTGATAAGCCAGTGTCGAAAATCCTGCCGCCGTCGGGAGAGGACCTCCCTGTCAGAGGCATTGCAGTGACATCCGTCGATGCCCTGAGCCACCTCTCCCAGCCCCTCGACCATCGTTGGCCTCTGTAGGACCCATCACCGCCACCAGCCCGCGCCCCGCTGTTCACCTCCCACGTGTGCAGCAGCGGGGCGGTCCTCCAGCCGCAGTCGCCCGCTGCGAGCGAGGCCGCGAGAGCGCGTTAACGAGCTGCGACGCGGGGACACAAGGAGCACTGGTGGTAGCGCACCCACCAATCACGCACGTGCGATTCCTCCCGGGGCTTGCTCAAGGTTTTGTGCCGTTCGCGAACGATTGTTTGATCGTTCCCCGGAGACCCTTGGTGCAGATGCTGAAGATATTCGTGCGTCTCCAACATGAGATTGCCAGCCGTCCGAGAAGTTTTAAAGTTCTTCTCAGAGTCTCTGTACTGTAAGTTGAGAAATAACTGAATATGGTTCGTGGTTTAGGAAATGCCCAATAACACGAACTACTCATTTATTTTGTATACTTTCAAGCAACTATTATACATCTAAAAAAGAGTACGAGCCTTTTACAGGCGAGATAAATCATGATGTACGATCATGTATCACTTGTGATACATTATACACAATGTGTCACTAGAGGTACATTGTATGAAAGCTATACGGAATCAAGCTAGGATGCAAACTCTTCGCTGGCTGTTCAAAAATAATGTATATTTTTACATTCCATTTTTGTCCACTACGAGATACGTTCTGTGCATCCGGGGACTCACAGTCCATCGCCGCTCTCCGATCTCCGCCGCTCGACAGAGGCTTCCTGAATCAACGAGATGAGCCATACGAGGGTGGGTGAAGGGCCCAAAACTTGGGAACGAGGACGGGGTAGATCGGAAGGATCGAGCGCGGCCTGTTGCCCGTGTTCTGTGGAGCTACTCCGGCGTTCGTTCGGAAGTGAAAAGGAGAGCACTGATCAGGACAGTCGGCCTACAAATTCAGTTCCTGCAGCTATTTTCCACGAACTCACCCGTCTTAAGCCTCTCGAGTAAAATTGTGACCCGTCAATAGGGTCGAACCCACGGCCTTCCATTCACCGATTCTCGAGCTTTGCGGGGTGTCCTATACGTCTGGCGCTACTGTCGGAGAACTAAACAATAACGCATATTTTGCATGTGCCTTCTTTAACATGTTCTCCGATATTAACTAAGCATAATTACTCAATGAGTCTCCCAAATTATTGTGGTAGAATATATTAAGTTTTAGATTAATGCTGTTTATATGTGACTCAAAATGTACGTAAAAAAAGTAAATGTTACTGAACTGTGTATTCCATATTCCAATAATAAAATATTTATGCGTTATGAGGGTTCTAATAATCGAGCGGTGACAAAAATCCTGAGATCATTACAACAAATTAACGCCTGTGGTGCATACAACACTTCACGTATTACTTAATTTTAATGATCCAGAATTACTTATTTACTAATGAAGTAGATCTTAACTTGACTCGGTTTGTCTTTTCATGTTTACATCCCATAATTCCCAACCTAAGGGAACCTGTAGCTCATTCAACTGTTTTCATGCAGATCATGCCTCTCGATCCAGTTAAGTTATGCAGTGTATATCGGGACCCGTATCTGATTACCGCTTCTTAACCACTTTGAAGATATCACTGCAATATATCTAGCATAATACGCATAACGCGCAAACCGAAATTCCTCTGGATGTAAAAATCTTTGGAAACAGTCTCCAGGACGTTGCAAAGCATTAGGGCGTTGACTGGTTGTGACCAGCAAGCAACATCGCATCAGTAGCAAATGTTTTTTTTTCGATTTTCCCCCCACCAGTCACCCTGGTGGGGCGGGAATTTATTAAATTAAGTAAAGTACACATGAACTCCAGCCGATTTGGCTTCTGGAGGGCGGGGAGGGCGGGTATCTTAAAAATACTAACTTACAAACTAACTTACTACTAACTTAAAACTATGACATGGCCGGCCTGTTTGGGCTTAGCCTAGTTTTTATACAGATAGTATTTTTGTTTGATTAGTTGTTTTTAATGTTCTTGTCTTGTTTCTTTTTTATTTTTACATTCACTCACTCATTCATTAGCAAATGAAGTAGCGAACGAACGCGGGCGGCGCCGTCGGGAGTCAGCTGAGCGCGGTCGGCGGCCGCGGGCGCGGGCGCAGGCGCGGGCGCGGGCGCGCGCAGAAACGAGGCCGCGAGCGAGCGAGCGCTGAGCGCTGGGCGGCGCTGCGCGGCTGATGAAATCGACGGCCGCGCGCGCTCAGCGGCCGCGCCGCGCCCCCGCCCCGCGCCCGCCTCGAACCCGGGCCCCCTGCCCGCCCCGCCGCGGCGGCTCACGTCATGTCGCCCCGGCAGCCGTCAGATGTCGAGACGCGGTTTCTAGGAGAGCGTTGCAACCTCGTTTGACGAAACGAGCGACAACCATTACATTCAAGTCGCTCGATCTCCACCGGAATGGACAGGACGTCAGGTCTTGAGGAGACGTCTTGTTTGCTGCGTGGATCAAGTGTGCACGCCTCTTCATTTCGTCTCATTTTGCGCTATTTTTTCTTGGAGTTATTGAATAATGTATTTCCTTTGTTTGGGGTTTTATTAATGAGTTCTTTTTGTTAAATGTGGCGATTTCCCTAGCTTGTAATTTATTTATTATGAGAATGCGACTCAAGGTCGACTGAATATAGATTTCCACCTCAACGCGAGCGAGTCTGCCGGAGTGAACGGACCCCTCGTGAAGGACGGGTGGGCGGAGCACGACGTAGCGTGTTACCTTGACAGTTATCTTCTCCTCGCAACGGGGTATTATGATAGAAGACTCTAAATAAAGAAACGAAATGCTTTGCGAGGTCGTGGAGACTATTTCGAAAGATTCTCAGATCCAAGGGAATTTCGTTTTATGCAAATTTATGCGTGTAATGCTAGATATAAAAGTGGTTAAGAAATGGTCTTGAAAAATAACTTGTTATTGTTGTTTGTTTGCTGTGGAGAAAGACTTTTTTCTTTTGTGAAAGGAGAAGCGACGGCCGGGGAGTGCGGAGGTCCGAGGGCTTCGACCCCGCGCGCCCTCTGCAGGCAGCGCGCGGGTGGCCCCGCCGCCCTTATCGGCGCAGGGCTCCTCGGCCTCCCGCTCTCCCGCTCCGAATGGGCTCGCGCGGCGCGGCGGGCCAGCTGCCAGGACAAGGCCCTCCGGGGCTCTCGAGAGGCCGGCAAGCGCGCTCGGGGCAGCGACGAACACGAAAGCACGGACAGCGTGAAATACATTGTCTTTGCGCTGCTTAATTTCTGATGAAATTATTTAAAGACTACCCTTCTTGATATGATTGTTAATTTCTTAGACGGTCCATTGATTTTTTAGGCAGGTATTCACGACATAAAAAAATATTTAAGAATTTTTTATAATGACATTTTACATTTTTTTACCTTCCAAGAAATTAACAACGTGAAATAAATCAAGAAATTTATAGTTGAGTTTGTGACTGCTTCTTCCTCGCCCAAGAAATAAAGTTTGCTGCGTTACGTCGCAAGTAGGGAGTGAAAAGTACGAGTCATTTACTCAGCTGAATGTAATTATTAAGCAATGAGCCAAAAATGCAAGAAAATGATTCGTAAATGTTTAACTCATTCCTTTGATGACTCTTTGAACCAAAGGGAAGTGCCTTTTTGAATGTAGTCTCATGTGGTATGTTATCTGGTGTATCAGAATACTAACCGAACCATTTTACTATCACAACATAAACATTTTACTATAACAATTGCGATGCACAGGGTAAATTGAGCGTTTTATGAGGTAATGTGTAGAACTAATAGAGCTTTGCATAAAGACTTGCATGTAAAATATAATTTTTGATTTAAAATAACTAATTTGAAATTTTAGATAATATTTTATTGAGACGTAAAAATAGACAAAATTTATTTGACAAACAATTTTTTTTATTTTCAATTACTCATTGTTCCTTTGCACAATCAGCTACTCCTGCATGAAGGACCGGGCATTTTATACACGGTAAATTTGCAATTTGCCTGAGTTTGGGCGGGGAAAAGATTGTAGCGTTATTTTCTCGCGCCATGGAGCGAGATCCCGCAATCAGCTCGAGCCGTTTCCCCTCTCCACCTGCGGCCGCGCGTGGGCGGTGTGGCGCGGGCCGTTCGCGGGAACCGCGAAGAGGCCGCCGCAGCTGCACTGCCCCGCTCGGCGCCCCCCGCGCCCCCCGCGCCCGCGGCCAACGTCCAACTCCGCGTGCACGCCCATTTTCCTCTCGCTAATTACTTATTTCGGGCGCGTCAACGGCTAACGGCGTTGGTCCCGTAAGTGTAGTGCATGCTTATCTAGGACAGCGTAGGTAATCTTCCCCTGCTGGATGGCGAGATCTGGCGGCGATCTACCCGTCAGTTTTGGGGGGCTTCCCCAACCAGGTATCTCCCACCAGCGGGGCACCGCCCCAGCCGGTACAAGCTTTAATGTCCAGACCGGTCTTCTGACAAGTGTGGTTGTGTAGTGCATGTTGGTGTAAGTGTAAGTAAGGAGTGAGGATAGCACAAGGAAGAGGTAATGATCGCGCGCGGTCCGTGGCCCGTTTGTTAGGGTACTGCTCCGGCATTCGCCTGGTGATAGGAAGTTCAACGGAAAGCTACCGAACAGAGCAGCCGGCCGCTAGAATTCTCCTCCAGGCAGCCGCTGAATTCGACGAACCTATTTAGCTTGTGTTCAATGTGGAATGGCCCGAATGTGCTTTAGGTCCGAAGTTGGAATAATTTTGTGTGCAGGACTAGCATCTAATGGAATATTGTACTTAATTTAATATAACATGGTAATCCAACAGTAAATCAATATCTACTTTGTGCCTCTAATTACTTCGTAGCAATCTTTTTCATTCTGTTATGCAACGAAAATAACAAGTAAAATTTGTATCATGATATCTTTTCAAATTTCTTTATTAAATTGTCCTAATTTCTTCTTCGATTCTCTTGTAATTTAACGGAAGGTTCTTCAGAAAATTACAATATTGTGGAGTTCGTATTCATTCGTGCAGGGAGTTTTCTTCTGTATAACGTCAGTGATATCGTTACATGTGAATTACATTTTGAGTGGATCTCAAACAATTCTCATAGTCAATTTAAATGCCCGAGAATGAATCGCTATCATGCTGCCCCTTTCACAGCAATGATTTCCAAAGAGGCACAAGTGAATTAGCACGATCGATTTAATTCTGAGAGAAAACGAATAAAATGTGATTATCAGTACAAAGTAGTAATCGAAAGCTAACTTCACAGAAGGTAGTCTTGGGACAATTACGTTGTATCGGCTCTGCTCCAGTTTCATGCTGTGAAAGTTCCTTACTCTTTTTGTTATTCTTAAAAACGTCTCACGGCTACTACTTTTTGCTATTGCCTATATTCCTAGTTTCTTACTCACCTAAAGCAGATGCTAACGAGAAACGTCTAAATCAGTTTTACTGTTAGAGAAATGTATAGCGATATACTACGTCAACAACCACGGCAAACTCATTTAACAGCTTCTGATTTTTTAAGTATTTCAAAATGGCTTTGCAGACTTTTACTGTTAAAAATGATCCACTTGTTACGAGTAGTAATAAAAACATTTTTTTCTTTCTTCTATCTTCGTATGGTCTTATGTAATGTTTTATATCTGTAACCCATTACTCTGCTATTTATATCCATCTGCATCTGTTTTAAAGTGGTCGCACGTGTCACATCTTGTGCAAATCATTACTCCGAATATTTTCTTGTGGAGCAGCTGTCGCGGTAAAGTTGCTGGAAGTTAAATGATCACTGGGGCAAACTAACATTGTAGCAAGGATTTTTTTATCCCAATATGTCGTATCTTCTGAGAGCCAGTGTACGCAATGACGTACAAAAGCAGTTCCTGGAAATGGTTTGAAATGAAAACTAGGAATAAACCAAGAGAAACAAACCTTGAACACTCGCTATCCGGTTGTGGAACTTCTCGAGAAAATGTCATTAATTTTATTCGAACAAAATGTATTTTTGTAATATTGAATCATGAGATGAACATAATTTTTTTATTGTTTTTTTTTATATTTTGCTGCCACGAAGAGTAGTCATAATTATAAATCGCAAATCTTGTGAAACTTGTTCACGTAATGTGTATGTTTTCATTAAATGTATTTCTTGATTTTAATTTTTTACGTCCTTTCTTTTGTGTATTTTGTTTAAAAAATTGTTTTAGAGTGTAACCATGCCCAGGCAATCTTTCAGAAATAAAATATTTTAAGTAATCTAAATTTTAAGTTCATTTATATTTTATATGTGAAATTTGTAAAATACTATACGCAAACTCTGATACGTAAAATGTGTTTAATTCTAACTATTCCGAGTTTTAATTGGAAAGAAGTAATGTCAGAGCGTGTTGAATTAAAGTATTAAAATTTTAACAATGTTTCTCTACGCATTCAATTGCGCGAAAGAAGAAAGGTTATGTTTTACACCATAAACTTTGTATTTTTCCAGCTCTCATAATTATTGACTCAATAAACTGATTTTCATGATCGAAGAACCAAATGATTAACGATGCTATAAAAAAATTCACATGGACATAAACTTTCATTATTTACGAAAAAATTTGATGAAGTTAGGTTGGTATTGCTGTTCCAACATCTGATTTTCAATATAAAGACTAAATTTGAACGTAACATTAGTTGTAAATGTGTATAAAGGAGTGAAGACGTTTTTGGTGAAATGCTTATTCCAAGACAGACACATGGTAAATGATAAATGTTTTCTAACGGCGACTCAGACATTACCGATGATGTCCGATCTGAACCGGGAGATTAAATAGGCCAACAACACACAACACATCGCAATGTTCAGCTTGTAGATGAAGTATTTCGGACAGTGAATGTCTGTTGTGAAAATTTAAAAAAATAAGACAGATTTAAAAGACAAACGATCAAAGCTATTTCCCTTCCTTCACCATACCGCACCTCCTCGTTCAGTCCAAAAGCAACCTTAACACCTCATTCCAGAGAAATGTGTGGAGACGCCCTCACTGCAACTCCACTGTACACTACACCTACGAGACTGATGATTTTGGACCCTTGAAGTATGAACTGGTCAAGATTACGCAAAATTCTGAAGTGAGAGCACACTCTGAATTGGAGAGATAGAGCCAGAAGCGGATTGTTTACGAAGTAATTTCCATAGTAGATGTTCGATATACGAAAATCAAGAAACGACGCAACGAAGTCCGTGAGTGTTCTTGTGAGTACTGCTTATTAAGGTCTGAGAGAGTGTGTGCTCATTAAAGTGTGACAATTATGAAAGTAAATCATAGTTCATATTTGTCCCGCATTACAAATCATTCTCGTATGATGCAGCTAGTGAGGTGGTAACGGTGTAATTTTGCAGTAGTGATCGTTGCGTGTTAGGTAGTTAATGATGTGTATCCGGCTTAGGTGGCTCAGGGCATCAGTTGATGTCACTTGCAATGCCTCCAGAAGGTCAAAGGGTTCGAATCCCTTCTGTGGCAGGATTGTGGACACTAGGTAGACTGCTATTTTTAATTCTAGCGGTAAATGGCAGTGCACCAAAAATTAGTGACGAATTGAATGTTCCAGACATGTAAGATTTGACGTGAACTACTTTTCATTACTTAAATTTCATCCCCATTATATGAAAGTCATCTTAGCGAGACTTTAGGTTTGTAACCATCGGTTTTTTATTACGCGCTTCGTTAAAAAAGGAAGTCAAGATTACATGCTGTGTGTTGAGTTGAATGACTGTGCACAAAAGAGGTATAATTAGGCTTTTATTTGTTATTTTGTTTCGTAATGAGGCTGCATTGAAGTTGAGATGAAAACTTGCTTGTTAACTTCTCTTAAAGAACTATACTTTTCGGTACACTACGTTCATTCCACTATTTTGAGTTGAAATATTTTGTTTTGACCGGGAAGGCCTAGGGTTCGAATCCCGACGGTGGCTGGGTTTTCGACACTAGCTACGTAGCTAGGCCGAATGCAACCGCTGACTGGAGGAAAATTCTAGCGGTCGGCTGCTGTAATCTGTAGTTTTCCGTGGTTTCTCATCAACGCTAAGCAACTCGTTCTCCTATCAACACCAGGCGAATGCCGGAGTAGTGCCTTAACAAACGGATCGCGCGCGATGTTTCCTTCATCTTCCTTATCCTGTCCTTACCCCTTTCTTACACGCACTTCCATACACTACACTACCCCACATGCCGGGAGACCAGTCGGGAGCTTAGAACTTGTCCCGTCTGGGGCTGTGTCCCGCTGTTGGGAGATGCGTGGTTGCGGAAAACTCCGCAAGCCGATGTGCAGTTCGGCACCGAATCTCGCCATCCAGCGGGGGGGGATCTCCGCCACTGCTCGTGATAAAGCATGCACTAAACTTTCGGGACCAATGACCTGAGCAGTTGACGCGGCCGGAAACTACTAGAACTACTACTACTAGCCGGAAACTACTACCATGGCCGGAAACACTAATCAGTCAATCAGTGAAACCCGGAAACACTCATCAGTCAATCAATGAAACCCGGAATCACGAATGAATGGGTGAGGCGTTGGGCGGGCGTGCTGAGCGGCGCGTCGGCGAGCGCGGGCGTGCGCGGCGGCACGTGCGCGGGGCGGGGGCCGTGCACTGGGCCTCGAGGACGTGCGGCGCCGCGCGCGCGCGCGCGTGCGCTTCTGGGAAGGCGCTCTCCCGCGCAGAGAGGCGCCGGCGGCGCCGCTGGCCCGCCCGAGTGGCTTTCGCTGTCCCCGCGGCGGCCGCAACTCGCAAACACCCCGCACGCGCCAGGTAATCGCTGTGTGCGCACGTTCGCTCTCGGCGACTCAACGCAAAAAAAAAAACGTGTGCATTTTTTTTTTTTTTTTTTTTTTGAAAAAGTATGCGATGGCACAGTGTTACTACGTACTTTGTTGTCATGGCGGGCAATATCCGAGCCTGCAGATATGGAGCGGAGTAGTTCAACCGCTGTCAGGAAGAGAATTTTAGCTCTGATGGGTAGTTATCTGTGCTTTCTCGGATTAGTAGCTGGCGAATGCCGGAGTAGTTCAGACCCGCACGTATCTCTTCTCCCTCATAATTGTGACCCTGTATGCACACACTTCCACACCTTTACTATCTTGGAAGACCTGTGAGGAGATTGCAGCTTGTCGGTGCTGGGGCGGCACCCCGCGCGAGAGATACCTCGAGGGGAAAAGTCCGCACTCATGTACCATTGGGGAGAGAAACTGCTATCTTCCGGCGCATAGCATGCACTACACTTATGGGACTAACGACCACAGGCATGATCTGATCAGACACACCGATTACTGTTCATTCTTGGGTATTTCACAAAAATCATTCCAAACGGTTTTTTTTGTTTGTTTGTTTTGTTTAAAGTGAATATCAAAGGCGAAAGGCAGCTCAACAGTGTATTTTCTTCTGAAACTTCCCTTTCAGCTGCTCGTTAACAAGGTTCGGGGAACACGAAGAGTTGATAAGCAGCATTGAAAGAAAATTGGAATGTTTCTTCGACTGAGAAAGAGAAACTGAGCTGTTTCAGAGGAACAAGTCGCGCCACGAAATCACCGGACTCTCGTCATTACCGGGAGATAAATGTCAAAAATGCTCACATTTCCTAAGCAGACGCTGGATTTCAACACCTTTCATCACTAATTGCGACGACATAGAAGTATTCTAGGGTACTTGTGTTTGATGGCATGCGTTAATATTGTTTAATCAACCAAGAAATTTGTACTTGTTGTGTTTTTTAAACTTTTAAATGGATACTACATTTCACAGGGGAAGAGGAAGACCATAATGATAATTTTGTCAAAAAACACTCTAGTTAACGTATTCAACAATGGAGCAACAATTGTAAAAGGATCGTATGGACTGTAAGTGTAGCTTAGCCATTCGCGAGCAAAGCATCCTGTCGGTGCATGTTACTTGCGCTTTGCCAGAGTGAAGATGTGGATTATAGTGCAGGTTTTCTGTAGTTTGCGCACAGAAGCTTCTAAAAGACCTTGAACGCGGAAACTTGTAGCTGAAAGCGCAGTGGTGGCCAAGGCGGTGCTCCGGCCGCCTACCGACATCAATCATCCCGGAACGTTCAGCTGTGTTGTGGCCGAGCGTTGATTTAGCGCCCCTGACTTCATCGTTATTCGCGCGCGCGGCTGGCTCTGAATGAAGCGGGCTGCTGGAGGCGCTCGCGTATAAATCGCGTCGCTGTATTTGGCGGCGGCGCCGAAAGCGGCGGCGCGTCCCTGGGGGGCCGTGCCTTCGGCCGCGCCTGCGCCAAAGGCCCCGGCCTCCGCCCGCCCCGCCCCGCCCCGCCGCGAACCCCGGCCACCCACACGCCAGCGGACATGTAGGCTAATTGGAAGAGAGCCCGTTCAACTAGGGCATGCCATCCAAGTGCTCTCATTCAGGATGTATTAGAAGAGAATAAATAGTTTCATTTGTTTGCGATAATTCTGAAAATGGTTTAAATATTGTCCTCAATGCCTTGTTTCACGTGGCGACACACGGGCCATCACGCTCGCTCTTCCGTCTGACCACGCAAATTCCAATATGCTTCTTTCACCATCTAGAGGAGAGAAAAAAAGGTATCATCTCGCGCGATAAAACAGGTGATTTGAATGTAGCTCAGAAGCTTCTTTTAGGCTTGAGGACCTTTTACATGCAGTAAATCTACAACATCGGGCAGTCTGCTTTATTTCCCCTCCGAAGGAAGACGTACGAAGGCTTTTTTCGCCCTTAAAAAATCGTCAGCTTCGATCGCGTTTGAACCCGCAAACTTGGTACAACAGCCCGATACGCTGACTGTTATACCACCGACTCCGGTACTGGGCGAGGATTATTTGCCTACGTTCTAACGTACTAATAAGTACGTGTAATAACGTACTTATTCTAGAGAAAATTAGCGAAAATTCTTGGGAAACAAATATTACTAATCCAACTTACCAGTACTAGTGTTTAACGAAGGAAATATTCTTAGGGAAGAGGACAAAATATCAATTTCGCTTGATAATATCCACTTGTCGCTTTCAGCGACGAAAATACTGATGTCCAGTGCGTGAAAAGGGAATTGCAAATATTTAATGGCGCCGGCTTGGATGGCCGAAGTGGCTAAGAGCGTGTGCCGAGTCAGCGCTTCTGTCCGAAGGTTCGCGGGTTCGAGTCCCGCCTCGGGCATGGTCCTTTGTCCCTTGTCTCTCGTGTATGTGTTAACGCGGAGGGCCTCGCTTTCTGCTGGCCCCAGATCAGAGGAGCCCGCAAGTGTGTTGGTGTCCAGTGAATGGTCGAATTCGCGTCCCACCGAGACGTAACGGGTAACCAGCTGTTAGCTGGATCCAGAAAAAAGTTAATGTCAGGCGGCCACTTCCTTGGATCCTTGCGGTCGCATAACGTCCGCTGTGTCGTAAGAAGTGGCGCTCTGAGAATGAGAATCCCGACATATCGAGAGGAATGAGTTGATGCGGTTAAATATGTGTACTTTTCACTAAAAACCGAAAGTATTTCATTGGTTTTGGATTTTCCCTAGTTCCTGGGTAACTAACGAAACCTGAGTCACCCCTCACATGGACGGAGGCTGGTAGATTCCTTTCTATTTCTGCACACATTGTAAATTAGTAATATAATTCAATTGAAGCCTTATTTTACATGGTGAGACTTAGGACATGAGACCTGCTGTTCCGTCTGAGCACGCCAAGTTCGCTACGCTCCTTTCACCAACAAGCGGAGAAAGAAGGTACTACTCGGGCGACGAAATAGGCGATTTGAATTTAGCTCAGAGGCTTCATTTAGGCTTGAGGATCTTTTACATGCAGTAAACCACTAACATGGGACAGCCGGCTTTACTTCCCCTCCGAAAGAAGGCGTACGAAGGATTTTTTCGCCCTTAAAAATCCACGGGTTTGAACCTGCGAACTTGTATATAACAGCCCGATACGCTAACCGTTACACCATCGACGCCGCCATAGATTTCCTCTCCGAATTATCAGCGAATATGTATCGAATGTCTGACGAGTTGGGAGAGCTAACGTGCATCTCCGCATGAAAGGCGAAAAAAACTGAGCAACGCATCGTCCTTCCCCTTCTCCTCACCCACGCCCTTACGAGAGGGCAAGCCCTGCAAGAAACTGTTTTTAACGTTTTTGCACGCGTTAAAGTAGTTTTGCTTCACGAAGCAATACGTTTAAGCGTTCTGAACACTGTTCCTTTTATGTGAATAGTAGAAATTCCTGTGAAATCCAAAGTGAATCCTCGATTCAAAATACTTTATTTTAAAATGGTAATAGTAAACAATGTTATCAGGCTTAAACAATTTTGTGCAATAGTTCATTTTCTTGGGCTCATAGGAAGGGACCAATACTTTTCGCGTTGGCTGCTGGTTAAAACTACTGCAATTCATATTTTTTCCCAAACCCTGTTTCGTGATTGGTGGTTGCTATTCTACGCAGTTCGTGTTCATCTCGCCCGCAGCGCTGTGGAATGACGGCGTGATGCGATAGGCGTCGCGCCTCGTTCCCCTTGACACGTTCGCCAACACGATGTTGACGTAAAAAAAAAAGAAATCTCCTTGGACGTAGTAAAATGTTGCGTATATGCTATAAAACTTGTGATGAAATATTCGTATTAAGGTTTGCTTCCCAGCAGACGTCAAAAGTGACGTATATGTAGAATGTTTCCTCGTAACTCGCCATGATTCGCCTTTATCTATACAAAGGTGTCAGCAATGAAACTATAAAATTTTGAAGAACGCAAAAAGTCTTAACAGAATGCTCTGTAGCGTAGTTATTACAAATGTATCCTGCCAACTGCTAACGCTTCTGATTATTTTCATATATTTAAACGGTTTTGACCGAATGAATTACGCGTATATTGGTAACTCGATTTAGTCATAATATTTATCGTCAATCGAAAAATAAACTAAGATAACATGTCAGCAAATAAACCAATTTGCTTCTCATTAGTTATATTTTGAACCCATGTTATTAGTGAATCCAAATAAATTATGAACTTTAAAATAAAATGAAATTTATGAAATTAGTTAACCCAATGAAATTTACTAAATATTTAGTTATTGAAAAGTTACATTAAGAAAGTTAAGTTAGGCTAAGTTGAATTTATGGGGCACACACATACACACTTGTATTTAAAAAACATAACAATTTTCCAAAAATATTTTACTGATTACTCAACAACATATGATAGCAGCTAAGTACGATATCCATGTAATAGGGTGTCATAAACGTAGACGGTGCAATACCATTCCCTTTTAATCGGATAAATTTGCGTTTGAACGCCATTCACAAAGCAGAGCTTATCGGGAGTTTTTTGATTTACACTCACAAGATAAATGTCGTTTTCGTAGTCTTGTAACCTTAAGTTTTCATTCGTATTGAATCACATTTCTCTTAATTAACATTTCGTTGCATGTTGTTGTGTACAACAAAATGTTTTCTGCAAATTAACATTGTACAACGGGTCTTAGGAATTGTAGTTGCTCTCGAATTTTAAATAAATATTTTCCTTTCATTAAGCAATTATAATTCGCCAGAACTTACATTTACCGACTTCAAAAACGTATTGCTTTGAAATCGAAATTATAAAATGTTCGCTTCTGGAGTTAATAATAATAATAATAATAATAATAATAATAATAATAATAATAATAATAATAAAAATAATACCGCGGTCGCTATATTACTAATAGTGGTTTACTCTAACTCGAACTTAAAAACAAATCAGTTGTTATTCTGCATTCCGTCAACCTCCCTTGGAACGAGTACTAGATCACAATTTCTGGTTTATTGACGTGAAACAAAACATATTTTGCAGTCTCGTATTCGTAACACAGATTTTCTTGTAGTATGTGTAGTCATGGAAATGTATAAAAAAATATTGAATAATATTTAATCATCCGTGTATGATCTCTATTACTCCAAGAAGCGGTGCTTCAAGCACAATATATTGCACCCAACGCGCTGTGAGGCATATTACAAAAGAGAAATAAACTTTTTATTGCATACGTAGCACTTTACTGCATTATTGTTTTAATGTAATTACGAATGTGAAAAATGTATTTAAGGGTAGTATTCTTTAACAAAGTTATTTATAGTTGCGTCGACAGTTGAGATTATTAGCGACTCAATACTTATACATTGAGTTATCAATAGTTAATAACTTGTTGCTAATTGGTAAAGAGAACAGATATGGGTATAATACTTAGATTTAACATATGTTTGGCCTCAATTAACAAATTATTATTTATTAACATGTTAGTATTATTGTTAAACATTTTTTGACGAATATTATACCATGTTAAAAAACTTAGGTTCGTTTCGCCGGTACACTGTGCAACTAGCTCTGCAATTTCGACCTCTGAGCAATATTGTACAATAAAAAGCACTTACTTTCTCGCCCGTATTTTCACGCAAAATGTACTCAAATTTTCGAAAAATTGTATCTGAACTTATTTCAAATTCTATCTTTAAGGAATAGATGTTATTAAGGGGAAAATGTCTAACTTCATAATTGTGGTTGTAGGAAGACGCCGAAAAACAAGTTTGAATTTTGCGACTTTCAAAAAATTAGGATTTTCAATGAACATTCTCTTAAACGTCCTTCATGCTATCTAACAACAAAATTTAATCACAAAGATGGGGCCTTTTTTTTTGGAAATTTGGAAAATTTCCCTGGAGATTCATGTGAACTACCCCACAAAATCTGTTCAAATTGAAGAAGCTGCAACATCAGCCAGATCGGTTGTGGACTACGAATTTTGGTGAAAGTCGGCTGAACGGTTTAGCCGCTAGCGTCTTCACAGACGGACGGGCAGACAGACAGACGTTTTGCCGTCATTCGATTTTTCGGCATCACGAACCCACAAAACATGGATTCTGGCTACACCATATGTTAGAGATTTGTTTTCTAAATTTAGCATCTGGATTTATCTACTTTTCCGTTACCAAGACTCTGTAATAAGAATTTTATGCCGAAAGTTCTATTTTTTTCTCGCAGCATTAGATGACTTTCTCTCTACTGCGTAAGCGGTAGGGAGAAAGTAAAAATTGAACGTCTAAAGTTCTTGTACATACATTATTTATACCATTTAGGATCATTCGCATTCACTTTTTGATAGTTTCCCTTGACTCGCTTCTTTGCATCTCGGAGGGTCGTGGCGTAGACGTGCCGTTGTCCGTTGGCAAGCGCGGCGTGGTGGTGGTCAGGTAAACAGGTGTCTATCGCGAGCGCCGGCGTGTTATCTCCTCCGCCCCCGCCCCCGCCCCCGCCCCCGCCCCCGCGCCGTCGCTCTTCGCCGCCGGGGGGCGCGTGGCGTTTTGGGCGCCCGCCTCGTATCGACCGGCGCCGCCGCCGCCCGCCGCCGCCGCGGCGCCGCGCCGCCCACGCGTGGCCCCCCGCCCCCACCCCCGCCCCCGCCCCCGCCTCGCTGCGCCGCGCCAACGACGGACGATGCGGGCGGGCCGTCTCCGCCGCCGGATGAATGATCGGACGCAAACGGCCGTCATCTCCACAGGCACTCGATGCGGCTAATTGCAGTTGGTAAGAGTCCTCAGTGATACTTATACTCGTCTCCCATAGTCTCGTGTCAGAACGTTTGCAAGTATTTCGTTTTTGCCCTTTCAGTTAATTGCTGTTTTTTACCACTTGAAAAAACTGCTTCCGTTTCTTTATCTGATGAATGGTATATTATAATTCATGACTTATATGAGAACACGACGTATGAAATGAAAAATTGTATTTTATGCTTTTATAATGAAGGTAGACACAGTTTTGAAGAAAACACTTTTTAAAGAAATAAATGTGCTTACTCTACAGTCTGCGATGGCTTGTATGGTCTTGGATTGTATGGAATGCCGTCAAACTCCTTTCCATATACATACGTTCATATCGAAAAACGTTGTGCGAAAAATTATTACGAACTCGTACGTTACGGCACGCACATTTGGTTCGTGTACGCAGTCACCTTAAGTCAGGATTGCTAGATCTGTTCGAGGAATATCCGCTATATGAGTAACATAGAGCGCCCAATTTCGCCTAATGAATGGTGAAGAGAGCGGGCTCTGTCTCTGGGGCTGGAAATTTCAAAATAGCTGCACGTTCACAAGATGTTGAAAAATAAATTCGTTTGAACAGAAAATCTACCTATCTTAAGACTTCAATATTTGTACAATATTTAGAAAATTTTACCCAATGGGCGGAATCCCGCAAAATGTATTTTCTTCTCACAAGTCGATGCCTTTTTTCCGCCCAAAAGGAAGAATTCCGTCCAATATGTTAGCTCTTCTCTAAGTGAATATTAAGATATTTTTATATCATTCACTAGCAACAACAAAAATAAATGTTTAATTCTAAATAAGAATAAACTTTACCAAGATTAACGTGAACAATTTTGTAAATATATCGCTTCTAATAAATGCAGAAACGCCACTATTATTCTGATTGACGCCATTGCAACGGACCATGAAGATTTAAGAATCTTTCCAGCGAGTTATGCATATGTTGAATATATTACATATAAACTGATACCTGGAAAATCATAGCATTGTCAACGGTGTTCTTCACTTACATCAATTATGAAAAAATTAAAACGAAGTATCACGCGTATCTAAAGAGGAAGTTAATTTTAAACTGCGGCGCAGTTGTTACAAAACCAGATTTTGTATTATTTGCGACACTCCGGGGGGAATACGTGGTTGGCGACCGCCGTAAACTCCTCGCTCAGAAAGGCAGAGCGCGTGTGACGCGATTGCAGCGCACCGTCAGAAAGGTCCTCCGCCTTCCTTTAATGAAATGTACATTGAAGCAATTGTCATGAACGCGCATTAAATTTAATGTACACATGTACCTTAGCATGCAAGACTCAAAGTTTTATGGTCATATCTGGAAGAAATGGATGAGTGATTTTGATGGACTGGTGATTATGAATACACGATATGAATGATGAGAGGCAGGGGAAATGGGATAACCTCTGCATTAAATCTACACTGATTTCAGCTTTAAATTTAATGTACAAATATAACAAGCTCTTTTTGACGTATAAAGTTACATTAAGTTTCGTGTACAATACATTATTCGACATTACATTTACTGACATTTCCGACGGTGTATTTAAAAGACGAGTGCTGCGTTGCGCAGGATTGGCTGCCAGAGGCCTCGGCACGACGTAGAGTCGCGCTTCACATCTGCATGTCCCTTGCGCTAGCGCTTCGTATTCTGCGCCCAGGGATCCCACTGTTCGATTTGTTCAACTCGCAGACTTCTCTATAGATTTACCCTCAATTAATCCTTAATTTTGTTTTAAAAAAATCTGTAAATCTTGCGTAAAACACTTTTTTGAAGGTCATTATTGAATATTTTGTTTAAATAAACTTCTTGAAAGAATGTTCATATTTTTAACATTTATTTTCAGTTTTCCTAAAACTACAATGTCACTTAACATAGATGCGAGTGTTATGTATTTCAGTATATATTCTGAAACGAAAAATGTTCCACAGCGAAAAAAATACTACTTCATACAGACTACATACTACAGGAAACACTACTTAAACAGACTGTCAAAATGGGTCAGAGCGCCATAAAAACGAAGTCGATGATAAGGTAGTGCGCAGTGTCCGTGGCGCGGGTCTTCTGGAAGCGGCGGCGCCGGTCAAGGAGCGTCGGAAGAGGAGCGGCCGGGCCGGGGCACGCCGCCGCCGCCCCCGCCGCCGCCGCCGCGCTTCCGAAGCCGCGCATTCCGAAGGCGGCGCCCGCCGCCGCGGCGCCACCCCTCCCCCTCCCCCCTCGCCGCCCCCGCGCGCCGGCCGGGATTCTCCGCGCTCCTCGCCCCCGCGCCCGCCCCCGCGAGTAACGAATTTCAGGAAGCGCCGCGCCGCGCCGCGCCGCGCCGACGCGTTTGTCATTTCCCGAGAGCGTCGCCGGCGCCGGCGCCGCTTTTTTTGACCGCGCTTCCGGACGCTTTTTTCTCGCTTCCAATTTATTTTGGAACCTAGCGCACTGCAAATGCGACGTGCAACTTTCTTCGCGCACATTTTTGTCTTTTTCAAAAAGATTTTCTTTTTACAATATTTAGTGGCATCTATCATTTCAAAATTATAAGGACTTGCAGTAAGATGGCACTTGCATTTTCGATCAATGCTAAACTAAGTGTTTACCCATTTATTTTAACAAACTCTTTTCCTAGTCTTGTGAAAGTAATTTGCTTTCAGCAAAATAGAAAAATGTGGCTACAGTTATAAAAAAGAAAATGATGTCCCATGAGAAAGCCCGTGAAAAAAGTAGGAATCTAGAATCTTTCGCGAGCGTGGCTGTTTGACTGTGCAACGCAGAGCGCCTGGCACTTACGTCTAGCGTGTGCGGCGGCAGCAGGAGGGCGGAGGGCAGAGCTGAGACGGCGACGGCGGCTGCGGGCGGACGACTCGGCGCACGGGGCGCGGCGCCGCCTTAAGTAGCGCGCGGCCGGCGAGGGCGGGGGCGCACCCCCTGCGGACACAATTAGCGCTATTCAGCGCCGAGCGCCTGCGTCAAAGGGGCGCAGACAGTTTTCTTGATAAGCCAATTGCGGCGCCGGCGGGGCGTCTCTTGGCCGGCGGCCGGCGGCCTCGCGGCGCCTCCGTGTCGCCACCGCCGCCCCCGCCGCCGCCGCCGCCGCCGCCCCCGCGCCCTGCGCCAGGTGGGCGCAGCCGCCCACGAGTTCCGCGCCGCCCCCGCCCCGCCCCGCCCCGAAGAGGAGGCTGGCTCCTTGCGGGCGGCGGTCATCATGCGCCGGACAAATTACAGGCAGCAGCGCGCCCCGCGCCGCCCCGCGCCGCCCCGCGCCGCCTTTTCATCGGGGCGGCTGATTGCTCGCTGACGTCAGAGGGCGCCCCTGCCGCTGGCGCTTCCGGCGGCACTCGCGTGGCGCGTCGCGACCCGCGTGGCGGGCGCTCTCCGCCATTCGCTTCACGTCTTGCACATGCTTAGTGTTAGTGCAAATGTGTGTGTTTTACGTTTAAAGAAAATATTTCTCCTTTGACGAGGTAAGTCATGTATAATTCATTTTTTTTATTCGCTTTTACGTCGCTCAAATTTCCATTCATTGTACTCGCCGGCAGATATCTTTATTGCCGTTTGTGAAGGCACGCAAAGCCTACGAGATTTCACTCGGACGATAAGGAACATTGGAAACGAACCGCTGGGATTGTGAGCGGGAGCCGCACCTGGCGGAGGCTTATCAAGGCGCGCATCGCAATGCGGGAGGCCGCGCGCCTTCCGTTGCCCAATCGGAGGGTCGGCGTGGCGGATGCGCCTCACGGAGCGGCCTGCGAGGCCGGCCGGGCGGCGCCCTGTGGGAGCGGCGCTCCGCGCGGGGATTCCCGCCTGTTCGCGCGATAGAGTCTCCGGCACGGACGCGTGTCGGAACGTCGCGCCGCGCCCGGCGTCACATCCTCTGCTTCCCTGCCTTATGCTACCTGGAGAGGGGGCTTAGGGCATCAACTGATGTCACTGCAGGGCCTCTCATCGGGAGGTGCTGGAGTTCAAGTCCCGACGGGGTCAGTATCTTAGACACTAGGTGGATAGCTACGACGAATTTTAGCCACTGTCTGGAGGAGAATTCTAGCGACCGGCTGCTCGGCGGTATTACGTATTACGTGTTTTTTTCCGATCAGTACCAGGAGAATGCCGGAGCAGTACCCTACCTAACGGATCACGCGTGATTTTTCCTTCGCATTTCTCATTCTATTCTTCCCGTTAGAGACACTTTCACCAACATGAACTTCACTACCACTAGTACCGGGAGACCGGTCGGGAGCTTAGAATTTACGTAGCACCACCAGCGTGGCACCACCCCGGTTGGGAGATACCTAGTTGGAGAGAACCCCGCTAACCGACGGTAGGTCGGCGCCGGATCTCGCCATCGCAAGATCGCAGCCACATTCCGAGCAAATACATACACTACACGTACGTGACTAATGACCTTATCAGTTGACGCGCACGAAATAATGACCCGGAATCATGACTATCAATCGACGTGTCTTATGCCGCATCGTCGCTTGAATCGTCAGCAGAAGGGCCGCCGTCGCCACCTCCAGCGCCGGGGCGGGTGCCAGCCGCCTGCCTCGTGTCGCGCCTCGGGCGTTACGTCATCGCGAGGCGCGGCGCGGCGCGGCGCGGCGCGGTCGCCGGCGGAGCGAAGGCCACCGCTCGCCCTCCGCTGTCAACGCACCGACGCTCGACGCACGCCTCGGCGGAGAGTTGGCGTTCCTTTCATCGCCGTTTGACAGCCTTTGTCGCGAAAGAGCTGTGCGAATGAAAGCATAAAGGAAGACATGCTTCCTGACTTCAGAGTATTTACGTGATATGAAAGTCAAAACTACCTTATTACGTATTTGCTTGGAGTCAAATAAATGGAGGAAATAATATTAAGAAGTTTGACATGTGTCAAGTGTGAAATGCTTCTAAGAAACAACGAAACTTTGTATGAAATAATACATTACAGTTTTTGTCGTTGTAAACTGAAAAGAATATACTGTTTGATGATTTTGTGATTGAGGTTTCAAAATTCATAGAACATTTCAGCTTATTTAATGAGGTTTTATATTAGGTTTCTATTGTCAGAGTTTCACTTACGTATTCTGAAGAACTACTTTATAAATATCTAATGTAACTATACTCAAGTTATCTTAGAATTCCAACGCACAATTGTGTCATGGACAATAGCATAAATGGGAATTATTCATCATGTGTCAATGAGAATGTATGTTAACGATGAGTGTTGTATACGTATTGTAAAATACTTACAAGTCAAACAATGAAAAATGTGTAAATTTTACTATACGAGTAGAATGTATATGTATTGCCATATAATACGTAATATGAATCTAACAATGAATACTGTACACATCTAACTACACGAGTAGAATGTTTACAAATTGTTAGATACATAATATAAATATAACAAATAATAATGTGTAAATCTAACCTTGTGTGTACTACGTATTGTTAAATCACGTAAGTCTTGTATGCTCCCGTAGCCCGCGGGATTTCTCATCGCTGGTCAACCAAACGGGGCAGTTCGGGCGGGCGGGCCGGCGTTCTCTGGCTTCGAGGCTCCTCGCTGCGCCTGAGGGGGCGCAGGCGGAGGGTGAGCGGTGCAGTGCCACGCCTCGCGTCTTCGAAGGCGCGGGGAGGGGGGGCGAAGCCTCTAGGCTAGTGGCCCTCAGCGGCCGAGGAGCCTCTCATCTTCCTTCTGTTATCCGAGTGCTTCCCTCCAGAAGCTCTGCGCCCTCAATAAAGAATTGTCAGGCCACTTCGGGAAACCGATCTCATAACTGCACTGATCAAAATGATTGACAATGAAATGTGGTGGACAAGTTCAGTCCCAATGCAGTATTAATATCTTTTCTAAATTAGTAGATATAGTTTGACGCCTTATTAAAGGGCTTAAAGTATTTAACGTCTCAAGCTCTCACGTTGTGTAGTAATATGTCAATTTTAATCTAAGAAAAATATCTCAAGGGGCTGTCCATATATTACGTAACGCAAATTTCGAGTATTTTCAATACCTCCTCCCCCATGTAACGCACTTCCCTATCTCTATGTAACGCTGCCTCAGACCCCTCTCCCTCTCCCTTTAGCGTTACGTAATTTATGGATGACCCCCAATCGGTTTTTGTTACGATTTCATTTGCGTTTTGTACCTCATTACTACCAAAGATAGTCGATTCTTGAATGTGTGAAATCTTCACTAACAATTTTGAATTAAGAAAGCTGTATCCTAGAATCACGTTGAAAATACAAAAATTTGGTTGGTTCAGAATGGTAGGCAACCCACCCTGCATTTCTTGGAATTTATCAGAAATTTGAAAATAACGACCCGTTGAGGACAATTCAATAACACAAAAAAACTATTCAATTTTATCATGCTGCGGGCACCATTTTAAGATGAGACACATAGTAATGGACATGCGTATTATGAAAACTTATGAAAATTGAAATGAAGATTTCAGCAGATATGAAAATGGAGAATTTTTAAATTGAAGATTACTCACCTCATCTGACGAGAATTATTCAAATTGTAATTTTTTACTGTTATTATTATTATTATAAAACACAATCTGCTTTAACACTTTAGCTACTTCACTGGGTTCAGTTCCTATCCACTGACTTATGATTCAGAGAGAAACTTTGCAGACCGTGAGCGGAGCGGTCCAGTCTTCGTCAGTTAGAGTGTTAGATCTGCCTCAAAGCCTGGGGAGCTAAGATGTCTCGTCAGGGATCTGGGAATAACTTCTAAAGACCCAATTGTTAAGTTTTTACTGAGAAAACTCAGATCCTCCGTTTTCAGAGTATTTCCAGTTCTATCTGGAGATCACGATATTTGTTTTTTACCCTTCTAATCAGCTCTGAAAACTGCTGCAATGGCCAAGAACACAACCCATTCTTGTTACGGTAAGAAATTTTCGATATGATCCAACCAGTGGCGACTGGTGATTTTCGAAATTGGGGATTGCAGGACCAATGAATCTCGGGAATTTTGTTTCCATAATTCGAATCGGTAATGTATAATCAAACGTAAGCAACGTATGTAAATTCAATAAAACTAGGTTTAATAAAAGTCTTATTTGAAACACTTCTATTATTTTATGCACGGAGCCCATGCCAGTTCCGCTCACCGATAGTGCACATGATTCTGGATTTGATTTTCACACTTGAGTTTAGTTCGGCATTGAGACAGCTATAATAAATAAAATTCATAGAAAACAAAAGCGGACTAAAATTTGAAAATACGGTAACCAGAATTTTGCTGAAAGCATATGATTCTACTATTGATATTAATGAAGTTGAGTAACAAAAATTATTTCTTTTCGAAAATTTATCGAACCTAGTATCGTTTGTAATTAAGTAAAATCTTTAATTTTTCAGGAATGGGTGCTCTCTTAACGTGAAATTATTACCAATTTCATAACTTTACTTCTTAAAGTCATATTTAATAATACTTTTTCAAAATGTCAAGTAGGTTGTCATGAGATAAGATTACATGGCGGCCCCATTTCACAAGCAGCAGCAGTAGCAGCAACGAGACTCCCACCTCAACCCACAACGACGACGATGACGGCAAGAACAAACATCTTAAACAATAATTGTCGCTCGAGGTCTCACATTAATGAGCAAATGGCGCGGAAAGACTGCCTCTGACTGCGCGGAAAGTCTCTGCTCACACCCCCTGAACACACAGAGGTCAACAATCAGGAAGCGGGCCTTCCTTCCAAGACAAAAGAGCTGCACTCATCAAATGCACAGTTTAAATTAACAATATGAAAATAAATTCACCAAACATCCTGAATAATGAATTCAAAAATTTACTGAACTTCTGTTCCTTCAACAACTCGCGAATTGGTGAAATTAATGTACGTTTTATCCCATGAGATGCAAAGGAAGACAGAAAACTGGTGTTGCCCTCCGTGTGTGTCAAGGTTGCCGGGAAGGGGACCCCCTTCAGAGACCGGAGCTCAGCGATGTAATCCTGTAGCGCTTCCTATGTCTCGTTGAGGTACTAAAACGCATGACCGAGTGCTTGGAATATTGGCGCATATGGACGCGCAGACAATCGAGCAGTCAATCGGACGACTCGTGCTTCACAATGTTAAACCTCAATAAGCGTGACGTCACTCATCGGTGCGCTGAGGGGCTTGCAACTCGACGCCAGAGAGAGCGCTCGAAGCTCTTTTACTTCAAAATTATTAGATACATCGACATTGCAGCTATGTATTGAGTGTGGAATGTTATTAAATATAAAATATACTATTTATTACAAACATATTCAAGTATTTATGATTATTTCGGGGTTGTGCAACCGTACCACCAAAGTACTAGTCGCCACTGGATTCAACTGATGGTCTTTCTGGATCTTCAATGATTGATTGTTAGTGATTGCGGCAACTACTATGGCCGTTAGACCCGTAAATGTAGTGCGTGTTTTTGCGCTTGAGGTGGCGGTGGTCTTCTCTCGCTGCATGGCAAGATCCGGCGCCGACCTACTGTCGTCTAGCTGGGTTTCCCCAACCAGGTATCTCCCTCCAGCGGGGCACCGCCCCAGCCGGAACAAGTTCCAAGCTCCTGACCGGTCTCCCGGCATTTGTGGTAGTGCATGATGGTGTAAGAGTGTGTGTAAGGGGTGAGAATAGGACAAGGAAGAGGAAGGAAAGATCTCGCGTGGCCCGTTTGTTACGGTACTGCTCCGGCATTCGCCTGGTGTTTATGCGAGAAACCAAGGAAAACTAGCGATAAGAGCTGCCGGCCGCTAGAATTCTTCTCCAGACGGCGACTGCGTGGAACATCCGAACTAAAATTTTGTTTTTGATCTGTAAGAACTCCAAGATTTGTAGTAATAATAATAACATAAATGGATCATCAAAAAGGGAAATCATGGCCATGAGTGATATAGAATGCCGAAGGGTGCATTAAAATATGAATGGTGAAATTTGTTTTTCTTTTCTTTATGTATTGTTGTCTGGAGGCATTGTACCTATAATTCGTGTTTGTGATTCGTGTTCTATTGATAGCCAGCAGAGGGCGAATTGTAAATATTTCCAGAAAGAAGGAGTATTTATTTTAGCAGATAGTAATGTGTACGATTCTATATTCGCAAGCATATGTAATCCGTTACGTGCGATTTCGGCCGCGAGATTTCGCACGAACGGCTGTCAGCCCACAAATAAATACTCTTTTACTGTGAACGGAGGGGTATTATTATCAGTAGCATTGCATTCTTTAAATAAATAAAAACTACCCCATCTGTTTCAGTTGTAGTTTCCAACGTGAGGCAAAGAAAGAGATGACAATATAAAAGCATAAAGATTTTTAATTAATAAATAATAATCCTGAGAAACCCCTCAGTTTCAGATGAGAGTATGAAAACTCTTAGTTCTTCCTGAGGAAAGTTTCCATCCGAATGTATAGCAAATCCTTTCTAATATTTTTGAGGAAACTGACAAAAGAGAAATTGTCCGATAATTTTGAAAATCATTGTTGCTGCCTTTTAAAAAAACTCGCTTGATTTTTACTATTTTGAAAATATCTGGTCCTGAGCGTGAATAAGCCCTGAAATGCGAGTTAACCGCTATATAAATGCAGGCACAAACCTCTTTAATAAACAATAAGACATTGATCTAAATAAAAAGGATTTGATTTCATTAGAAGACGTTCCCGAAACATTTTTTTTTTTTTTTTTTTTTGAGAAACTTATGACGTTGAATTTTGGGGTTTTGCTTCCTTTAGGAGATCATCCTCAATTCTTGAAAAGTGTTGATTCAAGAGACTTGCATCATTTACCGGATTACTTACTTCTCTTTCATTACGCTTTAAAACAAAGTACCGACTGAAAAATATTGATGAGATTCTGTCATATTTTTTACGATATTTCACAATGCTTTAACTTTTGGTTATTAGCGTTTAAATTATCCTGTTTGTTTCATTTTTCATTTTTTTCATGTTCTATTACTTTCTTTAAAATGCAATTCAATTGTTTTTTTCTCCATGAAGTGTTTAATTATCCTTTTAAAAGGAAAGCACACGTTAAATTGAAATAAAAGCTTCGAGAAAAATAAATTATATTTTTGATGTCTCAACAGCCTTATAAACTGCTTCGGATTATTGCGGTAGCACGTACTCCGTAAATTATATTTTAGCTGTAGTAAATAATATACACATACGTATATTATTTAATATGACTCGTTACTAGTAATTGTAAAAATTTGTGCATCGTGGTCACTGTAGTCTAGATTATTCGTTTTTATTTTATTGCCAGTTGTGGTTTTGTGAATTATGATTGTATTTTTTTATTTAAGTGCCTTTCTTGTAGATGCATTCATTGTAATATCTAAATTGAAAGAATGAATTAAATTGAGAAACTTCTCTTTTTCGTGAAAATCACCTAGAAATTCACAGATGAAATCTCCACCTACAAGAATAAATTCAAAAGAGCGATTACTAATTTTGATAATGGTTATCTCTAGATTTTCTAAGAAACTGAAGAAATCTACGATCGCTTAGTTGGTGGTTTGTATATTGAAAGTAAGACATTTCTCGGTGTAGTAAAATGTACGATCGTTATTTCAAAAACATTTTCAACAGCAAATAAATTGAATTCTGACAAGAAGGTAGAATCTATATTACTTCTTGCCAAAAATGCATGAGCCTCCAAATGCAGTGCATGCTCCTTATTTGATTCCCCCGCTCTACGGTAGGATCCTGCGAAATAAAAACTAGGAATTTGGTGAGTGATAGTTCATTCTGATGTAACCGATGTTCTATGAAGTAACAAACATCTTTTTGACTTAGATCGGAATGTAATACTGCCTTAACACATTTAATTTTATTTGAGAGAGATCGAACAATAAGATGCACTTTTTGTATATTTTGTCTCTTTACGGACTACTTTCCATTTATTTATTTATTTATTTCATTTTTACTCACGTGTGTGGCCGAAGGACGAATCAGGTCCCAGAAATGACAATGAGAGGTAGGTGGGGCGACTATTGAGAAAATTTGAGACGTTACATCAATATGATAGTTCAATAATGCCTGATAAGGAAGAGGAAAATCAATTCGTTTATTATTTTAATAGTTTGTTAGAGCCATTTCCTTGACATCAATTAGATCATCTGGAAGACATTATTCACTTTCTCGTAGAAAATACCATTACACTTTGGGTCAATATTACAAAGTTGCGCTTCTGTTTTGTTGGCAAAGTTTGTTTTCTGTTCAAAACGCTGCAGGTTCTAACGATGATCGACTCCAGTAGTATCCGACGATTACTTCATACTTAAAAAGTTCCTAAATTTTAGTAAACGGTGATACAGCTTATCAACCAGCGGTCGTTGAAACGATTCGTGAGGCTTTGGTGAACGATCGAGTGTTGAAGTCCCCCCTTCGAAGCCCGATTTTCGCATTTGTTGTCTGCTACCACGCAGCGCGTTGGTCGGAGAGGCTGTGGCAGCGCAGCGCAGCGCTCGGCGCATCGCGGAGGCGCGCAGCGGCGCGGAGCGGAGCGGAGCGGAACGGCGGCGGGGCGGGGCGGGGCGCGGGCCACCTGCCCCAGCGCGGAATGCGGCGGCGGCAGCTCCCCGCGCCGCGCCGCGCCGCGCCGCGCCGCTCCGCTCCGCACCCGCGCGGCATGCGGCTCTTTTTGCGCGCGCGGCGGGGCGGGGCGGGGCGCGGGGCGGGGCGGGGCGGCGGCGGCGGCGGCGGCGGCGCAGGTGTCCGCCCGCGGGGCCTGGCGCGCCGGGCGGCGACGGCGAAGGCGGCAGCGGCGACCGGCTGTCTGGGCCGGCGGTGGCGACGGCGCCGCGCTGGCTGCCGCGGCGGCGGCGGCGGCGGCGGAGGCGGCGGAGGCGGCGGAGAGAGAGCAGCGAAGGACGCCGCCTCGGTCGCTCCAGCGCTGTGCAAGTCGCGTTCCCACTTTGTGGTTCGAGTCACACGGCAAAATGGCCGTCGCCGAGACCCCGTTCGTTACGAACGTTACTCACGGCAAGGCACACAGGTTGGCGGACGATACGTGGGATCATCAGAAAAATACTTGCAAATTATTTAAGTTATTTCTAATCCTGTGTTTCTTTGTAAATACAAGAAACTCGTGTATAAAATTAATGAATTTGGAAAACAGCATATAATCTTTACTTCGCCCGAAATTGGAAGTCTGTCCATGTTCTCTATCAGTGGCTTCCTGACATTGCTTTCTATAGTTTGTTAGTTCTTTTCTACTTATTGATCGCATTGAGATGTCATATTCCTGTGCACATTAGAAATTCATAGTTCTTCCACGGGCAATAAGCACTGAGGTCACGCCGACAAATGAAAAACATTCCCTTTTTTGAACTCAATTTATTTTATTGTCTTAACAAGAAAACAAAAAACCCGTGGTGCTACAACGGCAAGTATTTTCTCGCAGCAGTAATTGTTACACAAAATGATAATTCCAAGTTTCAAATGACCATGTCGCGGTGTTCGCATTGTTGTATTGCAACGCGATAACTTCTGAAATATTCTACGAAAAAAAGTGGAAAAACTCTAATTTTTTAATTCGAAAATTTGAACAATTTCGATAAAATGCTAAAACTGTTAAAAAATTATCTGTTTTTGAAAGAACTTTTTTGAACAGATTTCATGTAACAAAAACGTTTGTCAATATTTTACTTTTGCAATGTAATTTTTTGCAGTTTTCAAAAATAGTTTCTCGAAAATGGAACCAGCACAATTTTCTTTACCGTTTTTTGCAACTTACCAGAAAATATTAAAAAATGTGGAAAAGTTTTTAAAAAATGTTTAAAAATTGCTTATGTCTCGTCCTAAAGTCATTCATATCTTCGAAAAATAACACATCATCTTGTTTCAAGCTATGCTTTTGATGATCGGATTTCTTTAACGAAGAAATTCTACCTTCAGTAATGTAGTTGTAGAAAGACACCGAACATATTTTGAACTTTTGCAATTTTCAAAAATTGAGAGATTTCGGCTAAAATGAGACATGCACCATGTCTTTAAATTTTTTCTTTATTCGAGGAAACAATTTAAAGAAATTTGGATTCATTTTGAGAATTTTTTGAAAATGTCAGGCTTAATTAAAAGTACTTCCGAATTTCAAACGCAAGGAGCCGTGACGTATCTATGATCGAACGAATATGAATTTTCATGAAAATGGTGCTTGAGGTTTAGCCTCTAGCTTTGTTCTTAGACAGATGTACGGACGGACAGACGTTTTGCCATAAACCGAAATCCGATTTTCCCTGTTAACTCTAAATTTTCGAAAATTACGAAAGTTTGAATTTTTTTGGCATCTTCCTAAGACTACAATATTGGAATTAGAGATTTTTCTGAGTTTCAAAACTCAGAGACCATCGAATTTAATTAATGTACATTTTTTGAAAATTTTAGTTGTTTTCGCGTATTTTTATTGAAATATGGACAACGTTAAAAAGTATTAAAAACAAGTTTTTTCTCACAAACGGCTCAATTTTTTTTCTTAAAATCTTTTTAAGTGTGAGGATGGTGGTAAATGCACATCATAAGATGACATAAATACCATTTTACTGTATTATTTTTTCTCGGAAATTACACAAATGTAATGTTTTATACCTCTCATGTTGTTAATACGTGTATTACAGACGCTTTTAATATATCATTGCATTTGTCCGTAGAAATGCTTCAAATTATTTCCAATGAATTTTCTCGAAAACTCAAACGTTTTTCTTGAAAATGAGCTCAAAATTGCACATGTTCAGACACGCTCAAGCGACATTTTTCTGAAAATGGCTCCTTATTTTTCAACGAAAATTTCCATATAGGACCAGGTTTTACTCTTCTAAAGTAGATAGTATTCGCAAAATCGTATTTTAGTTCTACCTTCAAGGTGCGGCAAAATAGAGAAAATGTGAAAAAATATCGTCTAGGCAGCAACAGATGGCAGCTGGGGAAGGGTGGGGCGAAAACGAAAAGTTAGCCCAGACTAAAAAAAATTTATAACTAGTATGAGAAAGTCTCTAATTTTCTGTAGCACCACATCTTTTTGCTATTTTCGAATATACAGAGAGTTTGCAGTAAGTGAGACAAGCGCCAGTTTTTTCCCGTTCTTTGCTACTTACGAAGATAAAATTTAATGAAAAAGTGTAATGAACAGCGATTTCCAGCACACGATATTTTATCTTCTTACGAAGTAAGGCGCGACAGAAATGACAAAATGAGACCCCACCGTGAGAAACACTCAATTATCCTCTGATATCAATAGGATTAAAAATATATTTAGGAAAACGCATTGTTAATAATTATTAAGATAACAAACAATGTTGAAATAATGTAATAATAACCTAATTATTAGTCTGTGTTTGACGTACAATGTATGGAATGAGATTAGATGGTTAAGAGAAAGGAGACAAATTGGTATTAAAGGTTTCTTTGTATGTTTGAAATAGTATTAATGAACTTAAATGACATGCGAATAGGGAGATAGCAAAAGAGGAGAATAGTGTAAAGCTTTTCTAGATATTTGGGAAATTAATAAACTCGACTTCGGCACAGTAAATTTTATTAAGAATTAAATTTCTTGCAACTCTTGATGAAACGACTTGCTCCCTTTTACAACAATCCACGTGTTTCGTGTAATCTTTTGTAATCTGCGTCTTGCGTACAACTTCTTTCACAAAGGCATCTCCCGTTGAACAGAAAGGTGACTGCAATCTCAGGAGATTTCTGCACCTAGTTCATTGATGGGCGTGGTTCATGTCTACTCACTTTCCTTTAGTGAAACTGCTTATGTTACACAATTGCATTCTGTCGATATTCTCGAAGAAATTTATAATTTTGAATGAAATGAAATGTTTCGTAAAATTTGTTTCCAATTATGACATTTATATTTTACTTTCTTGCCTTACTTCGTAATGTGAGGAAGTTTTATAATAGTGCGTCCGAATTTGAGGATTTTTTGACAGAAAAAAAATTCTTATGGCCGAACCCTGATAATAAATTGATGCTGCTACAAGAGCACATATTATTTTTAGAATGCTTTATTGATAACGACTTGCAATTTTACGTATTTTATAAATATGCCAAAGTGTTTCCAACCAAAAATCATGTTTCCTTCGCGCCGAGATTCTAACTCAGGTCCGTGGAGTTAATTCGGAGCTTTGCAGCAACACATCCTAGACTCTCGTATGTACTCACTAATGGTCTCTCCCATTATTTTTAACAAGTAATATTCGAAAATTCGGTGTTCAACGGAAATTTTTCTTGCGCCATTTTTTAAGAGTCCTTTGCCCTATTAGGGGAAAATTTAGACCCATTAATGCAAATTAAATTTTAATTGCATGAACTTCAAGCAGAAATTAGGCAGCACCTTTTCGTTTGCTTTTTTTAAAATGTGCATGACCCTTTTTAAAGATCTAATTTTTATGCAGAGATTTCATTTGAGATAAAATTCTGTATCGTCAATATTGTAATTTTACAATGTTAATATTTTTCAATTTTGAAAATTAAAGAGAGTTTCTCGAAAATAAAACTAACATTTTTTACCGTCCTTTGATATATAAGAAATTATCCGCTTTTTCGTTTCAAGGACCTGATCATTAATAATAAATATCCTGTCGAAAAATCCCTGAATTTCGGTGCACGATTACAATACGAAACAATACCTACGAAATAAAGTAAAAGTGGATAAATCTTGTTTCTGTACTATCAAATTACTTCCTCTAATACGTTGTGTAGTCAGAATCCAGAATGTGGTATTGAATTTTCGGTTTCCTTGATCCCGAAAAATCATTCACGGCCAAACTTCTGTCTGTTCCTCTGTCCATCAGACCGTCAGTTTCTCAGTCGGTCTTTGGCCCTGCGAGTTTGAAGCGGATATTGTCGTTAGGGGGGTATTTCATTACAAAGTCATTGTCAAAACTTTCAAAAATGGTTTCAAATATATTAATTTAACTTCGTCCTCGCATAGCGTAAAGGTAGTTTAAAATTACGCAGATCTCATTTTTGTTGAAATCTCCTATTTTTCGAAAAGTTCAAACAGTACAAAAGTTCAAAAAAATGTTGACGCCTTCGTACAACTACAATTTTGAATACAGATATTTTTCTGTAATGAAATCTTTGTTCAAAGACAGATATTGAAATAATATCATATACAATAAAAAAATAGAAATATGAGTACTTTTTGCGTAATTTTGCATGAAATATAGATACCATTTTTTTCTTTAAATTTCTTGTACGAATAGAGTAAAATATAATGATAAAGATGACAAAAATCTGATTTTGTTTTCTACATTTTCGAAAATTACGAGAGTTAGAAATATTTTCCGCATTTCTTACAATTATAATATTGGGATAAGGATTTTGTCTTCACATACATTTTTCTTCGAAACTACGAGTTGAAATGAGCGCAAATAACGACGAAACCAAATGTTTTAAAATGTGACGCACTAGATTAGTAGTTACACAATTTTTGCAATTTTTCATGTAAGAGGCTTCCTCGCTAACTAGCGTAATATGCATTTTCCAAGATGCAGACAACCGCCACCCATGACGCTTTATTGAGCTTGGAAACATTCAGAAAGTAGAAGCTTTTTCTGTTAGCGGCTGCTGCGCGGCGAAGAGATGTTCCTGTTCTTTTGCTGCCGTCTGTACCAGCGGCCGCGGGCCCTGGCAAAGGGCGCTGGTCAAGTGGAAGCCTGTAAGTGTTTCTGAGGTCGCGCAATGGAGCGCGGCTGGGGCGACCGCCCTCAGAAAGGGGCAGATGAGAGGGGACGCCGTGCCCGCCGCGCACGGTTCGGCATTCAGCAATTAGCAAGAATCACTTCGCCGAACTCATGAGTTGGTTGATTACTAGTGATTTCAAGCGCGACGATGGTTAAGTTCACGAGTCCCGTAATTGTACTGCATGTTCTGCTTGGAGAGGGGGGTGGCAATCGGGCGCTGACCTGCCGTCGTCTGGCGGGAGTTTCCCCAACCAGGTATCTACCACCAGCAGGGCACCGCCCCAACTGGGTCATGCTCTAAGCTCCCGACTGGGCTCCCGGCATGTGTGGTAGTGTTGTGCATATTTCGTGTGTGTGTGTGTGTAAGTAAGGGTGAGATTAGGACAAGGAAGAGGAAGGAAATATCGCGCGCGGTCCGTGCCCCGTTTGTTAGGGTACTGCTCCGGCATTCGCCTGGTGTTGATCGGAGAAACCACGAAAAACTAACAATCAGAGCAGGAGCTAGAATTCTCCTCCAGACAGCGTCAGAATTGGAGCGAGCTATGTGCCTAGTGTCAGAAATCCTGTCATTGCCGGGACTCGAACCCCAGAACCTCCGGGTCCGAAGCCCCCCCCCCCCTGTTTCGCCGAATGCAATCGCCTGTGGTAGGTACAGTACTGAGAAAAAATGTGAAATCAGTTTTTTGGAAGAAAGTAGTGTTGACAGGTTTTGGTTAAGCATGTACACAAACATTTTATAGGTTCGTTTGCCATCAGATGGTGCACACAATGTGCTTTTAGTGCGAGGAAGTCTGGATATTCTATATTAGTAAAAGGCGCCGTATTGCTCCTTAAGGAATCGTAGAGCAAAAATGTATACGAAGATTTCTCAAGAAAAGAGAAAAACTCATTCAATAAACGTAAATTTATTTTTATGTCATTATATTGTTCTTTTTGTAGAAAGCATAGAACATTCAATAGCTAATCAATCATTAAATAGCTTCTGACTTGAAGGAACCAGGAAAACCCTTTGATGTGGCCAAGAGACTTGCAATATCCCCCTGGAGCGCCGGCAATAGCCAGGATGCATGGATCTTACAGTGTTGAGGTATCTGCGAGAGGAGAACCCGGATTCTGCGGCGTCGGCAGCGGAACCCCAGAGGCGGGCGAGTAGCCGGCCGCACGAACGCGATCGCTTTGTGAAGAGCGGGGCCTTCGCTTCATTCATGGAGTTAATTACAATGAGAATGCAGAAACGCGTGTCAAGTGTTGTATGAAGTAGACGTGATGGTGCAGATAAGCGCCCGACACCTGTCCAAAGTGAAGTGCCTCGTCAGTTCGATTTCGATTAAAACGTTATTAGAAACTGTCTGCTGAGTACTTTTGCAGCACACCTGGTCGTGATGGAAATATCCTGGTGCCAATTTCTTTGAAACCCTTGATGAGACTTGCACGAAGATGTTAGTAGTGCTTATTACACAATCGTGACGACGGAAGAAGTATAGTAATGTGAGGCAAAATTTAACGGCACAAATGATAGCACGAGTCTAGCAAATCCATTGTTTAGTGACTCGGTAATTTTGTTCACATTTACTGAATAGTCAACTTTTGAAATTTTAACATAACGTCCCTACACCTAAATATAAGTCGCTATTTCATTTACATCTTCGAAGAAATTAAGGAGGTAATGGATCTTAACAAATGAATGTGCAAGCACAATCATACATGAAGAAATAAATATGAATATCTTTGTAATGATGAGTCACAGCTGCTATTTGTGCATTTTGCTCAAAGAGTCGAGTCACCAATTAGAAAATAATGACCCAGTTTTCCAAATTTGTTTAAAAGTTGTTACATTTGAGATTTTTCTCGATGTTTTTCAAACTTTCGTGTGCCAGTGTACTCAATAAAGTCAATAGTGTATTACAGAAAATAGTGGCTTTTCAAAATGATCACTATTTGATTTTACTTTTGTATCGAAGTTTTAAGCCAGTGGTGTCAATGTGTCAATGTCTAATACTGACGGCAGTGGCACGCCTCGCGGCATCGTGCCATGTCACGAGCTTCTCTGCGCCACTAGCGTCGGGAGAGGAAACTATTAGTACTAACCAAGCCGTTTTACAATAGTGATGGCGTTTCTTGCGGCGGGGTGATGAAGTGCATGGAGAGGCGATATCGCCGTGGCACTCGAGCCACGGACTCCCGCTCGTGGCATCGACCTTGACAACACTGTTTTAATCCATGGAAGCTACGTTCGGAACTGCCCTCAGATTTCTCTCAAACGCCTTGGTCTGCGTGAAAATCAGAGTGTTGAGATGACTGGGCGTTGCAGGTACTACGTTTTTCTCTAAGGCGATCTTATTTTTTGTCCTTGGAAAGAGGTCCATTTTATAATTTTGATAATGTAGTATATTGCGTGAAGAAAAAAGAGTTTTTTCGAAGGTTTGCCGTTTTTCTTGTTGGGAAAGCATTGGCCGTTTTTGGAGGATCGATGTGGGCAGCTACCGGCGCGTCAAGTCCAATTACGGCTGCCGCGCGCCCCTTGCGCGGCCTGGCCGGCGGCCGCGTGCGCTCGTAAAGTGGCGGGGGGCGGGGGGGGCGAGGCCACCGCGGGCGGCGGCCGTCCATCATGAGCGCGCGGACGCGCCCGGGGAGGGAAGGTCGGCGAAGGGGCGGGGACGGGGTGGGCAAGGAGACACGAGGCGGGGCGGGGCGGGGCGGGAAGGGGCGGTGGGGGGCGAGGAGACACGAGGCAGAGCGGGGCGAGGGGAAGCAGGGCGGGGGCGACGCTGGAGCCGCGCCGTCTGCGCCGCGAGGCCTCGCGAGGGCTGACGCCAGAGGTCTCGCCCTCCGCCCCTCAGGGGGCGTCGGAGGAAGCGCTGCCGGCGCGCGGCTTGCGCAACCGCCCTACGCCGCCTTCCGAGGAAGCTCGTGACGCGACGCGACGCGACGCGCCTCCAGTTGTGTATTTGGGACAGGGACGCTCCCGATGGCGCTGCGTACGCACCCGCGCGCGCACGCGCAAAGGCCACGCGCCGCCAAGCCTTCGCGCACGCCCAGGCACCTGCCAACACGAAAGCACCCACAATGCTCAATCAATGTCTTCACTCGTCAGCGTCAACGACGGTCCATGCTCGTGACCCGAACTCGATCACTTTAATGAAACTCAATGAAACTCTAAAATTCAATGTCAGTGTAGTTTCTATTCACTAACTTAGTGGTGTCAAGGTCTACTGGTGGCAGTGGCACGCTTTGTGGCACCGCAGTATGCCACGAGCTTCTCTGCGCCACTAGCGTCGGGAAAGGGAACTTTTAGTAACCCCACAGTTTTGCAATATGGATGGTGTTGACTCTGGTGGCGGGGTGATGAACTGCATGGAGAGGCGATTTCGTCGTTGCACTCGTGCCACTGACTTCCGCTCATGGCATCGACGATCACAACACTGCACCAACTCTTCAAAATGTAGATGTCACCTGACACTAAATTTTTTCTGTTAATAAGTGCTTTAAATGTTCGAGCCCCCGAAACTAAAAAATATATAGTTTTCGCAAAAATGTCTGTGTCCGTCCGCCTCTCTTCTCAGTCAATAACACTACCTCCTAAATAGTTCTTACGATACTTTTTAAACAATGAAATTTGCTAGATATTCTTTGCGAATTTGAAACAAATCTCAATTTTGAGGGGTATTGGGTACCACATCCCTACTGCATTTTCAAAATTTTCTCTCTAATAATTTTAAAAAATTAGTTTAAAGAGAGAAAAGTGCAATTAGTAACATGGTTAAGTCAGATTTTCATATTTCTTCTGATATTAAATAATAGACACGTTCATTTTTTTTCTAATCCTTCAAGTACATAAATAGTAAGGTAAGTATTTCCTCCAAACAATTCTGCTATGCCGATTATTTTAAATTATACTACATTTTTTAAATATCAATAGTTAACGCGCTCTTTGCAAATTCTCACATCTCAAAACGGATAAAAATATTATTTCTAAAACACTATTTTTTTGCTTATATTAAATTTATTGCATTAATAGCCTTAAAAAATTAAATCTATATTAATGAACGTTTCAAAGTGTTAGAAGATTTAACAAATAAATAATAAAAATCGTCGTCCTTTTTAGAACTAGCGGGAAAGCGTGCCACCCGGAAACTTTAATTGAACAATAATTGAACCATTACCAACTAATTCTACAATTAATAAAATGTTTAAAAATGTATATGACATCATTTAGTAAATATCTGCAATTGAATGAAGTTATGCAGAAAACATTCAAGACACAAGAATCAATGTGGTTGTAAAATGGCTTGGAAAGTTGGGACTTAAGTTAAACTTTCCGAAAATTAGATGTGTGGAGTGTGGCTTAACAACATTCTACATAATCACTATACCGAAAATAGAAAACTCACAAAACATTGTTTCATGTCTTTCAGTATTAAGACTCGAAGACTAATGATCCATTGATTGATTATTTCGTGTTTTCGGGCCCGTCAATAGTCCTGTAAGTGTAGTGCATGATTCTTTCCTGCGAAAGGTGGTGGTTCAAGTTCAAAGCTCCCCAAAGCCTTCCGTCATGGTGTGGTAATGTAGTGTATGTGGAAGTATGTGTCAGTAAGGGTTGAGAATAGGGCAAGAAAGAAGAAGGTAATATCAATCGCGGTCGGTGATCCGTTTGTTAGGGTACTGCTCCGGCATTCGCCTGGTGTTGATCGGAGAAACTACCGGAAAATTCCGATCAGATCAGTCGGTCTCTAGAATTCTCCAGAGAGCGGCTGAATTCGATCTAGTTATCTAGCTAGAATACAAAATTCTCCATCCTCGGGACTCGAACCATAATACCTTCAGGTTAGAGGCACTGCGATGACATCAGATGATGATTATATGGCCCTGGACCGAATAAGCCAGGCGAACACTTATGAAATCAGGGAGGGTTACAAATTACGGAACAATGGAATCACTATTCACTGTGAACACTAATTCGAACAAGTTTCTGAAAATGTAATAGAAATGTTTTATATTTACAAGATCTGTACATGTATGTTGTTGTAGGGAACCGTGGTAAAGAAATCATTTTGTTCACCTTAATTTCATTTCATCTTTATTCAGTACAAATACTTACAACTAGGAGCGGATTTTGATGAGCTAAAACATTTGCCAAACATTATCAATAGAAAGCGCTTAAAATAATTTTAAAATGACCTAAAAGCAAACAAAACGACGTAAAAAAATTACCAAAACCAGTTCAGATGAACAACTCAAGCTGTTGGATTGTATTACTGGTGTAGTCAAGGCTTCTTCCTTTTGTTTAAGTGACTTCAGCTTCCAGCTGTTTGGTTTGGACTGTTGTTTACCACCAACTCGCTGTCTTGAGTTGTTTTGAAATTGATCAAACGTACAATGACCTTCCAGATGAGAAGTATTATTTGAAGCAAGTACCGTTAAAATGATATTAAAATCGATGAAATCAGCAAAATTCGTTTATAAATGACGAAAAATGATAAAAAGTTACTTATTAGTCGGAATCGATGGAAAATGCAAAAAAATGACTTATAAAAATGAAATTTCCATTTCTTATAACATAAAATTAAAATCTATACTAAAAATCTTTGTTCTAAAGTAAAAATACAAATAATTAATTTAATTAAAATCCGCCCTTAATTATAACCAATGAATTTTTCTTGTGAAAGTGCGCATATATCAATTAATTTATGTTTACTCACTAATATTTGCATTTAAAAATAGTAATGGAACTTAAAAAAAACATGTTTCGCTAACCTCACTCTCACATGTTTTTTCAAAAGGAAAATGTCGAAAAATACGCTGTTCATTCATTTCTCCGAAATGCTTGCAAAAATGCACATGTTTATAATATTATAATCAATTCATAATAAATACTAGTGTGACTCCCATGCGATTAAATCACACGTAGAGTTTAAAGCCGTATTCAGTTTTATTTTCCGGGGTATTTATTTATCACATTTATCTATTCAGACATGAAAAAGGAAAGAATTCTGCCTGTAGTCTCGTACGCTCGCCCTAGCTTGTTATGCATTTCACCTAACTGCCCAAATCCGCTCTGCTCCTTTCTCTTCTCTTCGCCCTGAGCTTCCTCGTCTGACCCCGACCCCACTCTCGCGCGCCTCACCCTGCCATGTCCACAACGATCGCCGTTGCTGCCGTCCTGGAAATTCCACACCAACTCAGAAGTGGTGTGGAAACCCTCATCGAAAAACGCTAATGCGTCTTCAAACTGCACTGAGCCGCACACCCTAACACTGCGCACGAAAGATGTGCTGCGCCTTCGCTTCCGCGGACAGAGCTGGTCACTTTCGTCTCCTACAAATTGTGCTTTAGGTGGACATTTCAAAAAAAATATGCATTATTAATGTTTGTAGAGAATATGCAAACATGTAAGATTCACGTGCAGTCATCGAGAAATTCTAGCTTTCGAACAACGCCTACTTTTCTAAGATTGAGTTATCAGGAAAAGGGATGTTTACATAACATGTTTTAGAAATAATAAATGATGATTATTATTAGATGTAATATAATATTTACCTCTGTCAATGGGAACATTGCCTCACAAATGTACCATTGCTGAAAATCTTTACATTTAAAAAAATAGTTGGATGTGAATACGTGTGAGTTCTTGTTCCAGATCAACTCTTCAAAACGGGAAAAATTTCATTTTAACAAAACATGGTACACTTTATTACATGGGAATCACAATGTGGGAAAAATACTGTGGGGTAAGACTCGTAGGATGGAAAAGGAAAAAGGTTTGCAAGATTCATTATTGGTGCATACTCCTTTGCCTGCGTTTTGTATTTTCATTTCTGGCGAATACTTGAATATACCGGTTATAGAGAAGTAGATTTTTAGCGTAACAATTTTAATTTCTCCTTATAAAATAGGTTTTGGGTACACTCTTAGTTGTACCTCTGCCCTATCATTGGTAGTTGCCCAAACATTACTGTCGCTCGTCGAGGACACAATATTTTAAATATCATAAGAATATGTTATAAAACAGAAGAGAGTTTCCAGGTTTGAAAATCCATGTTAAAAATTCCGTTCGTTCAATAATTACCGTAAAGATTCGAGCAATTTACTGTTTGCAGTGCCTGACGGAAATGTAGGGGTAGTAAATACTACAATATACTGTATAATGTCTGATAGTGTTATCATCATACATGAAGTTGTGCAAGTACTTTCAAAATTGATGATAAAATTTAATTTCACCTTGCCAGAAATTCACCTATACGTGATGCAGCCCGCTATGTACCATGAAGTCAATACGTCGCACGTATCATGAAGTCAAATTTTGAAAGAGAAAATAATTGTTAGGATTGGGACTGGACCTACAGCAAATTCATGCCAGATTAAAATAATACATTCCATGGGACCTAATATTCCTGAGTTCCACAGGAGCAATTATAAATTCCAGTCAACTTTTCGTAGATTGCCTGGCTGTTTGCAACAAATTATTCAAAACTAGAAACCTATTATTTTACTGGCCTTAGACACTTCTCACCGGCATTCTGATTACTCATTATCACATATCTCTTTATTACTTGTAATTATAACGTACTTAACCCCTCCCTGCCACGTTGTGTAGGTTACTGTGAACGTCATCCGACCTGTCTAAAGTATGCTTCGAACGTTTCCTACAATGAACTTCGTCCACCAATATTCGATAACAAAATTAACCGGCTAATTGTGAAATTAGCGAGAATTCCTCCTTGTGCATATCGAGCTGCGTAGGCAAAGAACCATTCGCCATTCACTATTAGCCATTCACTTATTTTTTGGGTATTTATTTATCATAATAGTATATGAAAATGCCCCGTCCCTTTTGCTCACAGTGCTCGCTCAGTGCGCATAACACAAGGCCGTATTGCGGGTTACATTATGGTTTTGTTTTGTAAATGTCTGTTCCTTCTCATCCCCGCCTTTAGGGATGTCTTACCTCCACAGTATTGTTGTGTAATTTCATTGTAATTTCTCAGAAGGTCTGTGTTCAGAGTTCTATTAAAATAAAATTGTTTTCGCGTTCTGGAGTAAAGTTGGAATACGAACGCCCACATAAACACGTCCATTTATCTTTCTCACCTTTACTTCCTGAGAAGAGTATATTGTAAACGTGCTCCGGAACGTGGAGTATTTCGAGAGAAACTCTTCTTGCCGGGTCCTGATAACGAGAAAGAGAGGAAATATTGTTCCTGTATATAGTAAATCACTTCCTTTAACACAATGTGTAGTCAGAATCCATATTTTATGGGTTCTTGTCACCGAACAATCGATTGACGGCAAAAACGTCTGTGTGTTCATCTGTCAATCTATCTGTCCGTCTATTTGTGGCCAACGCTGGGGCCAAAATGGTTCAACCTATTTTGCCCAAAATTGATATTCCTCCACCGATTTTAATTATCTAAAAGATCTTTGAGTTTGAATAAGATATTTTAATTATTGGCAGTACTTTACAAGAAGCCTAAAAAATATTTTTAAACATTTTCTCAATCTAATTCTCTAAAAGATACTAAAAAATTGTATGAAAAGGATTTATTCAATGAAATTTTAAATACATATAAAGTCTTTATTTTAGGAAGAAATGTAATCCTTAGCTCCGATCTTCCGAGCGTCAGTTTCAAAAGGTCGAGGAAGTTGCTGACCATAAGTCTAATTTTGAGAGCTCGAAAAACAGGTTCACTGCAGTAGTGGATTTTGTCACGAATTGATGACAGAACAAAAAAAACTTTGTTTTAGAGTATCATCGTAAATTCATGAAACATTCAGTAGCAAAAGAACGAAAAGGTCACAAAACGCGTAAAAATGACAAAAATTACGCAAAGTTCCAAAAATGACGTAAAATTGAAAATGGCAAAAAATTACAAAAAAAGACCTAATAATTATGAATTTCTATCACCTATATGTCATGAGTAACATTGATTTGCAAGTTAGCTACGTCGACAATGCACCATTGTAAAGATGACTTGCCATCTGAATCCGAGCTCTGTTGTTCAGCGTTTCACTGTTTTGTTCAAATGATAATCAGTAATTAACATCTATTATTGTTTTTGTATTTTGTACCCAAGATAGTTAATATTCTGCAGCATCGTCACACTTCATGTTTCTTGTCTACCTGAACTGAATCCTTCGTATACAAAATATGTATGTCAATCACGTATCCTCAAATAATTAATTTATCTTTGAAAATCCATAAATTTCAAACCAATGCGGACACGTTTGCTGAAATTCTTTTAGACGCTCGCCGTCAATTGGCCGGGAGCATTTTGTGGCATCACGTCATGCCGTCGGAGCGTCCGTGACTGGGCTCGCTCTGCGACCGAGACAATGAAGTGTCAATCTCGCTCATCGCCGCCGCTGCGAACAGCTGCGCAGCGCTCCGCGGCTCATTCAGCGCTGCCCCTTTGACTAATTATTCTGTGCTCTTTCCGTTGACCCGCGCTTCTCTGGAAAGGCACGCAGCCGGGGGGGGGGGCGCAGAGATCCGACCAGAAAATGGGCTTTTGCGGTTTTCCGTACGGTTTCACTGTAACATGGGCCACACACGATATTGGATACTAGGTAATATCGCTCATTTGTCGCGTTTCATCTGAGAGCGCTGATGAACCGCTGCGTAGCGTTCCTGTCCCACATCGAGAAGCGCTCAGCGCTGGGAATAGCACCTCCTGCGCCTGAGATTCTCGTGCAGAAGCCCGTCGGCGGCGAGGAGCTCGGCCAAGGAGGTTCTAATCGAGAAGAAAAAGAGAAGGCAGCGCTTCGGGGGAAAAGAAAAGAAAAGAAGGCGGAGGGAGCGATGATGAGGCCTAAAGGAATTCGCGACGTGGCGGCGGGGGGCGCGCAGCTGCGGCGTGCGGGGCGGGGGGCGACGTGGCGGGGCGAGGACACGCGCGAGCGGTGTCTTACTGCGTCCTCCCGCGCCGCGCAGGGCGAGCGAGGGAGGGAGGGGGGATGCTGGGTGGAAGCGGTGGTCGGATCAAGTAAATTCGGCTGTGAAAGCGCGGCGATGGAGGAGGCAGGCCGCGCGTCGGTCGGTGGAAGGGCCCATGCGGGCGGCCGCCTCCGGGCGTCCAGCAGGCTTCGAGGGGGGCGGGGCGGCGCTGCGCGGCTGCGCGCGGTGCGTCACCGCTGCCTCAATTGCGGCCGTTTTAATTGGGCCCGGCCGGGGACGGGACGGTCCCGGGGGGGCGGGCGGGGGGGGGCGGGGGCGCGCGCCTAGGCGTCGCTCTTCCGGAAAGATCTCTGGGCGATTGTCGCTAAGGTTGATAGCGAGGCACCTTCGTGGGCGCTCTCGGCGGCGCTGGGCAAAGGCGAAGGCTGTGCCTGGAGGTCAGGGACCCCGCGGAGGCGGCGGCGCCGGCGCGACGCCAGCGCACCACGCGGAGGGCGCCCGCGGCACGCAGATACGCGGCCGAGATACCGCAAACGGTACCCGAGAGGCATGCCTCCCAGCCACCGGCCGCGCAACGATCGCGCTCTTATTTTCTTCCACTACTCGCGCGATGACGTCAGCGCCAAATGACTGCCTCGTCCTTTGGCTAGATGAGCGATTCTTTGCTGAGTGGAAGAAGCGATCCGAATAAACCTCCTTATTGGGATAGTCTGCGAGTAAATTTGTTCAAAGAATATAATTCGGATTAAAATTCTCCTCCTATTTCCGTATATGTCACTGGGTAGTGCAACGACGAAGTATGGTCGACGTCATGAATTTCTGAAGATGTGCGTGGAAATAACATGAAAAAATTTGAAGAAAGATTTTACATTCACTTGATAGTGAAACCCTATCTTCGATGGTTCGATGAAAACATGTTGATGAAAACTGACTCTTTGAAAAAATGACAGGGCATCAAAAGATTCGTACATATATTTAGAGATATCTGTGGCATTTAGGAAATTTTCTTTAATCTTTAAGAAAGCTTATCAAGATACGTATTAACGTGACATCACACTCAGACAATATTTCAAACTTCACATTTTAAAAGTTCATACTTTGTAACAGGCCCAGAAACGGATTTCCAATTCTCTCTTTTTTGTGAATGTACTTGCTGTTCTTTCTTATTGCTTCATGTATTTCTGGAAATGAATTTCACTTTTGATACAGCCATGCAATGCAACTTAAAAAAGAAATTCGTATGCAAAACTAATATCGTTTTTTATTATATTCTTTTGCTTCTGAAAAGCGTAAATTAAAAAAAAAATTAAAAAAGCATTTAAAAAATCATATTCGGATTTACTTTGCGGAAATAATGCGAAAAGTTCTATGAAAAAAGAGTTTTCATTTCGTAATATACGAGCCCAAAATTAATTAAGAAATCCACGACATACCATCATCTGCAGAATCCCATTTCCCGGCAAGAATCAAACGCAAAAAGATGGGGATTTCAATTGTTCAAACAAATTATTAGATGATTTCATCTGGACTGATCTTACTATGTAAATAAGATTATGCAAATAAATAAAATCAATTGGTTACGTGCTAAAGCCTTCAAACAAACTATTGAAAACTTTACATGAAGCTCCTCGAACATTTTCAAAATTTTTAAAAAATGAGTTCTATTATATTGATAAAATTTTGTTGTTGAATAGTGCAAAAGACGTTTAAGAGAACGGTGCAGATCTCATTTTCGTTGACATTCCCGATTTTTCGAAAATTTGAAAACAAATTAAATTGTCTACAAAATTGAAGATAAAGATTTTTGTCTCGGACAAAGTCTGTTGCACAAAATTAGCTTTTCAAAAAAGGTCTTGTACAACTTTTTTGAAAAACAAGTAGTTTTTGCGTAATTTGCCCTAGAAACACGATTTTTTTCTAAAAAATCGTTCCAAATTTCTTCTTTAAATTATCTTCACTTATGTAATAAGAGACGGTAAAAATATGGTGCTAGTCTCATTTTAGGGTATTCCTCAGTTGTTTCAAAATTTGCAAAAAACATTTCAAAGCTACAAAATTGAAGATGTAGAGTTTTGCCTCAGACTGGCCGTTGTACAAAGTAAGCTCTTTAAAAAAGATAATGTACAATTTTTTTTAAAAAAGAGTCATTTTTGCGTAATTTCTGCTTGAAATTAATGAATTATATACATGTTCCACCTACCTACGGGTCACGAGAAAAATTTAATGAATGATATGAAAAATAATTAATTTAGTTTCAATAATAATTTACTATTGAAAATGCCAATATTCTCTTTTTACTTTCTTGCTTTTTTACTTTTTACTCAATTTGTATTTTCAATGTATGAATGTATTTTTTAAGCAATCCACAAAGCTTAATAGAAATTTCGCATCAATAGTGCATCGATATTTGAGAAGATAATTGTTGTTGAACATCGAGATGGTGGCGGTGATAAGATACAGCTGTTTTATTTAGTCCAGCTGGTGGTGGTTTAACACCTAGGACGAGAGTCAGTACTTCCGTTTGCGATGAATATCGCGGCAGGATTTTATAAATTACTCCTCATAATGCCCGGTGAGGCATGTTATAGATCATTTATTATCATCTGATCCCTAAAAAAATGTAGTGCTTATTGAATAAAAGCAAAACGGTGAAACGCTATCGGAACTGTTATCTTGCGACGAAAGGCAACTCACGAGTGAGCAGCCAGAATTTTCGTAATGATTTTGATGTCAATTGCATATATTCTAATTACTGTAATGATATTATTAGCCAAGCACATAGTTTTGAAAATGCTGCTCTGACTATAGTGAGTTGCTAACTTCTTGGTTGAATTGGACGTCTTCAAATTCCCGTAATAGCTACGGAGAATGCAATATTTCAATATTATGTAGCTTCTTCCAATAACACGAGAAAGTATGTGCTATTGTATAGTTGTATAGTGATAGTTTTATACATTAAATTTTAGTATTGAAATTTATCAAACCTTAATCAAAGGTTTTGCTAAGACACAATACTTCGTTACACTCTCGAAATATGACTTTGGAGAAAAACTTTGTTTTGGATATACCACAATCATATTGGGCAATGAGATTTACAAATTCGGGAAGTTTCTGTAGATGATGTAGATGTAGTATCTGAAGGTTTGATTTTATGTAGGTAGGCTTGCTTGTTGGGGAATCATTATTGCAAACAATAATGATTAAATTGATATGAATCAGGGCAGATTCATAAGAAAATAATAAATAAAGTAGTAATATAAAATAATTAATTTAAATTATTGTTAATTTACAATTAAATGTACATGTTTTACATGTAGTATTTGTTGTACTTCAAATATTTTTATTCTTACATAATTGTATTTAGGTTTTGCATTTTAATATTTTACTGTGTAATTTATGTTTGCTGAATTAACAAGTTAACCAGTCGAACAAAACAGGTTTACGTAGACATCAGATTTATTGATTTAATTATCGCCTTTTTGAAGAAAAAAAACAGTTAATTTTGTCTCTTAATGTTATAATAAAAGAAGAAGAAGATGAAGAATACGTAAATCCAACTTAAATGTTAGTTTCGGATACAAAGATTGATTGTGAATAACATTTACAGTCGAGTAATAATTATTAATGTTATTCACACGTATTCATCGAGGAAGATGAAAGTTCACAGAGTTCCAAAAGAATTTGGATTAATGAGAAATAAGATTGTTTATTTTATTTCCCGACTGGATATGATCGTTTGGGGGGTGGAGTCACTGGAGAGGAGTCAGCGGTGACGAAGCACTTGTTCGTTGACACAACGAAAAATAAAGATTCTTTATTTTCTAAACACAAGGCTATCCTTGAGACTGACCTCTTGGAGTAACAAGTTCAGCCTCGTTAGGGAAGATGCTTTCTTTGCGTTAACACGTCTCGCCAGGTTCGCATAATCCCAACCACTAACATTCCGACTTCATTTGAAGCAGCGGATTGCAGTTGTATACTTGAAAGGCGCCGACCAGCACTCGCCTCCCCCTCCCCCTCCTCGCGGGCCTTGCGCAACACGCGAGTCTCTTGCACCTTATTTATACGCGCGGCACGACGCACTCGCACACGCTCGCCATAAGGAAACCGCTGCTGGCGACGTCGTAAATAGGGGCCTCGCGGGGACGCCGTTGCGTTGGGGCCTTTTAGGCCGCTCTGATCGGCTTCACTGATTGATCAGTGACTTCGGACGCGGCAGCTGCTAAGGTTATTAGTCCCGTAAGAGTAGTTTATTTGTTATCGCGGGAAGTGGCACTGATCTTTTCCCGCCGGATGGCGAGATCCGGCGCCGACCTACCGTCGACTAGCGGGGTTTTCTCCAACAAGGTTTCTCCCACCAGCGGGGCACCGCCCCAGCCGGGACAAGCTCCCAGCTTCCGACCGGTCTCCCGGCATCTGTGGTAGTGTAATGCATGTTAGTGTAACTGTGTGTGTAAATAGGTTAGGACAAGGAAGAGGAAGGAAAGACCGCGCGCGGACCTTAAGTCGTTTGTCGTCGAGCGCTGCTCCGTCATTCGCCAGGTGTTGATTGGAAAAACTACAGAAAAGTACCGATCGGAGCGGGCGGTCGCTAGAATTCTCTTCCAGACAATTGCTGAATTCGACCTAGCTCTGTAGCTAGAGTAGAAAGTCCCGCCGCCCCGCCGTCGGGATTCGAACCGCAGAGCCTCCCACTCAGAGGCATCGCAGTGAGATCAATTGATGCCCTGAGCCACCTAAGCCAGTGCCTCTGACCGGGAGATATCTTCTTCCTACGACGAATTTTAAGCACTATCTACATACATAACATTCAGCCGGAGAGAATTTTAGCGCCCGGCGGATTTTTGTTTTTGTTTTTGTTTAACGATCAAGACTACGCAAATATTGGAGCACTTGCTCAACAAATCGACCCCGGAGAGCGCGGATCTGAGCTTCTTTATTCTCGCCCCGTTCTCTCTCATACACACTTCCAGGCGCCTCTCTACCGCACAGGTCAGGAGCATTGTCTGTGCCCCGCTGGGGGAGATACTTGGATGGGAACCTCGCAAGCCGACCTTTAGGCCGGCCCCGGATTTCTCCTTTTACTAAGGGCGGATCTTCGCACCCTTCCGGGATGTAAGACCCAACATGCCTCCGGATCTTATGGCCTTGGCAGGTAGCCGCGTCACGAAACGCGACGGGGTCGAGGAATTTTTTAAACTACCGTCTTTAAAGCACAAATTTCAATTTCCACCTAAAGTTGTGATATTTTGTAGGGAAGTAACAGATAAATCTACGGCAAACTTAGAGTGAATCCAATATATTTCTACTGCTTCAACCTTTTCTTTTTTTCTGTAATAGTTTTTGTATGATTTTGTCTATTTTATTTTAGAGGTATGTCTATTACAACGATTTAAAGAAAATTGTATTTTCGTTTCCTGATCTGCGTGCTCTGCTGAATGTATAATTGGTCATTTAAACAATTGACAGGTTTTGAAACATTCATGTAAAAAGGGGGTATTGTTTGTGAAATAATCGTCATGAGAGAAAAGTTGTTGTCCCATATTATTTACAGTTCATGGAGTTTGATATTGCTATATCTCGTGCTTTTGTTTATGATCAAGGCAGCTTCAAATTCCTGATGCGGAAGAAATATCTAAGGGAAATAAATGAAGGCACATAGGAACGACAAGTGATTAAATAAAGCAGTCTTCTTAAAATCCATCGATTCAACTGAAAATTATTAAGACTCATATCATTATATAGGTTCAACGAATTGCAGTTTCAATTGCAGTTTGTCAGGGGAGTTCGAGCTGGACGGTATTGTGTACTGTGGTGCACCAATCTATCCGAAACCAATACCAATATACTGGAACAAATCTATAACATATGTTATTGTGTTCACTTCTTCTCAATTCGAGCGTGCTATGAGGCAGAGCTGTCCGGGAGGAGGTTATGAAATGGCAGCGATCGATCAGGTAGGACTGCTCCGCGCCTCTTCCGCGCGCCCTCTGAATACCAAAAGGCGAAAGACTCCTCCCTCCCGCCAGTCGCCCCCACGCACCCGCTCAACGCCGCTCCGCTCCCCCTCCCGATGTACTCTGCTCCGCCCCTCCTTCCCCTCCCCACCCCCGCCCGATACGCGACGCTTCAGCGGCGCCTGCAGCCCCCGCCCCGCGCCGCTTAACGCACGGCCGCGCGGCGGGTTGCGTCCGCAGGGGCCCGGGGTCTCCCAGCGGCTGCCCGGCATTTCCCTCGGCCCCCGCCGCCTTTTCCGGAAAAGCCGCGCGCCTTTCTGGAAGCGCTGCGCTGCGGTGGCGCTCGCGGCGCCGCCCCGCGACGCTCCGTTCCCTCCCCCCCCCGGCAGCGCACGCGCTCAGCGGCAACAGCCGTTGCGTCGCGTCGGCGGCCGGGAGGGCCTAGGGGAGAGTGCGGACGGTGGCCGACGGATTTTAGACACTACGCTCCGATTAAGGGAAGTTGGTGATTGGCAGTCGCGCTTCTGACGCTGTTGCATCTTACAATATGAGCATATGATTCGGTTACTTTTATAAGTATTTATTTTGTTTAGTTTAGTGTCCCGGAAACACGTGCTCAGTGGTAAGCAACCTGTCAACGCCGCTCCTTTTCACTCGCATACGCAGCTTTCCACTAGCTCTATAACTAGTTCCGATTCACCCGCTGTCTGGAGGAGAGTTCTAACCGCTGGCTGGTCTCATCGGTAGCTTTCCGTGGTTTCTCCAATGAATACTAGGTGAATGCACGTACGTAGGAGTTTGTGTGTATAAGGGCGAGATCTTTCATTCCTCAACTGTACCCCTGCCTCTCTCCACAAACTTCTACGTCCGTGCAATACACTTCCAGTCGTATGGAGGGACCCGTCAGAGCTCTCCTGGAAGGGGCGCTGCCTCGCGGAGGACGTGAATGAAGCGGAAAATCCCCGCAAAACAACGTAGGTCGGTGTCGTATCTCACTCCTCACGGGAATGGAGCATCTCCCCCTCCCTCCTGCAACATGCACTAAACTTACGGGACTAATGACTCGTGAACACTCGCTCACTCTCGCGCGCCGCACAGACACCCCCGCCTCATCCGCCCAGCGAAAACATGCGCAAAGGCCTCTTTGCATACAGGACTACAAACGACCTTTTTTGTTGCAAGCAACATAATCGGGCACAAATGATGGCATATTAGTACTTTACGGCAAGAATGATTGCGGCATTACACGTTCAGCTAATTGCGGCGAGAGAATCTTTGGGAGGTAAAGGTAAACGGAACCGCCGACCATCCTTTTCGCACAGATGTCAAATACCCGACAGTCATATATACGTTGTTTCGCAAAATTATGTTTGATTCCATTAAAAAATTTATAATGTTGTTATACAAAATATAGCGTAAGCAACTCCTTTATAATGTTGCTTTTTCTACTCCCATTGTATAATGCTTTCATTTGATGGCTGCAAAAAGTTGCATAATGATACTCATTTTGATAAACATTTCATTATGATATAGGTTCTTAAGCACTCACAGAGACATTTATAAACCAAATTTTGGTAACTAATTATTGAGAATCGTTCTAGTAAAGGTTTTGTTCAATTGTGTACATTAAAATTACACGTGATATTACATTATGCTTTTCAGTTTTAATTAATTTTATTATTAGTATTTTTGTCAGAATTTTCTTTAAAATAAATTGCATCGTAATTTCACTTTGATCCTATTTCACTAACACAGTACTCCCTCGTTGGCGGACTGACAGCCACAGCCACCAGCGGCAGCGTGCGAGGGTAAGGTTAGGGAGCTATCTGCTAAGTGGCCTTGACTGAAGTCTTCATGTCAATTGCCATGAAATGATTCACTGTAAAAGTTTAACTTATAAAAGTCGTAGAAAACGTACCGTATGAAACTCGATGTAATAGGTATTAATACACTCGTGTGAAGTTCCTCACTCGTATCGTGATATCACACTCGTATATTAATACCCATCACTACATCATCGTTTCATAATGTACAATTATTGCATTCGTACAGATTTGAAAACTCGCTCCTGACCTCGCTCGTTTTCAAAACATGTACTCACGCAATTAAGCTAAACATTATAAAGTAATAGCATAAACTACTGCTTCTTCCTCTTCGCTTGTAAGGTTTTGCATTCATCGCGTTGTCGCTCCCTCGGTGGGCACTCAGCCTGTCGTCTTACGTCTGATCGGTCGAGCTCCAGTGCGAAGACGCTCTCATTCCGCTCTGGGAATGAAACGGAGCAAAGGCACATTAAGTTCGCGGAGGGCTTCGACGAGGCACCTCAATGCACCACCCTGCACGTCCCACTAGGTACAAATTCTTACGAGAATTATGAATGTGATACTATTGGTGTGAAGGATGGAGATCTTTATCCCTCACACCAATTAAAGCGTGTAAAAAATTGCTGATAGTTGTAAGGTATAGTTAAATTGTCACGAATGCAATTCTCAATCCATATCTCGGACGATTCAGCTTCTTTCTGAATAACAGAAGGTCCTGGAGCTGGATCCTGGCAGGATCAAATATTTACACTTCGTGACAATCCATTTTCATAAACTACGTCAATGATTGATTGTATCTGTGAAATAAATGCTGATTGAAATTTAGAAAAATTACTGTTGTATTTTAATAGTCCATAATTCTATGGAACCATGAAGTAATATTTTCATAAACGTACGGATATGAATGAAGTGTACTTGGTGCAAGTGGATAGATAAATGATAATCGTCCGTGGACTACAGAAACATCGGATGATGAGTATATAACATGTATAAGAAGATAGGTCTTCAAATAAATTTTGTGACTTATTAGAAGTTACGACTGTACACTGGCGTTTTCTCAGATTCCGTTTGTTGTAAATGAATTATCACTATTCACATTATAATTATTGTTTGTTTGTTTTTCAGATTCACCAATATTGTTGTCTACGAAGCCCAGCTTTTTCAAAGTAAGTGCGCGTATTGAAATAATTTAAATATAGTACGCCAAGAAATACTTATAAGAGACAACATATGTCGGTGAAAATGCGCATGTTAATTTTGTATGTGTTGCTGGTGTGTAAGACAGTAGCCCATCAGTTCAGTATCTGTATCGTATGCCTGTGATCTCCATGCATACGCCAGCATACGCAGTGACATTTCCTAATTCCGCTCCATTAGTTGCTACCCTTCACCCGAATGGAGTAGCACTGTTCTAGGACGATGACGTCATTGCCCGTCACTGGATTTGGTCTCAGTGTAACGCATGAAAAATGTTAGTAGGCGAAGTTCAGTGTCGTTCGACAGCGTTGAGAGCAACTGAAAGTATCTAACGTGTATACGCGACAGACGTAAAAAATTTGATATCCATTTTCATCCAATGCGGATAATTTTTGTTGGAGTTGGAAGTGTTATTTTTGTAATGGACTAGGAGACAATTGTCGAAGGAATAAGTACTATGTGTAAGTATTAAATGAAAAGTGTAAAAACTGTTAATATGTGTATATATATATATATATATATATATATATATATATATATATATATATATATATATTTATAAACTCCCACACCATGAGACCACTCTCCATGACAGTTGGCACTTCTGCGGGTTTTTTCACCGAGAAGGTTTATGTGCTGTTAAATTTGTTGTAACTGCACTACATGGCACTGTAGAACAAAACTAAATATTTATGTCAAATGCAACCTGCTACAGTCTTAGAATATATATTGTTAAATAACTCCTAAACAATACGTTCTATGACCTTAAAAACTAAAATTTTGAGGCGAGAGGCCTCAAAGAAACGTTTCTCCCACCGTAATCTACACGAAACCTTCTTGAACATTCTATTACATTGGGGTTGTCACAAGCATTATGTAATTATATAGAGGAATTCAAGATCACGTTACAGGTGATGGGGATATTCAAAATACTCCATATTTAAAATACACGTACTAGTGTAAATGGCTCCCAAGAGAATACACAATACGTTTACGGAATGGCATGAATACCCACATCTCTTCTCCATTGGCCTCATTAATAAATGTATATCTTTCTAAACGTATGTGTTTAGTTTATACAGAGTGATTAATGATAATAGTTAATTTTTAAATTGCAGGATCAAATTTGTCTCTCCTCACAAAACAACCATCGCCCATTGATTTCGTATTTTCTTACAAGACGTATGATAGAGATGTTTATTCTGAAGTTGGAATATCATTTTAATCGCTTTCATTATGTTGAATTCGTTGTAGTGTGCTTGAACTGAAGGTTTATAATAATTCATAACGCCACCTTCAATTTACGCCAGTAAGTGCTTGCGAACAGACCTTCTAATCAACAGCATTAGTTAAATCTTCAACATGTCTCTTTCACGTGCCAAGTTAAGATTTGAAAAATAGATCATGTTCAATATTCTTGCTGAGGTTTTTTTTTAACCCTAAAAATTTTTGAATCCTAGTAAGATTTATTGGATTAAGAGCGGACAAACATTTATTGAAAAGGAAATATACGTGTCGCTCATGTATTATTGTGTATACAGTAGTTGCTCACGCAGTATTGCGAAAAGAAGGCGGAGTGGATCTTAGAACCGCCCTGAATAGTCCATGATTGGAAAAAGGTCCGCGGCTATGCAAGGATTTAAACCCTGGTCCCTCAGTTTAGCAAGCGTTTGTTCTAATCACTACGCTGCTGCCACCCCTTAATATACCTTTTAGGTAGTACGTATTACATTTGCATTAGGATGACGTAGCAATATTTACATATTGCTATAAAAATCACGTTTCAACTATTCTTCATTATGTTAATTGGTCTAAATTTATTACAGTAAAGTTGTACACAGATCTAAAGTATTGTGTATGAAATAAATTTCAAATGAGCATTAATACATTGTGAATCAGTGAGAAAGGAGTAATAACAGTGTACATCATGAATGCATGTGTGTTGAAAGTTATGAAACATCATTGAGGTAGTAAATTAGTACAGCAAAGAGTAAACAGTGTCCAACACTACCAGATATCTCTATTGTATTTTTAAAAAATACAATCTAATTTGCTTTCAAACTTTATTAGTTATTTGAATAAGGTTAAACTGACAAAAATATTTGTTGTAAAATAAGACATTTAGGGGGAAATTACATACCTTATTTAATGTATTACAGTAGTCAGAATTAAAAATCACAATTACAAAGTAACCATATCATCCATAAACGTTCCGAAAAATAATGGGTTAAAAACTAATCCAAACCAAAGTCAAACCGTGGAAGAATATTAGTCGGTTTTCTCCCTCCAGGGTCAAACCATCTGAACAAACTACCGTTACAAAAACAAGTGAACATTTTCATGTGAAACCCGATCGACGTGCCGATTAAACGCCGAGAATTAGATGCAGATGTAATGTGAGGCAGGAGAGCAACTGGGGGAATAGTGCTCCATATTTTCGAATTGAAATAGTCTGTTACACCGCATTTATCTAATATGAATTGAATGCAGAAATTTCAGTGTCTAGAAATATAGAATTCGGTATAATTTTCCTAATTCTAAGTTTTGTGTGGTTTCAAAAAAGATGTTTCATATTCACCTAATTATATGTTGATGTTATTCCATACAATAGTGTCTATTAAATACATTTTTCTTCCTGATATTTTAACATCAGAGATAACTGATTTTTTTTGTTATGTACAATTATTACCTATCACAATTATTTTGTTGAAGATATTTACAATGAAATTTTTAATTTTTACTATGTATTTATAACTTTCGAAACTAGAATGGAAATACAGGAAGGGATATTAAATTCTGTATGCCTACCATTATAAGTTTATTTCCAAAACTTCAAAATTATTGTCAGTGCCTCATTTGGGACATTTGTAATTATTCTAAAACGATTTACTTCATTTTTTAAGAAATCTTCATATTCTTTTCTTGATTTAAACGACATGCAGACAAGATAGGGATGGGGTTCTCCTCTCCTCTTCCTCGCCAAATACTTATCAAAAAATGCATCATTTTCTTATATTTACTACGTTTGGCACAATGACGTCCAGTGATTTCTATGTGGATAATAGGATGCTATGCCGAGATACCTTAGAAAAGTAGGGAATGAGGACGGTAGAAATAGGATAGGGAAGTTTAGGGCTAGAGACAAGACGAGACATAGGTTCTACTGGGGAAATGAAGAAGTCATTAGATGTGGGATTTATGAAGGTGATGCGGAGTCATGGGAACACGTGATGGAGGGACGCTGGTGAAGTTGGAAAACGGATAATGAATGAAGAGGGTTCAAAGAAATAGAAAAATATTCTGCGACGATGGAGCTGGAGAGGGAGAAATGATAAGGATATAGAAACTAAAAGGGAAAGAAGGAGGATAACGCAGGATTAGGAGACGTTAGCATGGAGAAAGTAGTAAATTTAGGGATGAGTTTACTAGGGCAAGCTGAGATGCACGAGATGTAATTATGAACGGCGAGTTGTATAAATGGGGAAGGAAGTAAAGAGAGAGGAATGTATGAGGGGTGGAGTTTTTAAGAAGAATTTTTGGAATGTGTGTGTGAATATGTATCAGCTGTAGATTTAATGAAAGCAGCGTGTGGATGATGACTTCTTGTTCTGGTAATTTTCAATAGTCTACGGTGAAGCTATCTATTGGCTTCTCAAATCCTGCTTATCGAAACAACATATAACCTGAAGTTACTTTACGTTAGCTCATGCTTGTGTGGTCCTAGTATATTAAAGCTACAATAGATAGTAGCATTAGCAATGATGATGATGATAATAATAATAATAAGAAGAAGAAGAAGAAGAAGACATTGCTTTATTTGGAACAGCCCACATTTTGCGCAAAGTATTATAGAGGCATCGACAGTCCCTAGATCTGCTCCTTAGGTAGCTGGTTGCAACCTGGAGTAGATTTTATTTTCAGCCGACTCATAACACCTTTAGTCGTGATATATAAAATAATAATAATAATAATAATAATAATAATAATAATAATAATAATAATAATAATAATAATGAATGGAGAAGATCCTCCTCAGGAGTGGCGAACGTCTTACCTGACACCGATCCATAAGAAAGGATCTAGAGACGATGAAACAAACTACAGAGGAATAGCAGTTATTGGATCTATAGGTAGACTATATAGCAAAAAATCCGAAATAAAATTGAAGAAGAGATAAAAGGAAAAATCGGAGAGGAACAATGTGGTTTTACTGCCGGTAGATCGGTCATAGACAATATATTTATATTAAAATAACTTATAGAAAAGAGAACAAGGAGAGGTAGGGAAGTTCATTTAGGTTTCATTGATCTTCAGAAGGCGTATGGCAGTGTACCAGTTGCTAGAGTATGGGAAGAAATGGATGGACTTAAAATCAGTGAGAACTTAATTGGAGCCACAAAGAATCTATATAAGACCAACACCTCTTAGTTTAAGATCTACAGTAGGCTCTCGGATCCATTCCCAGTCAATAAAGGTCTTCGTCAGGGTTGCTGTCTTTTCCAACACTGTTTAAAATATATCTGCATCAAATTTTACAGCAGGAGGAGAAACAATGCAAAATAATGGGAATGACGATCGGAGATGATAAATTATACACATTATATTTCGCCGATGACCAGGTAGTAATTGCAGAAGATGCGGACGATTTGAGTTTCATGATTCGGAAACTCAATGAACACTTTTTAAAAGCAGGACTTACTATTAACATGCACAAATCTGAATACCTGGCAGTTGGGAACAATGAGATAGAAGATATTCTTCTGGAAAATGGAGTAAAAATGAAAGGAGTAAAAATATAAATATTTGGGTGTTAACAAAAAGGGAAATAGCCAAGAAGAAATTGAAAGACGAATAAGTTTGGGGAGAAATGTGACACGAAGTATAAACTCTGTCTTATGGAACAAAACCATCACCAACACTACTAAAAGACGTCTTTACTCCACACTAGTCAAGAGTATTACAACTTGTGGTTCAGAAATTTGGGAGGTTGATAAAAGAACAAGAGGGAAGCTGTTGGCCCTTGAAATGGACTACTGGCGTAGAAGTTGCGGTTACTGAAAACGTGACAGAATCAGAAACGATGAAAAAAGAAAATGGATATAAAGAAATCTATTCTCGACGAAATAGAGAAAAAACAAATCGTTTGGTACGGTCATGTTGTGCAAATGGCAGATGCAAGATGGCCAAAACGAGTCCTGCATTGGGTGCCGACAGAAAGAAAAGAGGAAGACCCAGACTTGCATGGTAGCAGGGAGTGCGAGAGGCTATGACGGTAAGAGAAATGCAAGATGATCTATGGTCGAAAAGAGAGGCATGGAGACTGAGAGAGGAGAAACGGCGACAGCTGTAGAGAAACTCCGTATTATATATAATAATAATGATAATATAGTTATCCGGGATTTGTAGAACAAATCGTGTTTACTTGTCGATGCTGCTGTACCTTGCGATCAAAACGTCGTTACCAAGGAGGCAGAGAAACGTCTTAAATACAAGAGTTTGGAAATCGAGATCAGCCGAATGTGTGGTGTAAAAGCACAGGTCGTACCGATACTCATCGGTGCTCTGGGATTTGTTCCGCAAAATTTGAGTAAGAACTTGGCTAAACTCCCAGGTAATTCAAAAGACTGGGAAGTGCAAGAAATCGCTTTATTTGGAAGAGCTCACATTTTGCGCAAAGTATTGTAGAGGCACTAACAGTCACCGGATCTGCTCCTTAGGTAGCAACCTGGAGTAGATTTTATATTCAGCCGACTCATAACATCTTTAGTCGTGATGTGGAAAAATAATAATAAAAAATTCAAAGAAGCTTGCCAGTCAACGATGATACATAGTCAGTAGTGGAAAACTTACAGCAGATCAACTTACTGACATTCAGGGAAATCCTGAGTATGTTCTTCATTCTAACTATCCACATGACGCTTATTTGGAACCATCTACAGCAACCACCTGAGAGGAGAAGAAGAGGAAGACCAATTTTAGAATGAGGACAGGAAGCTTTGGAGGATAGAGGCCTCAAAGAAGAAGACTGGAAGGGCCGATAGTTGTGGAGGGTGAAAACATGCCGAAGAAGAAGAAGAAGTAAAACAAAGAAGCACGTTTCTAGAGCAATTTCTTATAATCGCTTGAACGGATCGGCAGAAAAGATGAGGAGGCCGCTCCGCTGCGTCTGGAAGGGGTCGAGCGGTGAGCGGCGGGCGGGCGCAGGGTGACCACGTAAGGACAATGAGGAAGAGGAAGCTCGTCTGCAGCACTGCGTTGCCTCTTGGAAGTGGCGGCGATCGCTCCGCCTCCGAGCGGCAGCGCTCCCGCGCGGCGAGGGCGGGGCGGGGCGGGGCGGGGCGGGGCGGGGCGTATGTGTGTCAGGCGAGAGATCGCGGCGGCCGGCGGTGACAGCTGAAGGCTGCCGCCCGCCGTCGATCACGGCTGTAATTAAATTGTGGCGCGGCGCTGCGCGGCGCGGCTGACGCAAGGGGGCGTTGCGCCAACGCCCGCAGCGGGGGCGGGGCGGGGGCGGGGCGGGGGCGGGGCCGCGCGCTCCTGGGTGGGCTCATCGCCAGCGGGGGCGCTCCTCCGGGCCACTTAGGGAAACCGGATTCCCGCGGCGTTTAAGAAGGTGACTTTCAAGTTCCTTCGGAGTTCGACAAATTATCACGACTGGCTAATTAGGCGTAACAACCTAGCAGAAGAAAACCTCTTCATGTTCTTTCCTGCTGGGATACTTAACCTTGAATTTTAAACTGCTATAAGACTGGAAGCCTTGCATCGACGGATTAAGTGGTTTATTCGCTATCAAATGCGTGTTTAAGATCTGTCTCTAAAGCAGTGAACCGAAAACAGATTGAGCACAATATGAAGGAGTTGTTTTTGTATTTTTCAAATCCCTATCTCTTCCTATATTGATAGAAAACAGTAATTCTTTAACGGATATGACAATCTTCCTCGAAAACTGCTTCAAGCAGTTTTCGAAAAAAGTGTATCAAAGGAGGTGTTGCTACTCCATGATAATCCAATACTCTCATTTCGAATAAACTACTAGGTGCTCGAAAAATTAGCAATATGTTAAAAATGCTGTTTTAATTCAAAGCGGTTACCTCAAATACTAGTTCTTGAAAAAATGTGTGGTCTCCACGCACGTTAGAAGTGAAAATTCAGTGATGAAGGAAAAGGAAATTTGAAGTGTTAAAGAATAATTAAAATATATTCCATTCAGTGTTAAAAATCAGTATACACCAGAGCCCATGTGAGAGGTTCCATAATTATAAGCAATATTTCCGCCAGAACTCGTTCTTTGGATAAATAAGAAAAATTTTATAATTCAGTGTTCCTTTCGGTACGATTCTGTGTATTTGACATTATATAATACGAGAATTAATGCACCCAGTCGAGTTGTATGTGATATAGGTAGAATTAAATTTAAAGAACAGGTTATCATAGAAATTTGTTTTAAAAAACGTAAAAAGGGGAATGTTGCGTTTTGCAACGGACCTTCTCATGTTTTCTCTGCACTGTATTCTTTTAGACTGTGTTTTCGATGGATTGTTTGTACTGTAGCGTTCCATGGAGCCATGGAGGCCTACGCCATAACTATCTTATGAAAGTACACTATTTACTTTTCCCGCTACTAAACAGCGCATCGAATTGCAGGTTTCACAGTGAGTTAGAGCTTGCCAAGACAAATGCAAAAGGTCATAAACGTTTTTCATCTCTGACGCTTAGATTAGCCTGAAAATAAGCGTTGCGCGTTTCGGCGCGCCTGCATGACTCGATATGGCGGCTCACTCTACCACGTGAAACGAACTTTCACTTCCGAATAAACCATTTATAACGTTTTAAATATTGTACCCCTCGCTCATGACTAAAAGTTACACGTCTCCCCGCGAAGAAAGTCCATTATAATTTAAAATAATGGTGCTGTAACAGTATACCCTTCATTGTAACGGATCCTCAATATAATACCGCTACATGAATTTGCAAAAGTGTTTTCAACCAGTAACATTTTCCCCTGCCAAGACTCGAGCTCAGGCCCATCGAGTTAACTGGCAAAACGCTTTACCGCTGCACCTTACAGTCGCTCTGACGTACCTCACTTGGGCAGACACTTCAATATTTAATTATCTCCCATTACTTCTAACAGCAATTTTCGTAAACACAGAGAGTTTAACGTAAATGAGACCTGCATCATTATTTTAGGCATCCCTTTTTTATCAGTTGAAAAAATTCAAAGAAAAAATTTGGAGCAGTATTTGAGAATTTTTTTATAAATTGCATTCATTTTTAAGCTCAAACTACGCGAAAACTACTATTTTTTCAAACAAAATGTATGACATTTTTGACATGAAATTCATGACATTTTTAAAGAACCGATTTCTTAGAACTCATTTTTAAGATAAAAATCTCAATCTTAAATTTTGTAGTTTTGGAAAGGTTTATTTTTTGCAATTTTCGGAAATACCTTCCCCCTTTAATAATACTAGAACAATTTTTTACTATCCTTTGATAAATACAAGAAGAAAATTTGAAGAAAAGTTCGGAGCCGTTTTTGAGTAAATAATTGTTTAAATTGCCTATATTTCACGCAAAATTGCGTGAAAACTGCTGATATTTTCGAAAAATTATACATGACAGTATTTCAAGATTTGTCTTTGATGAACAGGTTTGATTAAAAAGTAATCTCTACCTTCACTATTATAGATGCTGGACGACGCAGAAAAATGAACTTTTACAGTTTTCGAAAAATCAGGGATTTAATGGAAAATGATACCTGCCGCATTATTTTAGAAGTTTTTTATGACATCCGAAAATAAAATTTAATCGAAAAATTTGGACTAATTTTTCAGGAAATTTTGACAATGTTGAGACTTCATTGAAAGACATCCAAAAAATCAAAATATTATTTTCAAACTGAGTTTAGATCGATCAGAGGAATATTAATTTTGGAGGAAATCGGCGGAATCGGTTTGGGCGGGTGTTTTGACCACAGACAGACAGGAGTTTTGCTGTCCATATAAAATAAGTTTAAAACTCATGACGTAATTGATGTATTTTGCGTACTCCCTGAATCAATGAATACGCAGGTTAGGAGAGTATACATTGAAAGACGTGTTGAATGATATATCACCCGCTTCCACTTATCAATAAAGATGAATAGGTTCGCAAATCAAAGAAACCTCAGGCAGTGTGAGTTGCAATAGGTGTATCCTGCGTCTGTTAAAATGCAAAGCATCATCCGCAAGGAAAACGTGCGCCAATTGTGGGAAAGCTGATGAGGTGTCGTTGACATTATTAACGCACGCAGCGCTGTTAATGTACTCGACTCCAGCACCGACAAACGAGAAGGCGCTGGCCTTTCTTTTCGGTTAATCACTAGCCTCCGCAAAACCTGCAGCAAGATCCTCCCGCAAGAGTTGTATCGTCCCGGTGGCCCAAACGGCAACTGGGAGGGGGGGCGGGGCGGGAGCGATGTTGCGCAACTCGAGACGACTCTGGACGTCTTACCTGTATTTTCCAGGAAGCTGATAATGAACCGCGCGTCCACCGCCCCCACGTTCTGCGGTTGGCGCGCCGCCCCGCCCCGCCCCGCCCCGCCCCGTCCCGCCATCGCGATCCGCATTCCGCGCCCACCGCCCCCGCCCCGCCCCTTCTGCCCCCCCCCCGCCTCGGGCGGCGGCCGGCGCGGCGCGGCGGCGCCACCGCTGCGCCCGCGGGGGCGGGGGTGGGGGCGGGGGGGGATGCGCTCCACACGCGGTGCCTCAGTCGCCTGCCAGCGCCAGCCAAGACGCTTCCCAAGAGAGAGAGGACATACGGTGCCCGCATGCTCTAGGTCTTCCAGACTTCCCGCCAAACCCCTTCTAATACCTCCTTTTTACTTTCCCGTATACGTACGTATACACGGAGTGATATACGTAGTATAGGGAAAGATATGTAATGCTGCGCCAAAAAATGGCCAATTTTTGGCGGAAAAAAATTAATTGTCGGGCCGTCAAAACGAAAAAGTGGATAAAACAAGTTGCTAAATTAAGAAAAAAAAATCCCCTAACACGTGGTGTAGCCAGAAACCCTGTTTTCTAGATCCTTGATACCGAAAACCCAATTGAAAGGAAAACGTCCGTCCGTCTGTCCGTCTGTGAACACTGCTAGCGCCTAAACCATACGTACGATTTCTTCCAAAATGGATATTCCCCGGTCGATCTGTTTTTCTTTGTTGTTACCCTTTCCATCGCATCATCCAGCGCTGCAAGAAATAGGAGAGGCGACAGGACGCAGCCCTCTTTCACTCCGTGTTACACTTCTGTTTTATCTAATATTTTCCCCCGTGCATTAGGTAACATCCAAAATCATCAGACGCTTCCTGTAGTCGAATAATATTTCTGACTACTTGACAGCTGGGGTGGGGGTAGAGCGATTTGCAACTTACGCGGGTGGCAGGCACGTGGTCGTGTGGTCGGTCTAGCATCAAATCACAACAGTAGCAAGAAACAAATCGCAATAAGAGCACAGAACAGTAGACACAGAATCGCGCAGATGATGGATAACCAAAGACGTAGTGACGCTCATCAGTTTGCAGTTGCTTCGCGCTGTAACATTTCATTTTTTCTTAATAAGTATCGGCAACTCTGCAGTGACGTCAGCTGAATTTGAAGCCTCTCATTGGATAACGCTCTCTTCCCAGTCTGCCGCCAGCTGTCAAGTACACTGCGATTTTTCCATAGGTCCCTCTCAAGGCCTATCTTCACGATGGAATATATCACGGCATTTCGCGTCTTTTGTCGGTCGTGCCGTTAGATGTCACATGATTGCGACCGTATCAAGCACTGCTTCATCATGCGACATCTAGGAATACGACCGAGAAAGAAGCGAAGTGCCACGATATATTCCATCGAGAAGACGGGTCTTGATTTGCAGCTATTGAAAAATCGCAGTAAAGTCAGAAATATACTCTGTCTTTGGTTAACCGCCATGTGGCTGGTTGGCAGTCCAGAAGCACCTAGCCACTTCTTGTGAGACTGGTCCTGGGTAAATGTACCTAGGGTCGTTTGTCATTGCTTTCAGTTGGGGCGCTAGTGCGCCAATTTTGACGTTTGATTCGAATACCAGGTAGCGCAAGCCTAGATCCAATATCCGCATTCTTGTCCAGCAGTTCTAACCGAAACACTGGTTGGCGCTAAATTGATAGAGGATTTAATTTTGCCAGGATCGGCCAAGTGCCTTTTGGATCTATTTTACATGCCAACAAGCGTCCGTCGATTGCAGGTTCAGAAATAGAATTCGAACAACACCCGCCTTAGAGCTCTTGGAGTTCCCGCTCTCGAGCTCCTCACAAGCGCTCGCCGCCCCTCGCGGCCATTTCTCAAGTTGTCATCACACAACAAGTCCAATCCAGAATGCGACATAAATATTCATTCCATGCATTGAGAATAAAATTTGCAAACATAGAACATGACCAGAGGAACCATAGTGGGACACCTCCTCAATGTATAGTGTGTATATTTAGAATTAGTAAGTAATAAAAATTGCATATGAAAAGTTTAGATTACTATCTATTTACCTTCAGAAAAATTGAATAAATAAAAATATGAGAGGAGAAAAGCAAATGAGGAGTTTATGTCAGAATCGCGTTGGTAAATAAGTTGTTTCTCCCATCTCTCTTTGTACGATGTTGTAGTTGTGTCAGAGAAGAAGGAAGTGCACTACATGCATTGTAGTATTGAAATACTTAAAAATGTATATTGTTAGTTAAAATGTATGCAAATGTTGCAAACATCGTTTTTATTCTGTGGGCTCGACATTGCTGCCTTTGAGGTGTATTAACATACACACGTACATCACGTTTCGGTTTCGTCATTCCTAACCATTGTAGTCATGAGAATAACCGTAGCGGTGAGGTATTTCATTTTTTCTCCTTTTCTCCTTAATTCTTTAGTGCGTTTAAGATTTTGAGGTGATGAGTTTTGAGATGAAGAATGAATTTCATTTCATGTTTTATTACAGTATCGACCGTAATTTATGAATGAAGCCCTGTACCGTTGGCACTGCCCGCTCCCGGATCGGGCGCCTTGCGCTGCTGCGCGGTGGCCACTCAGCGCTTCGGAATTTCCCCACTCGCATTCCCGATCCCTTCGCTCACGCTCGCCTCCGCCGGCGACCGCACGGAGGGGCTTTTTCAGTCCAGTCCAATTTGCAAGTGTAACTGATGCTCAAAAAAACACATCCTTAGTCGTAATATTAACTAAATCGTTTGCTTCAATATTGAAAAAATGTATGTTTTTACGTTTAAGACTGAAAACCATTATTACCGATTTCACAAGTAAAAACTGATTTAAAGTCTAAGTCTTAGTTTCTAAACTGAAAATAGAAATTAACTTTCACACATACTGTACCTGATGGGAAGAAAATTGAAGGCATACTTGCATTAAATGGCGAAAGAACTGCAAAATAATATTTAAAACACATTCGACTTAATTTTATGTGTCCACATAATATCAGGTAAGCATTCATGCAGCTTAAAAGAATTGACTTCGCCTGATTCACTCTGCATCGCTATTTTCCGATGCACGCAGAAGTTGAAAGAAAAAGAAGCAGCCGCCCTCCGCGGGAGAGGTGGCGGTGGTTTCTTCAGGAACTCGAAAAAAATTCAAAAACAATGAAATAGTTTCGATTTTTTACTGAAAAATTCAAATATTGGATTGTGTTATTCCATGTATTCTCAAACGACGTGTACCGACTAAATTCGCATTCTCAGAGCGTCAATATTTATGACATCGATGACAGCAAGGCACCAAGGAAGGGGTTGCCCGCCAATAAATATTTTCCAATCCTGTGTTACGTAATGGTCAACGATTTTGTATTCTGGGCAAGTCAAGAGCATGTATTCTATTCTACGTTAATGCTGACTTCGTGAAGGTTCTTTCTACTAAAATATTTATTTTATTGCAGTTACAGGCAAGTTTTTTGTTTGTGGTTCTTGAGTAGTTCTTTCTGTGCAGTTCAGCGGCATTTTTGCTCCTGCAGGCCTGTAGTTGTACCTAATAAATAAGGAAAATGTTTATGTATATAAATGTTCAAATGTATATGTAGGAAGTTAACATCCATATAGGTATCTTTCAGTCAGTCAATTCAACGATTTGTTGAATGGCTATGTTGTATGATTGAGAATATTGTATTGAAACTTCTGTTATAAAAATAATTTAGGATGTTTTGGAAAAAAATCACAATTTAATTCAAAATAATGCGAATACTAGTAACGTTTGAAAATACATCTCGTGCCATTATCTAAAATACGATTACTGACCAATATCCTACAAGAAGAACGAAATCTGTATAATGAGTGTAGTAAAGTTACAGTGAAGTGTCGAAAAATAATTTCGAAAATCAGAAGTTAAAATGAAAATTGGACAATTTCTATTTATTGGAAAATTAGAAATTTCACCCAATTCGCAAATTGATTGGAGAACATCCATCATTGGAGAACATTCATTACATGATTTACGAGCTAATATTGTTCACAGGTGGACGGGAATAAAGATCGAAGTTCGGATAGATCTTTTTGAAAAAAAACAGCTGTTTTTCAGCATCAAAAATTCCCAAAACAAGTATAACCGTCAAATTTTGAGATTTTTGTTTACAAGATTACATAACTTGGTCTACATGACTTATCATAGTAGAAAAGTTGCAAACAGATAATTGGAAGAGAACTTAGGAACTGGGGGCTAGCGTACGACGAAGAGAGAGGTAATTTGGAAGTTAAGATTTCGAATACGGATATGTCAATAGTAACTTTGTTAATAATATCAAATGTTTTCAGTGAAGTGTTACTGTTCCTCCTCTTGTCTGATTGAATATTTGATTGAATTGATTTTGAATACTTTTGTTTCGTAAAAAAGTGACAGTAACCCCCATCACAATCATGTTTTTTCTTTGGTTCATTTTCCGTTGTTCCAATGAGTAAACGTTGAGATGTTTGCTTGTGGACATGAATATAACTGCGGTATGCGCACATTTTGTTGCGGTCTCTTTTTTTTTGTTAGAGGAGTAGGATCAGAGAGGAAATAATTTTTATGAATACATTAAAATAAAATCAGTAGTTCGTTTACCGACAAATACGTGTTCTATTAATCAAGAGCGAGCATTACTAGTTTTCAAGTGTCGCCAACAACGCTTGTTGCTTTTATCATAGTTGTTCAACTATATACGAGTAGTAAACGTTTCGAGTAGAAATTGTGGATTTCAAGTAGAGGTGGTCATATTATACTTCTCATCTATTCCTCGCATACAATTTTTAGTACAGGAAGAAAAATACTTGTTTGTAACCAATATACTTCTTTATGCTGCGTACAAGCAGTTAGTAAAAAAACGGCCCAAACAGGTATTCAGTTTGCTGTAGCATCATGAACGTTTATTACTTAACTGCACACTCGATTCACTTCATCAGAAACCAGTTCAATCTAATATTTTCATCAGACATGTTCATTCATATCCTCTGATTAAAACGTAGTGGCCCTTAAAGGTCACGAACTGGAAGGAGAAGCGGACGCTGTCACCTAATCGGGAGCTTCGTTGCAAGGTGAATTTTTGTTAATAAATCTCTCGATTGGATGACAGAGTCCGCTTCTCTTCCTGCTCGTGACCATTAAGGGCCACTACGTTTAAATCGGAGTATACCACGCTATCGTTGATGAGAGTTTTAGGCTAGCGACACACGAGCAGCGCAAAATGTATATCGTTACTGTCCGTCAATTTTGTTGGTTGATAGGTCACATGGGCACGATCATCGTTACCTAACGGATGTTTGCCCTAAAGCTTTGCATTGGCTACAGTGGGTGCCACGCAGTTTTCGATTGTATGCTGCATTGAACTGAAACTTATAAAAGAAAAGATAAGGAGATGGTGAGTTCGTCTCATTAATAGTGAGCATCTTTTGAAGGGAACTTTTTACACCTTCTTTCAGAAATTATGCAACGTCGGTAGAATTTTTAAAAAATTTTTCGCAATGTACGAGCCTTCGTTTATAGAATTGCTCTCAAAATTATATGAACGTATTAAAAAGCATGATACCAATGTGAGGTATGCTACATCACCAAACAAATACATATACATTTCATTGATAATTTTAATCTTTCAATGTCGAATCTATTCTTTTAAAACGAATGGATAAAGTATACCGCTCGTTCAACGCGGTTCAACGTATGTGTAACGTACGTCGCTAGTCGGGCCTAAGAAGCTACAACGTCCGTCAAGAACAACGAACGAAGGGTAAACGCAAGTTGGATGCTACGCGACGGGCGTGACAGCGGCGCACTAATGTGCCACGGCCCATAAACTTCCCTGCTGCGCTGTCCCAACGGACGCCCGAGAACAGGATAATCCAACTTAGAAGGGCTTATGGGCCACATATCAAATTCTCGATAAGCCGCGGGCTGGACCGTAAATGACGATGGTTCTTACCCTAACAACTGAGATTATATTGAAACAAAAATATATTAGATACGACTTTTATTCAACATACTTAATGATTAATGCACATACAACGAGAACATTAATATATCATAAAATACAAATAAAATGAATTGTGCAATTGTATTATATTTGGTTGGTATAATGAAATGTTTGAAAGCAGTGGTGGGCCGCCAGCTGGAAACCCTGCCCTGGAACGTCCGTCGTTTGACGCTCGTGTGTGTGTTGCAGGCGCGCGGATGCCGTCCAAGGAGGCGGAGTGCGCGGGCGAGGCGTGGGGGGCGCTGGTGGTGGGGCCGGGCGGCGCGCGCTGCTCGGCGGCGCTGCTGGGCGGGGCGGCGGGGGCGGGGGAGGAGGGCGGCGGCGAGCGCTGGGCGCTGACGTCGGGCGCCGCGCTGGGGCCCGCGCTGCTGCGCCGCCTGGCGCCGCACGAGCTGCCCGCGGGCCGCCTGCTGCTGCCGCCCGCCGCGCGCCGCCCGCTGCCGCGCTTCTCGCTGCTCGCCGACCGCGCGCACCCACACGGGTGAGCGCCTCCTCCTCCTCCTCCTCCTACTCCTCTCTCCCTCCTCCTCCACCTCCTCCTCCCCCTCCTCCTCCGCCTTCTCTCTCCCTCCTCCTCCACCTCCTCCTCCCCCTCCTCCTTCTCTCTCCCTCCGCCTCCTCCTACTCCTCCGCCTCCTCCTCCACCTTCTCCTTCCTCCTCCACCTCCTCCACCTCCTCCTCCTTCCTCCTCCACCTCCTCCCCCTCCTCCCTCCTCCACCTCCCCCTCCTCCCCCCTCCTTCTCCTCCACCTCCTCCTCCTCCTTCTCCTTCTCCTCCTCCCCTCCTTCTCCTCCACCTCCTCCCCCTCCTTCTCCTCCTTCTCCTCCCCCTCCTTTTCCTCCACCTCCTCCTCCTCCTCCTCCAGCACCCCCTCCTTCTCCTCCACCTCCTCCTCTTTCTGGTTGAGGTAGCCCAACGCATCGGACGGCATTGCTGTGCCTCGCATCGGGAGGTCCTGGGGTTCCAGGCCCGACGGTAGCAGCGTTTTCCACATTACCAACAAAGCTAGAGGACGATTATTATTATGGACTGATTAATGAGTGTAGATCATTAAACAACACCATTTTAAACTGTCAACGTTTCGGCTTTTATTAAGCCTTCATCAGGGTCTTTTTTCCGGATCTCTCGAGTCTAACCACGATTCTCGCATCTCATCTTCCTTCTTACACTTCATGGCTTTCACTACACATCCATTTCTTCCACCGCGCCACCTTGTAACTGTTCACCTCATCCTTACAAGGAGAATCGTGGTTAAACCCGAGAGATCCGGAAAAAATGCCCCGATGAAGGCTTAATAAAAGCCGAAACGTTGACAGTTTTAAATTGTTGTTGTTTAATGACCTACACTCAATAATCGGTCCATAATATTAATCAACAGAGGTCAAGAAATCAGAGTGCGATTATTGTAACTGTCTCTCAGACCCCTACGGCCACGATGGAACCACATGGCATTTCGCGTCTTTCTCCCTCGTGCCGCTACAAGTTGCATGATCGCTAGCACATCTTGATGCGGTCGCCATCATGCGATATCTAGCGGCACGACTGGGAATGACGCGAAATACCGTCCGAAATTCCATCGTGCAGACAGACCTTGAGAGGCAGAGTTAGAAAAATCACACTAAAGGTCCAATTCAGTCACTGTCTCGGGGAGAGTTCTAGCGGCCCGCTGGTCTGATCAATACTTTTCCGTGGTTTCTCCGATCAATACCTGGCGAATGCCGGAGCAGTACCCTAGCAAACGGGCCACAAACCGCTCGCGATTTTCCTTTCCTCTTCCTTGTTCTATTCTCTCCCCTTACATCACACACACACTAACAAGTACTACACTACCACACATGCCGGGGAGACCAGACGGGAGCTTAGAGTTTGTCCGGCAGGGGCGGTGCTCCACTGTTGGTTGGGGAAAAGAATCACAAGACAACATGTAGGTCAGCGCCGGATCTCGCCATCCAGCTAGGAAAGATCACCACCACCTTCCAAGATAAAACATGCTCTGCACTTAATGGACTAATAATCTTAGCAGTTAACCCGCCCGGAAACTAATCGATTAATCAATACTCCTTCTTCTTCTGTTGGCACTCCGGCTCTCCTAGTTCAGTCTCAGCAGCATTACTTTAATATCCTATTATCTTCTATCTCCTCTTTTTGTTCGCCACATTTTAACTCCCAGACTTCTCAAACCTTTCTCCATTTCATCCTTCCATTTTAATCTAGACCACCCTCTACCTCTCCCCTCGCCCATCTTCTCTTAAGATCTAACTGCTCTCTTTTCATTCTTTCATTGACTCGGATTATGTGTCCTATCTCAGACTTTTTACCTTAATGTACTATTTTAGGGTATTTTAATAATTCTTCCAGTTCTGCATTAGTTCGTCTTCTCCATATTTCATTTTCTTTGATCGCGCCAATTTTTCTACGCAGTTTTTTCTTTCTTAGACAGCGAGCGTTCGCTGTTTCCTTCCAGGGTCCAAGTCCCACTGCCGTTCAACACGAATGGCATAATGATGATGCTGTATACTTTAAAATTAGCGGCCTTTGAGATTATTCGTGTTAAAAAATGGTTGAGTCTAACATAACATCCACAAGTATTACCTGCCGCTATACGCCGAAGCAAATCAACCTACTTTAAACTATTGCAACAAAATCACTCTGAATAGGGGTGCGCATCTTACACCAATATAGAGGACTCAGTTTCTTCAATTTCAGGTGGAAGTGAAAATCTCGAGTTACAATTATCTTTCTATTAAGTTTCTAGTTGCACATAAATTATAGGAAAATTTGGAACTTGTTAACACAATAGAACAGATCCGCTTTCTTTTGGGACGCTTCTAGTTACGGATGTCCATAACCGATTAAACGCAATAGCCTTGCTTCGTTCATTTAATTAATATTTTCATTTTTCCGTACACTCTTGGAGGCGAAAGAACTTTTTCTTGGCAGAGCTCTCACTATATTTGCAAGCGCTTCGGCATGATGTTGGTGACGTGGCGGAGATGGAGGAGACACCGCATGCTGCATCGGGCAGATGGAACTTTGTCACCGTGCCCCTGGACTCGAAAGCACGCCGTTTACGCTAGCAAGAAGAGAAGGAAAAACTGTAAACAGTTTTTAGACACCACTGTTCACGAGGGTATCGAACATCGATTCAATCCTCAGAGGAAAGTAAAAAGCACACAAAAGTTAGACGGTATTTCAAAAAAGAAAAAAAAATCAAGATATTCAGAATTTTATCCGGATATTGACTTGTAGAAGCGATTTGAAGAAAACATATTATTTTTGAGTATATAAAAGTTCCAAATTATTATAGACAGTCTTAATTATAACATATTTATATTATTATATATATATATTATTATATTAGATAATATATATATATATATATATATTATTATGTATATTAGTTATAACATAACGTATAACATAATTAAGACTGTCTATAATTATTTGGAACTTTTATATGCTCAACAATTCAAAAGAGACAGTCTATGGTTCAATTTAAAACTTATTATTTATTCTCATATAATTACATTATTTTCCAATGCTTTCAGGGTGACTTTTGTACAATTTTACATTATCTAAATCTCTCTGCACTCGTTTTCCCGATATATTCTGAGAATTAATATCCTCATTGATGTTGATTGTTTAGTTATTAAGAATTTTTGAACATCATATCTCTAATGTAACTCATAGGTTTGAAATTATGAGCTGTTTTAGGACAATTTATTTTACTCAATATTTGTACTTTCTTGGCCTTAATATATCTATCTATCTATCTATCTATATATAGATAGATAGATAGATAGATAGATAGATAGATATGATATTAACAATCTCATGTAAGTAAATTTACAATGTTAAACTAATGGGGTAATTCTTCATTTGCTTCAATTCGGCATATATTCCCCAGAGAATATTAAGATCAATTGGAAGGTAATTTCTCTAAAATCACGGTTGAGGAAAATTGCTTTTGTACTTTTTACAAAGACACGTGAGCTGTTACTGTATTCATTTATCATCTGTTTACCGCTTTCACTTTATACTGCTCGAAGCATAGTCATGTGTTTAGCTGACACATTGCTTTTCGCCAAGTATATTTATTTCTTCAAGACTGTCTTCGGTAATTTACACGAGCCGAATTCCTCTCTTTTACAAACTCAAATTCTACTTTGCCTTTTTGTAACAGCATTACCTACCTGTTAATCACTTCTTCCATGAATTCTTGTTACTCACGTGCATTCCGATGTCCGTTTGTCCCGGAGCTCGTGTAGGTGAGAGTCAACTGCCCCCTCCCCATTCATTTCAAGGAAAGCTGACCTCAACAACTGGGTCTAACGACAGTCGAGTAACGAAAAAAGATCAAAATACGCAAACGATTTTATAGCTCTAGTAAATGTTATTTAATTTCATATTAATTTAATGCCAACAATTAAGTGTTTTTAATGTTTTATGGTGCCCTAGAGTACAATACTTTAGCATCTTACCAATCTTTGTAATTTTCGTGGAAGAAATGATTTGTTAAAAAATGGTCATTCTTTGTGGAATGCACGTTCTTTCTTCTTTCTATATTTAGAATTTTAATGAGATTTCTTTTAAATTAGATGGAAAATATTTGAAATTCTCTGTGGGCGTTATTTTCATCTTACTGCACGCTGAAAATGCAAATGCCCCTATTACATTTTAAATATTTCATTACTGCCTTTCATTTGACGTTCAGGTGCTCCTTTCCTACTGGACAGTTAGCGGTGAAGTTGTAGACTTCATTATGAGAGTGTTTCACTAAAACTGAATAATCCAAGAAAGAAAGGTACATGAACAAACATTGTCCATCACCCCTATAAGGGAAAAAAACAACTATCCGCAACATTTCGTACATGATAACTTTGCCGTAGCTGGTTGTGAATGCAAGGCACACGCCAATAATTCAATGATCCAAAATTGGACAAATGTCAATCCTTTTTGACTAAATCGTATTAGATAATATTTTTCATCATTACTTGCAACATAAATACCTCTACTGATGATGCAAATTACCATCAACTTAACAGATGTTCATAATCACTGGATTATTGTTGAATCGCATAAATGTGTTTTCACGTATATAGATACACCATTCAATCCCATCCAGATCTTCACTTCTTCCCACAGTAGATACATTAAAATTGTTTTTCTCTTTTTTTATCGAGTAACCCTCTTTATAGGTTTGAAATGGAAAGGGTTACAAACAACTCAACTTGGAAAAAAAGAAGTTTAAAATATATAACTCAAAAAGCACCGGGGACTTGGAAATAAAGTAACTCAACATAAACCAATTTTATACCTGAGAAGGAATCCCTACTGGGAACCTCGTTTTTATGGATTTTAGGCTCAGCGCAGAAGTGTGATGGGGAGCAGGAGTAAACTTAGGATTAAGTGTTTATGATGGTCTGAATTGATTATAGGGAGGCGTGATGTAATTCAAATGGGATCACTACTGGATTTTACCAAGTTATAGAGTCTGGCACCTGGAACCAGGTTTAGGTTGTTGAAATTTTTTCGTGTTGAAATGTGCTGAGTATCGATTCAATTCTCTGAAAATGTTTCCAAATAAAATCCAGAGCTCAAATACGTGTCTCCATCATTACGTACGAGACACAGAACGTGTCTCCATCATCATGTACGTGTAAAAATTGGTAGGTACAATTGGCAGCTTTTATATTTATTGATTAACATTACTTGTATCAAATGAATTATAAACTTAAAATTACAATACTTACTGTGTATAAATCTCATTTATATTTTCATATATCAGTGCAATTTAAAATATTTTAAAATAATAAAAATCAAAGCTGGCAATTGTACCAACCAGTTTGTACCAGTACCTGATGATATAGATACATTTCAGTCCCGAAACGTAGAACAAATGAAATAAAACGAAAAAAACGAAAGTGATTGTCTAAAAATGGATTTGGAAACTTTTATCAATAAACTATTTGTTGTTAAAGAGAACTCTTTATCATGTTTTCTTAAAAAAATCTGAAGAACTGGCTGACACAGGTTCAAATGCAACAGAGAAGACACTTGGGACACCTGAGAAAGTTAGGGGCGAACGCAAAATTAGTGGGAAATCTGCGAGTTCGGAAAAGGGAACAAGATTTTGACGTATTCTCCAAGTAATGCTTTGCATCGGACTTCTGCTTACACTGGAGGAAGTATTGCGACGCTACAAAGAATGAAGATTAAAAAGAGAGAAGAATTATTATTCTTGAATTACCCAGAAAAGCCTGACAAAAAAGTTACATTCAAGGAGACCAATTTATTACTCTCTATGTAATTACTATATTTTTACCAGCTTTCCGTAGGTATTCGAGTTAAAGGTTGATTTGTAGTAAAATATTTTTTCTTGCTAGTTACTGTTTTGGCTGACACTGTTAATAATAAGTAAATTATTATAATAAAACAAGATTCATCCCTTCAGGCAATCGAAGTCAGTATGTTTCCCAGTGTAAGAAATTTGACTGCATTGTCATGTAGGTTTGGATTGGATTTTCCAGAGGTTGGCATTGCTTCAAAAACTTTTAAGAGGCCAATTGTATAACTATTATCCCAACTCTACCCGCATTTCTCCAAACCATCGGGCACAAAAATGCACTGTTATTTTCCAATATTGCTAAGTAATCTTCAGTAGGCGGCAGCTTTTTATTATTATTATTATTATTATTATTATTATTATTATTATTATTATTATTATTATTATTATTTCCCATTTTTCACACTTTCTCTGCTTTAGCAGGGAAAACTTTTACCTGTCCAATTGATGTTATAGGACTAGGCTCGGACTGCGCAGGAAGGAAATTCATCCTGACCTACATGAATATCACTCATTTAAAAAGTTTCTAACAATATGACATGTTTGAAGGAGGGTGGCTTTTTGGGCTTGGTCAAATATATTTTTGATATCTAATTTCTCCAGATTTCTTTTAAAGTTCCTGGTAACAACTCCTTCAGCTGATATAACCATGGGGAAATGGGAGACCTCGTGCAACTTCCAAATGTTTTTTAATTCAATTTTTCCGCTTCGGATTTCCACAAGTTATTATTATTATTATTACTATTATTATTATTATTATTATTATTATTATTTAAGATCTAGAGACTTGTGCACCCATTTTTCGCCAAATATCCAGGACACCAACGCGTCACGTGTTCGCAGTTGGCCAAGGCGACGTCCGGGGCACGGAGCGTGCTTTATGGGACCACTTCCTTGTGGAGTTTTGCATTACATTTTGTCAAGTCGCCAGCGCCAGCCCCATTCCTCCGCTGACCACTCTGGGAGCCTGGCGTTCCAATTATTTCGACCGGGAGAGATGGCTCAGTGCATCAACTAATGTCACTGCAGTCCCTTTGACCGGGAGGGCCTAGGTTCCACTCCCGACGGCGGCAGGATTTTTTGTCACTAGCTTGCCAGCTGGGTCGAATTCAGTCACTGTCTGGAGGAGAATTCTAGCGGCCGGCTGCTCTGATCGGTAGTTTTTTGTGGTTTCTCCGATCAACACTAGGCAAATGCCGGAGCAGTACCCTAACAAACGGACCACGGGCGATCTTTCCTTCCTCTTACTTGCCCTATCCTCACCCCTTGCGTACAAACACTTACACTAACATACACTACATATCACACGTGCCGGGAGACCGGTCGGGAGTTGAAAACTTGTCTCGGCTGGGTCGGTGCCTCGCTGATGGGAGATACCCGGTTGGGGATGGTAGGTCGGCCGCGGATCTCGCCATCGAATGGTGAAAGATCACCGCCACCTCCCGATGAAAAAACACACACTACACTTACGGGACGTTGACGCGCTTGGAATTATGATCTCAATCAATCTATCCAATTATTTCGCATAAATTTTTTTGTGAAACTCTACTAGGAGCTCCGACGTATATTTTATTATAAGAATTACTATTAAATTATGTACTTGAAAGTTTTCAGAAATATTTACATTTCTATTAATAACTAATATCTTACTCACGCGCCTGGTGACGTTGATACAGTTTCTGGAAGAGATTTAGAAAAGCGTCGGCGGAAATACCCTGCACGGTTTCTCCTGTGCAAGTAAGAACGAAGAGAAACGTCCCATCATCTTCACTCTGTTGACCAAGGCGCTGAAAACGGTGTTTCGTTTGTCACGTTGGTGTTGCGTCAAGGTTCACAGAACACTGTGTATGTATACGATGGCTCATTCTTACGACTGCTCCGAGGTCATGTACCTATCGGGACCGCGCGGCACGTACGAATGTCGAAACTTGTGCAATCTTGAGTCCAGTTCGTTCGGTGGACAATCACTGTCGAAATTTCATTTTCCAAATCGTCGTCCCCCTTTCTTTCCGCAATGAAATAATGGAATGCGATCAAAGGCTTCGTCGCCGTTGGTTCACGGCGGAGGTTCAGCATTGCCGTTGCTCTGCTGCGTCGCTGACCCGGAGAGCCCAGGGTTCAAGACCCGCCACCGGCGAGTTTTCTACACTTACTGCGCTGCTAGGTCGATTTTTACATGTGCCTGAAGGAGAATTATAGCTGTCGACTGCTCTGGTTGTACATTTTCCGTGGTTTCTTCAATCAACACCAGGCGAATGCCAGGGCAGTATCGTAACACGTGAGTCACGGACCTCGCGTGCTCTTTCCTTCCTAATCCTTGTCCCCCCTATCCTCCTACACTCACACACTTACGCACACATACGCACTTACACATGCACGCACCACACTATCGTAAATGTTGGGAGACGAGCTTAGAGTTGGTGTCGACTGGTGCGGCGCCTCGATAGGGGCGAAACCTGGAGGACGAACACAAAGTTATGCGTAACACGGCGGCGATTCTCGCTTCGTAGCGGGGGAGGGACGCCACCACAACCTTCAGGAGGATTGATTCATTCCCAACAGCTATGGTAATTAGTCCCGTAAGCATAGTGGGTGTTTAGTGTTAAAATGTGACACCAATCTTCCCCCGCCGGATGGCTTCTTCCGGCGCCGACTAGCGGAATTTTCCCCAACCAGGTATCTCCCACTAACGAGTTACCGCCTCCCCCGGGACGAACTCTGAAGCTCCCGACCGGCCTCCAGGCATGCGTGGAAGTGTAGTGCACGTACGTGTGTGTAAGGAAGGGGAAAGGACAGGACGAGGAAGGTGAAGGAAAGACGGCGCGCGTTCTGTCCCCTGTCTGTTAGGGTATTCCTTGGGGCGTTTCGCCTGGTGTTGATCGGAGCCACACGCCCTACACTTACGCGACTAGTGGACACAGTAGGTGGCAACACTAAAGGCCCCTTCACACTTCACTCAGCAGCGCGACCGAGTGGCGCGACTGAGAGCAAAGCGTTGGTTCAAATGGAGGTCTTCACACGAGTGTCCGAGTCGCGCTGCAGTGGCTCTCGGTGGCGGACCCTCGCTACGATCAGCCCGGGTGGGACACCGATAACGCGCCGCGCCGCGCCGCTTGCAAAGCGTTGGTTGAAGTGGTGTTCTTCCCACTGGGAGGCTCGCCGCGGCGGATTTCCCGGAAGTGAGAGACAAGATTCTGCTGAGGTCCCTTTGTTGGCCGAGGGCGACGGTTCGGCGAAACGTATCCCCGCCGAAACTTCCCCCTCCAACCGCATGTCCCGGGAGAGATGGCTCAGTGCATCAATTGATGGCACTGCAGTTCCTCTAGCCGGGAAGTCCTAAGTTCCAGTCCCGACGGCGGCAGTATTTTCAACACTGGCTTGTCAGCTTGGTCGAATTCAGTCGCTGTCGGGAGGAGAATTCTAGCGGCCGGCTGCTCTGGTCGGTAGTTTTCCGTGGTTTCTCCGATCAACGCCAAGCGAATGCCTGAGCAATACCCTAACGTACGAACCATGGACCGCGCTCGATCTTTCCTTCCTCTTCCTTGTCCTATCCTCAGCCCGTACTTACACACTTAAACTAACATGCACTCCACTACCACGCATGCCGGGAGACCGGTCGGGAGCAAAGAACTTGTCCTGGCTGGGGCGGTGCCCCGCCGGTGGGAGATACTTGGTTGGAGGAAAACCCCGCTAGTCAACGCTAGGTCGGCGCCGGATCTCATCATCCAATGAGATCGAGATCACCGCCTTCCCAAGAAAAACATACCCTACGGGACGAATAACCTCTGTAGTTGTCGCGTGGCGGTGGGCGCGTGGGAAGTCGCCTACGGGAGCGCGCGCGTGAAGGCGCGTGAGGGGGCTCTGACGAGAGGTGCGGCGTGTCGGCAGGGCGGCGGAGGCGCCGGCGGCGCTGGCGGGGCTGTGGCGCTGCGCGTGTGAAGTGGCGTGGAGGCCTGATTGAGGGTGTGTCGGCAGGGCGGCGGAGGCGCCGGCGGCGCTGGCGGGGCTGTGGCGGTGCGCGTGTGAAGTGGCGTGGGGGGGGGGGCCTGATTGAGGGTGTGTCGGCAGGGCGGCGGAGGCGCCGGCGGCGCTGGCGGGGCTGTGGCGCTGCGCGTGTGAAGGGGCGTGGAGGCCTGATTGAGGGTGTGTCGGCAGGGCGGCGGAGGCGCCGGCGGCGCTGGCGGGGCTGTGGCGGTGCGCGTGTGAAGTGGCGTGGGGGGGGCCTGATTGAGGGTGTGTCGGCAGGGCGGCGGAGGCGCCGGCGGCGCTGGCGGGGCTGTGGCGGTGCGCGTGTGAAGTGGCGTGGGGGGGGGCTGATTGAGGGTGTGTCGGCAGGGCGGCGGAGGCGCCGGCGGCGCTGGCGGGGCTGTGGCGCTGCGCGTGTGAAGGGGCGTGGAGGCCTGATTGAGGGTGTGTCGGCAGGGCGGCGGAGGCGCCGGCGGCGCTGGCGGGGCTGTGGCGCTGCGCGTGTGAAGGGGCGTGGAGGCCTGATTGAGGGTGTGTCGGCAGGGCGGCGGAGGCGCCGGCGGCGCTGGCGGGGCTGTGGCGGTGCGCGTGTGAAGTGGCGTGGGGGGGGGCCTGATTGAGGGTGTGTCGGCAGGGCGGCGGAGGCGCCGGCGGCGCTGGCGAGGCTGTGGCGGTGCGCGTGTGAAGTGGCGTGGGGGGGGCCTGATTGAGGGTGTGTCGGCAGGGCGGCGGAGGCGCCGGCGGCGCTGGCGGGGCTGTGGCGCTGCGCGTGTGAAGGGGCGTGGAGGCCTGATTGAGGGTGTGTCGGCAGGGCGGCGGAGGCGCCGGCGGCGCTGGCGGGGCTGTGGCGGTGCGCGTGTGAAGTGGCGTGGGGGGGCCTGATTGAGGGTGTGTCGGCAGGGCGGCGGAGGCGCCGGCGGCGCTGGCGGGGCTGTGGCGCTGCGCGTGTGAAGGGGCGTGGAGGCCTGATTGAGGGTGTGTCGGCAGGGCGGCGGAGGCGCCGGCGGCGCTGGCGGGGCTGTGGCGCTGCGCGTGTGAAGGGGCGTGGAGGCCTGATTGAGGGTGTGTCGGCAGGGCGGCGGAGGCGCCGGCGGCGCTGGCGGGGCTGTGGCGCTGCGCGTGTGAAGGGGCGTGGAGGCCTGATTGAGGGTGTGTCGGCAGGGCGGCGGAGGCGCCGGCGGCGCTGGCGGGGCTGTGGCGCTGCGCGTGTGAAGGGGCGTGGAGGCCTGATTGAGGGTGTGTCGGCAGGGGCGGCGGAGGCGCCGGCGGCGCTGGCGGGGCTGTGGCGCTGCGCGTGTGAAGGGGCGTGGAGGCCTGATTGAGGGTGTGTCGGCAGGGCGGCGGAGGCGCCGGCGGCGCTGGCGGGACTGTGGCGGTGCGCGTGTGAAGTGGCGTGGGGGGGGCCTGATTGAGGGTGTGTCGGCAGGGCGGCGGAGGCGCCGGCGGCGCTGGCGGGGCTGTGGCGGTGCGCGTGTGAAGGGGCGTGGGGCCTGATTGAGGGTGTGTCGGCAGGGCGGCGGAGGCGCCGGCGGCGCTGGCGGGGCTGTGGCGGTGCGCGTGTGAAGTGGCGTGGGGGGGGCCTGATTGAGGGTGTGTCGGCAGGGCGGCGGAGGCGCCGGCGGCGCTGGCGGGGCTGTGGCGGTGCGCGTGTGAAGGGGCGTGGGGGCCTGATTGAGGGTGTGTCGGCAGGGCGGCGGAGGCGCCGGCGGCGCTGGCGGGGCTGTGGCGGTGCGCGTGTGAAGTGGCGTGGGGGGGGCCTGATTGAGGGTGTGTCGGCAGGGCGGCGGAGGCGCCGGCGGCGCTGGGGGGCTGTGGCGGTGCGCGTGTGAAGGGGCGTGGGGGCCTGATTGAGGTTGTGTCGGCAGGGCGGCGGAGGCGCCGGCGTCGCTGGCGGGGCTGTGGCGGTGCGCGTGTGAAGTGGCGTGGGGGGGCCTGATTGAGGGTTGTGTCGGCAGGGCGGCGGAGGCGCCGGCGGCGCTGGCGGGGCTGTGGCGCTGCGCGTGTGAAGGGCGTGGAGGCCTGATTGAGGGTGTGTCGGCAGGGCGGCGGAGGCGCCGGCGGCGCTGGCGGGGCTGTGGCGCTGCGCGTGTGAAGGGCGTGGGGGCCTGATTGAGGTGTGTCGGCAGGGCGGCGGAGGCGCCGGCGGCGCTGGCGGGGCTGTGGCGGTGCGCGTGTGAAGGGGCGTGGGGGCCTGATTGAGGGTGTGTCGGCAGGCGGCGGAGGCGCCGGCGGCGCTGGCGGGGCTGTGGCGCTGCGCGTGTGAAGGGGCGTGGAGGCCTGATTGAGGGTGTGTCGGCAGGGCGGCGGAGGCGCCGGCGGCGCTGGCGGGGCTGTGGCGCTGCGCGTGTGAAGGGGCGTGGAGGCCTGATTGAGGGTGTGTCGGCAGGGCGGCGGAGGCGCCGGCGGCGCTGGCGGGGCTGTGGCGCTGCGCGTGTGAAGGGGCGTGGAGGCCTGATTGAGGGTGTGTCGGCAGGGCGGCGGAGGGCGCCGGCGGCGCTGGCGGGGCTGTGGCGCTGCGCGTGTGAAGGGGCGTGGAGGCCTGATTGAGGGTGTGTCGGCAGGGCGGCGGAGGCGCCGGCGGCGCTGGCGGGACTGTGGCGGTGCGCGTGTGAAGTGGCGTGGGGGGGGCCTGATTGAGGGTGTGTCGGCAGGGCGGCGGAGGCGCCGGCGGCGCTGGCGGGGCTGTGGCGGTGCGCGTGTGAAGGGGGCGTGGGGCCTGATGAGGGTGTGTCGCAGGGCGGCGGAGGCGCCGGCGGCGCTGGCGGGGCTGTGGCGGTGCGCGTGTGAAGTGGCGTGGGGGGGCCTGATTGAGGGTGTGTCGGCAGGGCGGCGGAGGCGCCGGCGGCGCTGGCGGGGCTGTGGCGGTGCGCGTGTGAAGGGGCGTGGGGGCCTGATTGAGGGTGTGTCGGCAGGGCGGCGGAGGCGCCGGCGGCGCTGGCGGGGCTGTGGCGGTGCGCGTGTGAAGTGGCGTGGGGGGGGGCCTGATTGAGGGTGTGTCGGCAGGGCGGCGGAGGCGCCGGCGGCGCTGGGGGGCTGTGGCGGTGCGCGTGTGAAGGGGCGTGGGGGCCTGATTGAGGGTGTGTCGGCAGGGCGGCGGAGGCGCCGGCGGCGCTGGCGGGGCTGTGGCGGTGCGCGTGTGAAGTGGCGTGGGGGGGCCTGATTGAGGGTGTTGTCGGCAGGGCGGCGGAGGCGCCGGCGGCGCTGGCGGGGCTGTGGCGCTGCGCGTGTGAAGGGGCGTGGAGGCCTGATTGAGGGTGTGTCGGCAGGGCGGCGGAGGCGCCGGCGGCGCTGGCGGGGCTGTGGCGCTGCGCGTGTGAAGGGGCGTGGGGGCCTGATTGAGGGTGTGTCGGCAGGGCGGCGGAGGCGCCGGCGGCGCTGGCGGGGCTGTGGCGGTGCGCGTGTGAAGGGGCGTGGGGGCCTGATTGAGGGTGTGTCGGCAGGGCGGCGGAGGCGCCGGCGGCGCTGGCGGGGCTGTGGCGCTGCGCGTGTGAAGGGGCGTGGAGGCCTGATTGAGGGTGTGTCGGCAGGGCGGCGGAGGCGCCGGCGGCGCTGGCGGGGCTGTGGCGCTGCGCGTGTGAAGGGGCGTGGAGGCCTGATTGAGGGTGTGTCGGCAGGGCGGCGGAGGCGCCGGCGGCGCTGGCGGGGCTGTGGCGCTGCGCGTGTGAAGGGGCGTGGAGGCCTGATTGAGGGTGTGTCGGCAGGGCGGCGGAGGCGCCGGCGGCGCTGGCGGGGCTGTGGCGCTGCGCGTGTGAAGGGGCGTGGAGGCCTGATTGAGGGTGTGTCGGCAGGGCGGCGGAGGCGCCGGCGGCGCTGGCGGGGCTGTGGCGCTGCGCGTGTGAAGGGGCGTGGAGGCCTGATTGAGGGTGTGTCGGCAGGGCGGCGGAGGCGCCGGCGGCGCTGGCGGGACTGTGGCGGTGCGCGTGTGAAGTGGCGTGGGGGGGGCCTGATTGAGGGTGTGTCGCAGGGCGGCGGAGGCGCCGGCGGCGCTGGCGGGGCTGTGGCGGTGCGCGTGTGAAGGGGCGTGGGGGCCTGATTGAGGGTGTGTCGGCAGGGCGGCGGAGGCGCCGGCGGCGCTGGCGGGGCTGTGGCGGTGCGCGTGTGAAGTGGCGTGGGGGGGGCCTGATTGAGGGTGTGTCGGCAGGGCGGCGGAGGCGCCGGCGGCGCTGGCGGGGCTGTGGCGGTGCGCGTGTGAAGGGGCGTGGGGGCCTGATTGAGGGTGTGTCGGCAGGGCGGCGGAGGCGCCGGCGGCGCTGGCGGGGCTGTGGCGGTGCGCGTGTGAAGTGGCGTGGGGGGGCCTGATTGAGGGTGTGTCGGCAGGGCGGCGGAGGCGCCGGCGGCGCTGGGGGGGCTGTGGCGGTGCGCGTGTGAAGGGGCGTGGGGGCCTGATTGAGGGTGTGTCGGCAGGGCGGCGGAGGCGCCGGCGGCGCTGGCGGGGCTGTGGCGGTGCGCGTGTGAAGTGGCGTGGGGGGGGCCTGATTGAGGGTGTGTCGGCAGGGCGGCGGAGGCGCCGGCGGCGCTGGCGGGGCTGTGGCGCTGCGCGTGTGAAGGGGCGTGGAGGCCTGATTGAGGGTTGTGTCGGCAGGGCGGCGGAGGCGCCGGCGGCGCTGGCGGGGCTGTGGCGCTGCGCGTGTGAAGGGGCGTGGGGGCCTGATTGCGGGTGTGTCGGCAGGGCGGCGGAGGCGCCGGCGGCGCTGGCGGGGCTGTGGCGGTGCGCGTGTGAAGGGGCGTGGGGGCCTGATTGAGGGGTGTGTCGGCAGGGGTCGGCGGAGGCGCCGGCGGCGCTGGGCGGGGCTGTGGCGGTGCGCGTGTGAAGGGGCGTGGGGGCCTGATTGAGGGTGTGTCGGCAGGGCGGCGGAGGCGCCGGCGGCGCTGGCGGGGCTGTGGCGGTGCGCGTGTGAAGGGGCGTGGGGGCCTGATTGAGGGTGTGTCGGCAGGGCGGCGGAGGCGCCGGCGGCGCTGGCGGGGCTGGGCGGTGCGCGTGTGAAGGGGCGTGGAGGCCTGATTGAGGGGTGTGTCGGCAGGGCGCGGAGGCGCCGGCGGCGCTGGCGGGGCTGTGGCGGGGCCGGTGTGAAGGGGCGTGGAGGCCTGATTGAGGGTGTGTCGGCAGGGCGGCGGAGGCGCCTGGCTTGCGCTGGCGGGGCTGTGGCGCTGCGCGTGTGAAGGGGCGTGGGGGCCTGATTGAGGGTGTGTCGGCAGGGCGGCGGAGGCGCCGGCGGCGCTGGCGGGGCTGTGGCGGTGCGCGTGTGAAGGGGCGTGGGGGCCTGATTGAGGGTGTGTCGGCAGGGCGGCGGAGGCGCCGGCGGCGCTGGCGGGCTGTGGCGCTGCGCGCTGCTGTCGGCTGCGTTGAGGACCTGCTGGCGCAGTGGGCGCTGAGCGACGAGGAGGCCGCCGCGCCGACCACCCGCGCGCCGCGCTGCCCGTGCTCGCCGTGCTGCGCGTGGGCGCCGGCGCGCGAGACGCCCAACCCGAACACCTGCTCAAGTAAGGCACCACCACCACCCCCCTCACCGCTTCCTTCACTCCCCTCTCTCTTCCTCCCCTCTCTCCTCTCTCGCTCTCTCGATCCTCTTCTCTCCCTCTCCCCTTTTTTCCCTTTCTCCCCTTTCTCCTCTTTCTTCCCTCCCTCTTCTCTTTCTATCCTCTCTTTCTCTATTTCTCTCTCTCTCGAATCTCAAAATGGGTTGTCGCGAAAGGCAATTATCTGACCCACCGGAAACCTCCATATGTTCAGACAGATGCTCTACTGATCGGGCAATGGGGTCAATGTATATCATTCGTGACAGATTAACGATTTTAGCGATCTTATACAGATACAATTAAAATGAAGGTTGAAAATGAATTTATTTATTTTATTTTACGTCAAAAACAGCTAAAAACTGTGTGACATGCTACGGAAGACGTGTATTCTGCACGTTTTTTTACTTTTGGGAACCCTACCCTATGCCATACTACAAGTTGAATTCTGAATACCGAAACAAATAAGCGGTTTTGGTAAGAATTGTTAACAAAATTTTCGTTCCGAGGTAATGAAATCTATTTTCAACGGCAAATCATTATAGATTTTTGCTCTTAGCTCACATCATGTCCTTCGTGAAGGAATATACGTCAGGCTGTGACAACATGGCCAACGATAATTTGAATAACTATATTTCCCACTGAACTCTCATAGATAGTGAAATTACATTTATGTCCAGAGGCAAACCAAGGGGCCATCTCAGCTTTCACCCAAAGGATCAATACTTCTTACAGAGTTTTTAGAATTTTACAGTTCAAATAAAATGAGAAGACAAACACTTTGTTAGGTTACAATTCGTCTTGTTCAAGTACAAATCTTGGTTTGTCTTAAAAACAGTTGTTGCCACGATGATCTAAAATGCTTATGCAAGATGGTGTAAACTTCCGTACATCTTCATCTTTCATTTCGATTGTGTCTCTCACATTAACTAGTTCGTTAACAATGCTTCAAATAGCACTTTTACATTGTTATAAATCTAGATATATTGTTATGTCTAATAAACATTTTGTGTGTGTGTGTGATGTCTGTGATGTGTGAATCACGACTTAGGAGATTATCGAAAATAATAAAAAAATTCAAACAGTGATAAATTACGTAGTGGTATGACATTATTCCATAAGATTTTTCTAAAATGAAGATAAATAAAACCTACGGCCCATTACATAGAAAATGAGAGAAGGATGGGCACTGAGAAAGAGTCACCTATTGTGCGCCAAAGGACCAGCTGTGATCTGCATTGACATGTTCGACAAATTGAAAAGCAAGCGAGCAGCACAGGAAGACCAAAACTGAACTAACAACGTCGTAAAACAAAGTCAAAGGGAAAGATTGTGAATGGAAACGATTTCATTGATCATTCTTTTGAAGAGTAAGGTCACGCCAGCGCAGTTGTGCGTGACTGGGCGCGAACACGTTGACATTGGACTGGGACATCGGAAAATAGGGTTCGTTTTGAAGTCATTGCTGAACCACCCAATCGACGTCGAAGCCCGTGATTTGCAGCCTTCTGGATTTGCAATGCAAATGTGTCGCGTGATCTCAATCCCAACTCCTGTGGCAGCGGCTCAAGGCGACTCGCTCCCGAGCAACGCGCTCTAAGGTGCGTTGGACATTGGGCCGTGGAGAGGGAAAGATTCGTAAGTCTATCGTCTACAAAAGTCTGGGCGTATTGCTTTAAATCATTTATTTTGAGAAGAGCGGAAGTTGTGCTTTAAAATGCTTGTCATAAGCGATCATGCTTTTATGATTTGTTAGATTGTTTCATCATGTTGGACCAAATCTGACTTCATATCTGTGAACTAAAGGCAGTGTTTATAAATAAGTGATTTAATGTAATGAATTTTGGAACGAATCCAGTTACGTCATCGATGACATTGATCCTGGCATTTATTTATGACATTGACATTTAGCCGATTTTAGTAAGATCGGGTACGCCTCACTCTGATGTTTTACCCGCTGCACCAGTATCATATTCTACCGTTAATAGATAAAACTAGCGTCCCCGTGCGAGAATTCTCGCATGCTGTGCCCCACCCTCTTCCTTATTTTCCCATTTCCACATTAAGCCTGCAAGATACATTTTTCTTCAAGGCCCTCGTATCCTTCGTCACTTGTTCTATATGTCACCTTGTAGTTGATAACAATATAATACACCCTTTTCAATACAAACTATTCTTATTTAATTTTATTATCGAGCGAAGAGGTACACTCGTGTAATTCAGTCGCATAGAATATCAACTAATTAGTAATTATACGTACAGTTGCAGATTTTACACGCTCTGAACAGGCGAGGTAGACTCGAGAAGCATAAAACCAGTAAAAATGTAATATACTTGGGTTTTTATTTCTTTGTGCGTCGCATGATCGTCAACACTGCTCGATACACTTGCGATCATGCGACTCCCAGTGGCTCGAATGAGATCGACGCGAAATACCGCGAGATATTCCATCGTGCAGACACGCCCCCATGCGCCAAGAAATAAAATCCAAGTATAGAACGGTCAAGAAGATCCCATCCTGTACATTACGGTGTGAGAAACGTTTCTTTGGGGGTCATAAAATTTTAGATTTCAAGGTCCTAGAACGCTTCGTTTAGGAGTTCTTTTACGATATAAATTCAGAAATCATGACGTGCGTTGCGGCTTGAACTTTAAATTAATATTTAGCTGTTTTTTTAAACAAAACCTTCATATTTTTTAAGTGAAAGTGCAATTCGTCACGTGAAATTATTTTTCTTCAGAGATCTCATTTATAAAGATTGGTTGAGTGTGAAAGACGGACTCTTGAAATAGTATAGGAAATTGCAATAATGTAATTGTGTATATTTCTTCTCATGTTTTGAAACTGAAATTATAATAAAAATGTTTTCTCGCCTCAAGTTCTATTTCAATAAATGGTTAGTACTAACAACGTATTATCTACGATGCTGAAATCATTTTATTTTAATGCTGAAATAATCACGAATTTTGGCTTGGACTAGTACAATATTATTTCATAGTATGCTATTGCAATAGCGGTGGCACCTAGCCAGTTTTGTCGCTTATTAAGTCATATTTTATTTCTTTATAGCGTAGTGTATGTATATATATATATATATATATATATATATATATATATATATATATATATATATACACACACACGTCAAATGCAACCTGCTACAGTCTTTGAATCTATATCTTTAAATAACTCATAAATTAAGCGTTCTAGGGCATTAAAAATAAAATGATGCCGAAGGCCTCAAAGAAACGTTTCTCACACCGTAATCTACTGGATGAAACTTTCACGAATATTCCATTACATTTTTGCTCGACCGGCGCTCCTCGATATTTTCCCACCTGCGTGAGATATTACCTCACCTGCTCAGAGACGTGCAGAATCTACAACTAAATGTGAATGACAGAGACACAGAGACAGACTGAGACTGGGACAGAGAGAGGCGGAGGGAGGAAGGGAGAGACAGAGACACAGAGACAGACTGAGACTGGGACAGAGAGAGGCGGAGGGAGGAAGGGAGAGACAGAGAAAAGAAGATGGAAGGGGAAAGAGGGAGATGAAGGGCAGAACGTCTGCCGGGTTCCGCTAGTTATGCCGAAAATGACGTGGGTAATATATATCTGCTTTTTCATTGCCTTTGATATACTTCATGTGTAAATCACTATATACCATTTTGTCCCATTAGGGTGGAATCAGTGTTCCCCTGGCAAAGAGCGACTGAATGACAGAGGCCCAGTTCAGAAAACGATTCCGGCTTAGATAGCAAATATATTTGACTTTTCCCTGAATTAATTCGAGAACTATGCAAATTTTCTTTTAAACATCCACCATCGCCACGAAATTCGAATTTTTTTCAAAATTTCCAAATGGAAAAATTCTGAAAACGTGAAGGCATCATGCAAAAAATTATAATATCCTTTTCAAACTCGCAAGTATTCGAGTTCGTTAAGATCGATCAGGGAGTATATAAAACGCGTTTGATTTAATTTACTTTAGATTTAGGAACAAGATTTATCCACTTTTTTCATTACCAGTGCATGACAATTAGCGTTTTTTTGTCGAAAACTCACCAAGACACACCGGAGCATTACAATATTTTTACTACGTAAACGTGAAGCGAGACAGTTAAAAGAGGCAAAGAGACCTACAACTTTGCGAAAGTTACATAATGGAGAGGAGAAAAATGAACGAATGGACCCTCGATGCATAATGCAGCAAGTGATTATTGATAATATACAGTGAGGAAAAGCTGGGTTGTTTCATATAGTAATATTTCCAAACCTAGGAAACACTGCCTGAAATACCTAAAATGCCTAGTATAGAGCCACAAAGAATGAATTGGTATTTTCAGACATACAAAAAAGCATTTTAATTTGTGGATCCTGTGAAGAGTAATTTCTTACTCTTAAATTTTATTTTTTGAAACATGAGCATATGTTCCGTATTACGATGTAATTCCGGCTTCTTTTCAATAAATACAAGAACTATTTTGTTTCCAAAATTACTTCTTTCTAATTCTTTTATGTAATAAAGTATGTCATATCAGGTAGAGGAATACAAGAGTTTGTCTTGATTAAGCAATCTCAAGGAAGATAACATTTTGATTATTTAAATTTTAGATTATAATATGCCATAGTGGCCAGAATTCCCGTTCATAATTTATATATACTCGGCAAAAAATTCTATTAGTTTCACTGTGTCATTTTTCCTTCAATGAGTTTTTCTCTTGGTATTTTCTTCTGGTATTCGTTACAAGCTTTCTTGCAGTGATGAAGTGCAGAAAAGATTCTCCCGGGCTGTCTTTTCGTTCGTTAGGTGCGCTATTCTGCGTCCTTTGATCAATCACTGCGAGGCCTTTTCATTTGGGCGCGTCGCCGCGAGTCTTCGCTTCAGAAGTGCGGGAGGTCTCCGAGATCGCTCCCAGTCTTTTGACTTCTCGCATTCAAGGCTTGTCCGTAATCCAGTATTTATTATTTTCGGCAATTATTTTACTTTCTCGCCCTCACTTGTTACAAGATTAAGTATTGTAATCGTCTTCTGTCTCTTTGCCTGTCCGTCCGTCTGTGGTCAATGCTAGCTTCTAAACCGGTGACCGAATTTTTGATACTCTCTGATACTCTTTTGATACTCTTGATACTCTCTGATCGATATAAATGAACTCAAGGATCTCTCAATTTGAAACGGACATTTTGATTTTGGGGGTACATTATAAGAAGTCTCGACGTTTTCAAAATTTTCTAAAAAATTACTGCAAACTTTTTGATTAAGTTATGTCGTCGGATAGCGTAAAGGTCGCGTAAAAGGAAGTGTCTCTGATTTATTGAAAAGTTAAAAATTGAAATTATTTTCAGCGGCTGACCGCCACTACAATATTAAAGATACAATTTTTATCCTAAAAAATGTGTTTTCTCCAAAGAGTAATTTTGAAATAAAGACACGGACAATTTTTCGAAAACACGAATGGTGTCCGTATAATTTTGCATCAAATGTAAGATTTTTAAATTTTATTAAGCACATTTTTCTGAACAAGGCTCCAAACAGTTTCTTTAAAATTTCTCTTCGTATGTATCAAAAACAGTAAATAAAGGTTTGCAAATCTCATTTCTGGTGAACTGTATTTTCGGAAATTACAAAACGTTAACATTTCAAAACTACAATATTGAGGATATGCCTTAAACAAAATTTATTTTAAAAAATCAGCTCTTTAAAAAAGTTCATATACAATGTTCTGCAAAAATGTGCACTACTTTTCGCGTAATTTCTGCTTGAAATTAATTAAAAAATCATTTTTTCAAAAATCGCTCCTTTTTATGATTATGATTATTATTATTATTATTATTATTATTATTATTATTGTTGTTGTTGTTGTTGTTGTTGTTGTTGTTTAAAGAAACAGAACAATGATCGCCTAAAAGAATGGCGCATGTTTGATCTTGGTTGATGTGTTTGTATTTTCTCGTGACGTGCGGTGTCTCGTGCGCAGGGGCGCGCGGGCGGCGCTGGGCGCGCTGCTGTCGCGGCTGGAGGCGGGCGCGGAGGGCGCGGAGGGCGCGTGGCGCGGGCGGCCGCTGCTGCTGGAGGCCAGCCCGTTCGGCAGCGCCTTCTTCCTGAACGCGTGGAGCGGGGGCGTGGCGAGCGGCGCGGCGGGCCCGCGCGGCTGCCTGCTGCTGGCGGACGCGCGCGCCGCGCCGGGCTGCGAGGGCGCGCCGGCCTTCCTGCTGCGCCGCGACGCCCACGCCGCCGCCCCCGCCCCCGCCCCCGCCCCCGACCGGTACGCAGCGAGGCTTCCGCTCCCGCTCCGACGGCGGCAGCACTTGCCGCACTAGCTTCTCAGCCACGTCCAATTCTGCCGCTGTCTCGGGGACAATTCTAGCGGCCGGCTGCTCTGATTGGCAATTTTCTGTGGTTTCTCCGATCAACATCAGGCGAATGCCGGAGCAGTACTCTCACAAACAGGCCACGAACCGCGCGACCCTTCCGTCCTCGTACTTGTCCTATCGTCTCCTCTTACACACACACACACACTTACATGCATTACACTACCACACAAGCCGGGACACCGGGCTTAGTGCTTGTCCCGACTGGGGCGGTGCCCCGCTGGTGCGAGATACTTGGTTGGCGAAAATCCGGCAAGCCGACGGGAAGGTCGTCGACGCTTCACGCTATCCAACGCGGGAAGGTGACAGCCACATCCCGCGATAATACATGCGCCACACTTCTGGGACTAATCATCTCAGCTGTTCACGCGTCAAGAATCAATAATCAATCAAATTCAACACCGTCACGGGCATCTGCCTTCCAAATTGCTGCCACGCTCACAAAAATATGTCATACTAAAACTACCCTTGACTACTCCCAAGAATCACAGTCTCTGTTTCACTCAAACAGTTGCATTTCGCACTGAGAAACATTTATTTGATTTATATCATTGATATCATTATATATATATGTATGTATGTATATGATATATTATATATATATATGAAGTAGTGGACATTATATGTATAATTATATATATATATATATATATATGAAAAACTGGAATAGAAAAGTGGAAAGACCCAGTGCAATGTTTTATGTAAAGAAAAATTCATTATACGTATGTCGTCGCTGAATGAACTTAAATTGCAAAGGTCAGCTAAAATGAAAATAACAGCAAGTATTGGAAGCATGAAAGCCATGAGCTTGATTTACGAGAAAAAGTGGAAAAAAGCAAGAAGTAAACTTCAATATATATCCCTGCGGCATTGAAGGGCGCTCATTTATAGGTCCTTGCATCTTCATCTTTTCTCTCTATCCATCTGTGACTAAAGACTTAATAATGTGGAATATTCTAGAAACAGGCGTCAGTTTCTTCCTGGGGTCTTACCCGCGACGTAGCTCAAGTCAACGCCCGTTGTCACTGCAGTGTCTCCGATTCCTCCGGCAGTTGAGTTCGAGTCTCTACAGAGGCACATTTTGTTGCTTGGAGAAACTACTGATCAGAGCAGCCGGCTGCTAGAATCGTCTTCCAGATAGCGGCTGAATTGTACATAGCTGTGTAGCTGGTGTCGGAAACGCTAGCACCGTTGGGCGTGCAGCCGTTGGACCTCACGACCAGAGGCACCACAGCGTCATCAATGTATGGCGTAGACTAAGTGATCAAAAGTATCCGGACACGTGGCTGAAAATGACTTACCAGTTCATGGCGCCCTCCATCGGTCATGCTGGAATTCTTTAGGGTATTGGCCCACCCTTAGCGTTGATGACAACTTCCACTCTCGCAGGCTTACTTTCAATCAGGTGCCGGAAGTTTACTTGGAGAATGGCAGCCCATTCTCCACGGAGTCCTGCACTGAGGAGAGGCATCGATGGAGGTCGGTGAGGCCTGGCACGAAGTCAGCGTTCCAATACATCTCAAAGGGGTTCAATACGATTCAAGTCAGGAGTCTGTGTAGGCCAGTCCATGATAGGGATGTTATTGTGTACTAACCACTCCGCCACAGGCCGTGCAGTAAGAACAGGTGCTCGATCGTGTTGAACGATGCAATCGCCATCCCCGAATTGCTCTTCACCAGTGGGAAGCAAGAAGGTGTTTAAAGCATCAACGTATGCCTGTGCCATGATAGTGCCACGCAAACCAATAAGGCGTGCAAGCTCCCTCCATTAACAACACGACCGCACCCTAACACCCTCGCCTCCGTGTCCGGATACTCTCGACCGCCTAGCGCACGCCGCGCGGAGCAGCCGTGTGTAGCGCATGGCGGGGGGGGGCGTGTGCGCAGGCGCGGCGGGCCCGTGGCGCTGGTGGTGGCGCCGGTGAGCTGGTGGCGCGGCGAGTGGGTGGGCTTCACGCTGCTGGCGGCGCTGCGCCCGGTGCTGCGGGAGCTGCTGGGCTCTCCGCCCTCGCCGCCCCCCGCCCTCGCCCCCGCGCCACGCACCGCCTCGGCGGCGGCGGCGGCGGCGGACGAGGGCGTGGTGCTGGTGCGGTGCGGCGGCGAGTGGGGGTCGGGGGTGGCGGTGGCGCTGCCGCTGGCCGGGCCGCCGCTGCTGCTCACCTGCGCCCACGTCGTGCGCAACGTGAGTCTTACGCCGCCGCCTCGTTGCGCAACCCCGACGCCCCACGCCCACGCCTGCGGGCGGGCGGCTTAAAGGGGCAGCGCGCAACCGACCCTCTTTCCTGTTCAAGTTCACTCACAGATGTTCTCTCTCTCTCATGATTTGTCACACTGGAGTCCTAAAAACTGCGTTTCTAAAAAAATAGAGTGTCTGAAAAAATTAAAGAAGCGTACGAACTTACTGCTGGTGTGCTAAACCTCAGAAATTAAGTTCAAATCCTAGGGTGGAAAATACATTGTGTTACAAAATACAAAATACAAATGTTACAATCTGCATCCATTTCCTTTCGACAAGGAGTAGAGTTGTAAATCAGAAATGGCAAACGTTGAATAATAAGATATTAAGGGGCTAAGAATATATTAAATTCTCGGCAAGAAAGACACACTGCTTGTGCTTATACTTGTTCAGTGCTGGAAAATGTTTTGGAAGCACTTACTCGAAATTCGACAACGAATTCAATTCTTTTAAGTTATTATTTGGGGTTCTTTCAATACTGTCTAAATATTTATTTTGCTTCCCTTATTAATAGGCAAGCTGCAATGTAGTCTTTCACAGATGAAACTAGTGGTGCTACAACAGCACATAATTTGTCGCATTGCTTGTAAAAGCAACGCAGTATTATAATGCTACTTGAACCGCAAGTGTCTCAAAACCAATGTATTTTTCACCCTGGGATACGAACTCAATTTCTTAGGCGTAACCCACCATTCAGGTTACCCTTCCGCCAACAGCATCTCGGGTAAACTCAGCCTTCACATCGCTTTAAAAAATCGAACATTTCAAAAATGTTCATTGATATTATTTCGAGAAGTAGTTTTTTATTAATTCATACTTTTTTCCATCAATCTATTACAGTTTTGCAGTGTTTGAAGGTGCCAAGAGGCGCAAGTTGTGCTATAGTACGATTTGTACAACTCTGACCCTCAAGCCCTTACGGCCACGATGAAATATGTCACGGTACGTCGCGTCTTTCTCGGTTCTGCAGCTAGATGTCGCATGGCTGCTTGATTCGGTTAGTGTCCTTAGATACAGAGAGTAGCGCAACCGCCGCCATTTAATGTCCTCTCACCCGCCAACCCATTGAGGAACTGAAGGGACATTATAACAATTGGTGACATTATGAAGATTTTCACGAATATTAATATTGATTTGGGGTAGATTCGTGGTTGTCATTATACAGAATTCCACATATTTCCAATTCTTCTGACAACTGTGGCAACATAAAGTGGCGGGTTTCGGTGGAAGAACGGAATGCGCTACTGTCTGTATTTAGGGACATTGGGTCGCAGCCCGACCGAGAACGACGCGTCGTAGCGTGTCAGGTTGCGTCGTGGAGGCGGCGTTGAGGGGCCGAAATGGCGGCGGCGTGCGCTTGCAGGCGGCGGCGCCGGGGGCGGGGCCGGAGGAGACGGAGGCGGCGCTGGGCGTGCGCGTGTGGTGGCGCGGGCGCGCGCGCGCGGCACGACTGCTCTACCGCACGCCGCCCGGGCGCGCCTTCGACGTGGCCGTGCTGCAGCTGCACGACGCCGACGCCGACGCCGCCGACGCCCCGCGCGGGCTGACCATCGCCGACACCCCCGCGCGCAGAGGTGAGCCCCGCCCACGCTCTTCCCCCGCCCCCTCCCCGCTCACGCCCCTCCCCCGCCCTTCCCCCGCCCACGCTCTTCCCTCCACCGCCACCGCCCCGCCCCCTCCCCGCCCACGCCCCGCCCCGCCCACACCCCGCCCACGCCCCGACCCCGCCCCGCCCACGCCCTTCCCCCGCCCACGCCCCGCCCACGCTCTTCCCCCGCCCACGCCCTCCCCATCCCCCGCCACCGCCCCGCCCACGCCTCGCCCCCGTCCCGCCCCAGCCCCGCCCACGCTCCGCCCACGCTCTTCCCCCGTCCCGCCCACGCCCTGCCCCTCCCCCGCCACCGCCCCGCCCACGGCCCGCCCCCGTCCCGCCCCCGCCCACGCTCCGCCCACGCTCTTCCCCCGCCCCGCCCACGCCCTGCCCCTCCCCCGCCCCCGACCCGCCCCCGACCCGCCCCCGACCCGCCCCCGACCCGCCCCCGACCCGCCCCGACCCGCCCCCGATCCGCCCCCGACCCGCCCCCGACCCGCCCCCGACCCGCCCCCGACCCGCCCCCGACCCGCCCCCGACCCGCCCCCGACCCGCCCCCGACCCGCCCCCGACCCGCCCCCGACCCGCCCCCGACCCGCCCCCGACCCGCCCCCGACCCGCCCCCGACCCGCCCCCGACCCGCCCCCGACCCGCCCCCGACCCGCCCCCGACCCGCCCCCGACCCGCCCCCGACCCGCCCCCGACCCGCCCCCGACCCGCCCCCGACCCGCCCCCGACCCGCCCCCGACCCGCCCCCGACCCGCCCCCGACCCGCCCCCGACCCGCCCCCGACCCGCCCCCGACCCGCCCCCGACCCGCCCCCGACCCGCCCGGCCCTCAGCCTAAAGATTTAAATATTCCCCCGCGACGGTACCCTTGAGGAGGCGGGAATTTACCTGCTTTAGCGGGATGCAGTGCATTGCTGCCTTGCGGCTTAAGCAGTTGAGAGGGAGGGATTTGTTGATAACTAAACTAAGATGAACTAAAACCAATTTAATTTTAGCTCAAATCTAATTCTTTAGTTTAGTTATAGTTGCACTACGGCATACTAAACTCTAATAAATTTTCATTATTTTTCTTCATCCTAAAATATTTAGTTTTTCTTCCCCTAGGTACTTTTTCCTTTTTCTTTGTTTTTATTCACACATCATTCATTCCTGTTTCATTATATATGTGTATATATAGCCTGTCCATTTTGTAAGTAGCCCAGAGCCTGTCACCGGTGGATTCTAGCTTTCCACTCCCGACGGTGGTGGCAAGATGTTAGCTAGCTTCTCAGCTAGGTCGAATTCAATTGCTATCTGGAGGTGAATTCTAGCGGCCGGCTGCGTTAATCGTGCTTTTTCGTGGTTTCTCCGATCAATACCAGGCGAATGCAGGAGCAGTACCCTAACAAACGGGTCACGAACCGGGCGAGATCTTTCTTTCCTCTTCCTTATCTAAACCTCACCCCTTACTTAAACTCACACTTCCATGCACTATACTGACACACATGCCGGGCGCTTATAGCTGCTCCCGGCGTGGACGGTGGCCCACTGGTGGGGGATACTTGGATAAAACCCCGCAAGCCGATGCGCATTTCGCCATCCAGCGGGGAAGGTTACCGTCACCTGCCGCGATAAAATCATTCTCACTGCTCAGCACTTGACAAGCCCGGAAACACCAACCAACCAACGACGCCCCTCCCATCCCGCGGCATCCGCTTCCAACCTGCGCCCCAAAAGCGCTGCATTTCATCATTGGCTCTCCACCATCATTTGGTTCTGTGCGTGTGTTGGAGGAAACCGACGAATGAATAGGGTAAAGGCACCAGTAGCTGACACTTTCTTAGTTCTTCAGGTTATTCACTTGTATGAGGTCTCGAAGGAAAACGGTGCAATGGTGTCGTTCTAAGCTCGAATGTACTAAGATTCACATTTCGTCAATAGATCGATAGAACTGAAGGTGCTGGCTAATTCGTGTTTAGGAGAGAATAGTTTTTAACTTGTGTATTGTAGTGTTTCCTGTGCACAAGATGCAAGAAGTTTAGACAGAGTTCGAGTTAAGCATGCGTTTAGATGTGTGGTTGCATTTTATACAATAATGATTCATTTTATGTTAAAAATATACCTGTTAAATGTTGTATTGTGTTGTGTAATTAAGTCAAGCCAGCATAACCTTGTAAAATGAAAGGAAGTGTGTTAGCTACTGGATTTAAAATACAGAGACGTCTCTAGCACCTGACATGTGAGGTACTGGAGGCTTATATTAAAATCAAATTTTCACCAAGATTGTAATTTTTCACTGTCTACGAGAATTTTTCACGCTTCATTTTCCAAACTTTAACAAAGATTTGATCCAATAACGAGCAGACCACTCGGCTACCGGAAGTTGTGAATGTTGGATATTGTCGTTAGCGGAAGCAATGATACGTACTTTCACATTATGTAATACATTTGTGTAAGAATGAAGATGGAAATCAAATCTAAAATATGGTGGAACTCAGATATTAGATCCTCTGCAAGCTGTTAAAAACGGCAAGTAACCTTGAATGTTGCTGTGTTTTCAATGACAGGCATTCTGTTTTTAACAGTTTGCGGAGCATCTAATATGAGTTTCATTATATTGTAGTATTTTTTTCTGTCTTTAATGTTTACTTTTACTTTATTCTGTACTTTACTATTTAAGTTGTAAATTGTAGGTTGAAAAGAAAACTGAGACCAGAATTTTATATTTTCAACAATCATTTCGAGAAAGTCGCTCACAAGATTTCAGGGAGCCAGAATAGAGGATATGCGCTACGCCGTGTTCATCTTCTTGAAAGAGTTCCGTCCGGGTCGCAGTCCCGCTGACCGGAGATTGGGGAAATCTCCACAAGCCGCGCGACGTGTCCATTGGCGCCGGATCTGAACTGGTTGGATCGGAAATGACGAAATGAAAATAAACAGAAATTTACCCCTAATGCAGTCCTTATCCGAGGTAATCACAAGTGGACGGGAAGTCTCCAGGAGCTCCTGGTCGCTTTCTCGGCACCTCTCCGCAAAATGTTCGTTTCATCCGGGCGCAGATGTCCAGTCACGCAGAATTGCGCGTGGATGCTCCGGGTGGCGTCATGACGCTTTAAATGGGGCTCGGGGTCGCAAGATGTCGAGGCTGGACGCACGCGGAAATTTACGTAACCAGCTAATAAAGTCAAATTATTTCATTATTTATTTCAAGTTATCCACAGCTTATATTATAGTACAATTGAGATGGTCTATGGAAATCATTTTATTATATGCAGCCTGTTTTGTAGTATGTTTTCAGTTTTGAGATGATATCTTCCCCAACTATTGACGTTAGTACAACTGTACATTTTCGCCACTAAGCCGCTGCATTTCCAAGGAAAATAATGTAAATAATGGTTAGTGATGATTTCCTTCCATGTGATAATATGTTATTTAAAAAAACATGCATGGGTTCGATTGGAAGTAATGGTAAGAGAGCAGAAGTTCAGACAAAAACCATGAAAAACGAAAATATAAAGCTTTAAAATACCTTTGGGAAATATGAACGTAGATTGGAAGAGCAAGTACATCGTAACGGTGTGTTGTAAAGATAACCCAAGTTTGTTTTTCGTTTTATTTTATTTTATGGACAAACACGTTTTGAAGGTAGTATTGTTCGGAAAGTTACATACACTATGTGTTTACCTACTCGCAAAATTTCTTGCGTAGAAACCATAATGAATTCCTTAATAAAACAAATTGCATATTTACAGAGTTTTGGAACGATTCTGTAGGTAATTGTCTTAATTATGTGGCAGTTTAAGACGAAGACGTCACCGTTCGAACTCTGGTTCCAGTACGAAGCTGTTTTGTCTTTAAAGATAACGAGTCACAAAGGGCGGAGTGTTCGCTCGTGCCCAGCAAGGGCTATAATTCTAATATTTGGGCAAGAAATGGCATACCTTCATGCGAATAGCAATAATTTGCTAAACGGTTGGGCAGTGGTAGGAGTGAAGTTAGACCGGCGATTAACTTTTCAGAAAATTTGCACAGGAATCGTATACAGGGAGCCCCACCAACTATTGGCCACCCTCATAACTTCTAAACGGTTCCCCGGTATCGAAATGCAATTCTCTCATCCAAGCGGAATCATGGTGCAAGTAATCTGCCGTAGAGATATTATTTGAAATATTTTCAGTTTTTGAGAAATGTAATCATCTTTGATTTTTCAAATGGAATCATACATTTTTCTCACTAGCAATAGTTAAATCATAAAAAGAGGAATGCAATGATGTAACATATGTTAATATTTTGATACTGTTTTGTGTATAAAATTATAACTTTCTGACATGTGGTTTTAAACTAAATGTTTGAGAATTCCTGTTTATTTTATTTTATTTATTTTATTTATTTACGTCAAAAACAGTTAAAAACTGCGTATGACGAGCTATGGGGAGAAGTGAATTTTGTGCACGTTTTCATAATTCTGTGGTCTCTATCCTAAACCATATTCTAGTCGAATTTTGAATACAGAAAAGAGAGTTTTTTTCGAGTTTTGTTGACAAAATATTCGCTCCTATATAATAAAATATATTTTCAAAGGTAAATTAGCTATAAATTTCTGCCCTGAACCCTCATGTTCTTCATGAAAGAATAATACTTTTTGCCGCGATAATATGAAAAACGATAATTTGAATAACTATATTTCCCACTGAAATTCAGAAGACGTGCACAAATAATGAAGTTACATTTATGTCCAGAAGCAAAACAAGGGACCATCTCAGCATTTGCTCAAGGATCAGGGAAACTGGACGAAAAACCTGATCGAGATGGGGGCCATTAACCCAGAAACTGTGGTACAATACTTGTTACAGGTTCTTTAGAATTATACAGTCCAAATGATAAATAATTACATTAACTATCATTGTTAAAATTAATTCTACTTTCCTTTTGATGCTCGGTATAGTTGTAACCCTTGCAACCATCGCCTTTATACAGCAGATATCTATAACAATATCTCTACGGCAGATAACTTGCCCCATGACTCCTCATTGTTGAGCGGAAACTGTATAACGATATCGGGAACCCTTTAGAAGGAATGTGGATGTTCTACAGTTGGTGGGACTCCTTGTATAAAGCATATTTTCCACTCATTCACCATATGCTTCCTGCAGGTCCATCCCAACGTTCCCCCATATTTACGCCATAGCACCGCATTTACCGCACATGATCCTCTACGTGTTTGTTAACATAATCTCCGCTTGTTCCCAATCATACTCCCCGCATGTTCTCTCACATTTACTGACATGGTCACTGCATGTTTCCTTCCATCTGATTAATCTGGAAATCAATCTGGAAAATTAAAATTTTAATTTCAGGGATGTTTCTTTAAGAAAAACATAACGGTGGCAGGCAGTGCAATGGCTTTCATAACTGGAAGTTCTGAATAGCTAGAGTACCATCAACGAATTAAAACGAAAAAAAAGCCTCATTTTGTAGATTTGTTGTTTGTATATTTTGTTGATTTGAAAGTCCTAGGACACATTGCTTTCAAGAAATGCATGATGGTAAAATGTGATGCAGCGTACTGTGTGTTTGGGGAAGCATGTGCACTTGATACTCCACTTATGCCACAACCCGGGAACTTCTGTTTTTATCTTAAATCTTTTTGATGGATTCGAAAATTGGACGTTAAATAGATCATCAAAAGGCAAAAAAATTCCAACTAGCGAAATGAAGTTCCTGCGAAGTGCTGCTAACTATTTTTTTTTATTAGATCACAAGAAAAATGTGGATATACGACAAGAACTAAATATTTTTAACCTCTTAGAAAGAGTCGAAAAACATAAACAAAATTGGTACGCCCGTATTGTAAGAATGATCGACGGTAGACTTCCTAAACAAATAATAAATTACGTACCGGCTGGCAGAAGAAGAGTTGGAAGACCAAACATTCGGTGGATTGATGATATTAACATTGAAGAGGACTTAACAGGCCTTCAGGCCTAATTCTTGAAGAAGAAGAAGAAGAAGAAGAAGAAGAAGAAGAAGAAGAAGAAGAAGAAGAAGTTATTTTGATGCAGAACTGGGGAGTAATTCTCTACATAGGAGTAGTGCTCCTGCGGGCTTTGGTGGCAATGGTTTCTTATTAAGCGTCCTCTTTCCTCAGCGAATGGTTCAGGCTGTCCCGTTGGTTCGACCGCCGGCTACGCGCCTTGGCCCACCCGCGGTGACCCACCCCTCGGCCATGGGATAAGGGGTTGTGTGGTTAGCACGAAGACATCCCTTCACCGTGCATTCTGGTCTTCATGACCTTAGGGTGGGCTTTCTCATCGTCACACAGCAATAGATACTGGGACATTTGTAAGCAAAGCGCATAGTTAATATTTTGCCCTGGCAGGGGAATGATTCTGGCTGCCTCAGAATAAATCTTATAAACTTTTAAGGCATGTGGAGTAGTCGATCATTTTTGAAAATTAACGTGTAGGGGGGAATTTCATATATATCGGAGTTTCACATCTGGCATTTGTCCTTGATACTCAGGCAACTCTTCATGCTGATACTTGGGTTTTTATTTCTTGGCGCGTGGGGACGTGTCTTCACGATGGAATATCTCACGGTATTTCGCGTCGTTGTCGGTCATGCCGCCAGGAGTCGCACGATCGCGGCTGTATCGAACAGTGCTGGCGATCATGCGACTCCTAGCTGCACGACCGAGAACGACGCGAAATACCGTGAGATATTCCATCGTGAAGAAAAGCCCCCATGCGCCAAGAAATAAAAACCCAAGTATATGGGTTCGTCGAAACACAATCTGGTGCGTCATGGAGATTTCATTAAACGACCGAACACCTGTGCCAACAGGTTGCCTAACGATCAGGGGTAAATGTTACATGTCCCTTCAGAAAACGACGGTTGTGCATGAAGCAATTTGTGCCACGGACAAGAATTTTACCCTATTCAGCCTGAATCAAGCGGACTCTGAGAGACCGCTTATCACCAAAGAAGATAGGCTAAGTGAATGGACGCAGAAGCGTTTGCAACGCAGGTTTCTCGCTGAGCTCATAAAGAACGCTGTGAACATGGGATCGCCTGTCTCCTGGCTAACAAAATCTAGCCTCTTTGCTGAGGCAGAAGGCTTCGTCATTTCTATTCAGGACGAAGTAACTTCCACTTGCAATTACCAAAGGTATGTGATTGGGGATGTGAGTGTAGAGGACCGCTACTGCCTTTGCAATCAACCCGGCGAAACCCTCCAGCACATAAAGGGCAGGTGCTCTGCTTTGGCACAAACAGAATGCCTGAGTCGGCACAAAGACGTTGCTGCGGTAGGCCATCAAGCCCTGGCTGCAAAGTAAATATGGTACAGAAAGAGTTCCCATACTACACGTTCAAGCCGGATTCAGTTTTGGAGACGAAACGGTAGAAGCTCTTGTGGAATGTTGCAGTCACCACTGATCGCGGGGTCGAAGCCAACAGACCTGAGATAATATGGGTCGACAAGTGTTCACGGATAGGGATTATAGTCAACATAGCTATCCCTTTAGACCGAAATATAGCTGTGTCCGTTGCCGAGAAGAAGCGAACATATCAAGCCTTGGCTATTGAGCTGAGCGACATGTGGCGGTTCGTGTCTGTTGATGTAGTCCCTGTGGTCGTCTCTGCAAATGGACTGATCTCTAAAGAAATAACTTCATTATCTGCAGAGCTTGGCCTTAAGAACTGGTACATTCAGACAATATAAAGACTTCTCCTGAGTACTTGACGGATCGTGAGGAAGTTTTTATTGATATAACTTCACGTCGAATCCTGACCGCCCGAGTTTGCAAGCGAAGCAGGCACCTTGGTTCTCCGAAGGTCCCGGTGTCTGCTGTAGTACACCTCGCTTGGCAAGAGATTTTAATAATAATAATAATAATAATTATTATTATTATTATTATTATTATAAATGCCGCATTTGCCAGGTACAAGTAAAAAACATTGATCATATCGTCTCAGCTTGTCCAATTCCAACGGCGACTGAAAACTTGTAAAGACGCCATAGGGTGTGTATTTACCAGTGGCGTAGCGTGACTCACACGTTTGGGGATGCTCAACAATAACACACAAAATGTCACTATCAACTACTTCGTCTAACAGGCGAACGCAACACAAGGCAGATACACTGGGACTACTTCCACGATCTCGATTGCTTACGACGGTGTAGGCGCTTCCCACAAAATCCTCACAGCAGTCAGGGCTGCCGATGTCTTGAAAGCAAATTATACAATGGCTCAGCTTTAATTCTTATACGCGAATGGCAATAAGACCATTTGTTAATTTATACATTGCAGACTTAAATAATATGTAATCTATTTAAGAGATAATACAATTTCTTGGATATTAATTAAGAAATAGTAGTCAGGCACTATTTCTACAGTTTGTACCCATGACCAAGCGGGGACTCCCGAGTGAGAGAGAGAAAGATAATTTACTGAACGCCTGAAGTGTGCTGCGCTCTCGTGCACAAACGAGCTTCTTTCCGCAATAGACGCTAGCGTAAAGCAGTCGGGTTTCTCTGGGCCAGGGGTGAAGAGGGGAGAGGGGGACCTCGCCATCTGCGCATGCGTCATTGCTCGTCGCAATCTGGCGGCCGACGCTGAAGTATTTTAGCTTCCCACCAATCAGAGGCCAGCTTCAACAGCCCGCCGAATTCAATCATAGGAAATCAATTTTAAATTAATAAAAAACGTGTTTCGCTCAACAGACCACTTGTAAGATAATCAATACAGTATTTAAGGTTCTTATATACGGGGATGCTCAGCATCTCAGCGTCCCCTGACGCTACGCCACTGGTATTTACCTCCACTGGCTGATCTGTAGCCCCCACCTCGAAGTTCCAAACACATGCTTCAAGTGATACGAACACTCATCAAAACCGGTGAGGTCCGTTGGACTGTGTACAATAATGTACGACCAACAAATCCAAACTACTGTGGGGCGTAAAAACACAGGTAGTCCCGATAGTTGCCGGAACTTTGAGATTTGTTCCACAAAATTTGTGTAAGAACTTGACTAATCTCTCAGGTCATTCAAAAAGGCTGAAGTGCAAAATATTGCTTTGTTGGGAACAGCCCACATTTTGCACAAAGTATTGTAGAGGCACCGACAGTCCCTGTATCTGCTTCTTAGGAAGATTGTTCGTTGTGAAGATCTGCTCCTTAATACACCTCATGAATTTCATTAATGAAAACTCGAAAGTAGTGGTACTTCTTGGTATCATAGTTTCAATTTTTCATATCTCTTGACAGTGATGTCGTCATTATCTGATTCTTCCTTGCAAAATTCCATTGAAACGTCCTCTCCATTTTCTTTATAAGACCAAGAGTCGTGCAGCGCCGTCTTCGCCCGCGTCGCAGGGCGCGAGTGACAGCGGAGGGCCGCGCCGCGGCGCGCCGCGTGTTCGCAGGCGAGCGCGTGCTGGCCGCGGGCTTCGCGCTCTTCTCCGAGCAGGACGCGCGCGCGGGCGACGGCGCGGGCGAGCGGCCGCTGCTGGCTGCGGGCGAGGTCGCCAGAGCGCGCCCGGCGCTGCTGCAGACCACTTGCGTCGCGCAGTCGGGCGCCAGCGGCGGCGCCGTGCTGCGGCCGTCGGGCGAACTGCTCGCGCTGCTCGTCTGCAACGTCCGCGACGCCCTCTCTGGCGCCCTCTATCCGCACTTCAGCATGGCTGCGCCGGCCGCAGCGCTGCGACCCGCCCTGCTTCGTTACGCCGCCACAAGAGGTCAGCATTTAGTTTCGATGTTTTTGACATCGCAACATGCGATATAGCGATTTCCTAGATTTAATTGTTACGTATTTTATACTGCGATTTTTGTAGGAAGAGCTCTGAAGATAACTCAAATCCCATCTTCGCGATGGAATATGTCACGGCATTTCGCGTCTTTTCTCGGTCTTGCCGGTAGAAGTCGCATGTTCGCAAGCACTGCTTCATACGGTTGCGATCGTGCGAAATCTAGCGGAACGACTGTGAATGATACGAAATGCCGTGACATATTCCATCGCGAAGATGGGATTTGAGTTATCTTGAGAGCTCTTCCTACAAAAATCGCAGTATATACTGTGTTGCATTGCGGTTGTTTTCATGATTCGAATCACATCGCAAAGTGATGCAGCCTATTGTACAGTAAAGTGATGGTGCAATGAAATCTCATACCATAATGAAATTAGAAAATGGTTTCCTGTTTATTTTCTAAATACTTGGCCAGTGGCGAGGCGTGACGTTTTTGCATGGTCATCGCTACAATTGCCCACTTTCCAAGTTCTATCTTTCAGAAGCGAGAGGAGGCGGAAGTCGAATATCACAGACTGCTATCTTTTAAAACTGGTACAAGAGACAAGCTGTCTTCTTCTTGTGTCTATCCTCTATATGTACTATTTTGAAACAGAAAAACTCCTTTCTAGGAATGCTGTTGGAACTTGCATCTTGCGTTCTAATTTACTTACACGGAAAATTTCCCTAAATATACAGTGACATTTTTTTCTTTCAAACAAATTACCAATTTACTTGGAGATTTGTCTTAAAATATCGCAATTCTATTAAAAACAATCAGTTCATTTTTTAAGTCGCAGTTGTTCAAAAATACTTGTATCCAAGTTAGGAAATAAATTCTTTAAAAAATCGTTTCACAAGCGAAAGCAAAAATATTGTTTCAATCTTTTCAAAGCTTTTCTTCCAATGTAAGTGAAGCAAATAAAATTTGTTTCAACTTAACTTTCACATATTAATTTTTGTTCCCAATGGATGACAACGAAAAACACCAAATCACCAATAAATTCCTTGAAACAAACTCAATCAGGACGTACACAAACACAATACATAAATTCTCTTGCAAGTTCATACTACTACGCAATGGCGCATTTCACCACGCACGACCATGAATAGTGGAGATTGTAGGAACACAGTGATGGCTGGAGTGCGGTGCGAAGACACCGTGAGCGGTGCCAGCGCTCGATTCGATCCGCTGAAATTGGCGAATGCTTCAAGTGCTTCTCATTGTTATTTCTCAGCGGGTTTTTATTAATATAATTACAATTTTCTGTACATTATTTATTAATATCTAATTCTTCTATAATTTATGGAAAACGCATTATATATATATATATATATATATATATATATATATATATATATATATATATATATATTTTGGTTATCTAAGGTCGCATCAACTACTTGGTCATTAGCGACCACTACTGAATTTAACGTTATGGTATGAGGATGAAACGATATGGTGGTGGTGGTGGTGGTGGTAGGGGGTGAAAGGGTGAACATACACAACCATGCCCGAGGCGGGACTCGAACCCGCGACCCCTATGTTCGAGATCACCATAGCCCTATTGCTTTAGCGATCTCGGCCACGGAGCCGACATTATTGTAATTTTGTTTGGTTATCAGCGTGCAATCGATGACGACCGTCTCGCCACTGAAATGAGCTCTTTGAATCGGGCAACTCCTTTGCCCATTGGGGCTCTACTGAAACGTAAGATTCATTTGCTCTACGATTTTTCTTGTGCTTATCATCTTTACCATGATTTCTTGTGCAGATGTACGAGTATTACAAGAATTAGAGAGCTGTGATCCGTGTGTGCAGCGCCTTTGGGAACTTCAAGTGCCTGCTGCCAGCTGCAAACTTTAGATATTCTCGTGGTTTTTAAGATATCCTCGTTTCCTTATTTTAGTGACAGTGTTCTGTCAATGAAGTCTAATTTGTTGTAATCCGTATTTCAATCGTCAATACATTTCAAACTTCACAAATAATATTGTTATCTTTATATTTTATTTTTAAGACGGGCATGGATGCTTTATGAAGCAATAAAAAAATTGTACACAAACAAAAATGTTTAAAAAAATATTTGTACTTAATCAAAATTAATAAATCGTTTTTGGACCCTGAAAGGTGACATAACTATGATATACTTGTGCTTTTATTTCTTGGCGCGTGAGGGCCAAGCTATCATGCGATATCTAGAGGCACGACCGAAAAAGACGCGAAAGGCCGTGAGATATTCCATTATGAAGGTAGTCCCTGACGTGTCAAAAAATAAAAACCCAAATATAGGCTTAGGAATGTCACCATCCCCTCTTTGACATCCGGAATCCGTGTATGTGGGACAAGGGCTCATCGAACCAAATGTAGAAAAGTGCTGTGCGGGAAATGGCATAATTAAGTGACGTCATTTAAAAATTAAGTTAAGTTGGTTGTATAGATTGTCATTCCCAAAGGAGAAAATGGCAACAGGATCTACGCGCCGAGCCTTAGAAATCAGGCTGCTCCGAAATCGTGGATCGAATACCTCCGTGGACTCTTCAGCAGTATAAAATCCAAAAGTGATCAAGCCTAGCTAAGCCATTATTTATTGCCTCAGTTATACATGGATGAGCTGGTTCACAATTCTGCCAGCTTTGTCATGGTGTTTTATATACAAGGAGAATAGCAAGAAGGATTTTTTCTGTGAATATTCTTATTTTTCGAATACGTACGTATTTAAAGGGTAATTTATGTAGTATCAAGAAAATTATGTAATCGTGTAGTAAAATGTGCAATTTGTTCGACAGACAACTCGCTTTGTGTGACCCTGATTCCATAAAAGTGGTTTCCTTGCTCCTTTTCTTAGTACATTACTTTTCACTACACAAAAAAAACAACAAACAAACATGAAATTTACGTCATATTCAAAAGTACGATTAGCACTATCCATTCGAAGTGTTTGCAGAACAAAATTGGACCCATTTATGAGAAAATGGGTCCGTTTGAGTGTTTTTGAAAATGCGGAATTTTGAGCTAGTTATCACGGAAAACTATTGAGTGTTTGAGAAATCTTATATGACATTATTTAAAGCACATATGCGCATAAATATAATGATGTGAACAAATATGTATACGTGTATATCACGTGTATATCACAAAATACTAGCTAAAATCTATCGCCGCCCAAAGTATATTTTTTGACATTTTCTCAATTTTTCGGATTCCTAATGATAGAACGGAAATATTAATTATAGAATATTAAAGAACACTAAAACTTCGTGCTAAATAGCAATTTCCTTTGAAAAATTTGGAGCCGTTTCTAAAAAAAACTCACGTTTAAGCACTACTAAAAGTGCCAAACTTTCTCTTTTTCACAGATAGCTTTTGAGTTTTCGAAAAACTTCATTTGAAGTCATTTGAAGCACTTGACTCACAAATGCAATGGAGTTTACAAATTGCTGGAAATATGCGTATCAAAGGTGTGAGAGATCTTTCCAACCAATTACATTCATGTAATTTTTGCAAAAACAAAAAAATACCCCAAATTGAACTTCATATAAATGAGAACGTCGTATAAAAGAGTGCAATTAGCAGTGGCGTAGCGTCAGGGGACGCTGAGATGCTGAGCATCCCCGTATATAAGAACCTTAAATACTGTATTGATAATCTTACAAGTGGTCTGTTGAGCGAAACACTTTTTGTATTAATTTAAAATTGATTTCCTATGATTGAATTCGGCGGGCTGTTGAAGCTGGCCTCTGATTGGTGGGAAGCTAAAATACTTCAGCGTCGGCCGCCAGATTGCGACGAGTAATGACGCATGCGCAGATGGCGAGGTCCCCCTCTCCCCTCTTCACCCCTGGCCCAGAGAAACCCGACTGCTTTACGCTAGCGTCTACTGCGGAAAGAAGCTCGTTTGTGCACGAGAGCGCAGCACACTTCAGGCGTTCAGTAAATTATCTTTCTCTCTCTCACTCGGGAGTCCCCGCTTGGTCATGGGTACAAACTGTAGAAATAGTGCCTGACTACTATTTCTTAATTAATATCCAAGAAATTGTATTATCTCTTAAATAGATTACATATTATTTAAGTCTGCAATGTATAAATTAACAAATGGTCTTATTGCCATTCGCGTATAAGAATTAAAGCTGAGCCATTGTATAATTTGCTTTCAAGACATCGGCAGCCCTGACTGCTGTGAGGATTTTGTGGGAAGCGCCTACACCGTCGTAAGCAATCGAGATCGTGGAAGTAGTCCCAGTGTATCTGCCTTGTGTTGCGTTCGCCTGTTAGACGAAGTAGTTGATAGTGACATTTTGTGTGTTATTGTTGAGCATCCCCAAACGTGTGAGTCACGCTACGCCACTGGCAATTAGCACTATCCGTTCCAAAAGTTTGAAGAAAAAATTGGAGCCATTTATGAGAAAATGGCGTTTGAGCGTTTCTGAAAAGTCTGTAATTTGAGCTTGTTTTCACAGAAAACGGTTTAGTTCTCAAGAAACTTTACTTGATATTATTTAAAGCACATGTGCTCGTAAATATAATAATGTGAACAAATCGCCACTAATCTAAACATCGACATGGGAAGAAAAAAGAAAAGAATAGAGCAATTTGTATATTATGTCATTTCATAGAATACATTTAGCACTATCTCTACCTAAAGTGTAAAGAAAAAAGTTGGAGCCGTTTTTAAGAAAATCTTGTTTTTGTAATTTTTTAAAATTGCACATTTTGCGTGCAAGCTTGCGCGAAAACGACTATAATTTTCAAAAATATGTACATGACCTTAATGATAGAACTCACTTTGAACGCCGAAAAAAATTCAAACTTTTGAAAATTTCGAAAATTCAGAGTATAAAACCGTGAAAATGAGACCTATGCCACCTTTATTAGTGTATTTTACTTTATCCTTAGAAGAAATTTAAAGAAAAAATTTGGAGCCGTTTTTGAGACAATTTTGAAAATGTCCGGGGGGATTCATTTAAAGTACCCCCAAATTTTGAAGAATGCCCTTCAAAATTGCGGCGCCTCGAATGAAATCAGATCGACCGGGTAATATTCACTTTGGAAGAAATCGTACTTATGGTTTCGGCGCTACGGTTATTCACAGACTGGCAGACAGACGGACGTTTGGAAAAGAACCACTTCTTCGTATCAGGGGGCCCCAAAACGTATATTTTCGTTGAAATCTCAATCGATTTTCCGCAGCATTACATACAACTACGTATATATTCCGTATATACTCCGTATATACGTACGTATACGAGAGAGTACAAATTACAATACCAAAATGTTACAGAAGCGAATCATTGAATTGACATATACGTTCACAAACATTCAGATACTAAAAAGGGGGTTCATATTAAATTTTGAATTACATCCTATTCACTATAAAAATTCTAAATTAAAATTTATATATTCACATCTTGAATGCACCAGCATTTCTACCTTATATGGTAAGTCCTTCTCATGGATAAAATCGTGTAAAAAAGTTAACTTTGTTGTAAATAAAATGTTATGTGTGTATTTCATGGTTTAATACATTTTCAACACAGAAGCTTCAAAGCATTAATGACGATTTTTCAAACATCCATAAGTATTTCAGCACATAGAAACTAATATAAAGCATTTTCAAAAACAATTAAACGAAAATTTTTCCAAAGCGGCAGATTTTTTTCGTGTGGTCTGTCCAAGTTACAAAAGAGATCAATTCTCTGTGATATTTCGAAAGTCTGATTTCGATAAAGATTCGGGGATTCCGAAAAATAAAAAAAGTAAAAATACTGAATTTTTTTTAACCCAACACAGTACAAAATATATCGATTTCACAGAAAGGAAAAGTAAATCATTAAGTTAATTGAAGTGCTCTCTAAATACGTATGTACCATATGTATGCTTATTCACGTTGCAAATACAGATTCAAAATATTTATATATCCTGAATATTCTCAAGTGAAATTTGATCGAACTTCGGGTAAACATCGCGTTTTATCAAAAAATTGCAAATGACCTTTTTTTAAGGTTGATTTTTTACTTTCCCGTATACGTAAGTATGGTATATACGTGTACCGTATATACCATGGTGTGGGGTACGTTATGTTATGCTGTGCGAAAAAACGGCGGATTTTCAGCAGAAAAAATTCATTGCCGGGTCCTGATAACGAAAGTAATTGATAAATCCTATTTCTAAATTAAGGAAAAAAAAATCCCCTAACACGTTCTGCAGCCAGAATCCGTTTCGTGGCTCCTTGATTCCGAAAACCAAATGAAAACAAAACGTCTCTCCGTCTCTGAACAACGCTGGTGACTAAACCATTCAGTTAATTTTCTCCAAAATTGATATTCCCCGATCGATCTGACTGATCTCATGGCCCCTTGAATTTTAAAACGATATTTTGATTTTGATGGGTACTTTAGATGAAGCCCCTGGGACATTTTCAAAATTTTCAAAAAAATGGCGCCAACAATTCTGAATAAATTTTGTTGTTGGATAGTCTGAAGGTCATTTAAGAGAATGGCGCAGGACTCATGTTGGTTGAAAACTGAATTTTCGAAAATTGCAAAAGAGAATTTTTGTCGGCTTTTTCCTACAACTACAAAATTGAAAATATAGATTTTTCCTCCAAATAAAATTTGTTCTCCAAACTGAGTTCTTTAATTAAGGTCATGCACATTTTTTGAAAATTTTAGTATTCGCGCAATATTGCGTGCAATATGTGCAATTTTAAAAAATTACAAAAACAAGACTTTCTCCAAAACGGCTTCAAATTTTATCTTTAAACATTTGGTAGTGATAGTACTAAATGTACTTTATGAGATAACATAAACGTCATATTGCTATATTATTTTTTTTTTAATTTACAAAAATGTATTTTTTGCTTGTCTCTTATGTGGTTACTATTTACGTTAGCGACGATTTGTTCACATCCAGGGCCATCTTTAGGCACAGGCAGACGAGGCTCGTGCCTCAGGGCCCCCATGATCAAAGGGCCCCCACAGATAATAAAAAATATATAACAAAACTGAACTAGTGGTGCTAGAACAGCACGTACTTTCCCGAATTATAAAAAACAGCTAACGCAATATTAATATATTGCATTTTCTGCGCTACTAACATCTTAGCTATTGAGTTTTTCATTCATATCGCACAAATAATTATATCCATCAAATTTCAGTATTGCTGAATGGCTGGTTAATTTCAGAGGCAATGTTTTCCAGGAGTGAGGTTTTTTATTTGCTCCCAGAAGACACACAGCAATGTATGAACTCGTGGAACCTACAATGTACGAACTCGTGGTGGCTAATCGCGCGTTGTCGCCAAGTTGTGCGCCTCTAGCTGTTATCGTAACTCGTAACAATGACATGTACTTAATTCCTTACCTTAAAAAGAGGAATCAAAATGCTTATTAACTGTGTAATATTCAATTTTTAATAACTTATGATCGCCAGAACGTAATTTGTTGAACAAAGAATTAGGGGCCCCGAAATCTCTGAGTGCCTCGGGTACTTTCAAACCCAAAGACGGACCTGTTCACATCGTTATATTTATGAGCATTTGTGCTTTAAATAATGCCTTATAAGATTTCTCAAACACTCAATAGTGTTCCGTGATAACTAGCTCAAAATTCCGCATTTTCAAAAACACTCAAACGCCATTTTCTCGTAAATGGGTCCAATTTTGTTCTTCAAACTTTTCGAACGGATAGTGCTAATCGTACTTTTGAATATGACGTAAATTTCATGTTTGTTTTTTTTAATTAAACATTTTTTAAAAGCTCTCCCAGGCCGTTATAATGCACATTTACAGTAATTTGTAACACCATTGTATTTGTGAATTAAAGTGCTTCAAATTATTTCTGCTAGATTTTTTCGAAAACTCAAAAGGTTTCTGTGAAAAAGAGCTTCAAATTTAGAATTTACAGTACTCCTTAAACGTCATTTTCTTAAAAACGGTTCCAGATTTTTCAAAGAAAATTGTCATCTAGGACGATGTTCTACTGTTCTTTAATATTCTTAAAATATTTCCGTTCTACTACTAGGAAACCGAAATTTTATGAAAATGCCAGAAAATACTTTGAGCGGTGATGGATGAAAAGTGGCAAGACCGAATAGCTAGCTGGTACCAAAGGAAATAGAAAAGTAATATGGGAAAGTCTGTGCCATTATATCACAACTATGAAAAAAAGAAAATTCATTTTGAAGACTCTTTCCTTTAGTGTTCTGTGCTTTCCACCATGCACGGTAGCGAAATTTATCCATTACACGTTGGCAACACTGTCGTCATACGAAGTGTTGTGGAAAGTGCGCGAAAGTGCGGCATGGTTGTGAACAGTTGTAAATGTAAAATGTGCCTGAATGTAGCCTGAACCCAAGAAGTTTGAAAACTAGCCTTATTGAAGACGCACCGTCTTGACCTGAGACTATTCGCGCGTGTTATTATTTAGTTCCAGTCTTTGGTCCGTAGTGGCCTGATACTGTCTGTTGTTAAGCCCTCCTAAGTGTTCCTGAACGCTAGTGAATAGGACGTCAAACGTGTATTGACATAATACCCTCTCGGGTGACCGTTTCTTCTTTATATACAAAATTTTATTGAAACAATCCCATTGAAGAATTTCAATACTTTGTTCAATACTTAAATATGCAGATTACATGCACAATTTGCAGTGACTTGTTCGTAGCAACAGATGCCGTGGTTGTAATACATTGTGGACATTTGTTTCATCATCAGTGCTTAATACAGTGGTTGGAGAGGTTAGTTTGGGTTTGATTGTGGTATCAACAAGTCGAGATTGTAATTTATGTGATTTGAAATTCTGTGCAATCTTCCCATTTTTAGGTCGAAGTCTTGTCCACAATGTCGTGCAAAATCAAGCGAAAAAAATTTATTCAGAATTTATTTCAATATAAACAATGCAGGTACACAAGATACCAATACACTGCAAAATAAAATTGATAGCCTAGAATTTAATTTGTTGTTGAAAAATACAGAATTAAAAAAATGTCATGAAGAAATAGCCACATTCAGTAAAAAGTCTACCGGTCTGAAGTAAGTATAATCCGAAATTTTTAAAATCCAACTTTTTATTTGCATAGGTTCCTTACACATTTTTTTGTAAACTGTAGCAGAATACTTGCTTTAAATTTTGCAACTACCATGCTAAATGACTAGAGCTTAGTTGCTATTTAGTGTATAATTTATTTATTCTCTGCAATTTAATGAAATTCTCTGCTCTTAAATTAAAATGCTGCATTTACATTCATTCATAATAGTGTGTAGTAAGAGAAAAGGGAAAAAAAGTGGGGGAAATCTGGAGCTCAGGAAGACATGTGCACCTGCATATACCATTTCTGATTCATCATACACAATTAAAATTGTATAAGTGACTCTATATGTTATTATTATTTTTATTATTATTAGTATTATTATGATTGTTATTATAAGTAGTAGCAGTAAAATTACATAAACAAGTGAATTTCACTTTTACATTAAACAATACAATCTGAAAATGTTAAATTATTTTGCTGTTAAAAATATATACTGTATAATATCTTAATCTAGCTGTAACAAGTATTGTAGTAGGATAATTCCTAGGCTAACGACCCCATTTCGATCAGGTTTTTGTCCAGTTTTCCCTGGTCTTTTGAGCAAATGCTGAGATGGCCCCCTGTTTTGCTTCTGGACAGTAACGTAACTTCACTCTCTCCACCCAAAACATCACTTTGACTTGTCATACACGATTGTAATTGTATATGTGACTCAATAAATTATTATTATTAATTTTAAAATCATTAATTTTAGATTTAACTTTACTGTTTGGCAGGCAACTTTCTAACTACCTTCATGACATGTCTGGCATGGGTAGCACTTATCCTGTACTAAATTTTTAGTCCTAAAAAACTTCAAATCATTTAAAAAATTAATAACCTAAAATATTTCATTAAGTGTTTTTCCTTGGATTTGAAATGTGATTTGGTACATATCTATAGAAAAATAATACCATTGTTTTGAAATGAAACCTGAAAACTAAATGCAGGATATGATCAAAGTGCTAAAAATGTAGAGATGTGCAACTATTCTCCATTTAAAATTTCATGAATATTTGATTCGTGATCAGCTGTGACAGTGTTTTTGAAATTGTCTCCTAATTGGATAACCATGTCCAGGCTGATAACCTGTCAGATATAGTGCTTAAATTTATAAATAATAGAATAATGCATACAATTGTGCAAATGAGGTTAGTTCTAATTTTGCACTCTTAATTGTGTCCACGACAGTCATTTGAGAGCACCAATTTAGGTGATACCTTGTACACAGTTGACCACAGAGGTTGCATGCACAGTTTGTGGTTTATGAAACAGTTTTGTTGCACACACTTAATGATGAAACCCAGGTGCTGCAAATCGAGTTACTTGATATCTCAGTTCTTTATTTGGGCTCGTCCAATCTCTATTGGTCATAGCGGGTGTGCTGTAGAAGTCTTTCTTGATGAGGTTGCATTTTTGTCTTCCTTCTTTCATGAAGGATTCTTCCGCCAATTCATAGACTAGTCATGAGGGAGTGAACCTTGAAAGTGACAGTTTATTTGTCAAAAATGTTGCCTTAATGTTTTCCCATAGTTTCAGATCATTTTTCTTTAGATGTTCCCATAAGACCTCAATTTCAAGAACCAGCTTAGAGTCAATCTTTGAAATAAGAAGTTGCATTAATGTGTTTAGGGATAACATGTTAAAGGTTTTTATTTTGTTTGTGGCTCTTAATGTCGCAGCAATTCTCTTTATAACATGTGTACTGAAAGAGATTCGTGAAGTGTGGAAAGTGATCCGTAGATATCTGAACCACTGTACACATTTTAACACGTGTTTGGTTTTTATATATTAATTTCATGCAATTTTACTTCCCTTTCTAAAGATCATTGTATCCATCTTCTCACTGTTTGTCACCAATTCATTTTCAGGAGCCCATATGATCAAGCCATTGGCATATTCTTGTATGAAGTCAATGCTCTTTACAGTAATTACCATATCATCTGTACATGTATATAACGATACTTATTGTTCTAAACCTAGCAATATTTGCGAGGCGTTGATTGTAGCTCTGTTAAATAGCAGTGGACTGAGACAGTCTCCTTGCAGTACACTGTTTGTTTGTGTGATTTTGTGTTTGACTTATGTTCTTTTTCACTATGATCACTAAGTTTGCCATCAGTACATTCTATAGCACTGGTAGTAGATATTTCTCTTTATTCATATTTTCTTCTGGTTTCTGTAATTGTCTTGAGCTGTTTATCCTGTCGAAAGCTTGCAACAGTCTATAAATATTGCATAAAGTTTTCCTCCTGGTTTGGGAAGTGCATTCATCATGTCATTCAAGAGATTCTGTGCAGCGTGGATGGTTGAGTGCCCTTTTCAGAAACCCAGCTGTTTCTCAGGTAACTTTTCTTCCATGGTTTTAGTCATTCGTTTTGTTAGTATTTTCAGGAAGAGTTTGTAAGCTGTGTTTTGCAATGCCTCTGTATGTGTCTGGGGATTTGGCATCACCTTTACCTTTGTATAGGATTTTCACTGAGGCTTCTTTCCATATTTCAGGGATTTTTCCCATTTCTTAGCATTTGTTGAATGTAATACCCAAGTATCTTATAGAAAGATTGCTGTCTTTTAATTGTTCAGTATAAATATTGTCTTGTCCTTTGGCTAAATCTTTTAATTCTTGCAAAGCATTGTCTACTTCTTTGCTTGTGATTGGGGGAAATATCTTGTTATTCTATCCTGAGGCTCTTTGGAAGCGCTGAGTTTATTTTGCTTGTTGAGAATTTTAGTGAAATGGTGTTCCCAAGTTCACATGTTTATGTAGTTTGTGAATATAGGTTCTTCAGTTTCAGTGCGATGTATGGATTAAGAGCTGCTTCAGTAACCCATCTCGCTTCTTCTTGTTCTTCTTCGATATTCAGCTTTCTTTTCCGTAAGGAGGTGTTTGTAATTAGTTCTTGCTCTCTCGTATTCATTTAAAGTGTGTGTTTCTGTCTCATCAGTTGTGCTTCCACTTACTTTCCAGCTTCTAGCCTCGTGCAGCAGGTTGAGTACAAATCTTCATTCTTTATAACACTCAGCATCAAACCATATTTATGCTTTCCGTCTGTGGGAGGAACATGCAGTTTGAGCTTTGTAGATTACCGGTGTAATGGCTTAGGCTGCTTCGTCTATTTTGCATTGTGTGATGTGTTTCTTTTTATGTAGTATCTGATCTGCTGCTCCCAGAGATAGTTGCTCCCAAGATACTGTTTCTTTTAGGTTCTTCTTCAGTTCCTTCCTTGTTATGTGCCCGAGGGATGCTCGTGTCTGTGATCGGTTTTCTAATAGGTGTTGTTGCTTATCTTATTATGTTCTTATAATAGTACAGATTAAATCTGTTCTTGTTCCATTTGATGCAGTGTATATTGCTTCTGATCTTTCATTTAGCATGTACCTGCCAGTTTCTGTTATGTAGTCCAAGAGAAGATTTGTTTTTAGGTTTGGTTTGTCAATTGAAGTCTCCTGCAAGTATTATGGGATGATATTTACCTGCATGGACAAGAGCTTCACCATTGATGTCTATTATATAATTCCCTGTACTTCAATTTTAATCTAATTGTAAGATTAGGTCTCATCTACTTCCATCTTTGTTTTTGAATGAACAACTATATTAAAGGTTTTTAAAAGAAAAGTCACTTGTGTGAATATTTGTTGATCTATTTCTTTATAACCTCAACAAACATATCCTGAATTTTTGTTTGTGCACAAGAAAACAAAAAAAACATAATTTTTCAGGTTTATACGAAACACATGCCTCAGTTACGAATAGAAAAATTAAACAGCAAAATTTCAAGATACATGTAAAATTGTAAAATAATAATAATAATAATAGTAAATTTAAATAAAAATATTTGCTGTGGTTTAATTTGCTTATAATGGAAACTGCTACAAGGAACATTAAAAAGAATTTTTGGGAAAGATAGTGACAAAGAAAGCAAAATAAACCATGTGAATTGTTTAAGGAACCACAAAGTAAGAAATACACATTTGTTTTTTCAAATACCAGAAATTCCTCTTTGGCAAAAAAGACTTATTGTATAGGGGAATTTGGGGACCTGTAGGACATGTACTTTTAAAGGAATTCTAAGTTTCTTTGAGTATGTGTATAAACATATATACAATTCAGTTTTCTGATAATATCCTTATTAAATTCACTGTCATAATTGTTTCTGCTAATAAACACTGATATCAGGCTGTTTTAAATGTTTAATGTGAAACAACATTCACATAAAGTAAACTCTCAGATGTCACAAGCTTGTGGATAATTTTTTTCTTTAGAATACCTATTGTTTTTATGATGTTCCTATTTCATATAACCTTTCTATTTGGTACATGATACTTGGTTGGTGCATACGGCTTCCAACTCGCTGGATCAAAATCTTTGTTGCATGCTTTTCTTGGGAATTGGGCAGAATGTGCTCTGTTATATTATTCAAGTTTGTAAAGATCAGTTGTAATCTTCTTCTTTTATTTATTTTTAGGAATGAAATAAAGCGCTTGAAAGATGAACTTAAATCTTCAGAATCAAATATGTATATTTTAAAAGAACAGTTCAATGTATTGAAGAAGAGAAATGAATATTTAGAACCTGTTCTTGAGAAATATGAACGCTTACAGAAAGAAGTCCAATTCTTGCGAAAGTAAGTGTAAAATCATACAAGAGGTGAGTTGTTTAGGTACATGAAGTCTTGCATGACTATGGATAAATATTTTTGTATGGTGTTGAAGAGAATTCATCTTTCCAAAGTGATATGTAGTGCATCAGGGGAGACTAGTATGTAAGAAGTGTACCTTAATTTAAATTTATTCATAAAAGTATTGATTCTCAGATATTTACAAAATAATTTTACTCTTATTAAGATACTATCTTTATAAAACCATATTAGAGTTCATCAATGAAAGGGGAAAATGTAAATTGTTGGCTCCTATTTTCCTGCTGCTTGACATCTATCTTTGAACTATTCTATCGCTGTAAAATCAAATTTTGCATTACATCTTTAAATAAATTTTCTTCTTCATTTTGACTTGACACCTGAGAGTTAAAGAAAACATGTGATCACTGTAATAAATCTCTATGTACTTGGCATAGCCCCTTGTGTATCAGGTTAACCCTTCGGCGACTGCAATATTGTGATTGCCAGTTGCCCAAAGATTCAATGTTTGTTGAGAATAATATCTTCAATATTGATGTTTTTTCCTAATGAAGCAGAAAGGGATATTTCATTTCAGTATTTCAGTTGTTTCTGTAATTGTTTGATTGTGCTTTCATCATTGTTATATCTCTTAAGTTTTTATTAAATAGTATGTGGCTTTGTAGATTTAAGTTGAGAACTGGTAGTTTTTGTGTATAGAAGTGTAATTTAATACATGAAAACCCCCAAAACAAGTCCAAAAACACACCCAAACACAAGAAAATGGACAAAAAGCCTAGGAGTGAAGATATAATTTGAGAGGTGGAGGAAAACTAAATTTTTGGGATCCACAATTCTATAATGATATTATTAAATGTGAAAAATTTGTGATCGTCAAAAATATCACTATCACTAGGAGTATGTGGAAATTGAGGCCTATCACAGGTATTTCACAGAAAATTGTTTGTAAAAATAAAATTGAAAATATCTTGTAATGATAAAACAAAACATTGTCTGATAGTAATGTATCAGTGGAAACTCAATACCTTCCGATACAAGTTCAAGCCATTATTATGCTACATTTTGCGAACTCGTAGGTCTCAATGTGAATCTAGTAGCGTGTTGCAGCAGAATCAATATGTTAGGCTAACCACTCACTCTTTCTCGTCTATAAGTTATCACATCAAGGTGATAACCTCTGAATTTTCTCTTTACAAGGTAATATAAAATGAAGTTTGAAGATAGTTTTGTAAATGCGCTATTGTGTACTGTTCTAATTTAACATTCTTACTTTTTGTGTGTTGCTTTCAGTTGTTAGCTTCTTTACTACTGATATCCAGAAAGATTGTTACTGACTTCTATTCGATTGTTTTGTGCTACCTTTTACTTTGAGTCTTTCCTCACGACTTTGTTTTTTAAAGTTTTGGACTTCAAAAAACCACATTGAAAACATTGAACAAATGAATGTCAAAACTTTACTTGATCTTTACGGGAATCGACTTTTACTGTGATTTTCAAATTTGAAATTGAAGGAAAACAAGTGTATGTGTTACTGTTATAAATATCAGTGTTACTAGGGATGAAATAATTTGATTCCCACTCAGCATTCCCCCTCGTTACTAGGGATAGCTCATAAAAAAGGTGAGAGAAATTAAACTCCTGTGTAAATAATTTGTAAAAGGCATAATATTTGTATTTCATAAATTAAAATAGTGTGAATTGTGTTTCTTCTCTTTTAAAATTTTCTTTAGAATATTCTATAATGTATTCCTTTGTAAATAAATGCACCTAACATACTCTATACTTTATACTCTACAATACTTATTATTTTTTGCGATATTACAGTTTTCAAATGTGTATTATATAATATTACACTTGTGTTGTATCAGATTATCACCAAAGTATACTGTTCTCTCACAACTTCTAAAAAATAATTAAATTTTCTCCAAGTGGCTCTGAGAAACTTACCTTTAACACAAAAACTTATTCTGTCCCTAGGAAAATAAATTTAACATAAAAAGTAACACATTGTAATTTTTACCCCCATCTGCCTTACCAAATGAAGAGTCACCAGTTGAAATCAAGTTAGGGAAGCCTACATGATGTTGCTGTATTTTGCAAATTACCCAAACCCCTAAACTCACTCGAACTACCCCTCCCCTGCCCCAAATTCACTCAAACCACTGAATTGTATCACCAATTGTTCCAACAGCAGCAAATGTGATTTCGTAGCCATGTCAGTTGTGTGTGTGTTATTTTTAGTTCAGTTCTAAGATTCAAATTAAGGAAAAGAACTATAAAAAGTTAAAAATTACCCTTTTGGATGAAATACATTTGAAACAGCGTACAGCAAATTTTAACATTAGCAAGATAAGCACTGTACCTTCCCATTCATGTTTGGTCTGTTACCTTTTCTTCTTTTTGGTTTTTCTTGTTTTTAATCCCACTTGGGTTTCAGTATAGAGACTGTCAGAAAAGGGACTGCTGAAGAAGTTGATGAAATTCTCGATGCTTATGAAGACTCCAGTGAAGATACAAAATCTTTACGAACATATACATCTGTTTTAAAAAAGTGAGTAATTGTGAATGAAAGTGAAAGAAATGCAGAAACAATTAATTACCAACACCTTACGTGCTATATTATTATTATTGTTGTTGTTATTATTTGTTAATGGTGGCAACAACAAGCTGTAAGATATTTATAGAAGTTACACAATAATTCAGTTTGGTAGAGTAACATTTTTTTGTATGACTCACAATTACTAATCACAGTTTGTATGTGTGCATATACATACATGTATATACACATACTTATTATTTTATTTAACATTTTTGTAAAAGATCTGAATTTAATTTATAGAGAAATGCAAGCCACAGTTGCCAAGAAGAAGGAACTTAGTACCAAACTCCGAGAAGCAGAATCGAAAATTTTTTCTTTTGCTGGGCAGGTAAATAAACAAATCCTCTATTTATTTATTTATAACGTGCCAAGAAAAGATAGCTTTTTCTGATAGACTGACAGTCCTTCCATGACTGACCGACTGACCAACCAACAAGCCATTAATTTTCATACACCGAACGTGTTTATACGATTTCTGAGGAGAATGTATAAAATATTACATGCTTTAAAGGAACCTCTTAAGAATAGATAGTTATGTAATGCGGCGAATTTTCGGCAGAAAAAAAAACTTTATTAAAGAGCCCTGATTACGAAAAAGTAGATAAATCCAGTTGCTAAGTGTTTAAAAACATCCGTGGTGCAGCCAGAATCCGTTTTAAGGTTCCTTGACGCAAAACGTGTCTGTGAACAACGCTAGCGACTAAACCGTTCTGCGGTTTTCTCCAACATTCATATTCCACGATCGATCTGGCTAATGTCGCGGCCCCCTGAATTTGAAATCGATATTTTGGGGGGGGGTACTTTACATGAAGCCCCTGGAACATTTTCAAAACAATGGCGCCATCGATTTTGATGAAATTTTGTTGTTGGATAGTCTGTAGAACAATTAACAAAACGGTGCAAATCTCATGTTGGTTGAAAACCGTAATATTTCGAAAATTGAAAAAAAAAATCGAGGACTTCGTAACACTACAATATTAAAAATAGATTTTTTCCTCATAATAAAATCTGTTGCACAAAGATAGATTTTCAAGTAAGGTCAGGTACAATTTTTTGAAATATTGAGTATTCGCGTAATTTTGTGTGAAACATAGGCAAATTTTACTTTCTCGCATTTACTAACGTAAGAAAAGAAAATATTGTGCTCGTGCACCGGAAAACGGCGAATTTTTGACACAAAAAACTTATTGCCGTGTCCTGGTAAGAAAAGTGGATAACTCCAGTTGCTAAATGAAGAAAAAAATCCTCTAACACCAGTTGAAATGCCCTGCTTGGCGACGAAGTTAAACAACCTGCATGCTGAATTCAACACAAAAATGTCATGGGTTCCTCTACGACCACGTAAATGTTCTCACTTAATGGTCACCTATGTCGTTTTGGACGTTATACGGTCTTAAAGGGAATTTTCATTACGAATGTATGTGTGGAAAACCCATAAACGTAAAGTGCGTATCTGAAATAACATACCTTGGGAAGTATAGGAATTTATCCGGGACTTTTAAAAAACAATGTAGAAATGTGACAAACGTATAAGTGGAGTTTCACTGTATTTATGAAAATATCATGGGGGAAAATATCGATTTTAATTTCGATAGGTATGACTTCAGCCAGCTCGTCCTTAGTCCAGCTCAAAAAGGCCCGATTCAGGAAAAAACTCCGGAAGTTTTTTTCTCAGCGATTCTACATGTTTTTGAGGGTGCTGAAATCGAATTCGATGTTTCCCACCTCGAAAAAGGTCGGCTTCAAGAGAAAATTGCAAAATAATATAATATAATTGTAAAAAACTGAAAATGTCTCCCTTTTTAGTTTTCACTTATCTTTCAAAACTATGCGTTCTTTCGAAACAATTGTTATTTACAAAATTAAAGTAGATAAAATGTCCTACGAAATGCATTCACAAACTGTTTAGGCGCTAGAGCGCGCTGGAAAATGGTTGCGTTTGGGGTCTCTGTCCGAAGTGGGAGAATTGCTCTTTCCAGCCAATCGCACAACGGCAACAATCTCGCGGCGACTCTCTAGTTCCACTTTATCATGCTTGAAAGTAACTATTGTAAACAAGTAATTGGAATTGTTAAATGATTAACACTCTCATACTCGCAGAATCGGTTGGGACCAGTGGCGTAGACTCAATGTATGCGAGTGATGTGTTACTTCCCCCTAGTTTTCCATCATTTAAAAATATTTTCGGTAAAGTATTTTACATTCTTTGTAAGTATCTCCCTGTTTCTCTGTTCCCTCGCGCCGTGCGCGATCCAATAGGCGTTAGTCCCCTCGCTGGATGTGATGGGCCGAGAAACATCCCTTGAACGACCTCACTTCGTTGGTGAGGTCATTGAACTCATGGCTATGCGCTATGTGCAAGCTGTGTGATTGTGTATCCCCTTCCAATATCCCTCCATACCCCCTCCTCTGATGCAATCACAATTCTGCAGCACGCCTGGGAATCCCAGAAGTCACGTGCCACGATTGGGATCCCCGGTGCAAAGGGCAGACTGTCTTTCTTCACAATCCATGCAAGTCTGCCTACTATACTGCGATTTTTCTAGGAAGAGCTCTCAAGATAACTCAAATCCTATCTTCGCGATGGAATATGTCACGGCATTTCGCGTCTTTTCTCGGTCTTGCCGGTAGAAGTCGCATGATCGCAAGCACTGCTTCATACGGTCGCGATCGTGCGAAATCTAGCGGAACGACTGTGAATGATACGAAATGCCGTGACATATTCCATCGCGAAGATGGGATTTGAGTTATCTTGAGAGCTCTTCCTACAAAAATCGCAGTTTATGCGTAAGCACATTTCAACCTGATTGAGTACAGCTGGGTAACTCGATGTGGGTTAACAAGCCTGACAAGACAATATCACTTCTTTCGTATAAGAAAATGGCATGACAGACAATCCGTGAAGTCGAAATGGTTCGTGCGATGTTATTTCGTTCATGTGCAGGTAATGTGTGTCCTAGCGTAAATGCCTAGCGTGTGCGTTCTAGCGTAAATGCTGTTCCGTACTTAATGTGCGTTAAATATACTACTTTGTCTAATCTAATAGTGATGCGTTATTATGGCAAATTTAAACGCGGAAACATAAACAAAACGCTGAATTTATTTATTTGTTGTATTTTATAAATACTTTTTGATTTAAACGGTTCAGATTTCAAAATCAAGATAACCGTAATTTTAAAAACGGACGAAGATGTCGAATTGTAAGTTGGTTTTAGAGTAAAGTAAACGTAATATTGAAAATTATATATTAGGCCACTTTTATGTATATTAATTACTAAGTATAATTAATTATTTTCAATCAATGTTTATTTTAGTTTAAAATAGCTTCAAAATAATGTGATTACTACTTGGCACAAAGTATCCCCAATGGGGAAATGAAGCCTTTTTTTCGTAAGTTTTCAGTTTTTTTAAAAATACTTCGAGTTCAATCTAAAAGTTGTAATTTTTACTGAAGTTTGGTATGATAGCGGTCTAGCGTATGTGCAATTTTCAGATTTTTATCTGGTCCCCCAACAGATATTACAGTTCAAAATTGGGAAAAAATCCAAAATTCCAATTTTCAAGAGGATGTAATTTTTAAGGGGTACTTTATATACCAATGATATTTTACAAAAAGGAACTATACTGTTGTGTGTAAAATCACAGAAAAAATTAAGACTTAGATTCTATTCCTTCGTTGCAAAATTACTCTCTGAAAATCGAATTTCGTTCATTCGTGTTCCGTAGATTTGGTTGCAATTATTTCCCAAATAAAAACATAGAAAATAGGTAGATAATATTTCGATTTGCAGGTCAGAGTATGCTAAATCGAATGCTTTTTATTCTAGAATGCTAGAATAACCTAGAGCTGAGTAATGTAGGAAAGAGTAAATGTCTGCGAACGTGAAAAATGGCGCACGGCGCGAAACAAATATGACCGCCATTTGTTAACCAGATACAATAAAAAAAAGTTAAAGATGGTTTTGAACAGCCAAAACATAAGGAAATTTATATACAAAATATGAATTTTTTTCGAGATGGTCGAGCGACCAATTTATTAAATTCTGGACCACTTAAAATGGATTGACCCCTATATTAAAACACTTCTCTGAAGCATGCATCCCTCCGTTAGTTTCAGAATAACATGTAAATCGCATTGTCGTTCGCCTAACCTGCAAATACGTAATAATTATGCTTAATTTACTACAACTAAACATACGTGCATTCATTCCTTTTTACGGCAGTGTTAACCACATTCATCAGAAAATGATATCTTCCGAACATTTAGTCTCTTGTACTTAATGCACTCACGTCTACACGCAATTAAAATCAATATTCAAGTTACTTTTCTAAATAAAGCGGTAAAAACTATTACTATTATACACAATTCTTTACATTGATGAAATCACTAAAAGATTTCGGACGTCTTCTGGTGGCGCGCAGCAAAACTATTGACATTGATGCACTCTCGAATCTGTAATGTAACGCTAGGCTAAAAATGTCCAGAAAGGTAATTATTTTGTAAATATATTAAGGTTTATGGTTACAAAACATAGCCTATAGTACTCCAGACAGTTAAAGGAAGCTATCTCAAAAGTGTTATCGGTATTCGTTCAGTAGATTCAGAGATTATCGCACTGTATTTCAAGGTAGTTCTGTCTATATAGTAGTATAGATAGAAGATTATGCGTTCAACCAAGACCAACTACAATACTTAGTTGGTCTTGGTTCAACATGGTTGGTATTGTAGTTGGTCTTGGTTCAACCTGTAATGTCAAGATCGCATCCCCACGTCTACTAAAAAAGCCAGGAGGCGCCACTGGTAGGGGCGTATTTGCTCGCGCGAGAGTCTGTAATTCCTTGAAACATACATTATAACGTACACGTGCGTTAACTATTTTTGGATGTGGAAGAAAATTACCGTCAATCACTTGTATCAGTTCTTCAATGGGAAATTATTATCCCTCGACACTGTTTCCAAGAAAACTGAAAACAGTTTGCATCGCCGATTTCACGTGTACGCAGGGCCTGTCGTGTTTGGGGGCTGAGGCAGTGCTTTTGTCTACTCAAATACGTTTGTGCGTCAGCAGCTGACGCTTCATTTACTGCTTGTACGCAATATACTATAGCGCGTCCAAAATCATCATTACGATTTCTACCAAGTCATAAAACAGTTTCTCTAACAGCAAATTTCCTCACAGGGTACACTAGATTTCGTTTAGAGGGTGGATTTTTAATTTGTTTCTTCGCGAAGTGTCTCGTGGTTCCTCTCCTTCACAAATAACACAATGAGTTTTGAAGACAAAGGGAGGTATAGATGAACGTAGTTGAGATGATTTAACACAGGGGTCCTCAAACTACGGCCCGCGGGCCACATGCGGCCCGCCGAGGACATTTATATGGCCCGCCGGGTTTTTATGGTTCAAAGACTTTTTTTTCTTAAAATCCGCACATTTTTTTCATTATGTGTTAGGGTGTGTAGGGGTGGAAAAAATCGATGGTTTTAAAACAACGATGTTTTCCACCAGAAACATCGATATTTTGCTTTCGATGTTTTCTTCACATCGATATTTTGTTGCCAAAACATCGGTGTTGTTTTAAAAAAGCAATATCGATGATTTGCGTTATCCTTTTTACCACGCTGTACATTTCGCCAGCGCAATCTGAGGAAGTTTGGCGTTATGCCCGTATGTTATCGGTAGGCCTATCATTGGTATCGGTAGGCCTGAACTCTGCCTCTCAAGGCCTGTCTTCACGATGGAATATGTCACGGTACCTCGAGTCTTTCTCGGTCATACCGCTAGATATAGCATGATCGCGACCGTATCAAGCAGTGCTTGCAACCATGCGACATCTAGCGGCAGGACCGAGAAAGACGCGAAATTCCGTGTGATCGGCCAACGGGGCTGGAGAGGCAGAGTTAGAAAAATCGCACTTTATAATCCGGCCCTCCGACGGCCTGAGGGACAGTGAACTGGCCCCCCGTTTAAAAAGTTTGAGGACCCCTGATTTAGCATCTTCTTAAGCTCTTTTCACTTAAGCAGAAAACAATTTTTCGTTTCGTGTTGTTTCCTATACTTACCGTGGACTTCAATTTGTGTTACATTTAAATGAAAAAACCTGCCGCCTTTTCTCTGGTTTCAGCGAAATATTGACACCGCCTTACTTGCATATAAAATTTTTGCGTTCCGTCTTCCAAGATTTTATATCACTCCCTGCAAAGCATTATGCATACATAATAAAATTGCAAATATTATACAGGTTTCTATTATTTTACAATGAGTTAGTGATGTGGCAAATTAGGAGTAACTACAATTGACTGCCAATCTCGCGACACCGCATAAGGCTGAGATATCACTGAAGAGTCAGTCACGCTCTGGTGCGTGGTGCAGAATATTTCACTTACAATCACGAGCCGGCTCATGAAATACTTCGTGGAATAGTATGCAAGTTATAGATTTCCAAAATTTGTTATCTGCGTATCACGCGCGAGAATCTGAATTATCTCTATCGCTTTCGTTTTCTTGGGAATTATACAGTATATCGTCGGAGATTTGCAGAAGTAGTCTTTAAGTTTGCATGGACCGCATAATGTGGTGGTAACAAAATTATCTTTAGAATTTCAACTGGAGGAGACGAAAGAGCTGGAAAAGAGAGATCTGGAGATACTTTGTGTACGTACTGGAGGCATCGCTTCTCAGAAAATATCATTCTCGCTCGGATCAGGTATCATTCTCCATTGCGATATTTCTCCTAGTAGAGAAGACTCTATGCACATCTGTTAATGTAGCATATCTACACACTCTAGCAAATAATTTAAAAGAATACGATTTATCATGGTTTTCTCCTTAGACAATTACATAATTATCGGCTAATGACTGACATAGAGATCTGGTTTCCACGTCAGTAATTTCGTAGTAATTAGATAACTATTATTCGTAATTGAGAAAATAAAAAAATCACACTTTTTTAAAAACAGACTATACATCGCAATTGGATATAATCGGTGTTGTCCGCTGATTCCCAGTCCTCGCTGAACTGATTGTCTATTTCTTTTTTAACCTGAAGTTTGCATTTCCAAACATCTATAATATTATTTGGTTCATTTTTGTTTAATATCTAAAATTTCCTCATTAGGGTTACTTTTACTCATAATTTGCCATGAATTGACAAAACATATTGTTGGTACAAATTTTTTATGAATATATTGTATTGTACAGAACGTATTGTAATGATTTTCTTATATCCTTCTTATTTTGGTTACCTAAGGCTTGGATTTACAGATACTCCGCGCGAGCTAACACAACCCTGTGGATTCCATTTTTCAAGCACAGTAAAGTGAAACTAGAGCGCCGCCGCGAGCTAGGATGGCTGGAAAGAGCTATTCTCCCGCTTTGGCCTGAGACCCAGAAAGTAACCATTAATCTGCGCACTGTAGCACATAAACAGTTTTTCATAAATTTTAAGTTCATATATGAAATTTGTAGGAAATTTTATCAACTTTAATTTTGTAAATAACAACTGTTTCGATTGTGCGTATAGTTTTGAAGATACAAGCGAAAAACTTTTAAAAAAAGGTGTGAATGTTTTTTTAAATTTATTATTATTATTGTTATTATTATTATTTCTTTTTTCCCTGTGAAGCCGATCTTTTTTGAGGTGGCCAACATCAAATTCGAATTCAGCACCCTCAAAAATACATAGAACCATTGAGGAAAAAACCTTTCGGAATTTCTTTCTTCCTGGGTCAGATACTATTTGACTGGACTACCAGGCAATATTAATTTTACTGAAAATCCTGTGTATGATTTTAGCACACTGACAGATGGCCAGATGTTTTGAAAAAAACTACTTGCTTGGAACCTACAAAATGTGTATTCTAGCTACACTACAAAACCAAAAAGGAATTTTCATAATACTACATTCAGGACCAAAAAAATATTCTTTTGGTTTCAGAGACCTCCAAAATTATTTTTTCTGTCAAAAAATCTGTACTTTCTCCTGCAGCATTATAATACTTTCTATGTGCTATGAATGTGAGAAAGTGAAAAGATTATAAATATATTTTTTCAGAAGAATGTTGCATCTGTCCCTAGGGCCACTCTATTGATCTTTCAAATTGTTTCCTCTTCTCTGGGCTACCAAGTTGTATTTGTATCTCTTGAAGTTGTAATTGTATCTCTCAAGTCCAATGTAATTTTTGCTATTTAAGGTTCGACGTCACGAGGAAAAAACGAAAGCCCTGGAAGAACAAAATCGCAATTTGATTCTGGAAGTAAATCATTTAGTCGAGAAGCTTGCAAGCTTAAAGATGAAAAATGAAGCTTTGCAACAGGCAGTAATATCACCTACTGCCAGTCATCCATGTGCCAGTGCCCTCAAGCGAGTTCTGGCAGAAAGTCCTGCACCCGAGTACCTGAAGCGTGGTTGCCTTAATGATAGTGCAATAGAAAGTCTTGCCAAGTCTCCTGACACCCCATCACCCCCTGCCGTTGACGTAAGTATTTATTACAGATACAGGGCCAATCTGGCTACTTCTCAAATTAGTTGGTTCATGTTCTTATTGTACTAAATGGATGGATAAAGTCTGAAAAAGGAACAGCTTGAATCTTTATACTTTACCTGGATAAAGTTGATGAAAGCAAACAAGGTGAGTAGGGTAGGTGAAGTGTACTTCAGTGACAAGGAAAATCAGATAATATGTGATCAAAGGGATCAGTCTTTGTGGGAAATTTTGAAGGCAAGTGAGATAAAGTGTAGTTTTAGTTCCACTGTGTCACTCATACATTTTTATTTATGCAATATCACCTAACTTGACCTAATCTCTCTACATACCTCAGTGGATGCTTCCCAATGTATTTTCATGTTGGTGACTTTTCAGTCTTTGATCTTCCCAATTTACATGGATCAACCTTGAAATTTTGCAGTGCATAATTTATGTATTTATTTGTTAATGGCAGCAGCCGAAGTTGATAAACACAAATCAATCAAAATAATACTTATAAATTAAAACCATCTCCAAGTAAATCACATCATACACGTTTACTCTCAAATTTAAAATCAATCCTATCACAATTTGTAATCTGCTTTGTCCAATAGAATAATGGTTTCCTATTCATTGGAAGTTAACACAAACCAACCTCTTCTTGAAGGAGCCAACTGTTCTGTCCAAAACACATTCTTGTGGGAGACTGTTCATTTCCAACTGTTGACAACCCTTTTAATAAGAAATTGCCTCCCAATTTCAATTAGCGAATGTCATATGTCCTCGAAATCTACTGTCATCGGCCCTGATGAAGATCCTGTTTAAGTTATGAATTTTCTGTATACCATTCAGGACCCTATATATTTCGTAAATATTGTTCCTTGCTGTGGTGTGGGGAGGCTCATTTTTTCATAACTTAAAATCTGTTTTATGGCAAAATATTGAATGTGAGAGAAAACAAATTACATTTATTGCTTGTTTTGTATATATTACAAGTTTTTCGTATAAATACTCGTATGTATTGCCACGTCACTCGCGGTCTCCGCGAATGACAGTGAAGGTGGGTCGCCTTACCTTCCAGCTAGCTCAGGTGGCAGAAAGGTGGCCTGAAAGAAATGGGATGGCGAGTGGACGTTGTTTCAGCAAGAAAGAACATATCTGAATGAGGTTAACGTAAAAAATTTAATGATTCAAATAGAGATTAACCTAGTTTTACACTACCATGCACGAGCTCGTGAGTTTTCCCCGTAATGCAAACCAAAATAAACGAAACAAGAGAAATTAAAATTAAATTATTACAATCAACAACATACATAATGCATTACACAAAAAAATCTTTGACTAATTTTATTAACGGCCAATGCGCGGCCTGAAATATTTCCTTCCCTGCTTGTTTTGAGCTATCTGCAAAAGTTCATTCCGTAGCGCCTGAGGGGCAATTGAGCGCTTTCGGCGAAGCTCTCGTACACATCACCGTCTGGAGATTTTCGTGGTCATTGCCCCATTCAGCGGGGCGGCGTCTCAGAAAGGGGCGCTTCTCCCGGGCGGCGGCGGTCGTCTGGGCCGGCGGCCGGGAACAATGATCCTCTCAGCTGGTCGAGCGGGCGCCTTCAGGTAGCCCTTTCGACGGGCATTGACGTAAGCGGTGGCGATCTTGACGATTAACGCAGTCACTTCCGCGTGCTTATGCCAAAGATAGACTAATAATCACGTCTACTTCAACAAAATCGATTGTTTTGGTTCATCGAATCGTGGCCAAGCACGGCACATTAAATAACTTGAACCGATAAAACTATGGTTCAGAAAATTGATAAAGTCCGAAAGAGAAACTCTCTCTTGAAAAGTCTCGCCACAAGATATATCAAGTGAAGACCCCGAAGGGTAGTCACAGAGTGCCTTCACGAAGTCTTATTAACAAGCGCCGCAGTCGGAAGTCGAAAGCAGAGCGATACTCAGCCAAAAGCCGAAAACAGAATGCTACTCAGTCAAAAGTCGCAAGCTGAATGCCCTCCAATGTTTCTTTCTGCTCGCTACCTCGATCCCCCTCCAAAAAAATCTCTGAAGTTCGAGAATGTTCTACTACAATTTTGAACCCGTTCGGCGATATGCTACAGGAAATTGCGCAGTGAAATTGCTTCGTCCAATTGCTGAAGGCGTTTGAACAGGGATCTTTAATGGAAAATTTCCAGTATCTTCTGTCTCAAGTCTCTCTGTCTTACATTGTTTACTTGGACGCACGTGCAAGCCTAGACATGCGTCGTAGAAGTGGGCCCACGGCAAGCCTAATTTTGTTGACGTCCACTGGGTGGCGGCCCAGGGGCTGGAAGGGGGGTGGGTGCGTTCTCTTGAGGAACGCTTCCCGGAAGACAAACACGCGGAGGTGGAGGCGGGTACAAAGAACGGGGGCGGCGGCGGATGAGGCGCGCAGCTGCGCGTGTCGGATTGGAGCGGGGGGAGTCCCGTCAAAAATTCCCCGGCGCCAGCGGAGACGCCTTTCGCAGATTATTGCCAGAGATGTGTAGAAATTAATGCTAATTTAATGAAGTTGATATTCGGTAACGCTACAGTATTTGCATATTTTTCTATTTTTTACCATTAACACAATTTATTTTTAAGTAAAAATTATTTGATAATGCATGTGTCTGGGTTGAGGGTAAAGGTAAAGGTATCTCTTTGCAATTGCACATTGGCCGATGTGACTCATAAGGGAGGTGAAGGTAGGGCTCCTCCTCTTCGTCGCCGTCAGCACAAGGAGGAGGTTGTGGGGCGAGAAGAATGCTCCGGCTGCGTATGCCCCCAGGAAAGATCCTGCTATTCACTTGGAAAGGAGGCTGCGTTGACCTGAATGGAAAGCACCACATAAAAATCCCAGCCTATGCCAGGATTTGAACTTGGGTCCTCCATATCAGGAAGCCAGTGCCCTACCACTGAGCCACCACGCACAGATACTGGGACATTGCAAGGAAAGTGCAAAGTTAATTTTTGCCCCAACTGGGAATCGAACCCGAGGTTGCGCCATGGAAAGCGTGCACAGTAACCAACGAGCCACCGAGGGCGTGGATTGAAACAGATGTATACTAAAAATTTTAGAAGACTGTTGCCCAGGGCCATTGAAGTTAAATTCATTGAGGTGCTGAGTAAATATAGAGTGGGTAAATGATAATGGGAAGCTGATTCTCAAATGACGAAATATAATCTTAGGTACCTAACTGTTAGAGAAGTTAGCACAAAAGAGTCAAAACACAAATTTGCACCCATCACATCATTTGATGTGGAAAGATCTTTTTCAAAATACAAGACAGTTGTGTGATGGGAGACACTTCCTTAGAACAAAATGTCTTAATAACATTTTTATGATCATTGTTCTAGTAAGTTCTAAATGCAAAATAAACTGTGCAGGAGCAGGTTTTTAATTTAGGGGTGCTTTATTTCTCTTGGTCGCTGAAAGATGTAAATGTCATTGCAAAATACTGTTTTGTGAAAGCTGCACATATTAAACATTTCTGTGTGCATTTCAACATTTCTGAGACTTTTTGCATACATACGTATTTTTTAATTATGCATGAACTTCCCTGTTCCCTTTATTATGCATTTGCAAATATGATTAGCAAGGATTTAGGTGTAAACAGAACTACTGCTGCCTGTAAATATACAAATAAATAAATAAATTAATCAAATAATGAATTGAACCAAGTTGAAGCATTTACCTCATACAAAAGGAAAAGCTTGTGTGAAATGATTGCTAGACAGTACGTTTATATGCAGTCACTGACCTTAAAAATTAAATCCTCACTATCTTTGCTTCACAAACTATACACTCGCATGCTAGATTGTGCCATGTGACAGAACCTTTAAAGACCAACTAAAATACCTCTTAATGAAACAATAACCACTTTTTTATATTCATAGATAGATAAAAAAAATAGGAAATTGATTGAGTAGAAAGTTCAAACGTCTTTCTAAACGAAAACCCTTAGTGTTGTAATTGTATAGATACAATTCAAGTTGTTTCATCCATTTTGCCAGCATTCTCAGCAAACAAGGCCCACTCATTTCAAAATAGTGTATTTTATTGATAAAAATATGCCAAGAATATTTCAGTCAGACAATTATATAGATACAGCTCAATATCTGTACTGTATGTCTAATCTAACTGCACCCATACTACATGCACTGACTCGGTTCTCATTTTGTTGCAATCATCATTGTCCTCTAAGCTCATGGAGCAAAACATTTGTATTGCTGCCTGGCACTGGGTTAGGTTTCAGTGCTATGAATGGAAACCATTATTTGACAAAATTTGTGATTCAGCTATAAATTAATTATTACACTAATGTGTTATCACAAAATATTTTGAAAAAATTTCTTAATTCTATCTTTAAACCGTTTTTCTGTTACAGAAAAAAGCATATCAAAATCCATATTTGAATATAAAATCTTCAGCATCTGGTCTGACTCCAATGCGACTCAACCAAACTGTGAATTCAACAATGAGCAAATATAGTATCTTCCGGAAGTCACGCATGGATTCTTTAATGGAAAACGCTGCTCCTGCAAGAGAAGAAGAGTACGATGGAATGGGAGGTCATTCGAAACTTGATGAATTTCCTCAACCAATTCCCCGCATGAAAGTTAAAAACGTTAATAAATACCAGCGCCTTTCAAAAATTAAATTAAAAGATGCTTCTAAAGTCTTAAAAATGGATCAATTCCTTAAAAAGTAACAGTGTAAGCTAATAATAAAACAATGAAAGATGACAGCAGTTGCATTTGGAAGTTTAAAAGCCAGGAAGAAAATTGTGGATATTGGTGTGAAAACCAGAATTTGTGTATTAGTAATTTTTTTTTTTTCATCAGTAACTACTTCGTTCCAGAAATAAGTGCAGAAGAAAATCAACATTACAGTGGGCAGCTGCTAAATGTGAAACAATACTACTGAAAATTCTGAAGCTTAGACATCCACATCCGATGCTGAGCACTGTGCCTTACCCAGTAATCAAACTGGAGTTGCACCACCAACTCTTCTTTCTGTGACTTTTGAAAGTGAAGAAATAGCATTAGTGCTCTCTGACCATGATGACGCCAAAGACGCGACTCAGAAAGATACACCTGCACCTGAAATTATGATGTTTATTAACACACAACCTGTTGTTAGTGTAAACAGTAACACTCTACCAGAAGTTTCAACTGAAACTACGCAAACATATGTAATGTCAACTTTTTAGGGAAATGGAACTCCAGCAGCAGTTATTACAAATGCTATTCATGAAGGAATTCCTGTCACTGTTTCTCTTGCCTCATGTAATACAGCTGTCATAATTCCTACGATTTGTGAAAGAACAAACAATTTAAGTGAGATATAGCCAAGTGTAATGAAAGTTTAGGAAGATCCTAGGAATGACCACCCTCCTGTTTTATTTCAACAAAATGATGAGGGAAATTTTAGGAAAACCTCTACAGAAGAATGTACTGAACCTATAGCTGAATTGGCAGTGACAGAAGCTCCACCTGTTAAACAATCCATTCCAGGGACCAGCATTCCTGTAAGGAGAATGCCAACAGTTGAAATGGCAGATCTTATAAAAGCATGGGATGATTTTGATGAAGATACATGTGTGCCTAAATGGAAGAATCTGTTGTGCAAACTGGTTGAAGTTTTTAGCTGCTATTTAATGTTATGAAAGAGATTTAACTTGTTGGGTTAACAAGTCTTGTATTGTTTACCCAAACGAATATACTATGTGTTCTTGTAAGATTGTTGCTGTAATTGATGTATGTAACTCACACTGTACCAGTTGCATCACATAGTTAAAATATTGAAATGAGAAGCACATGCTTTGATTGATCTCTAACACATTTTTGAAGCATTCTCTAGGCAAAACTCAACTGTTGTAGTTTTGTCTCAGAGGTAATGGTGATTTACAGAAACGAATTGAGTGATTTTGTTGTACTTGTATTGGTTTGGTACCAACTGGACTTGTAGAGAGACTGGAATTGAATGTACATTGTTACTAGGAATGTTTGACAAGCTATCTAATTCAATGGTAATTATTAAGCAAAATGAAAAACTAATGTCATAGTTCTGTTATGGAGAGATTGAGTCAGTGTTGCAGGTGTCAATTTTATATTGTAAATAATTTTGTTTGTAGATAGATGTTTGTGCTGTTTTGTTTTCCTTGTCATTATCAATGACGTTCTTGCTTCTGTTTTTCAAGTTCTATTTACTAACATGTAAATGAAATATCTCATACTATCAAATTCATATAAACCCCTATGATTCTGTAATGTAGTTCAAGATCATGGCAAATGCGAAAAAATAGTTAGTTACCTTATTTATTGGCATAATGACATAAACTTTTATTTTATGAGTAATTTTTTTAAGTTAATTTAAATTATTTCAAAAGTTTGAATTTCATATAATGAATTGTTAATACATTTTTACGAACATTTCATCAGAATTATGTTCTTGCAACCTACCACATCCTCTTCACACCTGTCTTTGAAACCAACCTCAATATTGCTGCTTTCAATCTGTCTTCATTAATTATTTCCCTTTCAGTTCAATTTGAAGCATTGCTAATGGCACTTTTTTGGAATGATTTGATTACAATATCTTTCTTCCCTGCATGCTATTAAATTTTAATCAATTGAAGATATATTTTTGACTTGACGATATTATTAACAATAATATGTGGGAGCATTGCCTACTGATGTTTCTGTAGGTACTCAGATTAAACTTGGAAACAAAGAAGTATGGTACTGTTTTTCGTTTGGGTAGGGATTTTTTAAGTAATGACTGAAGGTTGGTAGGATAGAAGTTCCAATATTATAATATTGTATAACCTTTACCAATAATCCAAGAAGATAGGGGCTGCTGAAGCACTACTAATTCAGGTTGTCAAAAATCTGACATCATAGAATATATTGCATGAGCCTGCAAAGGTTGGCAGTGGCATTAGCCAAAACAAAACAAAAGTACCCCAAATCAAGTGTGATTACATCTACTACTACATGTGAAATATTTCAAAAGTTGTTTTAGCTCCCAAATTTAGATTGTCAGAGCAATAGACACCATTATTTGTGGCTCATGGTAGTATATACAGATGTCACTTTATTTCTGAAGAGGATAGACAAAGTTGAGGTGAAAGTGCAGTGATCAAAGGAAATACAACTTATATATCGATAACTATTTATGTAATTTCAAATTTCTGTGTAATTTTTACATCCAGAATTTTTGCAATACTATTTTTAATAAATATTTTTACTTTCTCATATACGTATGTATGTATATACTGAGTAAAATACGTAGTATAGGGAAAGTTATGTAATGCTTTGGGTAAAAACTGCGAAATGCAGAAAAAATGTTGGCCAGGCACTGAACGAAAAGGTGGATAAAACCAGTTGCTAAATTAAGGAAAACTAGTGGTGCTACAAAATGGCACAGACTTCCCCGTATTAGTTTTCTATTTTTCCTTGGGTTATTCAGAATTGCCACTCATGCCAGCTGCCATCTATCGTCACCCAAACTTTGTTTACATTTTCTTAATTTTTCAGTTTCCTAACGGTAGAACAAATATTAATTTTGAGATATTAAAGAACAGTAAAACTTTGTCCTAAACGGCAATTTTGTTTTAAAAATATTGTCAGCGCACGGCGTTCTCGTCGGAACGACACTCTGAATTGCGCCGGCCCGGCGGTAGCTCAGTCAGGTCCCAGTTCCTTTTGAATTGGACGGTGGAAGGGGGTTGGCAGTCACTACTTCATAAGATAACAAAACAAACTTATAAGCACTGAATTTATTTCTGACGAGCGTCAGGGAAGTTACACTGAAAGAAATTTAAAGAAAAGGACCCTGCCTACGGAGCTCATTTAAAAGAAAGTTTAAAATTAATAGAAATCGAAAAAATAAATTCTAAAATTACAAACAAGTTTGGTTCCTAATTCTGATTACAATTTGTGCCAGAGCGCGGCAACGCTTGTACGATAATATGACCAACAATGTCCTCGTTGCGCTTGAAAAGCGTAAGAAAGAACTCATTAGCGTGGGTTTTGCCTGTTCGGCGACTTTGTTGTAAGGGGTAGCAGTGGAGCTTCGCCAGCAAGAAGCTTCCCTGGTCGTTGATCTCATCAGCTGGAGCGCGGCGGCTGGCTGAGGGGCGGCCTCGTAGTCTCCGGAGTTCCCTGACGTCTTCGCCCCGTCCAGGCAGTGGCGTCAGATCACGGTGCGGCTCAGATAATTCTGGGTATTGGTTACAAGGCGAACATTCGCCTGTCGCTAATTTCGCGGTCTTTAACTGGCTGAATAAAATTCCTCGAGAACATTAATCGTGATCTAGATGGCGGATGTACTTTGCCCAGATTCAGTGAACTGCCTAACAGTGTCCGAAAGCGGCCGGCTTTGGCACCGTTCCGCGAAAAAAAAGCTCGGCCCGACGGTCTCCCTGCGAGCGTTCCTTGCATGAACCTCTCCCTTCGAGTCCCCCTTTTCTCTCCTATCTCCCGACGTACGCTCCTCGCATGAACCTCTCGCCCCCCAAATCGTTTCCAAACTCACCCCTTTCTCTGGTACATGTTGCCTGATTGGTCTAGATCTGTGGCGTCGTATTTAATTTTCCACCAATCAGCTATAGGAATTCTCTTAAATTTTCCTTACGCCGGTCATTCTCTTTCTCTCTCTTGCTTTTAGCTCTTGAACGTGCGCAATGGTACCCAGGCTGCCTCTGTAAACTCTCGTTTTGATAACGAAAGCTTGTTAATGTTCCTGGGCTTTCCCTATGGAGTTAGACATGAACTGCTTGTTGTGAGGAACAAATCACCTCGTTTACTTTTATGGGGGCGCCCAAAGGAGAGTGGATCCTTTCTTCCGGGCGGGCGCGACCGTACACAGCTGCAGGTCATAAATTATTTTTGAATTTGGGTCACTGTTATGTGTTAGCGGACCGGGGGATGCCGACGAGGGCGGGGAACACTACCCTTGTGTCTGAAATTCTATTTTATTATAAACTCACCGCTAATGTGCCGCCATAATATGTAGCTGTTTTTAAGAAAATGGCATCTCAGCGCTACTAAAAATACGAAATTTGAAGCTCTTTTTCACAGAAAATTTTTGAGTTTTCGAAAAACCTCATTTAAAGCACACTCACAAATACAATATTGTTTACAAATTGCTGGTAATGTGCATATTAAAGGTGTGAGAGATCTTTCAAAAAAATTAAATTTATATAATTTTTGCAAAAACAAATAAATACCCCAAATTGAACTTAACATCACATAAAAGAGTGCATTTAGCACTATCAGTTTGAAAAGTTTGAAGAAAAAATTTGGAGCCATTTATGAGAAAATGTCGTTCGAGCGTTTCTGAAAAGGCGGAATTTTGAGCTAGTTTGCAGAAGAAAAAGAGTTTTCGAGAAACTTTACTTCACATTATTTAAAGCACATGTACTCATTAATATGAGAACAAATCGCCGCTAATGTAAATATTAAGGACGTGAGGGCATGGACAGAATACCGAAATAATAGCGATAAAGGTATTATACCGGCATAGAAATGCCTTTACCTCTATTATACCGTTATTCAAAATACCTGTATAAGACGTCAAATACCGTAATTTTGAGATGTATTTTACCTTTATCCGACGTCTATACCGGTAAAATGTCTCTATTTAAATGTATTATACCGGTATTTTCTCATGAAAATACCTTTTTTTAGTAGAATCATACAGGTATTTTGGGGGAAACCATTGTAATTTTTACCGCTGAGATGGCTCAGAGGAACAACTGTGGACACTGCAGGGTTTCTGATCGGGAGGTCTTGGGATTCGAGTCTGGACAGAGTATTTTCGGCACAAGAAACACTCTGTAGGTCGAGTCCTGCCGTTGGCTAGGAAAGAATTCTAATGGTCGGGTTTCCTGAACGATAGTTTGTTACAGCTAAATTTTTCTAGGGTGGCCGCTGGGATTCGCGAGTAGAGGGGGAAGCTGAAAGTGGTGGGGAGAGAGAGAGAAGGCGGCGCTCGCTCGTGCCTGGCTCCTCTGCCTATACCAAACTAGTGGTGCTACAGAATGGCACAGACTTTCCCGTGTTAGTTTTCTATTTTCCTGGGTCTTCGCTAGCTATTCGGAATTGCCACATACTCTTTCTTGCCAGCTACCATCTATCATCGCCAAAAGTACATTTTTTTGTCATTTTCTTAATTTTTCGGTTTCCTATTGGTAGAACAGAAACATTAATTTTAGAATATTAAAGAACACAAAAACCTAGCCGTAAATGGCAATTTTCTTTTAAAAATTATGTGCCGTTTAAGAGAAAATGGCGTTTTAGCGCTACTAAAAATGCGAAATTTGAAGCTCATTTTCACAGAAAATTTTTGAGTTTTCAAAATACTTTATTTGAAGTTATTTGAAGCACTTACACTCACAAATATAATCATCTTTACAAATTGCGGATAATGTGCATATTAAAGATGTGAGAGATCTTTCAAAAAATTTACATTTATATAATTTTTGAAAAAAACAAAAAAAACTCAAAATAAACTTCACGCTATACTAATGAGTGTAATTAGCACTATCCGTTACAAAAGTTTCAAGAAAAAAATTGCAGCCATATACGAGAAAATGACGTTTGAGCATTTCTGAAAATGCCGAAATTTGAGCTACTTTTCACAGAAAACGGTAGCGTTTTCGAGAAACTTTACTTGACATTATTTAAAGCATATATACTCGTAAATGTAATAATGTAAATATTAACGACGTGAGAGACAAGTAAAAAAATTACATTTTTGTAATTTTTGAAAAAACCAACCGATAGACCAAAATGGCTTTTATGTCATTGATAGAGTACATTTACCACTATCCCTACCAAAAGTTTAAAGAAAAAATTTGGAGCCGTTTTTGAGAAAATTTTGTTTTTGTAATTTTTTAAAATTGCACATATTGCACGAAAACTACCAATATTGTATATACGATACTATACAATATTATTGTTTAAAAAATTACATAATGGCCCACGTGCTCACCCTGGTTTACGATATCTTTACAACTGACTTCGGTCGAATTGTTAAGAATGCTAGAGACAAAGAGGAAGAGTAGGAAAGAGACAAAAAGGAGAAAGCGTGTGTGCGGAAGTACGTGCATGATCTTTCATTTTACTAATAAGCATTTCGCAAAACGAATAACAAAAGGAAGTTATTTTAAGTGTAATGGTGTGAGCGACATTATTTTATTGAAAATACCGGTAAAAATATGGACGTCCATACCGGTAGACGTCCGATGAAGGTATTTTACAGGTATTTGATAGTGATGAAAAAGAAATACACGTATTTTACCGGTATTCAATACCTGTTCGGTGCCTGTTTGAGGAACAAGTCAAAAACGTCCGACTACCTCTGTGGGGACAGTGGCGTAGCTTCTTCTGCGCAGGGGGATGCCCCGGGTGACACAAATTAGAAAATTTTGTAATTGGAACTATATAATTTTAATGATTTATTTAAAAATAATATTTTTATAAAACATGCACTTGTTAATTAGTTATACTTCGTTTTAATTTTATTTAAAAATTAAATTTTAACTATTCTGAATTAAATGCAGTTTTTAATATAAGTAAATGTCATGTGCAAAAATAGTTTTATTTAACAATGTATAAACTATTCATTAAGTTTTTTAGATTTAATTTATGGGAGGGGGGGGGGTGATACCATTAGTTTTGCCCCAGGTGACACCAACTGAAGCTACAACATTGAGTGGGGATGTGTTAAAGGCGAGGTGTACATCTCTCCACTTCCACTGAGCTTCGTCAATGCATCAATGGTATACAATCTAAGGTAGATGCAGACCTGCTCTTGTGCATCCGGGAAGAAATTTCGTGCAGGTGGCATGTGAGATTATGATCTTGGTAAGCAACTACCAATTGTCTTCTGTATTTTTCTATTTAATAAATTGATATTTGAAGAAATTGTAATTATTTTGTAATTGGCAATTCAAGCATATTGACTTTTTTGCTACACAATTCAGTTCATATCATTTTTATATATAAAATAAAATTTTTAGATTACAGAGGTTTTCCTATAACTTTTTATAGTTTGAGCTTGAACAGATTAAAATGAGTGTTTTCACTGTGTATCAAAGAGAAAAACTGGCAAGACATATTTTGGAGATTGTTCTAGAAAGTGGCACATTCTGTAATTGGCATTTTGTGATCTTGGGAGTAGTGCTTACTTTGTACTTCTACAATAAGAACCACTGCAGAAATAGGTGAATTTTACCTCTTGCTATTTTGCAACAGCACAAAACAGAAGAGGACAATTGCTAAGAATAATCTTAGTATGATATCAACAATTTTTTCTGTATCATGGGCCCTGGCTCAAGAAGACACTGAAAAAGTATCACATCTAGTTCAGTGCTCTACAACAAAATTTGTGAACATCACCTCAGTTACAGAGATAAAATATTTATTAATTCCTACAGACAATTTCATGAGAATAATTATTTCATAAGTTCTGGATTTCAAATTATACAAATTTTCAATTTTGAAAAATTAATTAGCCTTGAAACAGAGAATAAAAATTACAAGAAACATTCACAAGTTCATAGTTATGGCAGCAATATGATTAAAGAAAGAAAACTTCTGCTTGCATTAGAAACTTTTATTCACAGCAAAATGTACATTCAGGCTTTGCAACTGCCTCAGTTGTCTTGGGCTCAGCCTTATTCTTCGCAGCCAGCGCCTTCTTCTTCCTTGCTAGACGCATGGCTTGACGATGAGCAGCTCGAGCTAATTGGGCCTTGGTAGACAGGTTGTTTTTCTTGGAATACCGTAAATTGCGAAGGAATTTTGGGTCAACCTGAAATTTCAAGATCACTCATGTAACCACAAATACAATTATTCCATGAACACTAATTAATGTCAGTAGAATGTGTATACAAACAATATCCTTAATAAAGGACAAGATACTGCCATTAGCATTTGAAAAAACATCACACAATCAGTCAATATTCCCAAGAATATTTCTTTTAACCGAGCAAAATACAGGAGGAATTAATTAAATTATAACTTTCACAACTATCACAATAATACAGCAAACTTTTCAATACATCATAGAAACTCTCCAGTTACATTAGTTGAATTCAGATCCAATTTCATAATTCTAAAAAATACAAAGCGTTTGGCAATAATGTTTCTTAGGTCAATAGTTTTAGAAGATTCCAACTGACGCAAGTTGTGTTGGCCTGGCCAAGAGTAGACAATGACTTAGCGATCACGGCTAAATCGACATTGCCATTCAGGAACAAAAAATCTTGCCAACAGTGGACGGACGGAATTTAGCAACTAGTTTCATCCACTTTTTCATTGTCAGGGCCCGGCAAGTAATTTTTTTCTGCCAAAAATTCGCAGTTTTTTCCCCGCAGCATTACATAACTTTCCCTGTACTACGTATATTACTCCCTATACACGTACGTACATGGGAAAGTAAAAATCAGAATAAAAATAGTTAAATTTTGTTTCGTCGAGAGCAATCTTAATGTGAACTTCTATAGGCCGCTTTAAAACTCCCAAAACGGGTTTTAGCTGCTTACCCCAACTGAAAATCAACTTCATATGCAAGTTTGATTTTGTACCGTTATTTTTATATTTAAGAGTTACCACTATGCATCGATTTTTTTAACTTCACCTCTCAAGCCCCGTCTTCACAATAGTATATGTCACAGTATTTCACGCCTTTCTCAGTCGTGCCGCTAGATATCACGACTGTGCAGTGCTTGCGGCTTCTAGAGGCATGACCGAGAAAGACGTGAAATGCTGTGTGATACTGTATCGTGGCCATAGGGGCTTGAGAAGCAGAATTAGAAAAATCACACTTTAGTCTAGGTATAAAGTGAGTTGTGGCACACTTGGGTACTGTAACACAGTTCAAGACCCAATCAAGTATTGGAAATAATGTCTATCTTCAAATTCTAATCTATTTATAGTTGATGCATAATTTTATTTCCATTGTTTTAACCTGTGAACATGACAATAATATAACTGTTCACAATTCAATGCTATATTCCTTGCTCTTACTTGCGGTGGTCTACAAAAAGCATATTTTACGTTCAAAAGGCCCTTTTTATGCATATTACACACATGAGAAGATTAACTGAGTAATACATGAGGAGTTTGAAATCAATATGAAGAAGACCCAATATCTTCCAAAAGGAAATGAAGGTGCTGATCTCCAGGTATTGCCTGGTGTTGTAACAAGAAAATAAAAAAATAAAAACCTAATTAGGAAGTATCAACTAAAAGAACCCATACCACCTTCATACCAGAAATCTCGGGAAATTGCTTTGGTATGAGAAGAAACGAATGTGTACAAGACTATTGTTGAACCTATTACATCATACTGAGTGGATAGTTTGGCAAGCACGGTGACAAACAGGTTAAAGATTGTTGAAAAGGTAGAATATGGATTTCTTATGAAGATCCTCCAGACGAACATACAGTAAAACTTGTTCAATGCAGAATGTAATGTGGAAGTCTGTCTAATCTGAATAGAAACCAAGAGTATTTCATTGTAAAATGCGGAATCCGTCCAATGTGAAAACGGACATAAATATCTTATGAATTTTGTCAAAAAGTAAGTCCTTAAAGCGAAAATGCATCCTTATTTCTGGCATTTTACTCGTTTATTGTTTGCAGGCACCTGGCAACATGGTCAAGTAAAGATGAAAGGATTTCACATAGGCACCACAGGGAATTTCTTAAATTTTCTTGGTTCATTTTTGGGCCATTTCATGAAAAAAGATGACATGCTGGGTTTTGTTGTGAAGGGCAGAGGAAGTTCATTGTCACAGTAGAAAGGGAAAATGTTTGTCAGTAGAAATTGAGGGACCGTATTGTGAGGAAGACAATCGTACGTCTTTCTTGCTAAACGATAAAGTTAAAATAATTGAAGCTTAAGAAAGGGATGAACTGACAGTGCAGGAATTAATGTCAAAGTTAAAATGTGGCAAAAAGAATTGCAAAGAAAAAAGACCTTGGAGCATCTTTATTCTACGAAACAGGAGAATCCCATGAAAAATTCCAAAGTACTGACGCAAACTTCACTTTCCAACACAAAAGTCAAAAGTTTCACTTTGATGTAAATGAAACATTTTGAGATCAGAAGAATATTTAAACCAACTGTATACTTGTTTTCGTTTGATATTCCTTATATACCAGAATATAAATCGGGTTTCTAGCTCCACATATTACATTCGAAAAATGTGGGGTTGTCTTATAGTTGCAGATTAAGCCTAGTCGGTTAGGATTTGTTTTGTACATTGCATTGCAATGTCATTAAACTCATAAAAACGTGTTATGTAGTTGCTGGTGTAACAATAAGCTGCAAAAACGTTCACCACCACCACCACTTGCAGAGGAGGATCGAATCTGCTTGCCTGTCTTGAAGGGAAAGTTCTTGGGTAAAAGAATACAAATTCAACGTGCCTAACTGTCAGAGGTGCTTAAAAAGGCAGAGGACATTGCAGTATGGGAGCACCGAAAAGAAACCAAATCATGTGAAGAGGGTAGAAACCAGGATTTTGATAATTTTAAAGGAAGAAAATAGTGTTAGCTTACACACCCTATACCTCAGATACACCAACTATCAATGTGATAGAACTTTCAAGTGAGACAAGATCAGTGAATTTAGACTAAGTGAGAAACCCATTGGACTAATTCGTTCCATATTGCACAACAGTGTTGCACTTAAAATTAAAAAAAATAAATAAATAAAAAGACAAGACCAAACAAGTACTTGAGCTTAAAATATGATAAATATACTTAGCACATGTTGAAGTGCTTTGTACACTGCACAAGTACTGATAAGACACTGATTTACATATAAATAATAAACTCCAAATGACATCTTTGATGAGGATGGATAAAAGATTAATGAATTGTAAATTATAAAAAGTATTTTTTCATCCCTCCAATCAAGATGTACATGATAACGAGTATTAAATAAGAATAAGGAACAAAATGAAATAAAATCTTGCAAAAACAATGTAGATACAAATCTGTAGAGAATTAATAAACACACAATTTTCAAGAATGTTAATAAATTTACAATTTTCTTCTGATTTAAAAGCATTCCCAATGCATTTCATTAAATTTTAGCAAAGGGCAAATGCAAGTATGAAGCAAGCCAATTAAGTTATTCAGAGTATAAAGAGCTTGGAAAACTTCACCACCAAGAACTCACAAAACCTTCAATAAAGTTCAGAGGATCAAGGAGCACAAGTTCATTAGGATTAACAGCCTACACAAATTCCTGGAGAACGTCTTCATGAGGAAAACTTTCATTTAGCATCCTTTAAAGTAGATACAGCATTATAAAACTACGAAAACTGAATTATCCTTTTCAAGAAATAAGGTTAACTTAATTTTGCATTCCTAATTAGCACCCTTAAAATTGAGCACAGCAACTACGAGAACTTCGAAGAATTGTCCGTTTTCGCAGCAGCTGACACTTCTCAATGCCAGCTTGATTTGTTTCCCAAATTCACAATTGGTTCAACTAGACTGTTCAATTGGATTCTCGGTTACACATTCCACACGATACTGAACAATTAGTGAATCGTAACTTACCCCAAGGGTGGATTCGTGTCTAAACCGTCTTGGTTTTTTGATACCATTTCGGTGATCTTTCCGGTCTGAAAATAACAGAACATTTAACATTATTATACTGATTACATACAAGAATAAACATCACATGCGAACTCGTTCGCACACTCACTCTGGTTATGATTGGTGTGATTCTTCGACTTCGCCATCACTTACACTGGAACAGATTAAAACGTGTCAAAAAGTGCTTCCAATATTAAATCACGATTCAAAGTGGTAAAACGTAACCACACATAAGTTGCTAAACAAAGTGAACAAAAAGTACAATATATTTTATGGCAAACGAACACAAACCTACTATTAGATTACACGATTACAAAGTTTGCTATTTACCACGATTATCCCCCACGTATTTCTCTAGCGCCACAACCTGACCGGAAGGACCACTATCAACCAAAGAGTATTATACGCACTTCGTGATTATACGAGTTTAACCAAAGAGTTTCACAAACAATCTACTCACACCAACTCAACAAAAAAAAATACAAAATGATGGAGAAATAAATTTTGTACGTGATATCAGTCTTTCCGATGACTTCAATGCTAAAATGTTCATTTAATTAAAATTTAAGTGTCAATGACTTTAATGTTTTATTGAATGAATCTATTTTATAGAGATGACCAGAACAGGTGACCTGGAGGAGTATAATAATGTTCCGTATTCCTCCACGATGTGACTTTTCAGACCTTGTGAGAGCAGCACCATCGCCTCTGGATGTCAAGGTCGTTTTACATTGCGGGAGCTAGCGCGGGAATTCAAATATTGCCCTTCACTTACGGAGATAATACGACATGCACACTCAAAACTTGCGCATTTGATATATTTAGACTACAGAAAGCCCCTTCTATAACGATACTTCCCGATTCTTTTATTGGACAAAATTACCTATGAAACTCATCATGACTGCTAGCAACACCATCCGTCAAACTGCGAAAACACCTATTATTTTGTATGCATTTTTTATAGAAACTTTGAAACAATTACAGTCTTTACCGATTTTCTGACGGAATTGAGATTTTACGTTCTCACTACAATTTAAAGGCAAATGCCTAGATTTACAAAATCAATTGAAAAAGAGACACGCGTTTAATGTACATAGCTGCTACCTGCAACGTAAGAGAAACGAACGTAAATGTTCCCAACCCGCCGCCGATTTCGCACAGAAATGATTTGACGATTTATCTCAAGGCATCGGAAGAGTGGCGTGCGTTTACTTCGCCTGCGGAACAGGAAAACGAAGGCCAGCGTTCACATTCGTCTGCGAGAAATCTCTGCGGGGTACTGGAGGTCATTGTCGCGACGTTGATGTTCCACAGCCTGTGGACCACAGAGCAACGCGTGGCGTGTTTTGCAAAAACAGCCCCAATCAATTGCGTTCCTAGCGGAAGCAAAGAGGTCGTCATATCAGCTCACAGGATTATTCCGAAGGAGCCGTTCATAAATTACGTAACGCAAATTTTGAATACCCCCTCCCCTGTAACGCAACAGTAACGAGCGCTTGAAATCCCCGCCCCCAAAAAGTAAACTAACGTGTGTGAGAGCACCCCCTCCACATTTACAGTTAGTAAAAACATTTGTTTTAATTTTATTTGAGATATGTGTTGAAATTTACAGTAATTCAAGTTAGAATTAGTTGGCGATACTGACGGCACCTACCAATAAGTTGGAAGACAAATTTTGAGTGAAAGAAGGAAGCAAAGGCGAGTCAATTTCTGACAAGCCGTGCACCCGCCTTCGCTGATGATGCATGGGTGAGAGTAAATTTAATTGGATTCTAGATTATACTACAGATTAGCTTTGAATATTTTCTTCGTAATCAATCAATATTTCATTGATGAACTTTTTTTTTCATTTATTGTAAGAATCACACCAAAATTTCCTTAATTCATTTTTACTTTCCCGTATACATACGCATATAAGGAGTAATTTACGTAGTGTAGGGAAAGTTATGTAATGCTGGACGAAAAACCGGCGGATTTTCGGCGGAACAAAAATCATTGACGGGCCCTGATAACGAAAAAGTGGATAAATCCAGTTGCTAAATTAAGAACAGAAATCCTCTAATGTAGATAGAAACCCCTGTTTTTGTGGGTCCTTGATACTGAAAAACCAATTGACGGCAAAACGTCCGTCTGCCCGTCCGACTGTCCGTCCGTCCGTCCGTCTGTCCGTCTGTCCGTCTGTGAACACCACTAGTGCCCTAAACCATAAGTACATTTTTTTCCAAATTGAAGAGACTCTGTCCATCTGACGTGAGTCAAAGCTTTGAGATTTTGAAAATCATTCTTTAACATTTAGGAGTACTTTACATAAACCCCCGTACGTATTCAAAATTTTCTCAAAACGGCTTCAATTTTTTTCTTCAAATTTCTTGTATAAACAGAGTAAAATACACTTATTAGGGTGGTATAGGACCGATTTTCACGGTTAACTCTAAATTTCCGAAAATTGAAAGAGTTTGGATTTTTTCGGCGTCTTCCTACAACTGCAAAATTAAAGATAGAGATTTTTCCTACAATAAAATTTGTTCTCCATAGTGAGATCTATCATTAAGGTCTGTGCGTTTTTTATAATTGTTTGAAGTTTTTGCACAATATTGTGTGCAATATTTTCAATTTTAAAAAATTAGAGAAGCAAGATTCTCCCAAAAACGGCGCCAATTTTTTCTTTAAACTATTGGCAGGGATAGTGCTAAATGTACTCTATGAGATGTCATAAACCTCATATTGCTCTATTCCTTTGTTTTTGGAGTGGGAGTTAATACGGGTGTGAGAGTAATACGGATGTGATTTCCCACAATTTTTAAACACTATTATATTTGTGAGTTAAAGTTCTTCAAATAACATCTATTGATGTTTTTCGAAAACTCAAACATTTTCTGTGAAAAAGAGCTTCAAATTTCGAATGTAAGGTATCACTTAAATGCCATTTTCTTAAAAAGGGTTCCAATTTTTTAAATGGAAAATTGCCATTTAGGACCAAGTTTTACTGGTCGTTAATATTCTTAAAATATTATTTCCGTTCTACTATCAGGAAACCAAAAAATTAATAAAATGTCAAAAAAATATTTTAGCGGCGATAGATGGCTGCTGGCAAGAGAATGTGGCAAGTCCGAGTAGCTAGCCGTGTCCAAGGAACATAGACAACCAATGCCGGAAAGTCTGTGCCATTCTATAGCACCACTAGTTTGACATTTTCTTAATTTTTCAGTTTCCTAACAGTAGATGGAAATATTATTTTATGAATATTAACGAATTGTAAAACGTCCGAAATGGCAATTTTCTTTGAAAAATTTTAAGAGAAGTGCGTTTAAGCGCTATTGTCAAGTCGAAATTTGAAGCTCTTTTTCTCAGAAAAGTTTTGAGTTTTCGAAAAAGTTCATTAGAAGTAATTTAAAGCACATTAACACACAAATACAATAGTGAGCCAGATCGACACGGATTTCTTCAATTTGGAAAAATCCTACGTTTAGTTTAGGCGCTAGTGATGTTTACAGACGGACGTTTTGCTTTCAATTGTTTTTTCGGTATCAAGGACCCACAAAACAGCGATTCTGGCTGAAGGATTTTTCTTAATTTAGCAAATGGTTTTATCCACTTTTTCGTTATCAGGGCTCGGCAATGGATTTTTTCTGCCGAAAATCCGCTGTTTTTTCGCGCAGCATTACATAACTTTCCATATACTACGTAAATTACTCCGTATACACTAACGTAATTACTAAACGTAATTACTACGTTTACGGGAAAGTAAAAATAGCGCATTCCACGGGCCTTTCATGTCCTCTGGGTCTTTTAGAATATCGGTGAGTAGTTTTCGGTGACAGTATTTTCTTGACACTGGGGTTTTGTATAAAGGGGAAAGGTACTTTTAAATTCTGGGACGCGGATTGTGGTGGTCCACTTCTTCGGCGTCGTCCGCGCCCCGCCCCGCCCAGGTGGCCCTCCTCAGCGCTCCCGGAAAGAGGCTCCGAGAAGCAGAACGAGGGCTTCCGCTCCAAGGCAGGCACCGTCGCGGCCGTGGCGCGGTTATTGAAAACGGGCGGTGTGCTGGTGGCGGTAAAGTGTTTCGCCCACAAGTGATGTCGCCGTTGGTACGGTGGCGGTAAACAGGCGCAGCTGCCAGTGGCAAAGGTGGTAGCAAAGTGGCGGGAAGCCGTCACGCCCAACGGTGTTTTTGGAGGCGCTGAACACCCTCACTCAGCGAAGTGACGGAAGCAAACGACATTCCGTACTCTGGGTTCCCGCTCGCTCAGAGCGGAGCTACCCAAGAGGCCCTAGTAGGTTTTACGTTAAGTTTACGTCGGAATCCTATCGAAGACCAATCAGAGAGCAGCATGGAAATTCGATTTCAGATCGTGTTCAGGTAGCTTCTGGTTATGTCATTGTTATTGTAATGTAGAGAACTAGTTTACGAACGCTTTCGATGCGTGTAGTGAATTCAATTCAAGAATTTGAACAATTTTATTGTGACCTTAATCTGAGATGGCGAATAAACTAATTATGTTCGACGAATTACTCGTGAATTTGTTTCAAGAGAATCCTTGTTTATAAGATTAAGGAAATGTGAGCACTTCTACAACATCTCCTCGCATGTATATAAAAGACAAATCGATAGGAATCTGACAGAAAAAGCTAGGAACCATGATGGAAAGATCTTTTCACCATGTTAGAGACGAATCGATCAAGTTTCAGTACGTTGAATTCTGATTGGTTCAGGCGAAACTTACGTTCCAGCTTACGTTCGTCATTGTGAACGCTTGTTTTCACGTGTAAATTTTACGGCTATGTTTACAGTTTTACGTTTAAGTTTGCATTGTGAATGAGGCCTAACTCATGAAACCGTCCCCTCTCGCGGTCGGGGGGACTGTGTCTGAAGGACTTGTCGGCGGCGCCACCGACTGGCTCCGTGTGAAGGCTGCCTTGGGTGTGCGAGGACTAGCCGTTAAAACACACAAATTCTTTTTCGTGGATGCTCTTCTCCCTTGCAACAAGCGTATGTGCGAATCAGTCACCTAAGAATACCGAGTGGCCCATAAAATTAATAGCTCCAAGAGGGACATCTGTCAGACCTAAAATCAAACTTCTCCGCTCGCCCCTTGACGGTGAGGCGAGAGCCAATTTCGAAATCTTAAATGGGAACCCTCACTTTTTATTGCAGATTCGGATTGTACACTGAAAATACATAAGTTTGGTCTAAAAAAAGTTTTTATTGAGAGAGACGATCCGATTATTTGCAGTCATGTAGTCTAACGGCTCCAAATCGCTCGCGTTGATTAACCACGTTGAATCAAATTCTTTAATGAAAAAAAAATGGGGGTTTCCATTTAAGATTTCAAAGTTACCTCTCCCCGGGGGCGAGGGATATTTGATTTTAGGTCAGGCAGGTTTTCCCCCCTGGAGATATTATTTTTTTGTCTGGAACGTGTCCTGATCGTCTCTCTGGATCGATGTGTTGTTTTTTGTTAAGCTATTGCGAGTCTTCGTTATCTATGCTTAAAGTTGAGGTTAAACGTGCAAAATACATAAATTGACACTGAAAATGTTAATATTTGCTATTTATTCATATACTTATTATTAGCAATACACTTGTTACGACATACATATTCACGTCTACTTGGATAAGTTTCAGAAATTTTCTTCATCTTGTCCAGCATTACCAGTTTAAATATTTGATCAGGTTCACCTTCTTTTTCCAACGTGCTTCCCTCCAGGCTTCCAAAATTAATAATTTAGCGGCATTTGGAAGATATTTTGGGAATTCGACATCAAATCGAATGATCAGATCGCCTTTTTTACGGGGATCTTGAACCAGTGGCATTCCTTCTCCTTTGATAATCTTTTCGTACATTGGGCTGAAGCAAAGAATAAACATTGTGTGATCAATATTTTGCACACGTAAATATTTCAAATGATGCTTTGAATATAACACGTCTGTATTTTTTTCTTACGCATTTTCAACTTTCAGAAGATTTCAACCTTGGAGAGATTTGAGAAGTTTGGAATGAAATCTGCAGATTCAGACGTGATGGAGCAAATAATGTCCGTGTCGTGGGAAAGCGTCGTGCGGGGGGCGAGGGGGGGGGGCGAAAGGACGATGGAGGCAGAAGGGGCCTTCCGGGCGGATGAGAGGGAGAGCAATGAGAACAGCGATGATGCAGGTCATGGCAAACGGCGGTTTACGCATTGGATTTTCCTATTGGGTGGTGTTACTTACGTCGACACCCAGTCTCGGCGAGGACTGTTCTACGGAAGAGCGACTTTGCAGCGACCATCGGACGGATCGGCCGACTCGAAGTGCGTGGGGCGGGGAGAGACTGCGGGGTCTAGCGGGGGGAGGTGCGTCGGCAGGGCCCCTTTGGGCCGCTCTGAACCGACTAGGGGCGGAGGAGGTCGGCAGAGCCCGCTTAGGCCGATCTGAACCGACGGAGGAGTTGTCGATCGCTGACCACCTCTTACTTTCAATGCATGGGAGGGTCTGTGCACATGGGCGACGAGCTCACACGTAGCATTCTCCCCTCCCCCCCCCCCGACAAGCAGAGGTCGAGCTGTTATATAGACCTTCGCTGCTGAGACGTCCTTTTCGCAGCGGAGCTACATCATTGTGCCGACGCGGGCGCCAGCTGTCTCCGGCCACGCGACATACGCAACCGGATCTACCGGGAGAAAATGTCAAACCACTGCAGTTTATCATTTTCAGTGAAGAAGAACTGAAGATATTCATAAAAAGATAGTCTTCATTCTTACTTACCAAAAAAGTCTTATTACGAAGGAAAACGAGAAAAAGTGAAAAATCATCAGCGATACATTTTACGCTTGATGGAATCTTCATGGACAAGGCTTGATGGACAAGGACAGAAATAAATCTGAAGATGTTCATGTTACGAATATTTGAGTATTAACAAATAGATGTCGCAAGCCAACGTGTGTTAATATTTCGCTATGTAGCTAGAAGGGTGAAAATATGCAGTCAGTAAAATGTATTATGAGCCAAGTTTCATATTTCCTTCTCAGAAGCCATTCAATTTAAAATCTAGATTTTTAACACTATTTTTCAGTGACTTTGTTGCAATTTATGCGCTGTGACTGCACTGAGTACAAATGAAAAATCGATATTCATTCCATTGAATAGGAAAAGTTGTACAAGTATGCTCAGTTTTATTTGTTTAGCGAACAAAAGTCTTGAGGATGAGTCCTGTAGGTTGCAGACGATTAGAAAGTAAGAGGTCGTGGTCAGCGATCGACAACTCCGACGTGAAGGAGTGCAACAATTGAATACAATTTTTAATGAATTAAAAAAGCGTTAAATTAGGAAAACTACACACGTAATAGCACTTACTGCACTACATCAGTGATATTCACATGGAAAGTTCGTTCATCGAGGGTCTTCACGATAACTCTCAAGCCCGCGAGCGCATCTTTAAGGCCAATAGTGCAATGCATCACTAAATTGTTTCCTTCTCGTTGGAAATGTTCATGAGGTCTTTCTTCAGTTATGAATACTACATCAGCTGTAAACATTCAAACATTGGAATAAATAACTATTAATACAATACATTTCATTTTATTTGTGGTCAAAACCAGATAAAGAACACAAGTCAATCTATCGAGGTAAAGTTCACAGCAGAACAGACGATATTTATATTCCAATTATTTACGTTTCTCTATAAAGGTCTCTTTGATACCGGGATCAAATCAGTATTAGAAGGTAATGTAATAAAACACACAATACTTCATTATTTTTTTACGTTTGCCATTAGTTACGTAATGAGAATGTTCCTCATCGTATTTCTGAAATACTTCTACTTAAAACTTAAAAACATTTAAAAAATAAAATCATTGTTGAGTTTAAACTATCTTAGTGTTACTGATCTAACATATGACAATATGTATATCATTGGATTCGTTTTTTTACGGTCGTCCTGATATACTGAAAAATATGTATAGTTCCATTTGAAAAAACAAAGTTATTTCAAATATCTCGTAAAATACACGCAATAAAATAGAAATGAATACACGTATCAATTATCCCCATTTCCTCATGCACTTTCGTGAAAACTGCATTGCAATAACTTCAACCGTTCAAACGTTATACGTTATACATTACAATAACTTCAAACGTTCAAAAGTTACGTGACTCAGCCTGTATATCCAAAGCTGCAGGTTACAGAGCGAAATGTATGGACTCTCCATTCAGTAAGAGGGGGTAACGTGACTATATATACATATATATATATATATATATATATATATATATATATATATATATATGTAAGGTGTTCATGTAAGGAAAAATATGACTTTACACAAAGTAATGTTGGAACCCTCAAATAATTCATCATAATGTGGGTTTGGATTCCCAAACGATGAATTCGTGGTGAGTGAAGAGAATTTACTGAATCATCTTTACCTGGAATAATAGTGGGACCCTGATCACCTTCTTCAGGAAATGTAATTTGAGTTCCTGTAGGAATTCCGGGTTGTATAGGAACACTAAGAACTTTTTCTCTCATTTCTGTAGTAGCTGCGTTCTTTCCGATCATTTCCAAACGATTGATTTTCAATTTTTTCACTCCGCCATGATAAATCTGTGGAGCGAACTTAATTAATTTGCAAATATTTTTGACAAAGGAAATGGAGGAAACATTGGTTCAGAGATGTTGCGGCCTGGAAAGAAGCAGAAAACAGCTCGTTTTTTTAATATCGACGCACAATTGCATATCAAAAGCAATTCATTTGGTTTCTTGAGTAATAAATGTGGAAAAAGCAGAGAAAGCAGTGGTGCCACAACAGCACGTACTTACTCACATTATTGGGAACAGTTAAGTAATGTTGCCATTTCTACCTTACTAATACTTCAGCAAGCACTTGAAAAGGGCGATACGAATTTAATGAAAAAGCCTGTGGCGCGTTTCTGCATTTCTTTCGGCAGCCAGAAATAGTTGTTATTTTTCACTTAAATACACAAATTTGGTATTGTGGTGGTATAAATTGTGATATACCAAATTGGGAGCCATTAGCTAATGTAACGGGCAAATGTTTTTCAGAAGTAGAGTAGTAGTAAAGTAATAGCTGAGACAAGAGACGATAGCGGCAGCCGCTATGGGAGCAGAGTAAACACGCGTCATTAGGGTCCATTTTGGTAACGAAAAAAGATACCCATGGAAATCAATAATCGAGGCGGAAGAACATTCTATTGTTGGAAACAAGAGAGGGATGTAATAGGTTTGTTGAAGTTTGAAGATGACGGGGGACATTCACTATTGCTCACGACACGGCAGTAAGCGCATCAAAAGACTTAGCTGTGGGTGGTATTAATTTAAAATTTGTAATCACAACATTAGAGTAGGATAAGACGCCGTTTAGGGAAAGAGACTGGGAATTTGGGCGAGGTGCCTCGGTGGCTCAGGATATGCGTTACAAACTTCTACGGCAAGCAGGAGAGCCGAAGATGCTAACTTCTTGCGCACTGGTGTTCTGCAGGGACACGAACTCTCCTTGGTTGCTTGAGAACGTTACCCACGCGTTCATTGGCGGCTGGTCCTTAAGGGTTCTAGGTGATGGCGCCCTCCCCAGAAAAACCAACCTAGGGAAAAGTTGCAGAAAGTTTTAAAGTTGAGAAGTATTGTTTAATTTGGGCATACCAACAGCGCAATTATTGAGAACGATTTTAGTTTTATGTGCCCGCTTAAGTGGGAAAAAATGTTTTTGGAATGGGTTGTATCGTGGACTATCGCGAGTCTGTCCGTAGCTCGTGCTTGGGAGAAAATGGAAGTTTGAGGGAGAGTGGGGGGTTCTGGAAGTTGGGTGGGGGCAGCGTGCTGCTCTAGGGTTTTGGTCAGTGGAGTCCGCACCTTTTATCTAAGCTAAGAATTCCGACCCTTTCATCTGATTTCATAAATTGTCATAACTGATTTGTGTGATGAAAATATTTTTTTTAAATCTCTTATTTAACAGAAGACAATTGTATCTTGCGCTATCAACATAAAAATTGTCTTAGACAAGAATTAAAATTCTGATGCGTGCAAATCGGTCGTACACTACATGCTATATTTTTCCTCGTTCAAAAAATATTTCGAAGAAGTAAAATGAATGTGATAGTTCGGACATACGGATACATGCCGCCCCTCCCAATTCGCAAGCCACCGGCTGCCACTGACCACATGTTCATCGGCAGAAAGGGATCGTCTTCGGCCCCGTATGAGCCCTGGAAGTTAGCTTCATATACTTCACAATACTAGTGACAGAATACACTAGACACTTGTATGGTGTTAATAATTCACGTAATTTGTGAATGTACTAAGTGAACACGGAATCTGAAAATGATTGAGAATTGTACCTCGTGTAATGTCAGGAGTAGAGGCCGAACTAAAGGAGGCTCCTTTGTTTTAAAATCTCTTTCCCCAGAGGGCAATTTGTAGACTGGTTTTGGTGCTATTTGTGCATCCAACAAGTCCGGAAAAGGATTCGCACATCCGAAGAATTCTCTGTAACAATTCGCAAAAAGTCAGGTCATGATATCTTACCATTGACTGTAGGAGGGATGAAAACTTAAAATTCAAATTACATAGATGAATTTTTAAAATATTGTAATTCATAATTATTACTTTTACTTCAAAATCCAGTTTTACTTTCATACGTCACAAGAGCTATTTATTTTCTGTTAAATGATCTCCTAAGGGTTTGTCCATGAACTACGTAACGCTAAAGAGGGGGGAGTGGTCTGAGGTAATGTTACTTTGCGTTACATAGGAGTAGGGGGTATTAATTTGATATTTTTTTTTACATTTTTCAACATTTGCTGAAATAATTCCTTTTTTGAGTCCTGTACTAAAACATTAAAATATTGACTAATTAATTTGTTTTAAAAACAAAAATAAACTAAAGTTATTGATTGTAAATTGATACAATAAATGGAAACATTTTTCGTCTTTTTTTAATCTTAATTCAATTTTTCATTCATCTTTTTTTAATCTTAAAATTACGAAGAAGATATTCAAAATTGATGTGAAGTATATTCTAGAATCCATTTAAATTGGCGCTCTAGACTCTCGCTCTTGTATCACCCACGACAGCGTGTGCATAGCTCGTGATCAACCACTTTTCACCCAAATATTCTTCTTTCACCCACAACTCCAACTAATTCCTACTTTATCATTGGTTTTAATTTACAACGCAAGTAAAATAAATAGAAATTATTTTACTGCGCAATAATTTATTTTCACTTCTTGCATTTGCAAGGGGTGCCTTGTCGCAAGCCTTACTTCATTATTAAAGCGGAGTTCACGTGCGCGTTACGGGTGCGTTACGAGGGGGAGAGAGGGTATTGGAAATACTCCAAATTTGCGTTACGGAATTTATGGATGGCCCCTTACGCTTTTAAAAATATGCATTTATGACCGAAAAATTCTGAAATATGCACTTTAAAAGCAAATAAAATTAACAATGTTTTATTTCCTGTATAAAACTTTCTTGATAAAATTCAGCAGAAGCATGCTTGGATTGAAAAGATTTGCATTTGTGCAAACATAATTTAACCAAGCTTACTTCGCAGGAGGTAATATGCACCTTTGTGAAGTACATTGCAGGTCTTGTTTCATTTTTATTTTCCCATATACCTGCGTATATACGGAGTAAGGTATATAGTATATGGAAAATTATGTAACGCTGCGCGAAAAAATGGCGGATTTTCGGCAGAAAAAATCATTGCCGGGCCCTGATAACGAAAAAGTTGATAAATCCAGTTGCTAAATTAATTGAAAAAACCTAGCACGTGGTGTAGCCAGAATTCCTGTTTTGTAGGTCCTTGATACCAAAAAAAAAAAAACAATAAACGCCCTTCCGTCCGTCCGCCTGTGAACACCACTATCGCCTAAACCAGGGCTTCCAACTGGCGGGCCGCCGGATCTGAGGCATTTCTGAGCCATTTTTTAAAATGTTGGCGAGGGTTCACGTAAAGTACCCTCAAAATCAAAATGTCCTTTTGAAACTCACGAAGCCTTGAGGTCGTTTAGATCGATTTCGGAATGTTAATTTTGGAGAAAATTGGCTGAATGCCCCAGCGTTGACCGTAGACGGACCATCGCTGTTTTGCCGTCGATCGATTTTTCGGTATTAAGGACCTACAAAACATGGATTCTGACTATTCAACGTGTTAGAGGAAGTAATTTACTGTATACAAGAACCTTATTTACCCACTTGTTTGTCATCAGGACCCGGCAATAAGAGATTTGGGTCAATAATTCGCCGTTTTCCGACGCACGAATAAGATACTTTTTCTTCTTACGAAGTAAGGGTGAGATAGTGAAAACAATGAGTCAGTGTGCGTTTAAAACGACCAATTTGAATCGCTTTGCTGGTACATTTTCTTTTCTGGAACGAAGTTGGCGACTAGACTTCAGCATTCGTTCTTCGTGATTTACATAAAAAAGTTGACTCCGTGCAATACATAATTTCCTACGTACGAATTTGTTAACGAGCATACAATGCAACCTAAGAGCCCCACAATGTACTGTTCTTTTGTTCACATCTTATCCAGCGTTTTAGCGTCGGTAGGTAGGTTCTTTGCAGGCCAGGTGCAATAGTGCCCACAATATCTTCCACGTGCATGTGTCTCTGAGAATTTTCGACAAAGTGGGGGTGCCAACTTCACACACGTGTCTCTGAGTACTTGCCTGAATGTTCGCATGGGATCGCCATGAAATACGTAGGGCTGGACGTAATAGTCTGGACCAGGAACGCCTCTTTTCAATCCTTCTTCCCCGTACTGATCGTACACGGCTCTTCGAAAAGGGTCGCTCAAGACATCGTAGGCCTCCGCAATGGTTGCAAATATCACTTGCACCGAAGTGTCGTACTGTCGCTTGGGATTAAATTGCAAAATTAAGCGACGGAATCTGCAACAGTTCAAATGTAATACGCTAAGTCAATAATACTTCAAATGACAGTAAAACAAATAAAATATAATCGTTGGATAAGTTTCAACAACGCATATCATAAGAAGCGCGACTTTTTATGGAAGAAAAACGTTACAAAGTTTCTTTTACAAGCCAAAATGAAAACCAATTTCTGTAATTTTAACAAATTTTCAATTAATTTCTATGACACTCATCGGCAGAATTCGTTAGAAAATGATCTTATCTTTTGCGTGTGTTTATTATCCCTAAAAAAGGGGAAAACTTTAAAGTGCGTAAAGTTCTTAAAATTTGGCCATCGCAAAGACACTTACGCTCGTGAGACGTCGTGAGAGGAGCAGGTTCGTTTCAAGCTCAGAACTCCGTAGTAATCAATTCCCATTGTGTTAAATATGACACAACGTTATTGATGAATAATAAAATCAAAAGCAACTGATGTTATAAAACAATACAATTAATCACAGTTCTGACAAGTTATTGTTTGTATTAATAACGTTTCCATAGCCACTCCATAAAACAAACCATCATCATGTTGTTTATTTTGTATTTTTATTAGAGTGAAGTGTAGAAAAAATTATGAAACGCTGCAGAAAATTGATTTCGAGATTTCAACGGAAAAACCTGTCCGGTCCCCTGAACCCGAAAAAGTGGTGTTTTTTTTCGAAATGTCCATCCGTGTGCCTCACCATCTGTCCATCCCCCTGGGGTCCATGGAATTCTGAAGGGTGTCACTGTTGATCAAGGGGTCGATCAGTTGTCTATAGACGAATATGAGCTGGTGATTGATAGGTATAATCAAAATCCCATTGATTAGGAAAAATATTAAATGAACTAAATTATTATCAATAATTATCATTATAATTATTTTTTCTCATATAGATCAACAAAACAAATAATAATAAATTATAAATTCACCCCTCTTGTTTTGTATCCTCGTCCATTCTTAGTGTGATGTCACTCCTATGCGAGTGCAAGTTTCAAGCGTAATTCACGCCGGAGATCTTTCTCGTTAATTGATCTGAGTGGTCGGGAAGAAGAGTGAGGGGAAATGATTACAATTAATGCTCATTGCTGCGTAGATTTAATTCGTACTCAAACCGTCACCATACCATAGACTAAGGATATACATCTTTACTCTATGACCATACATTATCTAGAGGGGGTGAGTGAAGGGGAGAGAGAGAAAGAGAGGGAAGATTGAGGAGGAAGGGAAGTCGAGAAGCGCTCTTGATGATGCCAGCCGCATACCGGAGCACCAATCTCTCCCAGCAGCGGTGTTGCGGCTCCTTCCTGATTCATCCTGTCGGCGTAGCGACCGTCGGCGTAGCGAAGGCTCGTGGCGGCACAGGCGAAGATGTCTCGGGAACTCCCCTTGTCGCTCCGTGCGTGAAGTTACGTGACTCACCCTGTATATATGTCCGTGGTTTTCGTGTTTCCTTGTACTCTAGGGAAAGTCATGTAAGTACGAGTAAACTTGATTTCCCTAGAGCTATTTTCCTTCTGAATGCGGATGTGTTTCCCGCTAGGTAGACTGGACTGGGGCCATGTGGCGAAAGTTGAAATTAGACTTTTGTGCTTTCTTTGATTTATTTTAACATTGCTCATCACATTAGGATGAGTAGAGCAGCTAGGCTTGTGAAACAGCTGCCATCGAACCGGATTCCGAATGTAGAGGGCCCCTCGATACGGACTTTCGCGTGCGAATATCGGCAAAAAATAAAATAAAATGCCCTCCATGCTTAGTTTCTCCATTACATCAGCCATACTACTACACAAATCAGATTTAAACTCTTTATTTCATGGTTATTGCCGATAGGGGCCCCATTTCGATTTTTGCACCTGGGCATTTCCGAACGTGGTTACTCAACTGCGTTGCGTTCAGTTTACATCCCAGGAGCCTTCCAGATTTTGCCAGGACGACAGGATGCAGCTATACTGCGATTTTTGTAGGAAGAGCTCTCAAGATAACTCAAATCCCATCTTCGCCATGGAATATGTCACGGCATTTCGTATCATTCACAGTCGTTCCGCTAGATTTCGCACAATCGCGACCGTATGAAGCAGTGCTTGCGATCATGCGACTTCTACCGGCAAGACCGAGAAAAGACGCGAAATGCCGTGACATATTCCATCGCGAAGATGGGATTTGAGTTATCTTGAGAGCTCTTCCTAGAAAAATCGCAGTATAGTGATGCGACATCGACCACAAAAGGTTGATGTTGATAATAATCGATGTTTTTAAACATTGAAGTTTTAAAGCTGGTTTAGTAACCTCTAATTAAAAATCGTGCGCAATGGAATTTAATTTGACAACGGCCGTGCATATTCATTTATAATTAAAATTTAACTGAAAACAAAGTTTAAAAAAACTCCTCTCCATTTGCGAAAAAACAAACAGGAAAGACGAAGGAAATACCAGCATGTCAAGAACATCTCGGGCGAGGATGATCTATTCGATGAATCAGTGACATAGCGTCAGGGGACGCTGAAATGCTGAGCATCCCCGTATATAATATTAATAAAGAACCCTAAATACTGTAGTGATACTCTTACAAGTGGTCCGTTGAGCGAAACACGTTTTGTATTAATTTTAAATGATTTCCTTTTATTGAATTCGGCGGGTTGTTGAAGCTGTCCTGTGATTGCTTGGAAGCTAAAATGCTTCTAGCATCTGCCGCGAGATTGCGACGAGAAATGACGCATGCGCAGATGGTGAGGTTATCCTCTCCCCTCCTCACCCCTGAAAACAGACTGCTTTACGCTAGCATCCACTGCGGAAAGAAGCTCGTTTGTGCACGAGATCGCAGCACACTTCAAGCGGTCATTAAATTCTCTCTCTCTCTCTCTCTCTCACTCACTCACTCGGGAGTCCTCGCTTGATCATGGGCACAAACTGTAGAAACAGTGCCCGTCTACTATTTCTTAATTAATATCCAATAAATTGAATTATCCCTAGATTACATATTATTTTACTCTGCAATATATAAATTAACAAGTGGAATCATTGCCATTCGCGTATAAGAATTAATGACGAGCCATTGTATAATTTGCTTTCAAGACGTCGGCAGTCCTGACTGCTGTAAGGATTTTTTCGGAAGCGCCTACACCGTCGTAAGCAATCGAGATCGTGGAAGTAGTTCCATTGTATCTGCCTTGTGTTGCGTTCGCCTGTTAGACGAAGTGGTAGTGACATTTTTGTTGAGCATCCCCAAACGTGCAAGTCACGCTACGCCACTGCAATGAAGGTAGTACAAACATGTGGTCGAACAAGAGACAGTGATAGCATCAGTTATTTAATATTCTGACATTAACAAAATTGTTATTATGGGAAATTTTCATCCATGAAGGAAACTTCGAAAACAAAAGAAATCAAGCACAAAACACCGACGTTAAAAAACATCGACTTCAATACATCTGTATTTAAAACATCGATACTTTTATGTAAACATTGATGTTTTTAAACGATTTCGCATCCCTAGATACAGCACATCTATGCGCCGACTTTCCACCTGCAACCAACACCATCTATTATCTATAGATATATATCTATTATCTATAGATACATGTAAGTCTAGGTGGTGGTGCTGCAATCTGGGGGAAGGTCAAGAGATTCGTCCGGACACTTTCCTTACACTTTCACTTTGTAGGACCAACATCTATTGCGCTACACGTCGACAGACGGTACATGTTAGTATGGCGTGGGGCCGCCATGTTGACGCTCACACGCGTCCAGGCATTGCGGCATGGAGTTGTAGAAGTCCTGTGATAGTCCATACCACACAGCTTGCCAGAGGCGTACCTAGGTATTCAGGCGCCCATGGCAAGCATAGAATTTGCGCCCCTGTGGGGATGCTTGAAATTAAGGTTGTTGTTATTTGTTTTAACGGGTATATTGTAAATAGCGCCCCTAGTGAGTGGCGCCCATGGCACGTGCCATGCCTGCCAGACCGTAGTTACGCCACTGCAGCTTGCACCTGAGCGCGTAGTTCTTGCAGTTTGGTGGATAGGGGTGGTGTCCTGATCACACGCTCCATAGCCCCCCCAAACATGGCGATGCGTTTGGCCTTAGCAAAGTATCCACAGCTGCAAGGCATGCTCGGGAGATGGCTGCGGTATGCAGATGCGCGTTGTCCTGTTGAATTAGGGCATGGGCGTGGGCGTTCACGAACGGCAGAGCCACCGGTTGCAGGATCTCCTGAACGTACCGTGCGGCTGTCACGGTGCCCCTGAGGAACACTAATGGTGAACGGGCACCACAGGACAAGCTGGCGGGACGTGTGATGGGATACCACAAACCGCTCGTCGTAGCGCTCCCCACTGCCCCTCCGGACACGGCCCCGGTCGTCGTCGCCATCAAGGCAGAAGCGGGACTCGTCGCTGAAGATGACCCGCAGCCAGCTGCATGGCCCCAGGTCCGTCGTTCTTTACACCAGTCGAGTCTGTAGCGACGAGCAGTGCTGGCGATTATGCGACGTCTAGCGGCACGACCGAGAAAGTCGCGAAATGCAGTGAGATATTCCGTCATGAAGGCAGGCCCATATACTTTTTGGGCAGGCCCTCGTGCGCTAAGAAATAAAAACAAGTATAACCCAGCATATTCAGTGGAACATTCTTTTATTCTTTGTCGTTCGCAATTTCTCTTTGAAATTCCTCACGTGATGCGATCATCCTTTGTTTCCTGACGGAATGCAGCAAGCTGGTGGCTGGCAAGCACGTACCGCCCGGGGTGGGGGTAACAGGTGGAAAGCGAAAGCCGTGAGCTGAAATCAACAGGCTAGGCTAGACTTCGTTGATGACAGTTCAGCGTATATGGTTTTGAAATTGTGTAAGTGTATAAACCAACGTGCCTTTTGGAAAGCTATCGAGTCTTTCAGGTAAAATTGTTTCGTTGTGTTTTAGTGATGGTGTAAATATTGTGCCTTAAATGCATTCCAAAAAATGATGACGGCCTTTCGTGAGGGATTTCTAAAGAAATTTAACATAACGAAATCGATAATACAATCATTATTCTCAATTGCATTGTTTCTAGGTGTGAACCTGTGTGATGGCGAATGCAGGGGAAGAGTTGACAACGGACTCCGTGCCTGATCCTCCCAGAGTTGAGATACACGACGACGACGATGTCGATCACAACAGCGACTGCGACAACAGTGGCGGGAGGGAAACCTCTCCGAAAGGGCAAACCAGTGGGAATAAGTCTCCACCGGCAGAAGAGAAGAAGCGACGGAATTCAAAACCGAATTCAAAGCCTCCGTCCTCGTTCGGCATTCCACGCATCAACACTCCAGGTATCGATATAATATTCTGACTTCATAGTAACACTGTGGAAAAAAACGGTGGCGAAGAACTGTGGATATGATCGGTAAAACTTTGTATAGTTTCAAGAGCATTGATGAATGTTAAGGTCATTTGTCTATCCAAGTAGAAAAGTAGCAATATGTAGAAGTCCTTTAAGGTTCGTCAAAGTATGTTTACTTGTGGAAGACTGGGACAATTGTTTGACAAGATCTGTAACTTTTCTTACCCTGCCCTTCTTAACTTGAACCTTGTTTCAGAATCTGTATGTAGGTAATGAGTTATCAGTTATCTAAAATCTCAGCATTCCTGAGTTTTTGGTCATGTCTTGCACATGAAATGCAATAGCAATTTCACTGCCAGGCATTTGTGGTGTGTGCTGTCAAATTTGTTTTCTTAAAAGAACTTTCATTTATGTTGAATTTAATTTGTTTGTTAAGTTGTTTGTAATGGATTCATTTGAAATGTTGAATGTCTCATTAAAATAGAAAATGAGTAAGAACTGTATTTGTGAATGTCATCAGCTTCTGTGCAGACTGAAGCTCCAAATGACTTTTCTCATTTCTTTCATTTGTTAGGGATTAAGGAATACTGTGAAGTTTCAGTGAAATGATAAAGTAATGTTTCAATTCAAATAACGTTTTACATATTCATTTACATCTTTGTTTCATAGAAAAAATTGCAAAAAGCGGTCATTCTTTTAAAATTGTAAGGTTAGGTTAGTTCGTGTTTTTCTTTGTAGTGTATTCTATCATGCCTTCTCTATTGTAGGTGGATTCCTTTGAGCATTCTAGGGTTTAGAGAACTTGCTGGTCATCCAGAGCACTCTGAGTAACAAACAAATCAGGGCCATTGATGAGAAGTTAGTTAATTTTGAAATTAGGTTTGAAGCAGATTTTTGGTATAGAAATCATTTTCATGGGTATCTACTAATTAAAAATACTAGCAGGAAGGGACTGGAAACAAAAATATACTTTAATGTCTTTTTAGGTAGTGATAAAAAAACTTCATTTTTGGGACAATGGCAGAAACAAAGGTATTATGTTCTTTGCGTTGCAAAGCCTTTTTAGACTCTCTCTTGTGACGTGCTGCCTTCATCTCTCTTCCCCCTCTCCCCTCCTTTCATATCCTCCTTCCTTCTCCCACTCTGCTCCTCCTCCACCATTCCTCCAATTCTCTTCTCTTTCCCTGCCAGCAAGGGTGGCTCAGGGCATTAATTATGTCACTGCAGTGCCTCTGACTGGGATGACCTAGCTTTGAGTCCGGACGTTGGCAGGATTTTCGACACTAGCTGCACAGCTGGGCCGAATTCAGCTGCCATCTGGAAGAATTCTAGCGGCCACCTGCTCTGATTGGTAATTTTATGTGGTTTCTTTGATCAGCATCAGGCAAATGCTGGAGCACTATTCTAGGGCCATGGACCGCAAGCAATCGTTCCTTCCTCTTTCTTGTTCTATCCTTACGATTTACTTACACTTGCAAGTACTACACTTGTTGGTGGTGTAGAGCGTGTTCTGTCTGGGGCGGTGCCCCGCTAGTGGGAACCTGGTTGGGAAGAACCTGCAAGTTGACTAGTAGGAAGGCACTGGATCTCACCATCCAGTGGAGAAGCTCACTGGCACGTCCCATGATAAAAACATGCATTACACCTATGGGACTAATGACCTTAGCAGATAACCTCCCAAACCACCAATCAATCAGTCCTCTCTTCCGTCCAACCTTTTGTATCTTCTTTCATCTGCTCGACCTCTGGACTCCTCATTCTCTTTACACCCTCTTCTTTCCTCACCCTTTACTCTTCTACCTGCAATTTTCACCCTTTGCTCTCCTCTTCTTACCCTTACTTCTCCCCCTCTCACACTCCTGTTTCCAACATAACCATTAATAAGGCAACATAAATTTAACTAGTAAACCAAGAATAACATGAATGTCAGCTTTATGTTAATTACGGTAGGTATCAGTTAATCTAGAATAATTTAAATTAACTTTTAGAAACAAAAAATGCAACAATGGAATTAACCTGTAACCACAGACAGGAGCCAAATTGACTCTGCTCTCTTCTAAATTTTTATTTTATTATTTTGGCACTTCTGTTATTTCCACCAGGACTTCAGTATCTTTAAACTAACTCTTCACTGTTGCGTATGCAGATTGCCCATTTTATACTTCTTGATTTATCAGATTTATTTCCTGATAAAAGTAGTTGTGCATGTCACAGATTCAGTTTGCTTCCACGTCTGTGAACATGTGACAAGAAAAATATTCCTTCATGCTACCAAAGGCGGGCATGTATGTAATACTTTAATGTTATGCAAGTTATATATGTAATACAATAAATTATTTTTATCTTTTTTTATTTTTCAAGCACTATCTTAGGCATTATCTTGATCTTTTTCTCATTTAGTGCTAATGATCTAAGTAACAAGGATGGATTTTATAAAAAGTGTAGCTAATGAACTAGTTACCAAAGAATTAGAAAGGGAATAATCCATCACATATCTTCAACAAGACGTCAGAATTTCAGTTAAGAAAATAATACATAGAGAAGGAACATAATAATACATATAGAAGGAAACAGCAAAAGAGGACAATAATCTTATCTACAAAAAATACTGTCCTATTTGTCCTCAAAAACTGAAGAGAGAAACAAATACTATTTGTTGCTCTTGTAAACATGGGACAATGTTCATCAACATTATCAACCAATTGTGAAAGCATTAAAACATGAAAAGTATTTATAAAATATTTTTAAATGTGTTTAATCGTTATATCCACATTAAATATTTAATCTGAATAGCTCGACTACTGAGGTACAATTAAAAAGCAAGTAATTATTATTATCTCAAAATCTTTTAAAACAATTTTCCGTTATTATGAAAGTAATTTATATGTAATGTACACAAAAAATATTTGAAAAAGTAAATTAGTAAGACGGAAATCATCGCGGAAGCATGCAGAGTCAGATTTACACCATGTCTGTAATTGCGTAACAAAAATTCACATTTGCAGTTATGGGTTAAATTAATTATTTTAGCCGGGAAACCATGAAAAAACAATTTGAACTTGAAGTTTTACTGGATATCCTGAATTGTATTTTTTTTAATTTAACCCCAGTTGGATCATTTACAGACATCAGATTTTATTACAAATGAAGAAATTAACAAGTTCTTATAAAGAATTTGCTTAGTTTATTAAAAATAGAGACTTTGTGTAATTATAAAAACAAAATAATTCTAATTTTTCATAATCTTTAACAGGAGCTGCAAATATGATTTGCATAAACAATGCAAGCAATGTTCATTTTGGAAACAACATTAGCATCAATATTGTTGGTCAAGCATATTCCCAACGTTCGGCTTCCAAATCGCCTTCTCCTGAACCTCGAAGTACTGAGAAATCTCCAGAAGTAAAAGGTGAGATTGTTGAGGAATCTTAGTTTTATCTACTAGAAGTAGAACGGGTGAGCATTGTAGAATTATTTTTTATAACGATTTATTTCCAGTCAATGTGTTAATGAATTGCTCCAATTTTGAATGATTAAAGTGCACCTTAAGGTAGAAGGAAAAGAAACTACAAATAGTTTTGCTACAAGTTGTCTGTTGAAAATAGTAACCTTTGTTTCTTTTATAATTGGGGATTAATTGTTATTGCAGGGGCATAGTGACATTCTCACCAAAAGAACATACTCCTTTTTAAGACTTTAAACTCCTTTAATTAAACATTAATACATTTTTACATTTCAAGAAATGTATTTAGGCTATTGTATAACAGTCACAGCTTCAATTGTATCATTTGGATTCCCAGTGTTCCAATGCCATTCTCATGTTATTGCAGTACCTCTGACTGGGAGGTCCTAAGTTCAAATCCCGACAGGGGTAACATTTTTGACCCTAGCTTATCAGCAAGGACAAATTACATTGCTGTCTGGACGAGAATTCTAGAGATCGGTTGCTCTGATCGGTAGTTTTCTGTTGTTTCTTTAATCAACACCAGGCAAATGCTGGAACAATACCCTAACAAACAGGCCACAGACCGTGCACAATCTTTCCTTCCTCTTCCTTGTCCTATCCTCACCCCTTACTTACACACACGTGCATGCACTGCACTACCACACATGCCGGGAGACTGGTCAGTTGCTCAGAGCTTGTCCTGGCTGGGGTGGTGCTCTGCTGGTGGGAGATCAACGCCACCTCCCTAGGAGAAAACATGCATGACACTTACGGGACTAATGACATCAATACAACGTGCCCAGAATCACTAACAACCAACCAATCAACGTCATTCTGTTTTGAAAGTAGGTTGTAGTTATAGAATTTCTGAAACTAGAAAATTTTTTAATCACAAGGTCTTTTGTGCAAGGAAAAAAGTGGTTCAGGGCTTGTTCATGAACAGCCTATGAGGAAAGAACCTCAAGTCTGAAAGATGCTTCACAACAAAATTTGATAAGGGTTTTCCTGCTCTAAACAATGCTATGGAAAAATACTTTTAATATCATAATAAGTATCCTTCCATGGTAAAGGGCTGAAAAGTCAAATTTATTCTTTATGAATTTCAAATTAAATTATATAAATTTAATCATAATGAATTATACTAGCAGTTTTAAGTTCATTAAGTGATTTGACTACAGTCAGGTTCATAGACTCCATGGAAATTGTTTTCTTCTCCCTCTATCCTTTCACTTTCTTTTGTTTCTTCCTTTTTGTTCTTTCTTCAGTTGGTTTACAAAGAAACATAGTGCCTATGGTTCTATTGTTTTGAATTACAGAAGCCTGTAAGAGCACTGCACCAGTACTCACTGAAGACCTGGACACAGTGACTGAGCATGTGGGAAGTCGGTGGACGAAGCTAGGGGAACGTTTAGGGTACAGTAAAGAGCAAATGGAACAATTTCATGAAGATCATCATGACATGGGACTCAAAGAGGTGAGTTGCCAGCTTGTCTGTCTCAGCTAAATCGTAAAATTGTAAATTAAATGACCCATTTATTGTTTACTTACTGGGAATGAACACCCATTTTCGCTTGTTCTGTGTTGCACTATATCATGGATTAGAGAAGTGAAGAGAGGATTGATTTGGTCAAAATACTAAAATTAGTGAATTTTTGTAACCGTGTGAAACAAATATCCACAAGCAAAATGACATCATGTTTACATCCTGTTAACTTGCAAATCAAGTAGATGTTTTGCTACATGTGTTCAATGATAAAGCTTCAGCCTTCAGATTTTTTTGATTAACATGATACATCCTTTTAGTGTGTCCTGCAAATTTTATTCCAAAGATCTTTTTTGCTGATCACTTTGATGTCACACCTGACCCTTCAAAACGCATGTCAAAGTTTATAAAGAAGCTCAGACCTTTGGTCTACATTATTAACGTTGAACATTTGCATAGCCTGTCCAAAGGAAAATTAACATTGAACATTGTTAGACTTCGTTGATAAACACCACTGCAAACGTGTTTCCCACCACATTCACCAGTGGTGTGTTCTGAAAGTTCAGGTATGGGATGTGATGAAAAACTATAAGTAATAGCAAATAGTTTGTCAATATAACACCAGTTGCCTTCACTACCTTCACTACTTACTGAGATCTGGTGCTCAGACACCATTGTATAATTACTTATTGATATCCCAAATTCATAAAAAAATTGCAAAAATTTAGGAAAATATTATATTACAATTGTGAAGTACATGTACAATTATGAAGGTGTATGACAGGTCATGGAGGTTATTATGTATTACTTAATAAGAATATAACAAAATGAATAATTAAGTTGTGTGTGTGTGTGTGTGTGTGTTTTAAATTTATGATCTAACTGTGACAAGAAGAAGAGTAACAATATTAATGTTGACTGTGTCCAGCGGATAGTGAGTATGCCTAGTCTCACTTCTCCCACAGATACAGTGAAAGATCTTGTAAGTGATCACTGTTAGTTCCACGAATAAGTGACCTTTTGGAGGTTCACGAGTAGGATATGAGATTATCTTTCAAGGGTTTCCCATTTTCCTAAAATCTGTTGAATGCTATGTTGGTGTTTGAAATTCCTTTTTGGTGCTTTAGGTGGTGTACCAGATGTTACTGGACTGGAAGCAGTACAAAGGTGCAGAGGCACAAGTGGGCATCCTATGTCATTGTTTATGGAGTGCAAGGCTATATTTAGCAGCAGGAAAATTGGCTGCCCGACATGCCGGCAAATCACTATAATAACAAGAGCAGATGGAGCTCCAGAGAGAGAGCATTTGTCATAACATGGACATTTAATAAGATTTTATTTTTAGGTACATAAGTTGTGTTGCAGCCCATGTTTCTTTTGAAAATATTAAAATCCTTAATGCCAGAACCTCTGAGAAGTTAGAGGTATTATCAGAAATGAAAAGTATCTCTGCATTCATTGTGTATCTTGAAGAATGAATAACCATATGTAAATTGAAAGAATTAAGAATGTTTTAAAGATTATATTGTTAGTAACATATTGTACAGAAAAAGGATATCAATTTTTATACCAAATGTCAATGACTATTTCATTAAAATTTGTATAGATGATCACGATATGCCTTTAGTGTCCTAATGTTCAGTAAGTAGCTCACAACACAGAATCTCATTAGAGACTTATTATTTTTGCTCTATTTTGGTAATTTTCAAGCCTCTTAATTGTCCAGATTGGAATTTTATTTGTAATACATGAAAAAAGAATCACATTTAAACTAATATATTTTTATCTTAAACTTTTTATGCATTTATTTGCCCTTTTTAACAAATGGGCAGCCTCATGCTTCAAACAACCAAGCAACATTCTCTTCTCTGTGAGAAAAAACCCTTGGAAGTTAAAGAATCGTATGCATTCTTAAGGGGTACTGTTCACGATTTCTTAAAATATGAAAGCTATTTGAAAGAAAGGGTGCTGATATGTTGTGTATATCTAGTTCATTCTTAAACACTCCAGGGACATTAAGATCATTGATTTCGTAGAATTGAAGGGCTCTGTAGAACAAGGGGCTATCCCAAACTGACATAGTTCTGAGATAATAAGGGTTTTAGCTGAACTCCCTTCATAAAACTTGATACATTTTTAAACTATATTACACTCAAAGAATAAAATTTGAAGTTTTGTATAATGCTCATAACTCAGTTTCATAAAAAATATGGGATAGCCCCTTGTTCTACAGAGCCCTTCAATTGGTGCTTAGTCTGTTGTCCATGAATCCATTCAATTTTCTTGATGTGGAATGGAAGAAAATTGTTTGCATTTGTTCAGTTGTAGGAATTACTGAGAAATGAGAAATATCTATCTGAAATGTATTATGAAGCTTTCTGGATGTTTATTATAAAAGGGTGCTTGTGTCCTTCTGTATGGTATTGGAAATCTCCATGCTCTAAAGACATTTCTTCTTTGCTTGCATATCTTGAGTGACATCTTGGTAATCAACATTTTTGTTTATACAGTATTTTTAAACTTTTATCATTTCCATATATTGTATTCAGATTATAATCATATTGGTCTTCTAACTTTTAATACCTTCAAATAATTTTGTGTTTGCTGTTGCTCCACTACCAATGTAAGAACTTATGGAGGACTCTGAGGGGTGTCCAAACTTCCAAACCATGTGCAATTATCATTCACTTAAAGATTTCAGGTACACTATTTATTAAATGGAAATTAGGGGTCCTTCAACTGTTACTGTTACTTGAGGTCAACAAGTGATGAGTGAGTGATCAGTTATTCATTGGAGCAAATGATAATAATAATGATGATGATGATGATGATGATGATGATGGTGAAATGAATGGTGGACAAAAGATAGAATGAGAGGCAGTGGAAATGGGAGAACTCAAGAAAATCTGCTAAGAACTCACTTCTTCCATCACAAATTCCACATGGATTGATTGGATTGAAACTGGGCTTCGGCAGTGGAAAGCAATTGCACCAATTCACTCTATAGCACTCTTTCCTTCTTCTTACGTTTATACTTGGGGTTGGAAAATGGAGTACGAGTAGGATCTGCTTTGCATGCATACTTTGATGGTGGTAGGGAGAACAAACTCATTCAATCTCTGAATATGTTTAGAAAAATATTTTTTATTTTTACATATATATACACCCATTGGGCTTAGCTCATTGTAGGATTACCAAAAATAGGAATGAGTAGGTGCCAGCGCATTCATTGATCTTCCAAGTAACTGGCATCAATGATTCAACTAAAATGTTAATACTGTCTACTGTCTCATTTTGAAAAGTGTTTACAATAGTGTTCTTATATCAACTATTTTCTATGTTATCAAAAAACAAATATATATATCAGAATCCTAAGAAGGCACCAAAGACATTTTTTCACATCTAGCATTAACTGTTTAATAAGTAATTTGAAAGACAACTTCCTGCCTAAGGTTACACCAAGATCTCTTTTGGAATCTACTTGTTCCAAAATTAACCCATTCAGTCTACACGTGTCAATGAAATGAAAGATATGTTTTAAAGTTTCATATAACACTTATCATTATTATTATTATTATTATTATTATTATTATTATTATTAATTTAACACAATTATCATTTTATCGTTGTTATGATTATGATCGGATATTCCAAAAACTTGCCAAATCTTCCCCTCCCCCAACTTGGTGCACTCCCACTCAAGAGGGACAGCTTTTTCGCTCACTGCCATACATTTTAGTGTTCCACATATTGAAAAGAAGTTGCCTTCCAGATGTGACAAGCACATTGGGGAAAGCACCAAGGGATGTGTGAAAACAGAAAGTAGAGCAAAATTGGTGATGGCCCGTGGATTGAAACACTGAACCCATGAAGTTGCCTTGGGAACATCGCTGCCCTTACTGGCAAGACACAGCGTCTGATGTGGTGCTTCTGAGAAGTGTTGAAAATTATTTCGTGGAATGGAGAGGGAACCTCTTTTGACTTAACTCATCATTAAGCTATTCTTTCCCCCTATGATCTGCTTCACTTTGGAGAAGATAAGTGATAATTCAATTAAGCAACTATATTAATGGATGTAGATCAGTTTGAAAAAAACACATTTATTGGAGCACCAATCTCTGAAAAGGAGGGCTGATGATGTGGACAAAAGAGTAATTGCTGTTATCCCCTAATGCTGGGGAGCCGTGGTGGCTTCCTGATCTGAAGGACCCAGGATCACATCCCGGTGTTGGCTGGGATTTTAATCTGGTGCATTTCTTTCAGGGCAGCTCTGGGGTCGACTCAGCCTCTTTTCCAAATGAGTACCAGGAGTTCCTGGGGGTAAAGGCGGTTGCTCGCCACACAGCTTCCTCATGCCAACTGCAAAGAATAGGTGGAGCCCTACCTTCACCTCCCCTTAGGGCCACATCGGCCTGTGTGTAATTGCACAGGGGATGCCTTTATTTACTTACCCCTGATGCTGGGGAGTCTTGTCTGGTGGAGCCACTGCTGGACCAGAATTGTTCGTTGTGATTTGGATGATCGAGTTCTGGAGCACCTTGAGTGAGATCAAAACTTTGGGGGCATCTGTACTTTCCGCTCATTAGAACGTGCATCATTGAATGTACCATGTTTAGCACATACCCCATAGACTGGTCAACCCTGCTCTAGATAATCCTAGGTCACATCAAGTTCTTTCTGTGAAGTATGGAAAGTTTTAATCCAATGATTCTCACCAGAGAGTAAAGAACAAATGTTTTCTTATTTTTGCATCTTTGGAACAGCAGCATCATAGTACTTGTATAAAATAAAATAGACAATACGTCATGTAAATTAGTAGATTTATCATGATTTTGGTGAAACAAGGCATAGAGCCATCTAAAGCTGAGCCCTTTATGTGTGTCTCAATATATTTAAAGAGCCAATTTTCAGAAAATGGGATATTTTCTACATTAGAAAGATTTTACAGTATCACACAATCTGGTCCAAAAGCACAATTGTTAGTATTAAATATTATTGGAGGTTGGTAAGAGAGGTAACTATTTTTAGTTAAGAAATTGTCATTGTTACTGTTAAATTGTCTTTTTCTCTTGATATCCTGTTCTAAATTGTCTTTTTCTCTTGATCGTTCCTGGGTAATTAGTGTGCAAAAAGTGCCCAATGTGATCTTAAGATAATAAATGTTGGTTATCAAGATAAAATTTGTGCCTGAGATTAAGATACTTCAGTTTCAATTTTTGAAAGTGATTATTGTAATTCTTCCTGTTTTTCTCTGCTAGAATAATTAGTGATAGATTGTTATATATGTATATACACATTATAAATATGCTTTATCTTAATTGTATAAATGACTGATGTGCTACTGACAAGCTTGCAAGAAAACGGCTATTTTTTCAAATACAGTAAAACTTGCTCATTGTGGAATTTCAAGGGACCAAAATTTTTTTCCTCAGAGAAAATTCCACACTATAAAAATAAGGCAAAACATTTGTGAGGACCACTCTTTCTGTTCACATTGGACATATTTCCACAATCTTCACTTCCATGTTGAGGAAGTTTTACTGTGAGTGGGAAGTAAATCAACAAAAATATTATGTAATTTGTTTTCATTTATAAATATTGGCATGTTAGCTGTGATTTTAAAGTGCAATATACACTGAGATCAAATTTATTGCTTGTCATGTACTAAAATAATAATGTACTTTTGAAAATTACTGTTTTTGTACTAATTACTGAATTAATGTACTGTTTTTGAAAATTTGTGAAAAAGTGTGGTGTCTCCCAGAATTATGAGGTGTATTCATAGTGCACTTTTTTAAAATGTTCAACTGTAGAAACTACACTTCTACTATACTACAATTATAAGTTAATATTATAAAAGCAACTTTCTTTTATTTTTTTATATTTTATTTCTTTTTATTTCACTGCCTTGACATACAAAATCTAGTTCGGGAGATCCGCAATGAAACAATTAAGTGAGTGATAATGACTGATATTCAGTGTACATTTATTTGTAAAATAAAGAATATTATAAATATTTGTTAATGCAAAAGTTTGTAAATTTTAGAAACAATATATTGCCTTCAGTATCAAATTTTTGGAACTTGTTATTTTATTTTGTGGGAGAGGTTGTTTTTCTTTTTATATATCAATATTCGGGAGAGGCAGTGTGTGAAACAATGAGTGAATTAAATTCTCTAAAATAGTTTTCCCAGGTTATATGAAGTGTTTGCTCTCAAAATTAGTTCATTCCATTTGCAGCTATTTTACAAGAGACAAAATCTTCCCACATCCACATGTAGTTTTACATGGAAGTAAAATTCTCACCTATTATTAAAATTTATAAATTTTTTATAAAATAAAAAAAAAAAATTATATAAAATTTTAAGTTAGAATAAGCTGGATTTGAATGATATCCTATCATATTGTTATGAAGTTCTCCTAAATATTGGAAAAATGCAAAAAAGTGAAATTTGGTCAATAATAGAATAAGCTGTTTGGAAGCAGATGTATCATATAACAGGTATAAGCATAATATATTATGCAACTCATGTATGTGTGCTTTTGTAAAATAAAAGATTTTATTAAGAGTTCCTTTAACCCATTATGCGTAACATTGGCTAATGGCTGTTGCATCACAACAATCAAATTCTTTTTATTAATCTCGACAGTAACATAAGTGTGCGGTTTTTTTCATTCATTTGGCCAAATCCTACTTAAATGGAAACATTTTATGTTACTGGGTATAAAGATTAGTGTTACAATCAAATACAATTTTGAAGTAGTAAATATTTTTGAGTTCATTCCAGGGACGTTATTAGGACGAAGGGAATGGATGAACTCTGCCTTTCTTCAGATGGTTTTAAAATGAAATTTTGTATGTGTTTTAGTTTTGAATGCATGTTTTTACATTTACGAAACTCCATTTGCAGAAAATAATTTAGGTGGTACTTTGTGCTTGGGAAAATTCACAATTAAGGAATAATTAACATGAAACTTAAAATGTCCAATAGCCCAAATAAATCTCCGTAAATTTCTATTAACATTAAAGAATAGAAATAATATGCAATGAGATTACATCACGAAGTCTACAAGTACTTGTAGACTTCGTGGATTACATCCATATTATACGAAAATGTAGGCAGGAAACCATACATAGACCAATGTATTTAATTTCCGAGAACTGGTTAACCAATTTTTTATAAAATGCGATTTTTAAACTTTGCTTCTCGAGGCCTGTTTTGACGGTGGAATATATCACGGTATTTCGCGTCTTTCTCGGTCATCAGCTAGATATCGCATGACCGCGACTATCAAGCAGTATTTGCGATCACGCCACTGTCACCCAGTGCTTGCGATCGTGCGACATAACGTCGTCGTAACAGCGTCCCTGACAGAAGTCAGCTGTTCACGGTTTCATCCAATAGGGAGCTTGAACGTCACCATAGTGACGTCAGTCGCGAAATTTAAGCTGCCGATTGGATGGCAGCGAAACAGCTGATTTCTGTCAGGGACACTTAAAAATCGCAGTATATATTTATCTGGATTTTATCTTGGCGCACGGGGGTCTTCACGATGGAATATCTCACGGTATTTCGCGTCGTTCTCAGACGTGCCGCATGGAGTCGAATGATCGAGACTGTAAGGCCTCATTCGCAATGCAAACTTAAACGTAACGTAATGCTCTAAACTTAGCCGCAAAATTTACACGTAAAAACAAGCATTCACAATGACGAACGTAAGCTGGAACGTAAGTTTCGCCTGAACCAATCAGAATTCAATGTACTGAAATTTGATCGATTCGTCTCTAACATGCTGAAAAGATCTTTCCACCATGGTTTCTAGCTTTTTCTTCGAGATTCCTATCGATTTGTCTTTATATACATGCGAGTAAATGTTGTAGTAGTGCTGACATTTTCTTCATCTTATAAACAAGGATTCTCATGAACCAAATTCATGAGTAATTCGTCGGACATAATTAGTTTATTCGCCATCTCAGGTTAAAGTCACAATAAAAATTGTCCAAATTCTTACACTGAATTCACTACACGCATCAAAAGCATTCGTAAACTAGTTCTCTACATTACAATAACAATGACATAACCACAAACTACCTGAACACAATCTGAAATTGAACTTCCATGCTGCTACGCGGTTCCGTGAAGGCGTTGTGAATGGTCTCGCTTAACACATTTCTAGGTTTTGCGGCTACGTTACGTTTACGTTTAAGTTTGCATTGTGAATGAGGCCTAACGAGCAGTGCTGGCGATGCGTCTCCTAGCGCACGACCAAGAACGACGTGAAATACTGTGAGATATTCCATCGTGAAGACAAGCCCCCACGCGCCAAGAAATAAAAAACAAAGTATTTATACTGCGATTTTCGTAACTCTACAGGCATCAGCTGTTTCGTTGCCATCTAATCAGGCGCTTATATTTCGCGAGTGACGTCATTATGGTGACGTTCACACTCCCGATTGGATGAAACCGTGAACAGCTGATTTCTGTCAGGGACAAAGTTACGAAAATCGCAGTATAACAGCAGGGCCGAGAAAGGCAAAATGCCGGGAGATCGTGGCCATTGGGGCTTGAAAGCCAAAGTTATAAAATGCACTATACCACTATATATTGCAATTATTAACACTGAAATGTCTGTGTACTCATGGTTCTGTGCTAAAGAACCTGGGTGCAGTTTTCCTTTCCTAGTGCTACTTTGTACACTCTTACGTAATGGTGTTATTCTTATGATCAAGCAGATCATTCGACATCTAGCAGCACTACCGAGAAACGCGAAATAGCGTGATACCAAGTATTCATACATGATGATACATTCCATCGTGAAGACGGACCTTAAGAGGCAGCTTTGTAAAAATCGCACTAAAGTTTCAGGCAGTTTTCTTCGAGATTCGTCACGGCCCAGCACAAATTTCTACGCATGAATCACGAATGCAATATACTGCAAGAACACCATGCTTAATACTTTCATTGTACATCCATGTTTTGTCTTAATTGCACGAAGTCTACGGAGACTTTGTGCTTATACTGCGATTTTTGTAGGAAGAGTTCTCAAGATAACTCAAATCCCATCTTCGCGATGGAATATGTCACGGCATTTCGCGTCTTTTCTCGGTCTTGCCGGTAAAAGTCGCATGATCGCAAGCACTGCTTCATACGGTCGCGATCGTGCGAAATCTAGCGGAACGACTTGAATGATACGAAATGCCGTGACATATTCCATCGCGAAGATGGGATTTGAGTTATCTTGAGAGCTCTTCCTACAAAAATCGCAGTATAACTGAAGTCGAAGGCTTCCGCGGCCGGAGTCATGTGAATTATCTTGGCTGTCTGGGTGACGCCGCGTCGAAGACTGTGTTGCCGACGTTTCGACGAACTTGTCATGGTGTTCCTCAGGACAGACCAGCAAAGCGTTGTACAACAGTGATGCAAACACACTAGAATTTAATAATGAAATATTGTTTTAAAATGGCGTTTTACAAAATGTATCATGACATTCCATTATGTTCGCAAAGCTTAAAGGTTTATTTTCTATATAATTCGCGTCATTTGAACTTGACATTGTCTAGTTTGAAGAAAAAGTTGTACTTATAAAGATGTTTAACAAACTGCGAGTTGATTATAGGAACATCACCTAATAATGTAATGGTGGTGTTAGTCGAAACCTATATCGCAAGTAGCGCCCTAGAAAACAACTTCCTCAAGATCCTTACTAAACTAATTGCAAGCAGACTAAACAGGGAAGCCACTCTTAAAATCCCGGAAGAACAGTTCGGATTTAGAACAGGGAGAAACACACTCCAAGCAGTACAAAACTTGATTGGAGATATAGAAGATGCACTGAGACCTACTTCTGGAAAATTCCATGCAGTCTTCATCGATTATGCAAAGGCATTCGACACGCTTGACAGAACCATCTTGTCAACAAAGCTAGAGTCAATCATAGAAGAAAATAAGGAACTAGTGACCCTGATTCACAACATACTCAGAGTTAACACCGTAAAAATCTCAGATAATATAACAATGTCGAAGGAAATAATCCAAACTAACGGTGTGCTCCAAGGAGACCCTTTAAGCCCTCTGTTATTTAACATTGCCACTTACGACGTGGTCCAGAGATTAAGACAAGAGGCAGAGACAGTAAGGATTTACATATACGCAGACGACATGGTCATAGGAACACATAGCAGAACTGAACTTCAGAGAGCAATTGATGCTTTGAAACTATGGGCAAAGGAAAATAATTAAAAATCAACACCAGCAAGACGGTGCAAATGATCTTTAGGAAAGGTGGAAGAATAGCAACCGATGATAGAGTAACAATGGACGGAGCCCCACTACAAATAGTACACTCTTTCAAATACCTCGGTGTAACGCTCCAAACAACAATGAAGTCCTTTAAACTGCATACAAAGTCAAGAGCTGCGGCAGCCACTAAAGCCATATACGACATTAAATCATTGAACAGGTTATCCCTACAATCAGCAGTAAAGCTATTCAAAGCCAAAATAGTCCCCATCCTCACATATGGAATCGAGCTGACATGGGAGAAGCTAACCACAAACGACCTTCGCACTATAGAAGCAGTAAAATCCCGCTTCCTAAAAGCTGTCCTCGGGGTTTCCAAATATACGAAATCCAGACTTGTATATGAACTTGCAAAGGAATCCTTCCTACTAGAGGACTTGCGCCTAGAACATAACCTGCCATCGACCAGTTGCTATACAAGGGTACTGCTAGAAAGAGTGGAGAAACGAAAGGAGATATGGATAGACTTCTACTCCACGGAAGCCATGGTGGACCGATCCTGGACGGAAGCCAACCAAGACCTTCGACACTTCGTCAATTCCCTAGCGACTCATGGATATCACCACAAAATCTGTTCAACAAAGACGTACCATCAACCTGATGAAAACTGCGTATGTGAACTGTGCTATCAACCTTGTGACCGGTATCATATAACTCAGTGCAGAAAAAGAGACATACCAATTATTAAACTCTGTAAAAACTAAGCTATAATTTCTTTGTACAATTTGTACGCGTTTCTATTATTATTATATCGCAAGTACGAAGTCTACAGTCGTGAAGACTTCGTGATCGCAAGGCAACTTTATCAACCAAAGAGAATCTCCGCAATGTATAGCTACGAAACCTTGAAAAGACCATTGCCAACATTGAAACTTGGTAATTGTAAACTTTCGAGTTATGTCACCTCCCGTGTTCGACGTCTCTTCGGCTTCCTGTCGGATTGAACAAATATTATCCCAAAAATTGAGATCAGATGTTTTAAATTCATTGCTTGAAAATCTGCTCGCAATACAATTGCAGTCACGCAGAAAACAAAGCTGGTTTTGTGTTGTAGGAGGCTGCTTATTTTCCCACGCGAGAGCTCCAGCAATCAGCTGCGCGTAAGAGCATTTGACAGCCCGATTGCGTGTTGGCAACGCTCGATCTCTCCGAATTCCCACGTCCCATCCGTCCCGTCCCTGATGTGCATCTGACCTATCGTTCCCGTCCAGGTTAACTCAATTGAAAGCTTAAGGGGTTTAGAATTAAGAAACATCTAGTGCTCAAGATTGTATTCCTCTGTTTGACAGTTTGAGGGTTCGGTGTGAAAGTGTGTTGAATTTCAATAAAACGTAGGAATGTATTTCATCTGTCTCAGTGACGTGAAAACTGAAGTGTTTATTTCAATTAGAAGATTGTTATTAGAACAGCTTCTTGCTGTTTAGCATTGTATTTTAAAATGTATTGTCAATGTTTCTGTCTGTTGTGAGACAGTTGCAGTATGAATAAAATAGTCAAAATTCATTTTATCCATTTATTTTGAGCCGTATTTGACTGCGAGAGAATTATGTATTTTCCCATCGGTTGGCCGAAAGAATTAAATGTCCCTGAATTAGGCCGGTCTAGGATACGTAAAGTTGTTTGCAATAGAGACAAAATACTGTTTGCCATTCTTACTGACAACACTTTGTACATATGGTTTTGTAAGGTTAGTTGTGATAAGAAATAAATAAAGGTGTTTTATAAAATAGGTAATCAAAATTGTGCTATAAATGTTTGTTTTATTTTTTTCATTTCTTTTCCATTAAGCCATGTGTACCCATAGTTTTTCATCAGCGATTACATGAATCAGTTGATGCCATTGGAAAAAATGTTTTGGTGGAATGGAGACCTGATTCCAGCATGCTTGTTGTTGCTGTGCGTATGGAGATTTTGTGCTTGTTTTTGATGTTCTTTAATATGATTGAGTATCAATTGTACGTTGAATTAATGCTTTCAGACTGTAAAAGGCTTCTTACTTCTATATAAACTGGGAGTAATAGCAGATCAGAAGAGCCTCTATGAACAAATTGACTCCCCAAATCCTAATCTGCGCCGTGATAGTGCAGAGCTTTTCATTAAAGAAGTAGTACCACCATTGCACCTATCATTGGTAAGCATCTCTCAGATTTCAATTTATTTAATTGCTGGAAAAGCCCAATTTGCAGGATGGAAAGTTAGTCTATATTTGTATTTTAATTTTCACAAAGCTCTAGAATCTTATAATTATTTTTATGAATGAGTCAATAATTGATTATCTCAACCAACTGATACAAATCTCAATCACAGTTACCTGTTTCCCTAGAGGAATTTTCTTGGATGTAAAGCTCCTGCACTATTAATTTTGAGTAATTGAATAGTCATGTTGAAATTATTTATTTCTTCATTACTTAATTATGAGGGACAGTGTACATAGAGAACACATGTCAGACTTTGGGTCTGACAACAACCTTTGAAAACAAAAACAATGCAATGTCACAGTGTTTTTTCATGATAAAAAAGAAACTAGAGGGTAGTGACACCATTCTGGATTCAGATTCAACGTGTCAATGCTCACAGAGAAATGTGTCAAGTCTTTGGGTCTGGAAACTGTTTTTATTTTGTGTGCTTGTGTAATTAACAAGACAAATTGATGTAAAGAAGGAACTGTTAATTCTATGGACATGAAACTTACACTACTTTTGAATTGTTCTCAGTGACATTTAGATACTTGTATCATTGTTCTCCAGGCTTTATTATTTCTAAAGCATAGAAATCTTTAAGTTGGGTGAACCAATTTACATACTGCTTTTTTGACCATTCCATTGTCATCAATCTTCTTGCCATATAGAATGTTTTTGAGTTAGAAAAAAGAAAATTGGATGGAGTAAGATCTGGGCTGTAAGGGGGACTTGACAACCTAACTTGTTGAGCATTTCTGCCATTCTCTGAGTGGTGTGTTGACAAGCAAGAGAGTTGCACCTTTCGACAGAGCTTGAATGATTGACTGCATGCTTCCATCCCAAATATTATACAAACTAGCAATTTGGGAAATTTTTTACTTGCCTAACTTCTCAAATGACATCAGTTATGCAATTGTTCAGAGCTGTAAACTACCAATCAGATGGCTTGAACAGTTCATCCAAACTGATGGAGATCAGTGACAGTTGTTCTGCCTAAATTAAACTGCTATGCATACTTACATGCACCACTGTGTTTAAGCACTATTCTCTAGTGTTTCATCATACTTCAATAAATTTCTGCCAGTCACCCTTTGGATAGCAAAAACCTTATCACTGAACATTGTTCTTCAAGTGGAGCTAATATTTTGAAATGAATAAGAGTTTGTTTACAGTCATTATGATTGAATGGCTGAATGTGTTCCCAAGGTTGGCAACTTAATCCTCAAAATGTTTCGTAATCATTAAATAAATTGTATTTTCTCCACATCCATTTGTCTCATTAATTATTGAATGTACTTTGTAATGGTCTAGTTCATTATTAGATAATTACTTTATCTTAGAGTTAAATATGAGATAATCAGAAAATATTGTCTAAATTCTTGATTTGAAGGATGTACTAGTATATGCTCCTGTAAATCTTAGTGGTAAATTTTATTATGCAATCTCTTGTACATAACATGTATTGTAATCATTTTGCTAATTCAAAAAATTTGCCTGTGTTATTAAATAAATTTGGAATTTTTTAAAATTCAGGATAGTGAAACCCCAGTGGAAGGAGAGATTACCAGTATTGTCTGCATCCGAGATGAGTTAATGATAGCATCTTCATGTGGTAGAGTATTCAGGTATCGGTGGGATGGCTCCCTTAATAGAGATTACTGTCTAGACCTAAAACGGGTGCCCTTTTGTATTGACCAGCAAGTTTCAAAAGGTTAGTAGTAATTAAGAGATATATGCTTCTGTCATGTGTTAATTTTATTGAAAATAATTTTTAGGTATAACATTTATTTGTATATTATTCTCATGTTCTTTCAGCTGTGCCTATCCTTGAAGTGAATACATATGTGGCAGATATTGAATACTCTCCTTTGGTAGGAGGATTTGCTGTGGTTCTTAGTGATGGAAGAGCAGCTTTTCTGACAGCTACATCACTCAGATTTGATCCAAATGTTAGTTGTGTGCTTGTTTATTTATGTACTTTTATTTTTACTTATTCCTTGATTTTTATTGCAATTGAAATACAATAAAATTCTCACATCACAGCCTCCTAATTTTGTCTCACAGTCAACAAGATGTTTACAATATTGGTAATATTAGGGCATTTAAAAATAAAATTTTGAGGCCAAGGGCCTCAAAGAAACGTTTCTCAGACCATAATCTACAGGATAATATCTTCTTGAACGTTGTATTAGATTTTTGTTAGTCCGGCACTTCTCGATATTACCCCACCTGTTCAGAGATGTGCTCTGCAACTAAATGTGAATGAGAGGGACATAGAGAGGCAGAGACAGAGATCTGTGCTTTATCAGTGATACTATTGCCTACATTTTAATAAATAAATAGAGATTCATTTTGATTTCAAAATATTACTAAAATCTCAATAATATTGTAATGAAAACTAAATTATTTTGTTAATTGAAATTCCCTCTTAATATTGTGTTCTACAACATTTTTGGTTTAGTTACTGAATTTTAAGAAAAATGCCTAATTCTGGATGAGGAAGCTAAAGTCAGGGTCCTAATGAATTGAGTTCTGGATGGTGTTTGAAAATGAAAACATTTGGAATTATGTTAAATTCCTTGATTGTTTGAGAAAGAAAGTTTTGCAAGTGTTCGCTGCAATATTAGTAGAAGTGTGCATTTTAATAGAATCACTATAGTTTTTCATTACTGTTACAACTAATAATAATATTAATAATAAAATAATAATAATACAAGAAAGTCTGCTTTATGCTAGAGCACATTAGTGTTCAATTAGAAAATATTTCTGTTTTGTTTCAGCAAGTTCAAGGAATATGGGCTCAGAATATTGAAGATGCTACATGTGCCAGTGTAAATCATAAGTACCGTCTCATTGTGTTTGGAAGGTCAAAGTAAGTTTTTTAAAAATGTGAATAACATTTGCTTAATGAATAGAGCCAACAATTAATTATAGAGCGCTTTTCATAACTCAGATGAAAATGTCCATTCGTTATTCAGTCATCAGTAAAAGCATTAAAGTTAAAAATATCAACGATGATGTGTATAAAAATTTGTAAGTTGAGTAAACTCTTCCTGAAATGTCTGTTCTGAAGAGTCTCCATATCAGCTAGTAGCAACGATACCCATGAGATAATACATTTTCATATTTAAGAAACAGAGTCAATAAGCACTTGGACAACAAAGTTAAAAGCTTTATTCAAAATGGAGAGGAAATTAGCTGCAGAGATTAGAGGCAATTGTCAGAGGGAGTTAGCAGAGACAACATTGATATGCTTATTGTGCAGACAGAATAAAAGGCTAATTGTTTCTTTACAAATTTTGCCCTACAGTGACATCTCTATTGGAAACAAAGTAGATGAAGAGGTTCAGTACTGAATGAAAGGGAAATAGGCCTGGATGATAGGTTAACATTAATGTCGTTGATAATTGAAATGAAATTCCTGGAGAAGACTGGCAACTTCTTCCTAGCACTTGCAAATTCAAAGTCTCCCTAATGTAATATTTTGGAAGGTTTCTTCACTCACACCAACTTTAACTAACACATTTTATGAATTTAAATTATGATTTTAGTAAAGTTAAAGACATCTAAATTGGTATTGTACACTTATATTTATATTATTTGTTCAGGATTCCATTGAGTTATTGGCAATCATGCATTAACAAATTGGAGTTGGAATAGTGTTGGTAAAACCCCTTCAAAATTAATGTGAGTTATTTATAAAATGTCAATGTAAAAAAGGAAAATTGTATTTAAAAAAGACAATATAAGCATATAATAAAATATAATAAAAAGCAATAAGAAAATGTTAAAATTGTCAGAAGTATTGTAAATCATAACATTGAGAAACTTATTCCCAACTTTAAGTTTCTGAATTAGCAATAAAATTACAATGAAATGACAGTAGACTGTAATATACTAATTATTTTGGTAGCAAATGCATGTGCTAGTTCATAGTTCACCTTGATTGATATGCATTTCTTTATCAATACTATTACTACTAATTTAATTACTAATAAATTACTTATACCTATTTCATTTGTGTCCTATAATGGGCAAAGCCCAATGGGTGTATGTATGTAAAAATAAAAATGTGTGTTATGCGATCACCTGCTCATCCGAGGCATGATCCGAACTAAAACGGACTCCCAGTGGGTGCCCTCTGATAAATGCAATGAGGAGAGAGGGAGTTGGAGAGAGGGGAAGGGGAATCGGCTATTTAGAGATGAATACACTGACATATATTCTCTTTCATTACGTAAAACAAGACTGTCTTGGTTCAATTTTAAATAGGCTTCTGAGACACTTCTTGTTAAGAATGTTGGAGAATCTGGAGTTCTGCATGTAACGAATACACATGATTACACAATGCATAGATATACTATTCACTGCTTTACACTTGAAAATACAAGAAGGCATACAGATACACACAACACATGGCACACAACTGACATTATTGTCAAAGAATACAAAAGTAATGTGGTGGGTGATACTGCCAATTTACGGAAATAAAGTTCTATTTAAACCCAGCACTTCCCACTTCCACTCCACCTTTGTTTTGTTCATTTCAGTCCATGAAGCCAAACTACTCAGAGCACTGATCTAATATTTAACATTTTCATGTTTTGGTTTTAACAGAGCTTTAGTGAGAACATCTGCGAGCATGTCCCCAGAAGATAAGTGCTTCACATCTATTTCCCTGGAATCCAAAAGTTCAATTTATAAAAGATGCTTAATGTCTATATGTATGGTGTGTCCATGAACACTGGATTGGTAGCGAATTTCTGAGCTCTAATTGTCATTGTCCATTCTTATAGCCGTTGAACTTTTCACGTCCATCTCTTCCAAGAATCGCTGAAGATAGACTGTGTCCTTAGCAGCTTCTCAGAGCCATAAACTCTGACTCAGTCGAGGAGAGGGTGACTGTTCTTTTGTTTTCTGAACTGCCAGGAAAAGGCACCTCCATTCCAGGGGATTATGTAGCCAGTTAATGAGCACTTATCATCGAGACTTCCTCCCCAGTCTGCAGGTCGGTTTGCTCAGAGTTGAAACGTAGATCCAGATTCAGTCCCCTTGAGATACCGAAGTGCCCTTTTGGCTGCTGCCTAGTGACTCGTGCAGTATATTGGCTCATCATTATATTGGCATATATTGTCTCAGAACACTGGTGGCATGGGATATATTCGGACAGACAGATACATCAGAGCACCCACCAGTACACCGTATGGCGGTCCACCACTGTCTGACTTCTTCCATTTCTCAGACTTGTTACCTACATCCAGTGGCATAGCTACAGGGTTGGAGTCCAGCAACACAAAACGTCCAAGTATACTCTTCATTATGTACTCTGGGTGAGAGATTCCATCTTTGTATCTAGTGAAGTCCATGCCTAAGCAATGTTTTAAATCGCCCAGTTTAAAAGCGCCATCAACTCAAATTGTTGGCTCCGGTACACACTATAACTACTGGTATCCTCCAAATTACGAGACCTGGACTAGGTTTTTAGGCCAGCGTTGTGCACAGACAGATGTTTTGCCATCAATCGATTTTTTGGTATGAAGGATGCACAAAATGTGGATTCTGGCTGCACCATGTGGTAGAGAGATTTTTTTTCTATATTTAGCAACTGGATTTATCCACTTTTTCCTTGCCAGGGCCCGGCAATAGGAGTTTTTGAGTCAAAAATCCACCGTTTTCCAGTGCACGATTACAATACTTTCTCTTCCTACTTTAGTAAGTGTGGGAAATTAAAAATGATATTTATAATGTAATGCATATCAAACAAGGCATATGCACAAGAATATTCACTTGCATTTGGTATCAAAGTAATTTTATTTCAGCATATTACAATAATTTCAGTAATTATATTTCATATAATGATTATTGAATATAATTATTTTTCTGACATGTTGCAATTTACATTAGTTTGACAATTTTAACAATAGCTTATTGTATGTTTTTTAAAATAAAATACATACTAATTTTTTTAAAGTGATATTTTATAAATAAACTTGCATGGATTTGGAAGGGATTTTACCATTTATTCCTGTGAACGTGCTTTCCTGTCAAAAATTCAATGGAATCATGAAAATATAATCTGAATTAATGTGTCTGTCGAAAATAAACTCATTAAAAACTTACGTTTATGTATGTTTTTTTTATCAGTTCACAGTGTGCAGTGTACTGCATTGATGAGAGCACAGGAGGATTGGAAGTGTCACACCACATTGTTCTGCTGAGTAAGGATTATCCTGGGCTTCCTGGACCAGTCCATTGTGTGCGCTGGACCCCAGATGGATGTGCAATGGCAGTGGCATGGGCAAATGGTGGCTTTTCTCTTTGGAGCACATTTGGAGCTCTTCTCTCCTGCTCTCTAGGCTGGGACTATGGCTTGCATGTGGAACTTACCAGGAGCAACCCTCTGCAGATCCAAAGCATGGTGTGTGTGGAAGTCAGAGAATGAGACTTCGCAACATAAGGGCTTGATGAGTTTTTGAGAATGTGAAAATGAGGGCGATTAGGGTTTCTGATGATATGAAACACTAGTTATGAGATGCCAATATGTTGCATTGTTTAATATTTTATCAATTAAATATTTCATTTTCATTGTACATTGGGTACAGGAGTGGTCTGCGGAAGGTTACCAGTTGTGGATGGTTAATCATCAACCATCCAAGAATGATGGAGAAAATGTATCCACTGAGGCCGGAGAAGATTCTGTGATTCAGTTGGACTTTGTGAAGAGTGCTCTTACTGTTAACCCTTGCATGGTAAGTCTTTAAAAATATTTGTACTGGATGCCTAAGCTCATGGAACTTCAAGTATTAATTTTGGATTTTTCACAAATGTGTAATGAAAAAGTGTAATTTTTCACTGTATTCAAGCATTTTGACACTAGTTTTGACATTGAAAATAAAATTTAAAAAGTTATCTATGCTTTTTATTTTTAATACTTACTTTACTTTCATAATGAAACAAAATTAATAATCTTTGTTGAAACAAAGAATCATATAAATCTTTAATAAAATTGAAATAATTGAAGGGTTTAGTACAAAAAAAAGTGGCATAAATGACATTGGTGAAATTTAGAGTAAAATGAGAATGAACTTTAATGAGGAATTAAAAAGTCAGAACACAGTATATTTTAACATAGACTCCTATATTTTTCATAAACATGTTTCATTGTACAAATTTTTAACGTGCAAACATTAAATTTGAGTCTATAATATTAATATAATTAAGGGTCTATAATATTAATTTTATATATTAGTGGTTGGGATAGGACAGGGAAGAGGTAGAAAAGATTGTGTGCGGTCTGTGTCCAGTTTGTTAGGGTACTGCTCTGTCATTCGCCTGGTGTTGATCAGAGAAACCACAGGAAACTACCAACTGATCAGAACAGACTCGGATGCCCCTTCCTACCCCTCATTATGCTTATAGCAGCAATGCTCAAGCAGGGCGGGACAACACACCCTGCGTACGGGATGGAGAGCAGTAGAAGTGGTGGGAAGGGTAAGGAACAATTAGAAGAGACAGTGGTGGTGACTGACCTAGTACTGACAAAGCCCCCAAATTATTTGGGGGCTTTGTCAGTACTGCCAACTTCTGAAACTGTTTTTGAGCCAGATCTGTGATTTTCCAATTCAAAATGCCTCTTGTCCTGTAGGATATCTATAGGAAATTATTTCATAATCCTGTAACAAATAATATATATTTTTATAAGAATAGGTTATATACCATGATGTAGTTGAATAATTTTATTGAGTATTGCAATTCTAATACTGAAGTATTTGTTGACTCTCATACAACATTAATTACCTATATTCATGAGTATGTTAATGCCATTTAAAGTTTTGCTTATCTAAATTATTGTTTTATATAGTCTGGTAATTTGGGAACCCTGCTGGACTTTGTTTTGTGAATTAATTAATTAATTAATTAATTCTCATGTCATGGACGTGTCATTCTGAATTCCCATATTCAAAGATGCTGATATAACTGCTGTTGAGATAGTTTCTTTTTTTTCTATTCTGCAGAGCCATCAAGGTCACCTATACTTGCAAGGTGAGGATCGATTATATGTGAATTTAGGTGAGAGCTGGACCAAAATGTACAGTGACCATCCAAGAGAACAGCTCTCCTCTCTATATGGTATAACTGATACCACAAGTACTGGGTCTTTGAATACAATGATGGGAAATAAACAGTGGATTGTGGTGCAGATACCATCAGCATATTTGGGCACTAACTGGCCCATAAGGGTGAGATAAAAGGATTATGATTTTGGCAATTAATATATTTGAAAAAAATTGCAGAAATCCGTTAACATTTTACTTTAAATAGTTGTAAAATAATCAAATCGTATTTTGCTAATAATTTCTCTGTAAAAATTGAAAAAAGAAGGAAGAAATATTTTTCTACATTTATTCACTTGATTATTTTATTATTCAAGTCCCATAATATAAAACCTTAAATATCGCAAAGCATTGAAGTGACTCTCAATTTAAAGTTCAAGGGCTCATGGTTTGTGTTACATGAGCACTCTTAAGAGACAAGTTTTGCTGGTTTCTATATATTCCACTGTCATAAACATCACGTATAAGATGATTTGAGGGAAAAGAATTTATTGTATTTTCAATATCTTACTAGTTTTTGTGTCAGTTCTACAGGGATTTCGTCCAAATAAACATTATTTCTTGGTTTGCAAGAAACTATGTAGTTACTCATTAAATATGGTTTTAGGCAATATGTCATCATTTTCTTATTAATGTTTACCAATTTATTGCAATAATTGTTGTTTTTTTATTGAGTAAACAATTGTTCCTTTGTCCATACTCAGTGCTCCACACATGTAATTATGTGTTAGACAGGAATCCAAGTAGAGAAAGGTTAAGTATTTTATCGTTGTCTTGCCCTTTTTATTTAATTTATTTTATGTAGCTTTTAAGTTTACATTTTAAATTAAATATAAACTTTTAATCATTGCAATAGTTGGATTCACAGCTATTTTTTAAAATAAATCTAAATATGTTTTTAAATTAATTTGATATATACTTCAAGTTTTTAAACATAGTGCTTGATGTAAATCCTTGTTATGGTATCATCCAAATTGGAGCTTGAACATCATCACAGTGATGTCCCTGTAGTGATGTTTAAGCTCCCGATTGGATGACACCATCATCAGCTGATTTACATCAGGCACCACATTAAAAAATTGAAGTACAGGCACTAAAAGCTGTTGAAATGCATTTAAACATCAATCAGTTCAATACAACTGCTTTAGGAAATTGTCTCAAATCATTGTAATCTACTGACTATACTATAACTAGAGAACATGTGGCTGCTTTCTCAGGTAGTTGATTCCTCTATAAAAGTTTTTTTAAATGGGTGGCCAATTTGCTGCCTCTTCATGTGCTTGAAGATTACGTAATAGTTACTCTTGTGATTTTAAATAGTTAATCAAAGTTTCATTCATTTGAGAATGCACAATATCATTCATTCATCTGTTGGAATATCGTAGAGGTATACATTTTGTCTTTTTTGATAAGAGCAGCATCTTTTTCCATCTTTTGAATTTCAAAATAAGTATTATTTCCCAAAATGGAGATCTTGTTATGTACGACGTGTTCTCTCTTATTTATTACATATCGTGATGCAAACATTTGAAATGAATTTTCCTTTTTACGCTGTGTCTTTTGGTGTCTCTAACAGTACACAGCCATTGATGTTGAAGGTCAGAACATAACAGTCGCTGGCCGTACAGGTTTAGCGCATTACTCCATGGTGACCAGGAAGTGGAAGCTATTTGGCAACGAGACCCAAGAAAAAGACTTTGTTGTGACTGGAGGTGTGCTTTGGTGGAAGGAGCACATTGTAATGGGTTGTTACAGCATAATTGATTCTCGGGATGAGATCAGAATTTATCCAAGAGACACTCGTCTTGACAATATGTTTCTCAAGAGTGTGCGTGTGCATGCGCAAGTGCTGCTGCTTAACCGACTAAAGGACCGCTTTGTCATCTTCTGTGCAACAGGCCAGATAACAATCTACAACTTCACTTTGAAAGAAGGTGGTCCAGGTTTGTAGCTCTTCAAGATATCTTTAATCATTACTCATTCATTCGTGGTGGAAATAGAAATTTTATTAACTTTAACTGAGGGTGATTATTCTGGTTGTTGGGAAATGTTTTAGGAGTGAATGAAGGAAATGATTAGGTCAATAAAATAATTGAAAGTACGATATGTTAGCGGTTTGTTACATCAGTGTGTGGTAAAATATAATCGTGCCAAATTTTCCTGCGCTCTCAGTCATGAGTCGGTGTGATATTTAAGGACACAGCTATGCAAAAGGCCACATTGGAATCAGCACAATATTAAATGCCCCCTATTCTTGTTTGATATGAAAGGTATTCAACACAACTTGTATGGGAATGTGTTTAGGAAGATAGATATCACTAATTTGTAATATGAAAAACGAGCTAACAGAGACTTTTCTAAAGATGCCCTCTTTTCTTCACAATCAAAGTATACATAGAGTATTTCTCTACCAAAATGCAACTGGCTTTAAATGAAAATATAACTGCAAAGCTGGCTTCTCTTTTTATTTGTTACATTTCCTCCCTAGACTACAGAATGTCGAGGAAAAGTATTCGAATCACTTCAACATTACGAGCTCAAATTTTCTGTCTAAATTCATGTTTAAGTTTCTTTGCAGTTTTAACTTTGATCGCATGCCAGGATTAAGGTATATTAGTGCTCTTCCTAATTGTTATTTTGGTGCAGAGATACAATTGTTTACCAGGTAAATAAATCAGGAATATGATGTAGTTGAACTGTTTGGGAGATATTAAGATACTTTTATCTTTGGGTGGACTTTGCATGAAGCCCCTGTTACATTTTCAAAATAACTTGGAAAATGGCTGAACATAAAAAAACTTTTTTGCTTACATAAGAAATTGCGTTTATGAAGATGGAATAGTTCTGTTTTCCATTAAAACTTCTGACACGTTGAAAATTGCAAAAGTGTATTTGTTTTTGAACCGGTCCTACACCTCTAATATTGTTAAGGCAGAGATTTCTGTATCAGTTTAATTTACTCTGCAAGTGTACATATTTAAATGATGTCATGTACTTAAAAAGAAAAATAGAGTAGTTGTTGTATAATAACTGGTAACATTCAGAGGAGGACAAGGTTTGGTATACTTCACTTTCCGTACTAGTTTAGTTTTGATACATTGGTTGTGGTTTAAGCAAGTTAGTTAAGTGTCCGCTGGTAGAGTTACATTCAATGACAACTTTGTTAACCTTGTTTTGGTGTAAAAAATATGGCAATTTAAAATGGTGAAGTCTAAAAGGTGGTATAAAGGCACATATATGTGAACGCAATAGAAATAATGGTCAAAATTAGGCGTTTTCAAACCCCAATTTCTAGAAAACTTGATACAAGTGAAAATAAAAATTATTTCACTGAATAAATGAGTTCTTCTCAATAATTTAATACCAGTTTCCCTGTAATATCTTTATTGTATTTTGTGTTATTAGTATTTTAGTTTATTATGACTTTAGTTTTTTATTTAGCTCTTTAATGAAGAATATTCTCTGAAACTATAGCAAGTAGATAAATCAGATTTGACAGACCTTTAGGTCACACAGTTATCTAAATATTAGACTAATGTAAAATAATTTATAGTTATAATTTTTGGGAAATAATTTTTTAAAATACAGGGTGAGTCACGTAACTAGCACCTTCTGTAACTTTTGATCGGTTGAAGTTATTGCAATGCAGTTTTCATGGAATTGCATTACAGAAATGGCCTAATTGATAGGTGCATTAATTTCATTTTACGAGATTTTTGAGGTAACTTTGTTTTTTAAATGGAACTATACATATTTTTCAGTCCACTATGACGATTGTAAAAAGACGAATCCAATGATATACATATTGTCATATGTTAGATAAGCATTTGTTTTTGAGTAATTTTGATTTTTGCGAGTGCGGTTTAACAGACATTTTGAATAGTCCACTACAAAAGGTCACGCAGCGCTCCACCAGCAATGCGCGCCCAGGCAAAGGAAGAGAGATTTGAAGATACGAAACATATTCCAAATATTCACAAAACCATGACAGTTTTTTCCTGAACTGTGCTTTCCATCCTTCCGCATTTTCAGATGTTTGTCTTTCTTTGATTGAAGGATGTAAAACAAGGATATGTATTGTAATAAAATTGTTTATAACTTCAACTTCATTTAATGGGGTTTCATAAGATACATATTAATGGGATCTTGAAACAAAGCACAATAAGAATAAATAATTAAGACTATACAAAAATATTGCATATCTTGAGCAAACAATTTCAATGTTAATAAGCATATAATAATAACAACTTAGAGATAGAAACAATCTTATTTCAATACACAGTACTTACGACGAATCCATATTTTCAATTCCTAGGAAACACAAAATATTTGAAAATGGGGTAGGATAGAAAGCAGAGTTCAGGAAAAAATGCAACAGTGTTGGGAATATTTGGAATATGTTTCGTATCCTCAAGTACTAAAATCCCTTCCCTTCCCCAAGCCCATGTTTGCTGGGGGAGCACTGCGTGACCTTGTGGGGCTGACAGTTACAATGAAAATATCTGTTAAACACTAGTCGCAAAAAAAATCAAAATTACTCAAAAAAATGCTTATCTAACATATGACAATATTTATATCTTTGGATTCGTCTTTTTACACTTGTCATAATAGACCGAAAAAATATGTATAGTCCCATTTGAACAAACAAAGCTACCTCAAATATCTCGTAAAATATAAGTGATAAAACAGAAATCAATACACATTTCAATTAGCCCCAATCCCTCATTCACTTCCATGAAAACTGCATTGCAATATCTTCAACTGTTCAAAAGTTACAGGAGGTGCTAAAGTTATATGACTCACCCTGTATATATTTAAAAATTGAACATTTTTTAAAAGTTTAAATAATTATATTTCTGTTTGTTTTGAATATATGACATTTATTATAATCTACATTATTGTAAATAGTGCTCTGAATTTAATCTGAAACTAAAGTCTGGAAGTGACTTCACAAAACTCTGATCAGTCATCAACATATGGATACTAAAATGAAAACACAGGACAAACAAGAAAGCATCGCAACATGCTGCTGGTGACAGACTCTAGCAGAGCTACCAATGGTTGCAACAAAATGTATTCCATCAAAATATCTTCAGCAGAATAAGAAATAAAATGGAACAAAATTGGACATTTAAAAGCAGTCCTCTTGATACAAAATTTTTAAAATTGATTTTTTGAAAACTTCCCAAAATGTTTCACTTATGTTAATAGTGATTTGTGCTATTTTAACAATAACTGAAATAATTACTTATTCAAATAATGAAGCAGGACAAGTGAGTGTAGGTTACAAACCATTCAAGGAAATAAAATGGTTGAGAACATGGGACAATGACTTGAAAGAGATAGTAAATCAAAAGAAACAAGCATATAGATCTTACCTTCAGAAAAGAATCATGAAATATTACATTGTATATAAAAAACTAAGAGTCGAAGTAAGATGTATAAGCTGAATTCATAGATGAGAAGACTGGAGAAAATTTATCAAAAGTATAGAAAGAGACATCTCTGTCTCCCAACGAATGGGATTCAAAATTTTGAAAATACTGCACATGAGTGTGAAAGACAAAATCACACTAGACTGTATCCCTGAAGAGAACTTGATAAGTCCCCCCTCCACCCTATGGAATTAGAGCCTAAAACAAAGAAAAAATTAGGAAGAATAGATGCCAGTGATGATACGGACACCCCCTTGAATATTAAAGAACTAGAGACAATTAAAGAAATAAAAAAAATACGAAAAGCCCTAGATCAGATGAAATCAACATACAACTTATAAAATATGCAGGAAATGAAATAAAAGAAACGTTACTAGAATTTTTAACAAAGTATGGCAAGAGAGGAAAATACCAATAGAATGTCTAGAGGGTTTGGTCATGAATGTTCACAACAAGGGCTCAAGGAAGAGTTGTGACAACTACAGGGGCATCACACTATTATCCACAGCATCAAAACTTTATGCAAACATGTTGACAAACAGACTCAATGTAATAGCTGAGAATTTCATGGGAGAAGAATAGTGTGGGTTCCGAAAGGGAAGGAGCACGAAAGATGCCATCTTCACTATGCAGATGATAATAGAAGAAGAGACAGAAACTTACCAACTTTTATAATATTCGTAGATTATGAAAATGCATACAACAGAGTGAACAGACAGAAATTCTGGGAAATACTGAAAGAGGAGGAAATTCCAAACCAATTACCCAATGCGAAAACTTCAATATTAAAATAATGTTAAGAGATGGGAGAAAGTCTGTAACAATGACAGCCAGCAGTGACCTAAGACAGGGATGTGATCTGTCGCCTACTTTCTTCAGCATATATATCAACCACCTAGTGAGAAACTGGAGGGAGAAAATTGAACTGGGAATGCAAACCAGGAAAAACAAAAAGATAGATACAATCTTATATGGTGACGATCAAACAATCATAATCATTATCGGCGGCGATGGTGTAGCGGTTAGCATAATGGACTGCTATACCCAAGTTCACGGGTTCAAACCCGGTCGAAGCCGTGGATTTTTAGGGGCGAAAAAATCCTTTGTATGCCTTCCTTCGGAGGGGAAGTAAAGCCGGCTATCCCATGTCGGTAGATTTACTTGCATGTAAAAGTTCCTCAAGCCTAAATGAAGCCTCTGAGCTAAATTCAAATCGCCTGTTTCGTCGCCCAAGGAATACCTTCTTTCGTCGCTAATTGGTGAAAGGAGCGTAGCGACATTTGCGTGGTCAGACAAAACGGCAGGCCTCATGGCCTGAGTCTTGCCATGTAAAATAAGGCATCAATTCAATTCAATTCAATAATAGATTCTGAAGATGATCTACAAAGAGCAGTTTTTGAACTGTCAAAAGAGGCCCAGAAATATTCTATGAAAATATCAGTTCAAAAAACAAAAATTATGGTTCTGCAAGGAAAAGAACAGGAGAGAACCAAAATTATAATAAATGGAGAAATAGTGGAACAAGTCAACAAATTTTCTTATTGGAGTCAGGTTAACGGGGCTTGGTAAGTAGGAGCAAAATTAATTTAAACCATGCTTGTTTGCCAAAGTTTCGGAAAATACATTTCCATCCTCAGGGCCATATAAAACCAAGAGAGAAGACATTACCAAAAAACGTCAATTAATATATATCATACATATAAGGGCTCAGGCCCACTATATATATATATATACACATACAGGGTGAGTCACGTAACTTTAGCACCTCCTGTAACTTTTGAACGGTTGAAGTTATTGCAATGCAGTTTTCACGAAAGAGCATGAGGGGAAGGGGCTAATAGATACGTGCATTAATTTCTATTTTATCACTTGTATTTTACGAGATATTTGAGGTAACTTTGTTTTTTCAAATGGGACTATACATATTTTTTCAGTCCACCATGACGAGCGTAAAAAGACAAATCCAATGATGTACATATTGTCATATGTTAGATAAGCATTTTTTTGATGAATTTTGATTTTTGCGACTGGGGTTTAACGGACATTTTGAATAGTCCACCACACAAGGTCATACAGCGCTCCACCAGCAACGCGCGCCCGAGCAAGGGAAGGGAGATTTGAAGAAACGAAACATGTTCCAAATATTCACAAAACCATTGCAGTTTTTTCCTGAACTGTGCTTTCCATCCTTCCGCATTTTCAGATTTTCGACTTTCTTTGATTGAAGGAATTAAAGGATGGAAAATAAGGATTTGTCATTAGTTTGTATCGTATTAAAATTGTTTATAACTTCAACTCCATTTAATGGGGTTCATAAGATACGTATTAATGAGATCTTGAAACAAAGCACAATAAGAATAAATAATTAACACTGTACAAAAAATATTGCGTATTTTGAGCAAACAATTTCAATGTTAATAAGAATATAATAATAACTTAGGGATAGAAATAATCTTATTTCAATAAATACTACTTAAGACAAATCTGTATTTTCAATCCCTAAGAAACACAAAATATCTGAAAATGGATCAGGATGGAAAGGGGAGTTCAGGAAAAAATGCAACAGTTTTGTGAATATTTTTCTTATCCTCAAGTACTAAAATCCCTTCCCTTTCCCGACCCCGCATTTGCTGGGCGAGCACTGCGTGACCTTGTGGGGCTGACAGTTACAATGAAAATATCCGTTAAACACTAGTTGCAAAAAAATTACAATTACTCAAAAAAATGCTTATCTAACATATGACAATATTTATATCTTTGGATTCGTCTTTTTACGCTGGTTATGATAGACTGAAAAAATATGTATAATCCTATTTGAAAAAACAAAGTTACCTCAAATATCTCGTAAAATACAAGTGATAAAAGAGAAATCAATACACGTATCAATTAGCCCCATTCCCTCATTCACTTCCGTGAAAACTACATTGCAATATCTTCAACCGTTCAAAAGTTACAGGAGGTGCTAAAGTTACGTGACTCACCCTGTTTAAGAATTAAATGTTTTAAAATTTAATGGTGTCTTGGAATAAAAAATTTCTCCAATGTCATTTTACATAAAGAATTTTATGCACCTAGTGCTGATTAATACGTATCTTTTTCAGGAAATTTAGAAATCGTAAAACTTCAGAGCATAGATGCAAGTGCTCTGTGTGTGCACCCAGCATGTGTAGTGTCTGTAACACTCACAGCGCTGCGCACTGAAACAGGACGACATGTGTTAAAGGATGTAGAGAGCATAATGCTGAATGTGAGTGGTCGTTTACTAATGGTGCAAAGAGATCCTGGTCACAGAGATCTCAGAGAAAGTGACATGGTAAGAAAGTTATGTAGAATCCATTCTCCAAAATTAGTCATCTTATATTCAGGCCCTACTTACTTGTGGTAATCAATTTCTCACTTGCTGATGCAGATTTTGTGATACCAAATTTTGCCAAAAATGCTTGATACTACCTTTTTCATAATTCAACTTAAAATAGTACAAATGTGAGGGTATGGATTTCAGACCTCAAGAAAACTTGCAGAGATTGTACTTCTCCCCCTATGTTATACACACTATTTTAATAGGTTGTTTGTTTTACAGTAAATATTATATAGCAGAAGTTTTCTTATGCTAATAATATAAATATAAGCATCTACGTTAATATTAGGAATGAGTCCCTGATAAGCTTGAGACTGGAATAGCGTCAACAGCAATCAGTACTTTCAGAAAAGGACTAGAAACTTTTTTGATACTTTAATTTTTTTAGGTCTCTTTCCCCTCTCTTTTGATTTTGCAGAACAATTGTCTTTTCTGCATCCATCTGGCTTCTCTTTTCCTTCTGCCAGCAATAAAGACGAGTCTTTCTGTTTGTTTTTACTTCTTAAATACACCACTGAGTCATTGGATCAGCCAATACATTGCCCAGGTGACTGCAACCACACCTGTCAACATTTCTTGAGTACATTAGGGACTAAAAAGAAATTGAATACACCCAGAAAGAGTTAGGATGTTAATTTTCCTTAATAAACATCTTTAGAAGTTAAAAAATATGTACATCCCTTTAATAATTGTTTAATTTTACCTTAACATTCAGAATAGTCTATGCACGCATGTATGAAGAACAAAATATATTGTTCAAATTCTAATTGAAGGGTCTTAGTTGTTGAGATTGTAAAGTTGTATGGTATTGAGTGCGGAGAAATTTAGATATCACCTATCACAAATTAATATCTGTGACATATTATATATTTTATAACCTGTAATGTGGCATTTAAAAGATTTTTAAAACTGCAATTTTAATTCTCTTACACTTCTTTACAGGTCATTACCTCTTTCTTTTTGAGTTTTCACATGTAGTTTCCCTCCAAATGACATGGATTTGTTTCTTTCTGCAAAATTATACTCAATTGCTAATTGTGCCTTTAATGCACTGCTTTGTGCTGTTTGTTTTTGCCATTCTGTATTATTATTTTTTATCAACAATTCCTGAATCTTAGATGGGAGTTAATCATATAGTGTACAAGATTATTGGGGATGGACAAGACAGGTGGACCCCACATTCTAAACATCTATTGAAAAGATGTGATTGACATTATCAAAGTAAACAGATTTCTATCATTTCATGTGAACATCCTAAAGGAAAGTCACCTCATCACAATACATTCCTTTGATAGTATAGATCTCTTAAGTTAGAGAATATCTTAGGCTCTTTTTATTTATAAAGACTATGACGACCACCAGTGTTTTGGATAACCTCTTCTTTGTCAAGTGTGCTGCTAAATGTGTCTTGAAGTAATTGCTTTTGTTCTGAAAATGTTTAAAGGATATTTATTATAATTAGTTTCAGTGTGCACATCCTACAGTGTTGGCTTCCTGTGTGGAGAATGTCTGGGTGCCTCGGAAGACTCGTCGTGAAAAACCTCATCTCACAGAGGCATTATGGCTCTTCTGTGGAGCACATGGGATGCGTGTATGGCTGCCACTTTTTCCACGTGATGGAGATAAGGCCCATACCTTCATGTCGAAACGAATTATGTTGCCTTTCCAGCTAAGAATATACCCTCTTGGTAAATATATTTTTAATTCCTCCAAGAAGCCTCATAGGAATTATGAGATTGCATAAATAGAGCTACTCGATCATGAGTACACTAGCATATTAATAGTTCAAAATGATTATTTGAAATTATTTGCTGCAATCTTTCTAACCAATTGTGATTACTTATTTTACAGCTATTTTGTTTGAAGATGCCATTCTTCTTGGGGCTGAGAATGATACAATGCTTTATACATCTGATGCAAATTCACCCTTTTCATTACCATTTTGTGTTCTGGAAAAAACAGTGAGTGATGTGTTCTTTATGACATCAAGTTAATTGGATCTTAGTGTGGTTTGCTTCAACTTGCAATAATAATGGTCTACGTTTCAGAGTCAAGTATACTTGCACCAAATACTTCGACAACTTATCCGTCGTAATTTGGGTTACCATGCATGGGAAATTGCTCGAAGTTGTACAAATCTGCCTTATTTTCCACATTCTTTAGAACTATTGCTTCATGAGGTATTTATGTTGAATGTAAACATTTTTAGATGATTGTGAGGTATAAATCTGTAAAAATCAATATTTTTATAATTGTATTTTAAAATAAAATATTGATTGTTTTATTATTTGGCTCTTAATAAAAACATTAGATTGCTTTGTATTTGTAGTTTTTTATTCTCAGGAAATTTTTATTGGCTACAGTTTAAATACTGAAGGATGAAAGGAAATACAAAGAATTAAAACTCATCTCATAAAACTAGATAGTTCTGTTGTAGTTCATTTATGTCTTCTAATAAATCTCGTATATTTGAGTCACATGTTTTAGCTTTGTTTGCCTTTTAAAGACAAGGAAATTGAACTATTTTAAAAATATTTTGTGTTTGTCACATCAGGTACTGGAGGAAGAAGCAACTAGTAAGGACCCTATTCCAGATGCCTTGCTACCTTCAGTTATTGAATTCATCCAAGAATTTCCTGTTTATTTGCAAACTGTTGTACAATGTGCGCGTAAAACAGAAATAGCATTGTGGCCATATCTTTTTTCTGCTGCTGGAAAACCTAAAGACCTCTTTCAAGAATGCTTGGCTCGAAAGCAGCTAGACACTGCTGCATCGTACCTTATCATTTTGCAGGTACAACTTTTGTGAAATTAACTATTGACAATTAGAGGAATAATTTACATTAATAGTCATTATATTTTAAAGATTTCATTGTGTAGTCAATCTCTGTGGTGTGGTGGCAGTAAAATACATTGGTACTTCAAACATGAAAATCCTTACTTTAAGGGTATTTGTCATTAAACATTGTAGTTTGAAAGAAATTATTGAATATGCTATGGTAACAAGTATTTATAAAGAACTTTTTATTATTTTGTTTTCTTTTTTTCTAGAATCTTGAACCCTCATCAGTGAGCAGGCAATATGCAACTTTACTTTTGGATTCTTCTCTTGATCACTGCAAATGGGAACTTTCGAAAGACCTTGTTCGATTTCTTCGAGCAATTGGTGAGCACATGATCGTTTATCTTATGTTACTCTGAAAAATCTTACTTTGTGCATTGCTGAAATTTTTTCATAGTCGCAGTGATACCCCAGAGAAATACATTCTGTGATTTTCAGATCCAAATGATGTAGAATCACCTCGTGCCTCATTTATTTTGCCGTCCAAGTATGGAGTGAATCCTCAGACTCCACCTGTCAGCCCCAATGAGGAAGATCTGTCACTTGTGCTGGGTACAATGCAGGCAAGTGTTTTATAAATCACACCCATTTTCATACCTTGTTGTCCATAATTATTTTTTCAATAGTATCCAAAATTATCACTGTTGATAATTGATTCTATCAATGGATAAAGCTTTAAGTTGTTTCTAGGTGTCTCGAGGTCGCAGCTACAGTACTACTACTACTCCAAAAGTGCAGCAAGTGGAAAGTATCAATTCTAACTCCACAGTTGGGGCATCTGCATCTGGAAATAGTCATCGAGATACTCTGCGCTCTGTGAGCACAAGCAGTTCAGGCACAGGAGATGGGAGTAAGGCAGTTCCTATTAGGCGCAAAAAATCAGTGCCTACAGGCAGGGGAGATGCTCGGTAAGAACCTTCTTTTGCAGAATGTTAGTTTAAAAGTTAAGAACTTAAAATATTGGAGGATATGTCACACTACCAAAAGAAATCATTGGTGTTTAAATATTTAACATGCTTCGAATGTGCACATTGCAAATTGTGGAAATGCTTGGTTGTGGGTTACTCAATTAATGTATATACCCAAATATAAATGGACTCTGAATATAAGATAACCTCTAATTTTGAAGAGACCTAAGAATTTTTAAAATTTTTAACTAATTCGTACTATTGAGACAAAAAAAAAATTGCAAATTGCCTAACTGACTAGAAAGTTGTCTTGAGGATGAGAATGTTGGCCCCTCTGAAAGTTTTGCGGGTTGAATTAGTGTTCTTAGTTTTTTCAAAAGATGCCACCTGAGAACATTTCCTTCTGTGTCACCTGATTTTCTTCCTGTCCCGCTCTTATTCATTGTGTCAGATTCTTTAAGAATTCATTCACATTTTTTAATACAATGTACTTAAAATTTGCCTCACTTAATGATGGTGTGATCGAGTTGTGAATTGTGTTGTGAATACATCTCTGTTCCTCCATTATTTTAATTTTAATTATACAAATATCATTTGAGATAGTGACAAGTTTGCTACTTTTTGTTGTTTAGAAAATATGTGTTTATCATCTGTTTCTTGGTTGGATGTAGAAACACGTATGTACTACTATCAATGGGAATTTTTCATTTCTCTCTCTTGCAAAACACAGATTCGCACTCACCAGGCATTGAAACTAGTCAGTGTGGCCCCATCAGTCCCATAATGCATATTGTGTAACAAAATCTCGGCTATGATTTTTATTCATTCACATTAAGCTTTATTACAATGGCATACATTTGAGATTCTTTATTTAGCTCCCCACTCACAAATATGTCAGCAAACTCGCTGTTGATAATGAGAATATAATGTAAATATAATTACATATTTTAGAAATGTGTGATATTTGTATAGTCTTAGAAGCTCATTGTTATGCCAGCATTTACTAGTATCGTAACATGGCAAAGCCATGTAAAAATGTGAATCCTAACCAACTAGGCTTAATCTGCGAATAGAAGACGATATTTTTCAAAGGAGACATTCAGGGAAAAACCTTATTTTATATTTGGGTGAATATGGTACATTGTTGAAGTCATGTTTTTGTAATAACAAAAAAAAAATTGTTCTGTCGGTAGAAACATTTTCATGTTTCACGAGAGAAAATTTAGCAAAATAAAATTCATTACTTAAATACTATTGATAATCTTGATATTTCAATTTATTCAAGTTGATATTTTAAACTGATTTCATTTCAAAATTTATATTTGATATGAATTAATTGATGTATATAAATGGTTTGTTGATTATTAATGCAATTAATTGAACAAAAGTATTTCTGTACTTTGAAGTTCTGTACTAATGTAATTTTACCATTGAATAATTATATTTTTAATGAGAATGTTAGATGCATTATATTAGTTTCAATTGTTGTTGTTGTTATTGTTGTTGATGATGATGATGATGATATTTTTCCTGTCATGTGATCATTTTAGTCGAACATTCTGATGAGTCTTTTAACTGTTCAACAGTTGCACATTGTATTTTTATTTAAGAGAACATGATTTTTTATTGCTTTTAAGGTCTTTGTGCTATGTTTATTAGCATATTTAGAATTTCTTTGGCCTTTAATCAGGGGCTTTACTTTTTCATCGCTGCTTACACAGTACAGAGAAAGTATTGTAATACTATGGAAAACAACAGTGAATTTTTGACGGAAAAACTCTTACTGCCGAGCCCTTGTAACGAAAAAGTGGATACATTTTACCCTATTTATAGTAAATTACTTTCTCTAACACATTGCGTAGGTTTTCTTATGGTTTTCTAAATGAAATGTGTTCATCAAAAATAGATATTCAAATAAGGTCACAATCAACTTTTCAAAAATATGAGTATTTTTGCTTAATTTTGCTTCAAACATAGGCAGTTTTAAAATTGTATACAATTATTTTCTTAGATGACACCAGAATTTTCCTTTAAATTTTTTCACATATGTAACTAAGAACAGTAAAGAAAATGGTGCTGGTCCCACATCTCTGTATTTTTGAAATGGTAAATTCGAATTTTCCATGCTTCGTGGCAGTGTTGTAACACATGGCTCTCTGATTAACAAACAGATAAATTTCAGACACATAGCTATTGTTTATGTTAAAAAGGAAATGACAAATAATGTATTGTAATAATTGTAAAGTTAATATAATAAATTTGAAATTAGCTTTTTTTTATTCCGTAGGATTAGCATTAAGCATTGGAAACTGTTGTAATATTTACTAGAAATTTATATGTATATTCGAATGTCAAAAGCGTGAAAGAACAAACTACAAATAAGTAATGCTGTTTCTACAAATTTATTTATACTGAGATATACCTGATTTATTCAATATCTAATTATTCAACTGCTTAATAACTTTCAATAATGCACCACAATGGGCAGCGATTTAGGACATTTTTACTTTTCCTACTGATATTAATAATATTAGTATTTCTTTCATTGCGCTGCTGTGCTCCTTAATTCTCTCAATGTTAAATTATTATTATATTAACTTCATTTTTAAATCCAGTCATAGGTTTTCGATATACATCTCTCACCTTACCTGCTGCATTTGGCCATGTGATTCTAAACAGAATTACGATTCCTGGAAGTTCTGTGGATTAAAACTAACGATTGAATTGATGGCAACTCCCATAAATTATCAGCCTTTTTTCTTTTCAACAATAAGAATATAACTTTTACTTAAATCTATTACAAATTTATTTTGAGCTCATGAATAACGTGAATAACTTTACGTATGTACATCATTAAAGTTTTGTACAGTTTTTTTAGCAACGTTCGTAAGCTTACATGCACATAAGTTTTCTGTGATGTTTCCTCAGCCATCTTTAGGCCGGATACAGTTTGTGGGATGCTCTCGTTAATCCAATCTTGTTATTCCTTCCAATCATGTTATTTTAACAGAGGAGAAGTTTATGAATGGACCCAGAATGTTTCACTTATTCAATAATCTCCTATAATTCCATTCATTTACTTAATTTAATTTGTAGTCATGACTGGCCCCTTCTGTGCCTTGGATGAAGCACCAACTCGCGACAATTTCCAATCCAACTCATAAAATCATAACCATTTACAAATATATTCTAGCTAAATTCCCTCAATACGGATTCTATTTTCATTTAAATTACAAATTCTAAATTATAATGCACATTCAAATGTTACCCATTAATTCTAACTTATCTGATACAGAAATTGCCACAATTAATTACAAATTCCCACTTCCTTAACATTGAATTATTACCCAGCCTCAACTGAAATAATATTCGTACCTTCCTGGTTGGGTTCTGACAATAGAATGATTATTTCAATCCTTTTGCATGACCACAGCTTTCAACTCTGTCTCTACACTTCTTGCATTATATGACCTTAGGGCCATGCTTTTCAAAATGAACTGCATTCTTATGTCAATCATGGAATACTATATTTGTTGTTTGGTTGTCGTAACAACTTATATTCTTTGGAGTTTAAACATACTGTATGTATATAATCCCATAGTTTCCACATTCTTGATGCCGATTTTCCTATACAAAATCCCGTGGGGATTTCTGGCTTATCACAATACTAATATTCGTTAATTTACTATTTCAAATTACTTTAACCCCCAAAAATTATTTAAATGTATTATGAAAGAAGTTGTATTACGATAATTTGATATCCTATGCAGCATTTTTGCAGCGATGGTTATTTGAAATGTTCATTGTTGAAAGGCAACATGATTGGAGAGATATATTGGGAATGGGAAAGATGAGATGGCTTTATTTACTAAACTTTAATGTTACAATGTTCCCAACATTCAATTAAATTGTATATTCAAGTTTATTAGTCAGGAAGAATGTATACGCATAAGGTAATGATACTGTAGTTTCGAATGCATTCAGAAAGTTGTATATTGGATGGCCTTCAGTTCTAGATGTTCAATTTGTATGTGAAATTATCCTTGCTGGCCTGTTTGATGTGCTGGAAATAAAGTGAGCAGTTGCAAATAATACAAGAAAGTATGTGCTGTTGGAGCCCTATTCGATTTTTTTCCCTGATCTTATGTTTCTCAGATTCTGTTCTGAAAATCGAGAGTTCTGCCTTATCTTTTGTTTATTAACTGAATACTCAATCTCACATTTTTAATTTCCTTTCCTTAATGTAAATGTTTTCTATTGTCCTTCCATTTGTAGCTGACATTATTTACTTAGACTGATACTCCAATTTTTATGTTAAGAATAGTTTTATTCCTGTTCCTGTGCCTGTTTTGTGTTTTAATGTCAATTACATAAAATTGCTATTGGTCTTAACTTATTGAAATGTTTTTTCTTTCTTTCTGTTTTAATATCAGAGAACCGTCTGGCTCTGCTGAGGAGTTTTTCATAGACGTCATCCTTCAGCGCCATGCACGGCGGCTTCTTTCAGCCCACAGACTCTCTGACCTTGGCCATTTTGCAGCACACCTTGATTTCCATTTAGTAACATGGCTTGTCCGTGAAAGGGAGCGAGCTGCCCAGATTGATGATTTTGTGGCTGCTCTCAAAACTTTACATGCGGATTTTAACTGGCCTTACCCAGTCCTGCAGCATCCTGTTGCATTTTACTTACAACGAAAGCCCTCAGCCACAGGTAGGTAAAAAAATATTGAAATTTAAACTAAATGAATTGTATACAATTATTATAATTAATCTGATAAAAATACCATATTAAAACTGATTGGGGAGGGGGGATTGCTTTAAAATAACTTAATAGAAACATTTTTTTTAAATATTGCTAACATCTGTAATTTTTTAAAATGTTTGGCTTCATTAAGAGACATTGTGTTAAATTCAAATGTGCAGGTACATTACTCATTCTATGTAACTCTTTACTAAAGTCTGAACTTATGTATTGCTCCCAGATCTGGTCACTGAGCACTAATTGCATGATTAAGGTATTCTTATTCCTCAAAATGAAATTTTTCCATGAAATATTAGAATTTTGGTTTTTGAATGTTTCCTGTGCATTGGGATGTGCAATACTTAAAACAATTTGTTTCTAAATTTGTTAGTTTTTGATTTATATGTACTTTTCTGATTGCATGCAAAGATGCCACTTCCCAAGGCTAATAAATCTGATCTGGCCCTAAAGTTACTTTTTCTTTTGTTTGGCCCAACTTGTTACATCATAATTCTTCTAATTTTGAAGTTAGTAGAAAAATAGCTTGTCCATAGAAGGGTTTGTTTATATTAGCAACTTACAAAACATAAATTTATCTGCCATTGCTAATTATCATGAACAAGTTGAAATGTTAATATTTTCTCGTACAGGCTCATCCCCTGCCTCACCAACTGTGGAAAGCCGCATGAAGTCTCTGTCAGTGGATATAGTGGAGACACATGCTGGCAGTAGAGTTGACAGCAGTGGCTACCGAAGCTGCACAGGACCCCAAGAAGGAGCCACATCCCCTCCGGGAAATCCTGTTTACATGCCTCACTTCTCTTCAGCTGTGGGAATGGCAGGAGATTACCTCCCCAGCTCAATAGAGGCTCAACTAATGCCACATCTGCTTCAAGGTATGTAACAAATAAAGGTCTTAATGGGTATTTATATTTAAAGAGGAAAACTTGCCTACTAGTTGTGTGGTTATAAAATAGAAGTAATTAGATAATAAATGTTATAGGTTCTATTTGTTATGATCAAGGTAGAAAAATGAAGATTTATAAAAATTGCTATGCACAACCTTTACAAATGCCGAAGCGTGACAAACTCTCAGAACTTCAATGTTGGAAACAGAAATAATCCATTCATATTGCACTTGAGATTGATAAAGTCCTCTTGTCTCTAAACCATTTCTATTTCTTCCTCCTCCAGAGGTTAACTGGCAAATGCCTTGGGGAAGTGTTACTAAGTGTTTGTGTATTTTGACCTAGAGTGGGAGGCTGGAATTTGGGCTGTTTTTTCAGTAGACTAGTCTTTTGGTATCACAATTCTCAATTCTTTGAGTCCCAGGTCTCACATTAAGTTTGACAGGAATGTGTCTTCCCTGGCTGCTTCAGTGGAGCACAAAAACTGAGATTCAGTTGAGCACCATGGAACAAACAAGATGAAGTGAGGAGAGAACAACTTCCTATACCATTACCCCAATCAGAAACTATGAAACTGTTTATGCCATACTCGTGTAAAACAGGCTTGCAGATGCATTCATTTCATTCAGAACATCTCGTGTCTGCCAATTGCATTAAATTCACAAGAATTCCGTTTTTATAAAGATTTTTTTTCCTGCAGTACTGAAAAACCATTCCGTTTCCACATTGGGGAGGTTCCATTTTATGCTGTATAAAATTCCATTTAACTTCACGGACTGGAGAAATTTTTACGTTTAAGGCAGGTTTCTGGCTTATACAAGCTCCGGTTTAGACAGATTTTACTGTATTATTATTGATGATCAGTTGATGGCTCAATATCTTCGTTTTCAACAGTGTTGATCCCCAATATTTCGGTCAAAATCTCGGCATAGACATTGTGTAGCATTTCAATACCTTCTGTGTATTGCTTAAACAACAGAGGACTGTAAAACACAAGTTGTCAAGAGATACTAATTTATAAACAAATATATTTCAAGAAAGAAACGTGAAAGCACTGATCAAATTGAGGAATTTTCATGTAAACCCTTTCAGATGAAAGACAATTTTTCAAAATTTGAAAGAAAGAAAAAATTATATAACTCTCAAGAATGAGTATATAAATCTCAAGTATGTCCAGGGCCTTATGTCCCAGAGCCCAAAAACTCAAAACAACAATTCTGTAAACAAATCCAAAATGAGTACTAACATGGTGAGGGAAGGTCCTTATGGTGTCCCTGAGTATAAAATTGCAAAATAACTTTTAAGATTAGTCAATTTATTCGTAATGTGTAGTTCCTGCTAAAGTGTGAAATATGCACTGATCTCTGGACATCAATACCAGACCAACACCACCTGCTCACAAGTCTTTTTCCATAGTGGCAGAAGCATGAGTAAAATCTGTTGTAGTCAGTAGTAAGTTGTGACTCATTCACCTCATATGTACACAAATGGAGACTCCCCAACCTCTTGTAATTTTCTGTTGATCAGTAGACAGCGAGTTTCTAAATGCTGCCCATTGGCCAAAGCATTCTGCTACCCGCACAATATTTGTACAAGATTGCCTGGTGCTGTGTGAACGGTTTTGGTTGGGTACATTTGATTCCATCACTGTGAATTGAAATCATTTTCTACCTGCAATATACAACATTTATTTTGCTCAACAACAGAAACCTGGAAGATGAAAGTGAGGAATCTGGTGTGAAAATACATTTTGCAAAAGGCATTATTTTTCCAGTCAGAAAAGTGTATATTGCAGATGAAAGGAGTTTGCTGAGTGAGGAGAGTTCCCTTTGGGGAGATGATCGTGGAGAGAGCTTTGTCTCTGAAGCAGCTGATACCAGATGGGCTGATGTTCCAAGCACAGCTGTATTGGAACAGTTGTCACAGGAGCTCTCCAACAAAGGTTCACAGAAATCTGAAGTGCAGCTAAGGTGAGTTATATATGTGATTCAAGAAGCTTGTATGTTTTATCTCTGATGAGATTTGGTGAAAAAATGACTTACTGATGATCAAAATTATGTTGTTTTGAAGCTTTCAATCCTCTCTTGTAATCTAAAATTCTTTTAGTAGTATTATTGAATCCCAATTACATTAATAGCTGCATTGCTTATCTTTTTATTCCTGTAGGTACCTTCTGCAACTGTTCATGGAAGCCATGTGTCTTGAATGGGCTCTTATTATCTCTGTTTTGTTGAGGGATGCTATGGCAGTTCTGCGGGCTACTAATGCCGTGCAAAGTGCAGATCAGTCATACGAGGCAGTTTTACGCTTAAGGGAGGGGTTCCTTGCTTTGTTTCACTGGAGCAGCTCAGAGTGGTAAGTAATGATAATCACAATCAATCTTCCAATAAATTTTTTTGAGCCATTTATGCCAATATAAAAAAAAATTATTAGTGAACTCAAGGCACTTAATATTTGTTTCATTCCTTGCCTATTTCCACAATGTTTTTAGCGGCAGGTTTGTAAGGTTCCAATCCAGTGAGAGAAAAAGAAAAGTATTAAGATGGAAATTTTCATGTGAAAAGGAATCCAATCAATCCTTATTAAACAAATGCTAGTGAGCTTTATAAATAATACAGATACACTAGTGGTCCTGCAGAAAGGCAGAGTTTTTGGTACTCTCTTTAGTCTGGGCTAGCTGCTAGCTTTTTAGCTCTCCCTCACCCCTCTTCCCATTCGCGTGTATTGCCACCCAAAGAAATGTTTTTCACATTTTCTCACTTTTTTGGGCCCTTAACCTTTTAAAGACTAATGGGAAAGAGGTTTCCCAGAGCATTTCAACCCAGCGGTACCAATGGGATCTTTATCGCTTGACCTCCAGAGGCGTGCGACGGTTCTTTTTTATCGCTTGCTAACGGGTGACAAGCAGCGGCGCGGCGATTCTCACGTTCGGTGCTCCGGCCTACGCCATCCGGCAGGGATGTGTTGATGGAGTTCGGTCTTGAGGCGCGAAAGGGAGCGTGGGCTGCTCTGACTTTTCATGCTTCTACAGTGCGCCGCAGCGTGAGAAACATAGGAGAATGTTGATCGCCATTCAACATTCGCCTGGAGACGCCGCTCTAACGGCAATAAAATTATAATAAGTTCACATACCACAGTAAGAACAGAAGAGATGATTTCTGTGTGCAATTTATAATGGAATTTGGGTTTCATGGGGCATGTACATATTTTTCACAAATTTGTTCCATAATATATTCTTTTAACTTCGTATGTAATAATTAAATTGTATTAGAAAGATTGTTTTCTACAGTAGCAGATAACAATAAGGTAAAATCAAGTTTATATCAGTGCAATAAATATATCGTTTTCATATTTTGTTTTCTATTGTATTGTATTATTTGCAATGTCTTAAATTTTATTGTATTGGCATAAACCAAAGACGTGGTTCCATATAAATATCTCTTCAGCTTATCATAGCTTTTCTTTTGTTAGGGCGCCTTCATCTTTAGGCCCTTGTACTTATTTATAGCGCTTCACTGTCTACTATCTCCTGTCTTAACACCCCAGTCTTAACAAACCCGCCTCGGCCCACGCTTCTCACGTGCGATCGCAGTCGTATTCTGCTAATAGTTCCTGCTTGTGCTTGGGTCCTGTGCTTTTTGAAGTAAAAATGGCTTGTCGAGAACAATCGCTAACAACTCGCAAAATTGAGTTACTTTTGGACAGTGACAGTGACTGCATCTGTGTCCAGTCTGGAAGATGATCCATGCCAATATAATTAAACATTTTCAGCTCCGATCAAGCTGACCATCTTCGTGCAATGATTCCGTTCAAGATACTAGATCACTACGATTTAGCTTTATCCGTGGTGTACAAAATACATTTCTTACGCATTTAAAATAAAATTAAGGAAAATAAAATACTTTTACATTTTTAGAAATAATTTTTGTTTTTTTACTTTCCCAAACCACTTAGAAAACTTTGAAAAAATCATACTTTTCATAGTTTTATATAGATTCAATATCCTAAACGGCTACTTTGAATATTTTAAAAATATTTTTTATTTGAAAAATAGATTCTTCAAATTCCAACTTTGTAATTGATTTTCATAAAGTATTATGTAGGTTACCTCTTTGTAAGTGGGAACAATTTTTTTTTTTTTGAAACATACTAAATTTAAAAGCAATTTAAACATCAAATGCGGAAAACTTCGTTGCACAGGCTGGGTGGGTGGAGTAAAGAATGAAAATTAATATTTGATAGGATCATTGCTCAAAATATTACTTAATTTTGCAGAGGAAAAGTGGATACTGTCTTACTTAGTTAAGCCCTTTAAATCTCTATCAACTAGGACTTTCAACACTTGGGGGTAGCTGTCATCACTCACTGCAGTTAAACCTCCACTGGGGTCAAGCAAATTCGTCTATTTAAAAAAGTCGGTACCGCACGGAGTGCAGAAGGAAAAAAACTCGGTCGTTAAAAGGTTAATGGTAGAATAGAAATATGACTTTAAGAATAGTATAGAAAAGTAAAACCAGGTACTATATGCAAATTTGGTACTACACACAAATTTTCATTGAAAAATTTAGAATAGTTTTTGAGAAAATGTCATGTAAGCCTTCCTAAAAATGCACGCTTTTGAACTTATTTTGAAAAAAAAATATTTTGTTTCCTAGAAAGTTCATTGGAAATCATTCGAAGTTCTTCTATTCACAAATTCAAGTAATTGTATTAAAAAACATCCGTAATGTAAATATTAACAAAGTGAGATATATTTTCAGAAATACATTTGTGTAATTTTGAAAAAATCAAAAGAATAAATCAAAATGTATTAATTTCATGTTATTGATTGCATTTAGCACTATTCTCGCACTAAGTTTGAAGAAAAAATTCAGAGTCACTTTCACTCAAGTTTTTGAGTATTTGAGAAACTATATCAGACATCATTTGAAGTGATTGTTCTCAAAAATGTTGTAATGTATACAAATCACATTTAATGTAAACATTAACAATGTGAGTGACAACAACAACAACAACAAAAAATTACATTTGTATATTTTTTTAAAACAAAGAAGTACAGCAAAATTGTGTTTATGACATCGTATACAATGTATTTAACACTATCCATACAAAAATTTTGAAGAAACCATTTGGTGCTGTGTTTTTGGATTAAATCTTGATTTTAATATTGACCATATTTCACTTAAAACAAAGCCAAAATGATTAAAATTTTCTGAGAATGCACATGACATTAATTAAAGAACAAATTGTGTAGAACAAGTAGTAGAAACGTATATTTCACTCTATTCTGACAAGAAATTTCAAGAAAACATATGGAGCAATTTTGGGGAATATTTTGAAAAGTTTCAAGGGCTTAATGTAAAGCCCCCTCAAAACATAGACTTTTTCCGAAATCACAGGGCATTGAGTCAGGCCATATCGACCAGTGAATATTCATTCTAGGCATGTACGTGTGTATAAGAAAAAGTAAAAACGATGAAGTAAGATGATAAAGATAACTTACGTGTTTTTCTTGTGCAGGTAGGAAGAAATCTTTTAATGACACCATGGGCTCATGTCATACGATTGATTGGAATAACGAAATGTTATTCTTATTATATAAAAGTGGGTGTTTGTTTCACAAAAACCTTGGATCTACCGCAGCTATTGTGCCCAAATTTTTTCACAAAATCCTAAGAGCTGCTGAAAAAGTAGGAGGATTCGCAACTCTAAATTGTTGCCTTGAATTTTCTTTACACATTTTGAAATTTGTGTACGTGGAACCCCCAATAGGGAGCATTGTTGTTAGATGGGGGTTAGATGGGAATGTTTTTGTTTTTTAATTTGCAATCTTTTCACTTCCTAACTGCAAACCTTTTCACTCTCAGAAATTGTGTTCAATTTCATTTACACAACTAAGGAAAGTCAAAATTCCTTCTCCAGCTTTTATTAGGTGTGTTTCATACAAATTTCCTTCACAACTCCAGGAAGGTAGACAATCCCTGGACAAAACAAATGGTGTGATTTTATAAACATTTATTAAAACAAATAAAAATTTAATACAATGAAAAATTGTGTTTCATGAATGGATAGTGTGTCCAACTGTGCACTACTAGATTATTTAGAATTTGATAGGGTTTGATCATTGTGTAAGTTAAAAGTTAATAGTAAAAAGCAGATTGAGCCAATTAGTATAAGGGGTTTTGAATTGTTAACTGCTGAGGAAAATAGTGTAGATGAAGGATAATTAGTTTGTTGAAGTATTATTAATTATTATAATTCTCACTGAATCTTAATAGAGCTTCTTAATAAGTCTAAAGATTTTCTGCCAATAGTGGAAACTGTTCATATTCACTGCACATATTTTCAGCCTTGGCTACAAACCCTTCATGGCTGCAGTTCAAGGACAAGCTGCCGTACTAGCTAAGGTGCTCAGCAACAAGGAGAAACTTATGCAGTGTCAGCAGCAAGCTGCTGCACGTCGACAGACACCGCCCCAGCAGATTCTTTCTCCGTCAGCCTTGTGCTCTGTGCCGGTTAGTACATCTTTGTCAAATACATCTCCTGTATCTCCACTGGGGACTCGTTCTCGCCATGCCAGTTCTACTCAGGACTCTGCCGCAAGTCGAGCTGCTACTGGTTCTAATTCAGGTAGCTTGGGAAGAGCAGAACGGGATGTGATAAGGCAGGACAGTCTAGAACAAAAATCTACCAAATCAGATTCCGTATTTAGTGGAGAGGAAAATCTGAATAGTGATCCACCTATTGAAGTAAGGAGTGTAAATGAAATGAGTAAATATGAAGAACTTGACAAGGAAAATGTTGAAGGCTCAGGATGTGTGATAGCATAGTGATATCTTATGTGTATTTTTCAGGGTTATGTAAATATGGTACTGGTGTGAATTATATATTGTAAAGTGTGAAAGTTTTCCTGCAGATGGGACTATGTTATACAACAAAGACATTTCTTTAAAATCTCTAGAAAAAATTTGCTCACAATCTTAGTCTCCAAATGAAAATCTTGTTTACTATTGATAATGGTTTGGATATGAGCTGCAAGCAGAATTAATTGATATTAACCTATACTGATAAGGAAGAAATAAAGTAAATTCACATTATTTTTTTAACATTTTTCTCCTATATATTTCTGAAGAGGAGACTAGTTGAATTGTCATACAGAGTGAACTGTTGGTTCATTAATAAGAGTACAAATTTTTTTTTTAATTGCCTGACGTTAGTCAAGAGAAAAATTGCAGCAATGGTGATTTATGCATTCTAATGGTGCTCCTATTATTATCCTTACTAGAAATGCTTCCTGGAATGTGAAAGTTTTGGGGAGAACCAGATAAGCTTATTTCTCAGAACACTTATTTCAGGATGCATTTATTTCACGGTGGTCTCTAAGCCTTCAAAATTTATTTTCTTTTCCAGTCTATTGTTAGATCTTACCAAGCAATTGGTATTGTCCATGCTGTAATTACTGTTTTCAATACTCTACAACTTCCAGACCTATCTCAGGGTTGTAGGTTGTAGCTTAAGATGATTTCCATTTTGGGCAGCGAGTTTGTACCGTGATGTTCTTCAGAGAGGAAGAACATTTTTCCATGTCAGATTTGTGATGGGAAAAAAAATAACCACATGTTTATACGTTTTTTAACAAGGGTAATTTCTATTTCACAGATTTCAAATTATGTGATTAGGTAGAAGAGTAGCTTGAAAAGTTACATTAAGGTAATGGAGACATGGAGATAGTTGTTTTCTGTAGATTAAGAACTGTGAAAAAATAAATACGTTGCTTCATGCCTACCTCCATTAAATATTTCATGCAATTCTCCTCTGCAATAGTGAACCGACAATAACAGGTCTGTTTTGTGGTGTCAGTTTTACACACACACACACACACCTCTGTTTTCTTTTTTTATCCAAATCATAAATATGTACATACTAAGTTCAAATAAAGCATAAAGAAACTCTTTAAGAAAATTCAAAAAGAGGCTCTAAAAAAACTTTCTCTGACAAGACAACTTTCAGCAAAAAAAAGACTGTTAAAACAGTAAAAGAAGAACAGAAGGAAAAAATGCAAATGGCAAGTGCTAGATGGGGGGGGGGGGGGAGAAAAGGAAAGATTGATCATCTTCAATCTTCTATACATTTTTAAAATATTGTACTGTGGAGACAAAAACCAAGAAAAAAAATGTTTTTAAAAAGACAGAATAATATATTTGACACTTCTTCATTAACATGTTGAAACCACAAAAGAAAGAATATTGCTTTAAACAACCTGAATGCACGTATTTAAATTTCAGTGTTAATTGATGTAAAAAAGTATGGTTGTTTCTTACAAAATTTTTACCTTATTTTAATAAAAGTTTATTTAATTTATTCTCATAAAAGTTAACATTATTTTAACATTTTGTTATTTGTTGAATCATGGTAAATATGTTATATAAATTAACAGCTCGAGCTTAATTTAGCTAGTTTCGTAGATGAAATTCAATTTTGAATTATGATTTTCAATTTGCAAATTAATAAATAATTTTTGTGGAGGTTGTTTTCCACATTTGATCTTAAATTTTTACTTGGTGGAAATGTAGTGTTGATTCTGTCCCTATTTTTATTTAAATCTGAATTGAAATTTTATGGAGTCACGAAGTCTTTCCTCCATCCATGACCAGAGTAATGTGAATGATCTTGGCTATTTGAGTGATGCTCTGGTGACGACTGTGATTCCCATGTTAGTGTGGGTTTCTTTCTCTTTCTCTCTCCCTGTGTTTTTATGTTCCGTGAATTCTTTTAATTTTATAGTTCTATGAATTCTTTAAGTTCTATTCTTTAAATGAAAATATAAAATTTCATTTACAATATTTAACATTAGTTGTCCTATGTACAAAAAATTCTTCAGACGATTTCTACCATGTATAAAGAGTAGTTAAGCATTTTACTTTTTACAGCCTTCTATTTCTTTGAGTATTTTCTTTATTCTTGAAAGTACATAATAATCTTTAACATCTTCCAACTTGTGCAATACTTCATTAATAGTAGAATTACTCAAAATGTTCTTCTTGAGAATTTAAAATTTGTTTTGAACTTGCCAAAGGAAGTATCATTGCTGCCCAGAGAGGAGAACCAATCTAACAACAAAATTGGCCCTTTTGAACTAAATCTATTTGATATTGACACTTCAAGAATTTGATGTTATTCAAACGCCATCTTCTGTGATCAAGTGATAAAGGTATGCTACAAGAGTGAAATGGAAGAAAGAAAACAAATGAACATCAAGATCTTTATTTTTCCTAAAACATCGAGATCTTCAGGCATGCGCCTCTGTACAGTGTTTTTCAAAAGCTCTTTCCATGTAGCAGAATCAAATTTTTGGAATCTTAGAGCAATTTGGGCAGCCAATGGGAAAACTTGTCTTTTCATATCACCTCTGTCATATGTTATTATTCTACAGTGAGCAAGTGGATGACATTTTCAAGAGTTTCTTTCTGCTCTAAGAAAGTAATTTGCCTCTTGAATGTGCTGAACTTCCTGCATTTTTCCATAAAGCTTTTCAGTTTGATTTCCTTCATTGGTAAATATTTCGTCCAATAAATGTTCGAAAACTTCAAGCCATCCATCTCCATTTGGAAAGAAACAAAGTTGTGCTAAATTCTTGCATCGTTGCGAAGTGAATAAATGTCAAAACCCCTATCTACGCCATGGTTAACTAAAGATATAAGATAATTCACGATTTAAATGCATTGTGTATTTTTAACACGAAAAATCCTGAAATGTTAATTTTATCCAAAGTTTTAAGTTAAAGAGATGGAGATTTCTAATATTGCAAATCTTTGCTAATGATTGTATTGAATTCATCATCTCATTGTAGAGAAAATCTAAAAGAAAGAGAAAATACAAATCAAATCAGTCACAACTTCTATAGGACACAGTAATATTCGATGCAAATTTTAAAAATCTTCATTCCTGAGAAAGATCATGACATGATAATCGTTTGGTGTTGTCGCCTGGACAGCAAAGATCATTATTGTAAATGAAGATATATTCTTTCCAATTTTTCCTTTTATTTTATTAATTGAGCTTTGCAACATGCCTGTACATACCCTACTTACTTACATTTATGTCTTTGAATCCATATTGCTTTGCAGAATAGAAATAATGAAAAAGAAGTTACTCAAAATGCATGAGCAAAGTTAACTCGTTCTTTCAACTTTTTACAATACCATTTGTGAAATCAGATGGACGTATGTCACGAGGACAAAATAATGCAATTTGAAGCAATAATCTCCATTACATAATTAAAATTTGTATGGAATAATTTTCCTAATGTTGGTCAGTTTCTGTGAAGAAACTTGATAAGAATTGTCATGTGAAGTAAAATCAGCAGGTGTGTGTGTGTGTGTGTTTATTTTGTTAAGAGTTCAAATTTAATTGCATTACTCTTTCCTTTTTTTCGCTTGCAAAATAATATTTTATGAAAATACTTCTATGTGGATACAGTAGGAAAATTGCATAAAACATCTTTAAAATATTTTTATACACTGTACAAATAAAATGTTATTGTCAGGACAGTTTTGCAATTTCACCTTCAAACTTTCTCACATCTAAAGCCAATTTACCAAAAATTGTTTGTTTCATATACACAATTGAACTGTTTATTATAAAATTTAATACTTAAGTGAGTATACTCGTGGATTAAGTATTTAAACTTAATTTTCAGTTTGTTGTTACTGTTGTAAAATTAATAAAATATATATTTTGTAAATTAACTGTGCCTCGGATTTGTCAATTTTAACATGTTTGTTATATTGTTTGGAAAAATGTTACAGATCTTTCTTTCAGCTCCAGAAAAAAAAATGGTGCAAAAACTACATAATCACAAAATAATTAAATTGTAAGAAAAATTTTAGGATAATTATATTAAGTAATTACTTAGAGAAAAAAAACATTTTTACATTCCAGCTATGATTCTGCCTTCCTCTGAGAGAAATGGCCTAGCAATTATGAAGTTTTATTTTCTATGGGCATCTTTTAAAACTTGAAGTGGGACAGTTGACTTCTCAATAATTCAGCACCGTGAAAGGTGTAAAATATTTCTTAAAAGATCTTGTTTTGGAAAGGAAAATAATTACCCCCAGGTTTTCATCATTTTATTTCGTGCAAATTAAAGTCAAAAGAGGAAATAAAATATTCAAATTAATTGTGGTATAATGCATATTGATTGCAGCAAGCTTTATACTTTTTAAGCCTTCGCTGGTTCATTGGAAGTGGTTCTTTCCTGCTTCCAATAAACACCTCATTTATGAATTCTTGTAAAATGATTTTACATTATTGAGTAATATTCTTAAAAATTAAAATTTGAAATAAATGTAATCAGAAACTTAAGTTTTTAACTATAAAGTTAAAAGGTAATGATGATTAGCAGAGAGCAGTTGCTGGCATGGGTGTAAACAATTTTTGAATAGAATGTTTAATGTTATTTGATCCCAAAAGAAATATTGTTTTAATGGAAGAGTTTCAGAAAATATAATAACCATACTGTATATACCTTTTGTTGTTAAGTATGGATAATGGAAAGAAATGAAAACAAAGCAAAGTAAAATAGGTCTATGAATGAGGTCTTCCTTTGAATTATACAATTTTATTTTCTGCTTGATTCTCAATTCTGGTACAAAATCTTTACTATCTGTATTTTTTACTTAGTATTTTGTCATTTCTGTAAGATTTTGTTAACATGGTTGAGAATCAGAAATGAAATATATGTATGTACGAACTAGCTTGCTCAGAATGAAGCCCCTTTTGAGGCTTAGTTTGATGCTAAATATAGGAGTTGGATTGTATCTAAAATTTGTGAGGAAATACTGAAGAAATTAAGAAATTTAGTTCTTGTTTCTTTCAATTTAAGTATGTTGTTGTTGTTTTCTCATTTTATTGTATTTTGTAAATAATGCCACTCATACGTGAGTGAAATAAGAAATTTTATGGAAAAATGTAATTTGTGGATAGTGGAAAGTATGTATGAAATTATGAATGTGTTTGTACTCGAAGGTGGTCTGTTTTGTATGTTATTTTACCACTGTGTACACATCTGTTGTACCTAGAGATTATTTTTTTACTGAAAGTATTATTTAATAAAACCAACGAAAATTTTTTAAACATTCAAAAATTATTTTAATATTCTTCTGATTCCTAAAGATAGATGAATTTGATGTTGAAATCTTCCATCCTCAACAAAATATGCCTTTTGAAACTTAATTGGGTTTTTAAGGCTCCCAAATAACTATAAAATGCAGATTTTGATGTTCTTTGCTTACACCAAAGAGGAGCACACAAGCAAAGAACACCAAAATCTGTGTTCATATTAAATATATTGTTTCAGCCCAGATGTCTTGTAGAACCTGATTCTGCAACCTTTCACTTACGGAAACAAGAAAGTCATGCATTTTGACTCAAACTGTCATGTCTTTTGAACTGTTGAAGTTGGCATGAATGATCTTTGTTGGACATAAATTGCCTATTTCATCAATTTCATAGAAATTTTATTTTTTATCACCTCCTAACCCAAAGCTGAAGGATGTTACAACTTCACAAAAAACATGCAAACATTTGTCATCTCCATTGTCTTTTATAATTCTTGCATTTTAAGCATCCGCATAAAGCTGCTCAGTAGCTGCATATAAAATGCCACAAAATGGTCTAAATTGAGATTTATACAAAAATACCCCACATTTTTTCATGTTTTCTCAAGTTTTTGTTCCCTTAATAGTTACTGAAATGAGATGTTCACAATAACAAACAAGAGCAAGATCTCATTATATGAGGAAATTTTTAAGGAAAAATTTTGAGTTAATTTGAGTAAATATCATCAAGTCTTTGACACTAACTGAAGACAAAAATAGTAAAGGTATGATTGAGGTACAAAGGTACAATTTTTTTTTTCAAAAGTCAACATTGCACTTATTGACCGAAGTGAGTTACACAGGTTTTCTATACAATCTGGTAGCCAGCTATCGATTTCTTAACTCTATCACTCCAGTTGTTTTAAAACTTTAAAATGTTTAACTTTCTGCCAAACTGGGTGTAGAAATGCGAATGTAGTTTTGCTAAACAAATTATGCATTTTGTACTTAACGCAATTAAGTAAAAAGGTATATAATTTAAGCAAAACTTGTTCTCATAATAGTGATTTCATGACCTTTACTTTCAAATATTTAATTTAAATTTTCCATTGTCAATGCTGTTTCAATTAAAACTGATGTAGGGAGAAGTGTGTTAAATGCAGTGTAAATTTATGAGATGTACAAAGGTGACTCAATTGCAAGTAAAATACATAAATACATATTTATGAGAATGCAGGTTTCACTGGATTGTTAATATTTTCTAGTATTTAACTACTAAATAGTATTTAAATGAGATATAGTCTGCAATCACCAAGAATATCGGAAACCCATGAAAGTATGATGTGTCTCTGAAATTCTCCTTGAAGATGCGACAAGTAGGTCTCTGTTGAAATTAAATTTGTATTATTTTATAGGCTAATCTAAGTACAGCTGTAGTGTATATTACTAAAATATAAAAACTTTTTAGAGGTTTTTGTTCTATGATAAAAGATAAATCCAAGACAGATCATGACAAGTTTCTTCTTAAATGCATACAAGTACTACAAATTAAAAAAAAAAAAAAGTGTTACATATTTAAACGCTAAAGATGGGGAGGGGGTTTGAGGCACCATTATGCTGCATTTCACTGGGGGGTGGGGGTATTTGATTAGTGATTAATTTTGAAACATTTGTTGAAATAATTCCTTTTTTGAATCTTACATTAAAACACTAAAATATTATCTAATTAATTCATTTTAAAAACCTAAATTAAAGTTACTATAAATTGTTCCAGTAAATGGAAACTTTTTTAATCAATGGGAATATTTATTAAATCAGTAAGATTATAAAGAAAATATTCAAAATTGAGCTGCATGCGCCATCTACACGGTGAGGACACACGGACATCCTTCGGCACGGCCTGGTGATACGAAATTATCTCGTCTATGCGTCCTTCCTTCGCTCAAAACTTGCCCCCAATCTTGTTAGGTGCAGCTGCATAATAATTCAGACTTAAATTTTCTCAAATTTTAATACACAACACAAATAATATGAGTACAATTTTTTATTGTGCTATAACTTAGTTCACTACTTGCATTTACAAGGGGATGTCGTAAGTAATTATTTAATTATTAACGCAATTATTTAGCGGGTTCAAGAATAGATTATAACACTATTCATCCGTGTCCATACCACGATGTAAGACTTTCTTCCGCCGCGCCCATACTCTATGTTCCGAAGCACAAATAATTCTGAGTTGTTTCTTGATTCGGCTTGATTCTGGATTTATTTTTCATTATCAATATTTCGAAAACTGATAATGAAAATTTGGAAACTTCGTATTTTGTAACTGTGTGTACAATTGACTGTCGACAATGCCATTTAGTGCTGCCAACTTGACGTGTATTTTATTCACATGTTCACTCTTTCCTAATAATTAAATTCCGTGTACAGAACTAATTCGTGGATAATTTTGAACGTATTTCACAATGATAACACTCACCACAATTATCTTTAGAATATTTAGACTTTTATTTGTAAGATTTGAGGAATAATCTCCCCAAAAATGTATCATTTTGCACACAAAGAAGTGGTACTGTGTATTACCAAAGAATGTGCAAGGAGACCGTATTTTTATGTAATTGTCTGGTGCAGCCGCTCGAGCATCGTTAGCAAACGCCTGCAAACATTTTCTCAGAATTGCAACAGCTTACAAAAATGTGTCGGGAAGTAACATGTAGTTAATTGTGATTTTGTGCCCTTATAAAAATACAGCCTTGAAACATTGCTCTCGTTTGCGCAGTGAAATCACAGTGATGGTGTTTCTTTAGTGTTGGAGCAAGTGGAGGGAAGTGTTTTAAGAAGAAGTAATTGGTAACGGTGTGGAAGGACCAAGTAATTTCCTTGTGTGACTGAAAATTTAGGAATTCTATTCTCTTATGAGGAGTGTGTGTATTGTATGAACATCTAATTTGAATTGCCAGCAGTATAATTGGAACATATTGAGGTTAAAAAATGGCTCAAAATTCGCCTGGGCCTTTACCGTTTGGGCCCGGTCGTGGACCACCTGGAGTTTGCCCGAGAGCTAACCTTGTGAGTCACCCTCACCCCCATTCTCACCCTCATCCTCATCCTCACCCCCATCCTCATCCACATCATCCTCACCCACACCCACATCCCCATGCACATCCCCATCCTCACCCACATCCTCATTCCCATCCACATCCTCATCCACCCATGGTACCAGGTCAAGTAAGAATGCCTATGATGCCTCAGTATCCAATTCCCCCTCCAAGATTTGGTCCGCCAGGCCAGCCAACTGGAGGAGACAGCATTCCTCCAGATGTACGTCAGTTAAATGGGGGTGCAAGTAGTCCAAGTCGATCCCCTGCTTCTCTTCCTGCAATTCATGATGAAGGAAGTTCTGGAGCTGAAGGCAAAAAATGTGACTGGTCTGAACACAAAGCTCCCGATGGAAGAACTTACTATTACAATTCTGTCACTAAAGAGAGTTTGTGGGATAAACCTGATGAACTAAAAACTCCTGCTGAACTTCTTTTGTCACAGTGTCCATGGAAGGAGTACATGTCAGATGCTGGTAAACCTTATTATCACAATGTCGAAACAAAGGAGTCCCGTTGGACACAACCAAAAGAACTTGAAGAATTGAAGGCTCGCATTGCAGCTGAAGAAGCAGCAAAAATTCCTACTCCAGCACCTACTGTCTTTCCTTCTGGTGCAGCTGCACAACTTCCTACAGCTCCTGCGGCAAGTCAGAACAGTCCCAGTATTGTATTGCCTCCTGAACCTGCACCAGTAACTGCTCCCACTTCAACACCTGGAACTACAAGTGCTCCAAGTGAGCCATCTACTACTCCTCTTCCATCGTCTCCTGGATCTAACACACCTGTTTCAAATAAATCAGGAAGTGGATCAGCATTAGACAAAGCAATGGCTGCCACATTAGCTGCCCTGAGCATTCCTGCACCCTCAACTCCTACCAAGACAGAAGAAGCACCTCCTGCTAAGGAACCAGCATCAGGGAGCAACAGCAGTACTCCTGAAAGAAAACTCACCTTCAAGGACAAAAAGGAAGCTATTGAAGCCTTTAAAGACCTTTTGCGTGATCGAGATGTACCCAGTAATGCCACCTGGGAAAGTGCATTAAAATTAATAGCGAATGATCCCAGATATCCTGCCTTAAAAAATTTAAATGAAAAGAAGCAAGCATTTAATTCTTATAAAACTCAGAAATTAAAAGAAGAAAGAGAGGAGCAGAGACAGCGTGCTAAGAAGGCCAAAGAAGATCTGGAACATTTCCTCATGACTAATGAAAAAATGAATTCAAAAAACTAAGTATTATCGATGTGAAGACTTATTCGGTTCCCTAGATGTATGGAAAAATGTATCAGAGTCAGATCGTCGGGATATATATGAAGATGTTGTATTTAATTTAGCAAAGAAAGAGAAAGAGGATTCTAAAGCTTTAAAAAAACGGAATATGGAAGCCCTAGCAGAAATATTAGATGCAATGACCAATATAGTATATTGTACTACTTGGCAAGAGGCTCAGCAAATGCTCTTGGATAATCATGCTTTTGCTGGTGATGCAAATCTTTTAGGAATGGACAAAGAAGATGCCTTAATTGTGTTTGAAAAGCATATTCGAGAGTTAGAGAAAGAGGAGGAAGCTGAGAAAGAGCGTGAGAAAAAACGCCAAAGGAGACAACAAAGAAAGAATAGAGATGCATTTGTTCATTTGTTGGACGAGTTACATGAACAAGGAAAACTCACTTCCATGTCCCGCTGGGTAGAATTATATCCACTGATCAGTGCTGATTTGAGGTTTTCAGCAATGTTGGGACAAGCAGCTGATGTTTCATTAGGCATGCTGAGTTCTGGCTCAACACCTCTTGATCTCTTTAAATTTTACGTAGAAGATTTGAAATCTCGTTTCCATGACGAAAAGAAAATAATTAAAGAAATTCTGAAAGAGAAGGGTTTTGAAGTTCAAGTGAATACAACTTTTGAAGAGTTTGCCACTGTAGTATGTGAAGATAGCAGATCTGCTACTTTGGATGCAGGAAATGTTAAATTAACTTTTAATGCATTTTTGGAAAAAGCTGAAGCAAGAGAAAGAGAACGCCTAAAGGAAGATGCTAGACGTCTGAAGAAATTGGAAGCAGGTTTCAAAACCCTATTGAAATCTTATCATATAGATTATGCTACAATTTGGGATGATATACGTGCCAAATTTGAAGGTCAGCCAGCATTTGATGCTATTACTTTAGAATCAGAAAGAGTTCGAATATTTAAGGAATATCAACATGAATTGGAAGAAGCTTGCAGTCATCATCATTCCAGATCGAAGAAATCAAAGAAAAACAAGAAGAGAAAGCGTTCATCTCGTTCGCGTTCAAGATCACGTTCTGATAGTGATTCTGCTGATGATCATCATGGACGGAGCCATTATCGTGATAGAGAAAGAGGGCGGGGAAGAAGTAGAGATGGCACACGACACAGCCATGCTAGGAATCATGGGAGTCGGTCAAGTAGTTCAGATAGCCAGCATTCGGGTTCAAAAAAATCAAGGTCCTATCATAAAAAGAGCAAAAAGAAACGTGCCAGGAGTAGGTCTCGATCTGCTACTAGAGCATCAGATGAGGAACTAGATTTAAAAAACTCCAATCAGAAGGGAAAATCAAACCACTGGGAGAGCAGTGGTCATGAGGGCCATTCTCCGTTACACATGAGCAAATCAGACGAACAAGAAATGAGTGAAGATGAATTGGAGAGACACCGGTTATTGCTTCTCCAGCAGTTGCAGCAAGAAAGTTGAACAGATGTCTAATGTTTTGTCATTGAACTTTTATATCTTTATGGTGAAATTACATAAGAAATTATATATGTTACATTAAAGAATTGAAACATATTGTGTGATCAGAATGCTGTTTTTATATTTTTCTTGAATCTTACACATTTTGTTTTGTTTTTTTATTTTTATGTAATTTTAATGGCCATGAATTCAGATTCACATTCTGATTCAGTATCAATCGGTTCACAGAAAAAATTTTGTTTTGCTCATGTTAGATTGGTGTATCTTGTATATGTACAATTTTGGAAAATGAAGCTTCAAACCATTTTACTATATTTCATTTTTAACTTTTGGTTCTGCCTTGCGAATCAAAGAAATTAAATGTGTAGTTACCAAACTCATTATAAAACAATTTTAAGTATGGCATGATAATATGTGTCATTGAAATGCATCTCAGAAGAAATGTATTATTCAAGCATATTTAATTTCTTTATTGCATCCTTTCATATCTCAGGGAATGTCATCTTAGATTAACCTAAGTTAATTACAACTAGGGACCAGATTTATGTGCACTAAAATATATGCATTCATGCAGTAAAAACATCAAAATATGCTTGATTCCTTGTATTAAGCCCTTTCACATCATTTCTCATTATTTTAACACACATTCATTTGTCACTGTTCAATGAAATTTCAAAGAACTGTCGTAGTTCACAGTATTGCTTATTTACCACAAGGGAATCGTACAATGGATTTGTCTGCATCTAAATGCATGTAACAATTAACATTAGAACTATGTTTGAAAACAGTTTTGAGAATTCCTTAGAAACCATCATATCATGAAAAGGGAAGTTCCTTTCTTTTTGAATTCTGATTCGCTCACATTTACAGTGGAAGTACCCCCTCTGTGACTTGTGCAAGTTCAAGTCAAGCAAATTAGTTCTGTGTTCCCAATTTTCAAGATAACTAGATGGTATGTAAAACACAGAATGTTTGTGGTTTTCCTATTAAATATCTTGCAAAATTCAGATAAAGGAAATTGATATTAGCCACAGTGAACCGTATAGGCACACATTACAAATTAAAAATGATTTAAAAGAAATCAACGAGTAATGAAAAACATTTTTTAAGCATAATTTGTAGAATAATCACCAATTTACAGAAATATGATGCTTGTGTAGAAAACAGGCAAAATATACCATCACATAAAATAATGTTTAAATAATCCAATATTGGATGTTTCACAAAAGACAAGTGAACATTCTTTCTGATTAAAGAGGGGAAAAAGTGCATCTGCATAGAAATCTGGTTTCTAATTAAAACTATGGTTAAATCTTTTTTTGAAAAACGTTGGTGTGGTATTCAAACTAGCCTAAGATTTTAAAATTTTTGTACGAGTTTCGTGAAATTTGCAAACAGAAATAATGTTTGTCATACTTGGCAAGTCATAAGTGTTTCTATAGATCTAAGTTGCAGTACAAAAGAGACTTGCATTTTGATTCAGGGATGTAAGATAAATCTATGTTGTAATGAAAGTATGAAATAATGACTAACTATTATGAAAAACTGCAGTTGCAATGGGGTGGCAATTATTCAAGAGGATTTTTTTCTTACTAATTTAAATTAAAAACAAAAATTGTCTGTCACTATTACCATTCATTCATATTAGATAAGTTTGGCCACAGAGTTGTGACAGATGTGAGTTTTCAAAAATTGTTAGAAATAAAAGCACAGAATTGCATCATTATAAACTTTAAAATTTCTATTCTTGATTAATCAAAGTTCATTGTGCGATGTTTCAAGAACATAAATTTTTCCCCATGTTCAAGGTAGAATGAATGTAAGGAAAAACAAGAATTATTGTTTTAAGAACATAAGTTACTGGCGTTAAAATAAATGATACAATTATAATGAAATGCTAGCACTCAGTATAAAATATAACGTGAAGAGTCACCATTCTAAAAAACAAAGTATAATTAATACATTAAACTAAATAGATAAATGTGTACATCAGCTAGTGGAAAAGCACATCCTGAATGGTACATTAAGAGGATTTAAATAAACCAAATGGAAATAATGATGTGCTGAGACTGTTATAAGATAATAGGAGAAGGCTTCAATATACTGTAAAACGAAATGAAATACAGACATCTTTTTTGTTATTTAAGGTCACCTGGAGGTGGGACTCGAATCCGCGATCCCATGGTCTGAGATCACTATTGCTTTAGCGATCTCGGCCACAGGGCCAATGGACAAATGTTATTGAGTTCCCAAAATGCATCAAGAAATTTTTATTTTTAAAATCTCATCTTTCACTCAATTAAAAAGGACCACAAATAAAAAAAAACGTGGCAAGCAACCATGTAAAATTTTTACTGAAAATTGTAAGTTAATAATTACATGATTCTGTGTTGTGTTGTCTGTCAAAAAAACTTTGTGGCTGAACTATTCTAATATGAATTTTAATTAAAAGTTTATTTTGCCTATTGCTTACCAACATGTCTGCAAACTAGATTTTCATCACAACCTTCCATCGTTTTAGAAAAATAGTTCAGAGACAGTTTATTATTTTGATATTTTCTTCAATTTCCCCAGAAGGCCTTATGAGTCTGGGATCTATTTCACTTGTAAATGTAGAATCATATTGTCAAATCTTAGGTTCTTGTCTTTGTATGTTCTCAAAATGTTTCTAGTATTTCTTTAGTTGCTACAAGGGATAGCAGGTAACATACTTCTTGAGTACCAGTTATATTTGTAAGTAATTTGTTATTATTAAGTAACAGTATATTTGCTAGCAATGTAGAAAGAGTTTTTCTACTCAGATATGCCTTATTGTTTGCACATTTGGTAAATTTAATGAAGTTTGACAAAAGAAATATCTTTGGATTATTACTATTAAATCTGATCATGAAAACATAAATGAAGATAATCAAGTTTGCAATGTTGTGTAAGGTTGTATTTCAAAAACTTATTGCTGCAGCTAATATATGCACTTTCACACTTATTGATACCAAGTATAAATTGTTCTACACAATATTTGCGAGTAAAATGTCCATTTATTATTATTTAACATTTAAAAAATCACACATTTTTAATTTAAGAATTTTGCTTTTTTACCCTCTTAACTCAGTACCAGATTTTCTTAGGATATTTAAAAAACTGAGCATCATTTAAACATTTGATAACATTATTTGTATATTAATGAGCATGTGTTAAAATTAAAAAAAGATTAATTTTAACAGTAATTATTATCTCCATTTAAAATTCCGTAATACACAGTATTTGTCCCTACCTGTCAATTTAAAACACTAAAAACTAAAAAAAGTTATTAAAATCTTATGTGAGTAAAGTGAAAGTATGTAATAAATTACCCTTTTTTTGGCATAATTTCAAATTATTGTTAAATGCATTGACAGGAAACTTTTTGGGTAAGTAGCCAATTCAGTAGGAGACAATTTTTAGTATTTGCAAAGTAACCCATGTCCATAAGAATAAGAATTAATGGAGCAATGAATGAATTATAAGTATAAGAGTATAAGTATAACAAAGTATAAGTATTTAACACTCGTCCAGTGAACGTTAATGTGTTTATAGAGTGAATAAAGAAATCCAACTTTTTCAAAATTGAATTTCAGCAATTACAAGCAAGGTTCCAGGTTTTAGGAAAGGAATGTACAGAATCACCATGTAGGAAATGAATGTTCAGGGTATCAGACTTGTTTTTATAATTTGTATTATTTTTAAAACAAATAAATAGGAATAGGAGGATAAGAGGATCAATGGTAATGTTACCGGGCTGTCATTTAATTCATACAATACTGCAGGAATCGCGTCATCTTTAAACCTGGGATAAGCACCTTCTGCATTAGTAAGGCATACATTAAAAAATCCTTCAACTTCATTTCTTTTTTTAACACATAATTACCTTCATAAATCAGTTTGTGTTGTGTGAAGAGATAACATTTATGGATCTATTTCATGCCAAATGCAGGAAACGTGATCAAATGAACTAAATGTAATTAACAATAAACAGACACACATTTTTTCATTAATTGCTCTCTCTGATTCTTGTTATACAAAAGCATCCCTTTATTGTGATAAACCTTTACCATTTTAGCATAACTTGGTAATTTGTTTGGATTTGATGTTACCTATTTATAAGGTGACCAATTTTTTAACAATGGGAAAGGAGGACGAAAGCATTTAAGAAAAAAATGCAATGTAAATAAACAAAACATTTTATTAATTCAAACAAAAGTACACTAATTATGCTTACATCTCTGGTAATTATTTAATTAAACTAGTATTTTTCCATTGAATGAATCTTTCTTGTCAATATATTATTTTCTAACAATTTATTGGAAATTTTGGAGCAAGAAATATCCTTCTCATTGGATATTACGGTAAGTACTGCAGCTAAAGTATCAACATTCAATTGCGATTTCTCACTTGATTAACTAGATTTACATATTAATACTAGATTAACACATTAGTTTTAAAATATTGGAAAAGAGGACATGTGTTGAGGAAGGACGGAATGTACAAAAGAAATTCTGTCCTCCCTAAAGGATAACAATTGGACTATTTAAGATAGTTTATTTGTGATGTATGTATCCATGTTAATTTCTCTCCTTGGAAGTTCTTTGACAATACTTGGGTGAGAATGTTATCCAAATGTTTGCTTGTGCTATCTCGTGTCTCTTGAGAATTTATATCCAAACTTTATTGCACTCCTTTTTATGTTAAATACAAGGCAGGGTTACTTGAATAGAAGAAAAACATTGAAAACTTTTTAAGAAAATTATTTATTTAATAAATGTGGAGGCCAGTTCCTTGTGGAGATGTTTTGGTACTACTCTGCAGTGTTAGTTACACTGCCAAAAGAGCGTAGCAATTTCTTTCCATTTGACTGGCTTTTGAAACTGCTTGTGGATTTCATTACTAGAAACAGCTGAGATAACTTGATATTATACAAAGATTAATTTTTATGTTAAAACTATGCAAGAATAATTTTGTTCTCGAACCTGTGTTGTCCGAAATCCCTTGAGTGCTGCTGATGGACAGGAAATTGCCTCCCACGCTTCCATCAAACTGAGTTCTAAGAAAAGAAAATTAGAAGTTTGCAGGTGATGATATAAGCGAAACCTGAGATGCTCCTGCAACCCAGAACACATTACCATTGTGGATAACCTGAAAATAATACGTTTTAGATTTTGAAAAGAATGGTTTTATATTTCTGAAGGGTCATTATTTCCATCTCTTATGCCTTTATCTACAAAATGAGTCGTTTTTGAAGGGGACCCCATTTCTGCAGCATGGGTTGCCAGAAACATTCGAAATTGGGTTCAGTATGAAGATAACTTTTTAAAACCATGAAATACAAACAGCCTGATATTTACATCATTCAAATTACTTTAAATATTGTATTAGTGTATCAGGTTTTCCATAGTATAGGTTTAAGTGAGCATTTTCTAGTTGTGTGTATACGTTGATAAGTGTCTTAATGTCATCAGTTTTTTAAGTTACTCATTTTCTTGTGCATGTAGTTGCTCTGTGGTGAATTTGTATGCTGAGATATTATATTAAATTAGCTGGTTATGTTTGTTTCTGTTGGAAAAAAGCCAAAGGGAATAAAAAACAAAGGATTTTGTTTAGTTTCGTAGCTAGAAATTTATGACATGTTGATAAACTCTTGAATATCATTCAAGATGGTGATGAGGATGAAACAGTATAATGAAATACTTTTTAGTCTCATAAAGTTGCGTTACACTTTTACTGGCAAATTTTTATTTTTAATGTCTTAGACACTGTTGGAAATATATTTTAAGTTCACTGAATTGAAAGATGGGACTCCTGATGTTCAATAGGAAGAAGCTCGACTTTGAGGAAGAAACTTACCAATGCCTAAAAAGTTCCAATTTTCATGGACATCAACAAGTTCGCTGAAACATTTTTCTTCAGCTTTTTTAAAAACTGAAATCCTATTTTACTTTTTCTCTATATTAATTTGCGTACGTAAGAATAAATATTTCATTGTAAAATTCCTCGAGTTCAAATAAACCAATTTACAGTACGCCTACATCTTTGAAAATCAATACCAAAGGCATTTGAGTAAAAAATTACCTCACATGTAAGAAACTAAACATCATGTTTTAATTTCTTTAAATATGAAGAAGGTATGAAAGTTTGGCTTAGATTTACATGTATTAATGTTTATTTTTATTACAATTAGTGTTTTTATCTTCACCTTTCCAGTTTTTATCATTAATAAGATCCCAAAATAGGGTAGAAACTATTCTATGTTAAATGATTTATGCAGATAATATTCTATATCTGCTATTTAAATGTCATCAGGAATCATGTTAGTTCTCTTTTAATACTTTTTTAAACTAGTAATCATGAAATAACCGTAGAATCGTGCTTCATACAAAATAATTCAACAAGCATACAAAACAACCTGGAGATATGTGGAAAAAGTTTGATTATAATATTCCTGATCTTCAATATTCCAATACATCCCAAAATACAGCAACACAAAATTTAAGAATTGAGCAGTACCCTTTCAATTTTTGCAATTATTACGTGAAGAATGTTTTAAAATTAAAGGCTTAAGTTTTTAAGTTAATTTACTGTTTCATATGTTAAAAATCAAAAATTTTTAGTAAATTAGTGCATATTTTAATGATCATCAAATATCAGAATAAAATGTCAGTGCATGTTTAACATGAGCAGTTAATAGGATAAATGAAAATAAAGTATACTTGAGTTTTAATATCTTGGCGCGAGGCAGGCGCGGGGGGGTCTTATCTTCACGATGGATACCTCACGGTATTTCGCGTCGTTCTCCGTCATGCCGCCAGTAGTCGCTTGATCGCGACTATATAGAGACTAAACTGCGATTTTTGTAGGAAGAGCTCTCAAGATAACTCAAATCTCATCTTCGCAATGGAATATGTCACGGCATTTCGTATCATTTACAGTCATTCCGCTAGATTTCGCACGATCGCGACCGTATGAAGCAGTGCTTGCGATCATGCGACTTCTACCGGCAAGACCGAGAAAAGACGCGAAATGCCGTGACATATTCAGTCGCGAAGATGGGATTTGAGTTTCCTTGAGAGTCGCTCTTAGAAAAATCGCAGTATTGTCGACAGTGGCGCTCTCGGTGGATGCGGGTATCGTTTGAACCAAGGCCGTCTAGAATAGAAGGCCTGCTCCTTCGCCGAATGACGTCACGAAGGGTGGCTGGGAGGAAATGCATGCTGTCCAAGTTTTAAACAGAGATCTAGCGCTTAAAATCGCATGGAAACCCAAACCCATACTTGTTTAAAATAACACGGGGAAACATTAAGCCTTCTTGATGCTATAGGAATTTATTTTAGAGTTATTTATATTAAGGTATTCCGATATTGTACAATTTTCGTACACGTAAATGAACATAATTTTTGTACATGATACCGTATTTATAATATAAGATTTTGTATAATTCATGAAACAATTTTGCTGCCATAATTGATATTCATAAGAAATTAAGTACCTTCATGAGAATTCTATTTATTTATTTCCTGCTCTATTTCTTTCAATTTGTCTACTTTAATTTAATATGGAAGTTAGTAGTACAGTTAGTAGTAATGCATTAATCAGATATTTCTCTGATGGCCGTATTAGTAATTAATAATAATAGTTGATTATATTGTAAGAAACAGTAAAATATTCATAGGTAAGTTCGTGAAATTCTAGCTGCTGAAAAATAAGAAGAGGAAGGAAGGAAAGCAATATTTTATTCAAAAAGTACTCCAGCAGATTATGTAAGACTATGAGATTATTCAAGACACAAATCACATTGGAAATACATAAAATTGTTTCGGACGCTTTAAATTGACTTAAGTGTCTTCCTATTTTGCACTCAAGTGTTGTGACCTTGCGTCTTATATTCCTGATACCACTTTACTTATAACTGAACATTCCTAATTTACAGTGTTTATTTAACAAAATGTTTAGATACACAAAGTTCTATTAAAGTGAGCAGAATTTGTCCACAACTCCAAACCGTGTTTTCCATTAATCGGATCTCCGTCTCTCACACAAAGCCATTCAATAAAGTTCTTTGATTTTCATGCTTCAGGAACTTAATTTCAAAATTTTCGGATATCAATATCTGAAACACTTGGTGAGTCTTCGTCAAGTACTGAGGCTGTTCACTAAGACAGAAGAGTATGCATCTTTCACATTTAGTATGTATCTCGACACCATCTCCTCTTACTGCCTTGTTCTGGTAGAGAATAAATTTTAAGTCGAAGTGTTTTACACACACAGACAAGTTCTCTGAGGGGACAAAATCTTTCCTATTTGTTTTCATACACTTCTGTCACAGAGCAGGATTGTTTGGAAGTTTCAAAGTTGAAACGCCTTCCGTCGATCCATCATAATTCGATCAACAACACGGTACACTTCACTTTATATTTTTTCATATTTTCTCCTGCCTAATTTTCAAAACACCTTCCTTTTAGGATAGTTTGCAAGTATTCACTGAAACAAATGCAGGGTATAATAGTATAACCAAACATCCAAGTGCAACAACAAAGCATATTACATAAAATATTTGATAATTGCACCACATACTTAAATCACACAATATTGAAGTAGACATACCTTGCTTTCTCGAAGATAATGGACGAAGGGATTTTTTTATGCAGGAAATAGTGCACACAATTAATACTGAATTATTAAAACATTTGTTCGCATCTAAACTTTCTTACAAGGGCCAATTAGCTAGAATATACTAACTCGATAACATACGGAAACGAAAAATGTTCAGCCACCGATTGTGACGTCAGATCACGTGACATTCACATTGGCTCAGGCCTTCTAATATACTCTTCTAGACGGCCTTGTTTGAACTCCCTTCTCTGAATATGGGTCCCATATCGTGGGAGTGATCACTGTAAGTTGAGTGATCTTGAGTGATGTCTGGGTGCTCCTGGGGTCTTCTGGTTCTAGGGTGCAACTCGGGTTAATTTTATTATGGTAAGTTTGGTTTTTAACATGGAACCCTGTGTATATGATTTAATATGTTGTTGAAAATGTTGGTGCTGATAGAATTTCCTTCGAATCAGGAGTGTAGATTGGTGTTTGAAAGCTATTTACTTCAATAAAATTGAACCGATGGTTTAGAATAAAACTCAAACATTTATTTTGTACCAGAACTTGATATGATTACACTCTTTGCGTGTTTTGGGGACGTGATAAACGTTCTTAAAATTTTAATGATTGAAAACATTTTTTGAATCTGTTTTTGATGAAGTTATGTTATTTGTTGCAGTTTTAAATTTGGGGAGCCAAATTTTGACCACAGAATGGCATCTGATGGAGAACTGAAAGTGACAAGCCCTGTTGAGAGCATTGAAGCATTGACAAAAGAGGCAGAAAGTTTGAAAGCCAAACTAGAAGAAGAGAGGCAAAAACTTAATGATGTAGCTCGTACGTTTGTGTGCCAGTGAATTTTTGTATATCCAGATCTTGTGCTTCTGACTTTTTTAACCTTTCATTTAATTGTTCTAGTATCAACAGTTGCTGACCGCCTGGAGGTCATCACTTATTTGAACATAAAACCTCGCAGAGTTCTCAAGGGACATCAAGCCAAAGTATTATGTTCTGACTGGTCACCTGATAAGCGTCATATTGTTTCTTCATCACAGGTTAGAAATTTGTGCCTATCACTGAATAAATTACTTTTATGAAAAATTTCTTCAGTACTTGAGTTGGTGTTTTATTAAAGGATGGCAAAATGATTATTTGGGATGCCTTTACTACTAACAAAGAACATGCTGTTACAATGCCAACCACTTGGGTCATGGCTTGTGCTTACGCTCCCTCTGGAAATCTTGTTGCTTGTGGGTGAGTATAATGTGATTTCATCTGTTTTGGGTTCTTCTCTTAAATAGAGACCTTAGAATATGTAAACTTAGAATTTAATGGACTCTGTTGGAGATTTATTACAAAGAGATTATTGATTATATTCTCTTTGTAATTTTAGTGTCAATGCAACTCTAAGCTTGATTTGTTTACTGACTTCCAAATTTAAAAACTACCATTTTTACTAGAGACTCATTTATCGTATGTCTTCAGTTGAAGGAATGAATATTGTATGGAAGTGTTTTAAACTGTCGGTTTGTGCCATTCAGGTAAAGAGGAAATCCGTAGAGGAGGGGATGATCGAAAGTTAGGTTTTGAGGGGTAGCTGTCAATGGACAGGGGTATTACATTGTTCTATTTGCAGTGTTCTGTGTTGTTCGTAGTTCAGCATTTTGAAAATTTTAAATGTTATGAAAGCGCAATACTGTATTTACCATCCAATAGATTTACAAAGTTAATTGTCCTAAAAGTATTATCACATAAAATGTGTTGGTAATTATGCATTGCACAGACTCAAAAATGCTTTGTGTTAATCGTGAGGCACAAGGAGAGGTATCAGCTAATGTCGCGGCAGTGCCTCTAACCGGGAGGAGGTTAGAGTTCTTAGAGGAGTCTAGGTTGAAGTCCCAACAGTGGTAAGATTTTCGGCTCTGGCTTGTCAGCTAGGTTGAATCCAGTCGCTGTCTGGAGGAGAATTCCTGCTGGCAGCAGCTGGTTGCTGCTGTGATTGGTAGTTTTGCATGGTTTCTCCATTCAACACCATGTGAATGCCAGAGCTACCCTAACAAATGGGCCACAGACTGCTCGCGATCTTTCCTTCCTCTGCCTTTTCCTATCCTCACCCCATAGTTACACACTTACACTAACATACACTACACTACCACACATGCAGGGAGACCGGTCGGGAACTTAGATCTTGTCCTGGCTGGGGCGGTCACCTGCTGGTGGGAGGTACAAGGTTGGGGAAACTCCCACTAGCCAATATGTGTGGAGTGTAACAATACATAAAGATAAATTTAGTTATTAATGATGAAAGAAAATACACAAACACCCTCCTAGAATTAATAACTTTGATATCCCCATGATATTACACAATTCAGGAAAATTAATAGCAAACAATGCCATTGTCAAGAAATTTTCTAATGTTTTCCTTATCCACTCTTAAATGTTGATTTTTGTTGCTAATTCTTGAACAAAGAAATATCTGAGATAGACATGTTTCATCCTGTGATAAAACATGGGATTCTGTACTAGGGAGTTATTGCTTTGATGTCAAATAATAGAACTGGTTTCATTTGTTTAAACTAATTGGGTTCAGTTAAGCCTCTTGATGTACACGTTTTTGCATGTTGTTTCAAGAGACGCTAAGATGTCTGCATCTGTAGAAGATAAGGTAACTAGGTAGTTGTTGATTAAACCAGCAAATGGGTGCACTGAAGTAAAGACAGTTTACCTGAAGTCTAATATCCTGTGCTGATTTCACCTCCATGATCTGCAATCACTCTAGCATCTGAATGTATTTTTGTTAATATCTCTTCTGAAGATAATTTCAAAGTCAACATCCTACTTTGAAATTCAAAGTATGAAAAAATATGCAAATGTTGACTGTGTCATGTTCTGTTGGCTTCTCTTAACTTTCAGAGGCTATTGCTACAGCATAGGCACGAGTCTGTGGGAAGTTCCAAGGAACAAACTTCCCACTAGGCATAATATCCAACACGTTTTTATGCTAAAAGACTTCTCGCAAACACACAAGATGCTTCACTGTCAAAAACCTAAGTATGGCCAGCCGTTACCGACATTAGGCAGGCAAAGTTCAAAATAATCCGTGCATTGTATTTTGTACTGATTTTTCCATATTGACTGGCTTAAGTGGAATTTAACTGGGTACTTTTGCTTTGGTTTTTGTGGCCTTCTATTTTTAAACCATTGCTGACTTTCAGAAAAAATGTGGTTTGGTGTTCTGAAATAATGATGCACTTTTATTTTCTTTTACTGAACAGAAGTTTATGAAATTGAGTGAAAGGAGTTATTGAATCTTGGATTTGTTCCCTGGCTTCATATAGCTTTTTCATAGGTGTGCAACTGGTTTGTTGGTCCTGGTCTCTCATTTTTTTCATTTAAGCATACAACTGGTTTTAAATGAGAAATATTCTTCTGCCAGTGTTGCCAATATTTTGCAGAAAAAATACATATGTTGTTGTGAAGACAACTGATGCATTACTGTCCTTGTTGTTTTACACACCACTAGTTTTTCGATTTAGGAATGTGTTGCTATATCATCAGTAGGTTTTTTCTTGAGCACAAGGAATAACAGATCATAAACCTTGTCCTTTATAACACTGACAAATAATTTGTGGAGCTCTGTTCATCTCAGAGTGTTTAGAGGCATTATTTTCCATACAGGACACTTATTGCTAAGGCAACCGATACGTTATTGCCATTGTGATCTTGTATCCCACCTGTATGTCAGCATCTGCATCACTTATGGGCTCTTCAGGTTTCACTAACCTACCGTCAATGAAATAATGTGCTCCAAATATAGATGCACTTCATGTTTTCAGGTACTCCAATTTGGATTAAATTTCCTTTCAAAAAGTCAATGTTTATCAATCTTGCTGAATCCATTTCAAGAAGTCATACAAACTAATATTGAAACTGACCACAGACTCCACATACTAACTACTCTTGAAATTAAGTTCAGAATCGTATTATTTCAATTCAATTAAAAATTACCAATTACAGACAAACATTTTTAAGTACCAAACTATGTCATTTGCAAGCTGTTCTTCTGTCTTTGCTGAAAATTCATGGGACTGAAATTTTATAATTTACAATACGAGTTTGGACATAATCTTATCAAGATTGGTCTAGTGGCTTTTCCAGAATGTTAAGAGTGCCAATAGGTTTCTATTAGCATTCTGAATTTCTGTTGCTAGTTGTATTGTATGAAATGTAATCATTTATTATTCTCTCGAAAATATAAAGAAAGGTAAATTGAATTTTTTGAGAGGCAAGGAATAATGAGAATGAACTTAAATTATAGCCCAGTGTATAACCCCTGATTGTGAATGACTAGGCTATGAAGCTAATAAGAATTAATTTTTTTATTGCTGATTGCCGCTGACATTTTGCATGTACTTGTATTTAGTTCTCAATGAGAATTCCAATTTTTAAGAAACAGAGTTGTTATTTTAAGAGGTTTTTATTTCACATTCCCTTGAGGTTGATTCCTTCTGAATGGTCTGAACTCCAATTGATTTTTTCTTGCAGAGGCCTTGACAACAAAGTGACTGTGTATCCACTCAGTTTGGAGGAAGACGTGTCAACCAAGAAGAAAACAGTTGGCACTCACACAAGCTATATGTCTTGCTGTACTTTTCCAAACTCAGATCAACAGGTATGATAGCAGAACTCTGTAAGTAAATTGTATCAAGTGTATTTTAGTAAGTTTCATATGTAATTGTATTCAAATTTGTATGTAAAAGTGATGAATGCAAGCCAGATGTGATTTGAGAATACTATGCCTTTTCAATCTTCAGTTGAGATCAATCACAATGAAATTGAATCACTCTAATCAAATTAAGACCAATCAAAAGCAGATTGAACCAATAATAATAAGATTGGACCAATCACAATTAGAGTGGGAACAAACACTTAGAAATAGAGAACAAACACTTTAATTGAGAGCAGAAGGGGGAATTCATGCAGGGATGAAGTAATTCAAATTGAGAATAAGTAGGGACAAATAGAAAATTATGTAAAGGCAAAATTTTTATTGGTTTATCAAGATACTGGAAAACAATAAAAATTTGAACTTTTCTTCTCTTTTCTGCTTGTCCTCTTCCTCCTCATCCAACTTTTTACTTTCTCCTCTTACGTTGGAAGAAGAGAAACTATAGTAATTGTGCTCCAGAAAACAGCGTATTTCCAGCAGAAAAACTTTTGTCGTGCCCTGTTGATGAAAAAGTGGATAAATCTTGTTCCTATGTGAAGTAAAATACTTCCCCTCCTCACACTTTGTATAGTCAGAATCCATATTTTGTGGGTCCTGGATATTGAAAAATCAATTGCGACAAAACGTCTGTATGTTTGTCCGTTTGTGATAAAAGCTAGCGCCTAAATTTTCAAGTCTATTTTCTCTGAAATTTATATTTCACGATTAATTTACTGGGACGTCAGCCCCCCCCCTGGGGGATTTTGGGGGTACTTTAAACGGAGCCGTAAAATTTTCTCATAAAGGATAAAGCATAAAGGATGCTTAAGAGATAGGTGCAGGTCTCACTTCCTACAACAACAATATTGAAGATAGAGATGTTTGTTCTGAAAGGAATCGGTTTGTTAAATTAAATTGATTGTAAAAATTTATATCTTTAAATAAGGTCATATACAATTTTTGGGAAGAAAGGAAAAAACGAAAAGAGAAATAGTTTTCGCATACTTTCTGCTTGAAACTTTATTTATTATTTATTTGAAATTTATAGACTAAATGTCCACTTTTACATTACATTATAATTTAATAAATGGAAACATAGTATAGTATTAAAAATAGTGTAATGAAAAGAACAATAGGAAATAAAAATACCAAGAATATTCAGAATAAGCCAAGCCACATATGTCACCAATATAAACAATGACAACTGGTGTATAATTGAAAAGATCTTTTTGATGCAGTTTGCAAATAGACATACAGAATTCAGAAAGAACAAAATAAAACAAAAAAGTATAAAACACAATAGCAAATGCTTAAATAAACTCGCTAACATATGCAATGATTAATAAGGAGCTAACATCAGCCGTATACAAAAAGTTAACATAATTTATAATTTTTTCTTGAAAACAGCTCCAAATGTTCTCCAAATGTTTGTTAAGTAAAGGACTTAAAAAAATTGGCACAAGGTCTCATTTTCAACGAACTCTAAATTTTCAAAAATTGCACAAGTTAGAAAATAATAATGCGAAGACCATTAGTTTATTGAGCTATGGGAAAGCATTTGTGAGTATAGCTGTGTGTGGTGGTGTAGCAGTAATGTGACTGACGTGTTGACTCGAACCTACGTTTGAATCTCAGCACGGAGAAAAATATTTTGCTGGTTGGAAATGTTTTTGCAGTTTCATGTAGTAGTGGAATATTGCATTGCCATTAAAAATAATTGGAAAAAGTATGTGCTAGTGTAGATCTAGTTTCAGAGGCAGCCATTTTAAAAGCAATCAGGTTGCGGTATTACAATACTGTGCATCTATTACGAATAATAAGTGAAATTATGATTGGCTGTAGCATCACTGGTTACTTGGAGTCTCTTTAAAAATATTTAATTTAAATACTAAAATTAATCATAATTTTTTCTTATGACTTGGTTGAAGGTAAAATAATTCTGTGCAGATACTGACTGGGAGCGGTGACTCCACGTGCGCTCTTTGGGATGTTGAATCTGGACAACTTCTGCAGAACTTCCATGGTCATGCAGGAGATGTAATGGCTCTGGACTTAGCTCCTTCTGAAACAGGAAATACCTTTGTCTCTGGGGTGAGTGGCAGTGTTTATGATTTGGTGTTTTAATGAGTCCAAAACGAAAATCTGCAGCATATTATCCATTACACTGATACTCTAGCCTTTCGTAGAAGACCTCTAGTAGGAGATCACACAAAATCCTCACAAAATTGCATTGTCCCAGAAAATCGACCCTGTTTAACATTCAGAACAATGAGACTTTCAGTGACGCACTTTCAGTTCCAAGATGTGACTTAAGCAGCAGATATCGAGATTTCAGATAAAATGAAAAGCTACTTCAGCTGTTTTCTACTCCTATAGTGTGGTTGTTGAAGGTGCTTGCAGCAACATGCAAATGGACCTTATTGAATTGCATGGCATTAGTAATACAAAGGATAAATGTAAGAAAATTGAAATTTTGATGTTCAATTGTAAGTATGTTGAGGAAGATACATTTCAAGCAATCTGCTCTCATGCTCTGTTCATGTCTAGGAAAGCCTCTTCCCCAAATGTATAACAATTCTTCAAATTGTCAGAGAAAGAGGAGGAATATCAGATATTGAACTTATTTACGTAAATAAAATGTTATATAACTAAGAGCTACAAGACCCCTTTCAAAATTTTCAGGGAGGGCTGTCCCCTCCCTGGTCTTCCTGTGCACGTACTTATGGTTATAATAATTGTTATTGTTTAGTCATATCACAGATTACATATTTACAGTAGTGCAGCTCCATGCTAAATGCCCTATGCCAACATGTTGGTCAGTGACTCTAGCATTCCGCATGGCGACAAAGGAACACTATGCCGATTACATTCGATATTATGTTCATAATACAGCTTTGTTCTGCTAAATATGACCAAAAAGGAAATGTTTATGTATTTTAATTTACTCTCGAATATAACTAAATATACCATGAAATAGAATTTTTTAACTATTTTTAAGAAAAGAAATTATTTACATCTAATGAATGTTGACCATTAAAATTGAATAAAGTGGTGAATAGAAACATTTTCTTTATTTTTCATAAAAATGTCTGGAAACTGCTAATGTAAATAAAATCAGTACAAAATATTACACAAATTAAAAACAAGTTTCTGAATGCATGCAGAAGAGCTTTTTGAGAAAAGGAAATTTATATCTAAATGGGCAAATAAAATCAAGAGTGTTGCTGAATGTTCATATTTTATTTTAGTGCTACAAATTATTTTCAAAACTATATCTAAATATTTTCTATTTTTTTCTTACTAATAAAATTTTAACATTCCAATGCTGGAATTTAAATATTTTGTCTTGGGTTTTCCTTGCTGAACTAATTCTATGTTGGTGAACTTCAACAAATAAATTCTTACTCTAACAAAAGTTTTCAGAACTATTTTCAATTCACAATAGCCACTCACAAAAGTCCTGAGTGCTTTTGTAAGAGCTGAGTAATGATATTTGGATCAGTTATTAATTTTGTAAATTCTGGCATTAAAACTGTTTCACGCTTGTGACAGATAAAACTGGTAGAACACACATGTAAGTTTGAAGTTATTTTTTTTAACATTTTTAAAGCAGTTTTCATTTATGTAATGCCTTCTTCTAGGCTCCCACTCAATGAGTTTTTGCAGTTTTCACAAGAATGCAATTCCATAACGTTCTTTAATACAAAACCAAAAACATAATGCTCAACATTCATTTCTGCTAAACCCATATTTAATTCCCCCATACTTTTTCACTAAGTGAGGCTGATATTTTATTATCAGTAGTTCTGGACCTTTGATCAAGAAAATGTCAAGAAGCAAAATTTATTATTTTTCAAATGCGTAGTGTACTTCTGCAATACCTTGTAGAAAGCAAAACTGTGTTGACTTCGCAGGTGTGGGCATTAATTCCTGATGGCATTGACTTCAGCTATCCCTAGTTTTTCTTCGTATCCACCACGAACGCTAGCTGTATGCATGCACATCCCTAACTAGACAAATTATAGGCTGAACTGTGCTACTGTATGATTCATAGACTGTAGTCATACTGTATAAGGCAATATCATTGCATATAATATTGCTTGCATCTGGCACTCAGTTGTCCTGTGTGCCATTCACGTTCAGAATTATTAACTTAGGCGTTTCTTGGTGAACTAATGGGAAATAGGTAACTGATCATTTCATTGCAGAAAATAAATGTTGTAATTTTTGTAGAGCTGTGATCGTATGGTGCTGATTTGGGATATGAGAACTGGGCAATGTGTCCAGTCATTTGAGGGTCATCAGTCAGATATCAATAGTGTCAAGTTTCATCCCAGTGGTGATGCTGTTGCTACAGGATCAGATGATTCTACTGTAAGTTTCTTGGTGTCATTATCATAATTTTAGTTGTTTCTGTCATTGAAGCTATTTTATTATGTATTTTTAGTACAGAATACCTTGGATAACAGGTTAACCCTTTATTGGTAACATTCGCTTTTGAAACTACTAACATTTTGAATGTGACAACGTTGAACCATATTTGTCTCTGTGTTGTGATTCTGAGCTGTGTATGCCTCACAGACTGATGTAAAATAAAAACATGGAGTTTGGAAAAAATGTTTCTAGTTGAGGGTTAAGAACATTTTGTTCTCTCTTTATGTAATAACTTCAAAACTGGATTCAAATGTAAAAAATAAATGTCTGAATTCACAGAACCAATCTAGTGAGCATGAGAATAATAAAGATATTATGAATTTACAGTGTCGCCTCTTTGATTTGAGAGCTGATAAAGAAGTTGCCGTCTACAGCAAGGAAAGTATTATATTTGGTGTTAACTCCGTTGATTTTTCTGTGAGTGGTAAGTACACAAATTACTTTGTTGTAAATGAATATTTAAATTCTATCCATTTACTTATACATTACTTCATTATTGAGTTAGTAAAATTTGGCTGTAAATGAGAAGTTACTATAAATGAAATATGAATGAGAAGTTACTGTAAATGAAATATAAATGAGAAGTTACTAAAAACAGTGAATAAAAGCTATGTTGTATTGTCCTCTCTTTCTTGTTCTTTCTTTCTTTCTTTCAACTTTCATGATAACATGTTCTTTTTGCAGGGAGATTACTATTTGCTGGTTATAATGACTACACAGTTAATGTTTGGGACTCGCTAAAATGTGTGCGTGTGACTCTACTGTATGGCCACGAGAACAGAGTCTCCTGCTTACAGGTTTCTCCTGATGGAACAGCTTTGTCCACAGGAAGTTGGGACTATACATTACGGGTAAGTTGGATGTTAATTTGCCTATTAATATTTAGTCTGGAAACAGGTTCTCAAGAAGGAAAAGTAAGCTCTGAAGTGAAGGGAAAGTGAGCAAAAGAGCTGGTGCTGTGATTACAGACCCTCTACATTCACAGGTCCACAATGAAATCAATTGACCCAACTAATTCTGGAACTAGCAATGTATACATTCAGCCTTGGTTCATGTTCTTCAGTTTCTAATGCTTATTGATAGTCGCGCAGTTTCATATTTAAACTAAATATTTGATTGTACTTTTGCCATCAATTGGCTTCATACTGTGTGTAGTATATTCATTCCTCCTGGCCAAGTTGTGTCACACGAGGGACTCGAAGATGTTTTTTCTCAGTTGCCCACCCCTTTTCTTATTGCGGGGGATTTTAATGCCCACCCCTCTGGGGTGACACGAGGACCTGCCCGAGAGGTTCTATCCTCGAAAATATTATTGACCAGCAAAACTTAATTCTTCTGAATTCTGGGAATCACACTTATTTCTCCATGGCGTAAAACTCCTTCTCGGCAATCGATCTGGCACTCTGCAGTCCATCCCTATCTACCTTGGTAGAGTGGACTGTTCTCGATGACCTACATGGGAGTGACCATTTTCCCACTCTGGTCCACTTTAATATCCCTAATTTAGACATCATCCACCCTCCTCGCTGGTTAATCCATCAAGCCGACTGGGATACATTCAGCGAGAAAAATATAATGCCAGATCATTTTTCAAATAATATCAATGCCTTGGTGGCCCAATTCACCGACGCCCTTCTTCGCGCAGCCATCATTGCAATCCTGACGTCTACGTGTCGTCCATGACGCGTCCCTGTGCCGTGGTGGAAGGCTGACTGTGCCACCGCGGTGTGTGACCGAAAGCGTGCACTCGCGAGACTCAATAGGTTCCCCACCGCATTAAACCTGATCGATTACAAAAGAAAGCGGGCCAGAGCCAGATTAGTAATACGTGAAAGTAAGACCGCTTCCTGGAGAGCCTTTATTTCTTCTCTTTCTTGCCATACCCCGCCTAAAGTAGTATGGTGAAAGGTCCAACAGATCGGAGGAAGATTTTCCCCACCATCTGTCCCAGGACTTCTTATCAATGGAAATCTTATTACTTCTCCAGAAGAAGTAGTTAAAGAATTGGCCTGTCATTATGAAAATACCTCCAGTTCCTTACACTACTCCCCTAGCTTCTTGAAAACAAAGAGTAGAATGGAGAAATGCAGAGTGGACTTCTCAACATGCCTGGAGGATGATTGTAACGCCCCTTTCTCCATGGATGAATTTTCCTGCGCGCTCGCCCGTGGGAAAGATACTGCTCCAGGACCAGACCAGATACACAACCAAATGTTAAAACACATGCCGGAAGAGGCACATATTTTTCTCCTCCGTATCTTCAACAAGATTTGGATGGAACATACCTTTCCTAGGACCTGGCACAAAGCGATTATTATTCCAATTCCTAAAGAAGGAAAGGACAGGACAAAGCAGTCAACCTATTGCCCAATCTCGCTCACAAGCTGTGTATGCAAACTTCTAGAGCGAATGGTGAACATGCGTTTGGTCTGGCACCTGGAACAGAGAAACCTACTTACACCCATCCAATGTGGTTTCAGGAAGAATAGGTCAACCATGGACCACCTTGTCACCCTTACCACACACATCTCCACCACTTTCATGCTACGTCAACACCTGGTTGCAATTTTCTTCGATGTAGAGAAAGTATGTGATACTACCTGGAGGTACGGCATTCTTCGCACCATCCATTCTTGGCGTCTTAGGGGCCAGCTCCCCCTTTTTTTAATAGCCTTTCTTTCTTCAAGATACTTCTGCGTCCGCCTTGGTGACAGGGTATCCGCCACCCACCATTTAGAAAAACGGAGTCCCTCAGGGCTCAATTCTGAGTGTTACTCTGTTTGCCATCACTATCAATAGTATAGCATCGATAATCCGAGAGCCGGTGAAAGCATCGCTCTTCGTTGACGACTTTGCCATTTCCTGATCTTCCAAGAGTATTCAAGTGATAGAGAGACAAATACAACTTGTCCTCAACAAATTGCAGGAATGGAGTGATGCGACAGGTTTCAAATCCTTCGCATCAAAAACTAAATGTCTGCACTTCTGCAGGATTCATCATCTCCATAACCACCCCGATCTTTTTCTTGGATGCCATCTTCTTCCTTTTGTGGACTCTGCAACTTTCCTTGGGCTTGCTTTCGATAAGAGCCTAACTTGGCAAAATCATATCTGTAAACTGAAAAGCCGATGTGTCTCACCTCTGAACCTCCTCCGCACCCTTACAGGCAGCTCTTGGGGAGTAGACCGTGTGTCTCTTGCAATTTGTATAGAACCCTCATCTGCTCTATTTTGGATTATGGATGTATTGTATATGGGTAAGCGTCACCATCAACCCTCCGGCCATTAAATACCATTCACAACGCCGTATAAGGATTAGTACAGGCACCTACCGCACGAGTCGCATCGAATGCCTCTTGGCCGAAGCTGGAGAACCATCTCTGAGCCAAAGGCGAGATATTTTATTAGCCTCTTATGGTGCTAAAGTGTCGGGACTGGTTGACCATCCTTGTCGTCGTACAATCACCCACCCAAAGTATGAGTCCTCCTACATTCTTTGAACATCGTTATCCCATCCCCCAGTTATTAGATTACGAAATCTTCTCTGGGAATTAAATGTCGAACTTCCCATCCCTGTGAAACCCACAAGTGAGTGGATTCCCCCTTGGAAACTTCTCCTTCCCAGTATTGACTTCAGACTCTCTAATCTATCCAAACAAACTACTAGTCCTCTGGTTTACCAGAAGCAGTTTCAGGATATGAGAGAATCCTATCCGGATCATTTATTCTTATACACGGATGGTTCATCATGCAGCGACGCAGTGGCATGTTGTTTTTACTGTATCAGGGCCACCAAATCATTTCGGCATCACTCCAAGTGCAGTTTATCACTGCCGAAATGTATGCAATTTTTGAAGCCCTAAAATACATTGAATCAGCGATGTTGCGGCGAGTAGTTATCTGTTCTGATTCTCTCAGCTCTCTCCAAGCTGTCTCCTGTCCTTCTTCAGACTACCTGACGTTATCCGTTCAAAGCCTGATTCATCGTCTTCTGTCCCGCCGCTATGACCTGGTACTTAGTTGGGTCCCAGGCCACGTGAGTATCAGAGGGAATGAACTGGCGGACCAGGCAGCAAAATCAGCGACTTATAAAACTCGTATCGGCATTCCTTCTGTACCATTGTCCGATGTTCAGGCTTTCTTGAAACAATCCGTGCTTAGAGTGTGGCAAACAGAGTGGCACAATAGCACTTTCGAACTAAGTGCGATAAAGAATTCTGTGTTCCCTGGCGCTCCCCATCACGGTCCTCTAGACGCGAGGAAGTTATTTTGACCCGTCTTCGTATCGGACACTGCCACTTTTCTCACGGTTTCTTTCTTCGAAGTGAAACTCCTCCCATCTGTGACTCGTGCGAGACTGTTCTTTCCGTGGAACACGTCCTCCTGTACTGCAGGAAATTTGTTGGCAACCGACGAAGACATGACCTGGGCAACTTGCTACAAGTGGTGCTCAGGGATGACGATTCTACGCTCTCAAAACTTTTTTGTTTTTTGAGAGAAAGTGGAATATATAATTTTATTTGAAAGATAATAATAATGTTTTATGTTGTTTTTTGGCCCCTTTACAGCCAATTTTACGTTTTAAGATAAATTTTACGTGCCCTTTTTCTATTTTCCTTCTGCCATTTCTACATGTATGCTTGAAGCAGAATTCAATCCCTCTTTTTAGCCAATGTACATGCTTTTAAACAGCGGGTAAGTTACATATGCAACACTGAATAATTTTTCTCCAAATACTCTGGCATGGGCGCAAATGACCACAGTAGTTGAAGCACCCTCAAAACCCTACTCAATCAAAAGCAAATGGAGACATGGATATGTTGTCTATTGCAAAATCACATGTTAGCCTTTTTTTCTGCAAAGGTTCATTGAATTTCATGTAGTTTTTGGCGGACACAAACTGAAACATTTGTTGGGACCAGAATAGCACTACTACCATGGCAGTTATGTAACTGTGAGTGAAATGGCATTTTCAAAAGGAGACTGAGTTTATCCAATATTTTTTAATATTAAATATGTGTAACAAAAAATGATAAAACTAAATAGGCTTTAATAAGCACAGTCCCTTAATAAGCATTTCAGTAGGATAGATCATCCTCAAAATCTTGTACATCATATATATGTATGTTGTATTAGTTAAACTAAGTTCTCTCTTTTTTTTTTTTTCTTTCTTCTTATTTTCAGGTTTGGGCGTAATGATCCACCTTGGTTCTGCATTCAAATGCCAAAGAAGTTTGCATTTTAACATTATTTTTGTAGAGCTCGTGTGTATTTAGTTGAAGAATATGTAACTACTTTAAGCAGTGTCTCGAAATCAAAAACTTGTTACATGGTCAGTATAATTAAGAATATTTAGTAATTACAAAAATGAACATCCATTTTGTTTTGGGAGGCTGGATCTTAGCAAATGTTTGGAATTTTTTCTGTTTATTTTGTGGATAGCTGTACAATAGTGCCATTGTATAGAATTAGGTATGTGTTGACTGTTTAGCTAATTTACGCAATCAAGTTAATTGTTGCTAATAGCAGTGATTGATTTAGTGATAAACAGCACAACATTTGACTCTGAGAGTTGTAATGTATATATAATCGAGAAGATGTCTCAGTAATAGGAATAACTTTATTTTACATAAGGATGCACATTATATGAAATTTGCGAGGACCCAAAAAGGATAATTATCTCATTGCTTACAAACCCCTTTTACAAGTTATTTTGATGAAGGTATAGGCTGATTTCTTCAATTGATTCAATCTGTTTGTTTGTTTAATTAACCCTTCGACTATTGGCAGGGATAATTCTGTTATTCCATCACTCATTTTGTTTTGTTTTATAATTTTCTAATTAGATTTTAATTTCAATATTTTGTATACATGTTTCTTAGTTAAATAGCAGAAATATTTTACTAGTAAAACCTAGTTTTTGGCATGTAGTTTCACTGCAGCTTTCATTTGCTTTTATAGTTCCTTAATCTTATTGGAATCATGTTTTCGTAATGTGGTTTGAGGTTACGTAAACAACAAGAGTTTGTGAGCATGTTGTTGTGAACTCATATTTGAAGTTATTCAATAGTATCATATATTTTTAAAAATCTCTAAAAAAATGGATCAGTAACTAAAAAGAATGTTTAATTTGATAAACCAAAACCATATTACAGCATTTATGGTAAAAACATTAAAACTATCATGAATTTTCCATGAGGTAAACCTTTCATGTTCGAAGGGTGCAAAGGACCTTGGTAGTTGAAAGGGTTGAATTAAAAGGTTTACATAACAACATGATTATGCTGTATGAACTTATTCTGTTTGTTCATTTACATTTTCATTGATAAATGTTCAGGTGTAACTACTAAGAACTACAAATTTTTCCTTTGACGTCTTTCTCATGCATGAACCGAATATTTTTGTGCAAGCTGTTTTAACATTTTTGATCCTAAGGATGTATCTGATATGTCATCTTCATTTTACTGCTGTGTCCTATGGGTGTACGTCAGAGGTTCAACTACATTTATTGTTTTTGACAGGCTAGAAACATCTTTTGGATATACCTACACTCCTAAAATATGCTTTTGAATATCATTAAGATGGTCACTGGAGAAACGCCAAAGCATGCTTTTAATTTTTGAATGTATTTGCAATTTTTCCAGGAAGCGATTAATTATTTGTACTTGTCGTTTATGTTCAAATTTCTTTAATTGTAAGTATTGTAGTGTTTGTGCTTTTAGCAACATATACAGATGTTTAGAAGACATAGATGTGAAATTGACAGTGACTCTGGACATTAGAAGTTCAACAGTTTTTGAATAATGTATCAGAACTGGATTCTTCTGATGAGGACAATGATTTAATTCCTGGACTGGTGTCTAGTTTGAGCAATGAATATTGTATCGAGGAGAGTAATAATGATGTAAATGATTATTTTGGTGAGTCTTCTCAAATTCAAATTTTCATTTCTTTTAGAATGCTGTGAAATTGATAAACAATCTGAATTACCAGTGTTCGAAGAAAATAGTGAAATAAAATTTCCTGTACATGAAGACTTAACTGAACTACACTATTTTTCATTTCTTTTTTTACCACAGTAATTTTGAAAAATAAAGGCAGAAATAAATAGATATGCAAATGGAAACTGAACTATGTATTCTGTATGTGGACTTCAATCATGCATTTGATAAAATTAAATGGCCCAGACTAATGGAGAGAAATAGGAATACCGAACAAACTAATTAGACTTATTCGAATGACATTACAACATACAACTGGAAGAGTCAGAATTGAAAATCTGCTCTTGGATTCCTTTGAAATGTTCTCAGGAGTAAGACAAGGAGATCCGTTACCGGCAATTCTGTTTAAAATAATATTAGAAACGCTAATTAGGAAATTAGACCTAAGAGGAGATATAAGCTATAAAATGACACAGCTTATTGCTTATGTAGATGATCTAGCCATAATAAGCAGAAACAAGAAAGCACTTCTATAACAAACTGACCAAAGAAGACAAAGAAGAAGTGGGTCTTGCAGGAAATGAAAAGAGAACTAAGTAGTATATGCATCTGACAAGAAAACAATCATCAAGCATTAAAGAATTACAAATAAACAACTATCATTTCCAAAAGATGGAGAACTTTAGCTATTTGGGATCTATCCTGAATGAAAAAGATACAATACAAGCTCAAATAAATGAAAGATTAAGAAAAGGTCAGAAGGCATACTGTGCAAAGCGAAAACTATTAAAGTCAAAACGCCTCTCGAGAAATGTTAAAATAGGATATATAAAACTCTAATAAGACCAGTTGTTACATATGCAGCAGAAACACGTACAATCAGAAACAAAGATATAAATCATCTCAGAATATTCGAAAGACTATTGAGTAAAATTCTAGAGATTATTGAGTAAAATTTATGGGCCAATTGAAGGAAATGCTGACATCTGGAGAATATGAATATTACAAGAATTAGAAAATCTGATAAAAAGGAAAGAAATAATACGATTTATTAAAGCTCAAAGAATCAAATGGTTTTGCCACATTCAGAGGATGCAGTTGAATTGACTCCCAAAGAAGATCATGTCATGGATGGCAACAAGTGGGCGCCAAAAAGGAAGACCAAGAACTTGATGAATGGATGATGTGGACCAATATCTACACAAGGGAGAGTGGAGAGGGGTTAGTGAATGACAGGAAAATGTGGAACGATTTAGTTGTGAAAGCCAAGACCTACAAAGGGTTGTAGTGCTAATGGAAGAAGAAGAAGCAAATGGAAACTATATCTGAACTTCAAGAAAATATAATTATAGTGCACCAGTATTGTTGTCATGAAGTTCACTGTGTTTTCCCCCATATTTGTAACATTGTTACTTTGTGCAAAAAAATAAAATTTTTCTTTGAATTTCATTCTCACCATCATCCTGTAATAAAATGATTGGAAAATACAGATTATAAGACAATACTAAAAGATTTTATCAACTTCAAACTGATGTGTACGATAATTTTTGTTTTACATTTTGAATAGTAGCTATATTACCCAGGACACAAGAGTTAACCACTGGCATATCCCTCAGGGTCAAATGAGTTAAAACAGTTCGAACTAAGTGCTTAGGAACTTGGTGTGTCTTAAAGTCACCATAAGATTTCCAACTGATGTGAGTACACATTTAGACAATTGCAATTGATATACCTTTGACTCTTCTGAATAAGCCAATAACAAGTGAAAAGCAAATTTTACAAGAGAATAATATTACCATACCATTCTATGTTTATTTAAAATAATATTTCAAGAAACAGACAACTTAACTTATTTGATGTTAATTAGTGATCTAAAATCATTGTAAAGGCACAAATAATCAGATGACAAATTATCTTTTAAAGGTTTGTGATTTAATGAAACTTGTGCCCATTTCTCAGCGACCAAAAAGAAAATCTGTATTCACACAAAAGTAGAGTGTAATTAAGTAAATGCATTAGAATACTTATCAAGAACATTGAGTTATCAACTTATTCACCAGGGCCAAAGAGGTTTTGAAGTGAATGAAAATGAAAAATCAGCAAAATTTAGCCTGCTAAGCAACTACAGTTAAAAAAAGTCACTGATAATTTAAATTGGTAAACAGGGGTGTGAATTGAAAATCACTAGATAAATGCACAGGAAAGCAGAATTAGTATAAAAAAAGCTCTTGGAATTATTAGGTATCTTTTTTTCTGGTAAAGATTCTATGTGCATCCTTCAGGGGTAAGAATTGATACTTAAAAGGCAAGTTCTTCGAAAATGAAAATTATTGATTTTAGTGCCATATAAATAAATATAAAATATTTTCTTAGTCCATTTCAGGTTTTTAATGAATTTCTTGAATTATTATTTACAGAAATGCTTGAAATGTTGTATGATATAAAATATTAATATTTTACATCATTCAACATTTATCTATATTTGTGTTTTCCTAACAGTATTTTGATGTAATCTGAGACCCTAATTAGCAAGAACAAAGTGAATTTCATATTGAAAACTGAAGTTCTTTGTTTAATAGTTTGAAGCCAAATAGTCACTAAAGCAGTTAAGCAATCTGCTTTAAGCACTGCAGGCTGGTATGATACTCCATACTGAAGTACCTATTAACTTATGACCCTGAGCAGATAATTTACTTGATTTCTCTGACTTGGTGTAAGAACCACCACTGTCATTCTGATTGGTCGCAATGAAACTGGCGGTTCTTGCACCAAGCCACAGATCTCTCTTCCTATTTAAGAACTTTATGATGTTTCTGAATGTTCTGATTGGATCTTCTGGTACTTAAGCATTAATTGTGAAATCTGTTTTTATTTTTATTAGTACAAAATGGATGTGATGTTATTATATTTTTATGTTAAAGATTTAAATTATATTAGATTGTGCATGTCAGTAACAATAAATGTCAAACAATTAGTTGTAATAAGTGCAGTTTGAGAAACTAGTCCTAAATCTGTCACAAGTATTGTATTCCAAAGAAACCATTAAGTTATTGTGCTGTGACTTGTGAAACTTACAGAATACAGAAAAAAAATCATGTTCACATTTCTCACTTTCCGCCAGTTTTGAAAAACCAAGATGGAGGTTATAAGAGCTGCTAATCATGCTGAGGACATTGTGCTAATGTCATTGCATCTTTTGTTGCACAAAATTGTTAATGCCAATACACTTCGAACACTAAAACCTTTTAAGAATAAAAAAACAAGATTTGGAAGTAGCTGATGTTAAACTTTTCCTTCATATGTTTGTGCCTTTTCTTGTGGTTCATGTACTTCCTTAAGTGTTAATTATATTTAAATCATGTATGATTACTTGTTCTTGAAAATTTATGAAGTCTATCAGTAGTTATGAATTAGTAAATTAAACCTGATGCGGTAATGGACTTACGTGTTTTGTATAATTGTTTATACCACAAACTATTCTGAAATTCAATATATTCTATGGAAAGTATAATAAATTCCTGTGAAATCAAATTGTTTTATTTCACTTCACCTCATGAAACACCAAGACCAAAACTAGTTGTACAATACAAAGTGCAGATGCTTGTATTGTAATGTTTATGTGAAACAATCTCTTGCAAAACTCATCATCAGACTGCATGAAACATGACTAGAAACTGAATTTTCATGCAATTACATATTTTTTGTCTTTCTACCTACCGTTCTCAAAATTGTAATCTTGGCAAATCATAGCCCTTCTAACACAATATTGAATTTTTTCGTTACATATTTTTACGTATTTAGTACATATTACATATTTTACATATTTTGCTGTTTTCACGATATATTTTCTTATTTTATCAATTTTCTTCTATTTAATTTCATATTTTTTATGAAAAGATGTATTAAAAAAAAAAAATCAGCATTCTATCCTACATTATTGGAGAAATCTAGGTGTCCAAAGCATCGTTGACACTGCGTTTTGTGATCTGTAATCTTAATTTTTGAGAAAAATTTGTGATCACTGACATGTAATACTTCGATGAAGATGCTCGAATGTTTGCAGGTCATAGATCTCACCAGTTTGCGTGATGGCTTCTATTGTGATTAGTCTGACTGCTAAACTATGGTCCTGGATTACAATAGATTAAACTATTATTACTGACGAGAAAGTTGTATGATGTAAAGTGAGCAGTTTTTCTAAATGTAATTTCTTGCTATGTAAATGGTTTTTAATTAGAAAATTTTAATACTACATATTACATTCGATTTTACATACTTATTACATATTCTTACTATTTTTATTACATATTTTGACGTTTATACTACATATTTTTCCGGTCTCTAAACATGACCATACACCATTAAAATCCACATTGCAAGGAAAACCATTTTGCTGCATGTGCAGTTAAAAATACTTTATACAATCTGAATCTACATTTCTGAAAGATATTCAAATTTTGTTTCATGATAAAAAAAATGGGGGGCTGAGAATTGTTAATTTAAGTTTAAATATGAGAGGTCATATGCCAGGAGAAAATCCTGACAATATTTTGAAAACCTATCAATCAATAATGATGTACTTTAAATTTTTATAATTTTTTTATTATACTATAGGTTTGGTTACAATATTATTGATTATTAATTATTCTGTGATCATGGAACAACTACATATTTTTGTTTTTCTAAATTTTTCAAATTCCTATTAGTTTTATGAAAAAAATTATGAAAATATCATAGATAAGAAAAACTTCTTTTCATATTAAATTTTCAAAAAAGGATTGGTAGCAGGAGAAATTGTTGGTAGTTGTGTAAATGCACCAGTTTTTGGCTCACTTGTTCTCTAACATTAAGAGCGGAAAGAGCAAGGCCACGCGCATTGCTAACGCCCTCAAGGCTCTTTGCAGCTAAGCCGCCCGCCCTCCCGCCTTCTGAAAAGCAGCAGTATAGCAAATCTGCTGCCGAGAACGGAGTTGTACTCCCGCCCGTGCCTCCTGCGAGCGGGGAGGAGATGCGGGTGGGCGTCGTGCCGGAGGCCCTCGCCGCAGGGCCAGGGCGAAAGCGCCACGACACACGCCGGCCTCGCCAGAGAGTATATATACTGCGATTTTTGGAGGAAGAGCTCTCAAGATAACTCAAATCCCATCTTCGCGATGGAATATGTCACGGCATTTCGCGTCTTTTCTCGGTCTTGCCGGTAGAAGTCGCATGATCGCAAACACTGCTTCATACGGTCGCGATCGTGCGAAATCTAGCGGAACGACTGTGAATGACACGAAATGCCGTGACATATTCCATCGCGAAGATGGGATTTGAGTGGCCTTGAGAGCTCTTCCTACAAAAATCGCAGTATAATATGCTGCCCATATGCTAAATAGCTTTGCGGGACTCGAGAATTCCGGGGCAGGGGTGAAGAGGGGCGGGGAGAACCTCGCCGTCTGCGCATGCGTCATTGCTCGTCGCAACCTCGCGGCAGATGCTAGAAGTATTTTAGCGTCCAAGCAATCAGAGGCCAGCTTGTATAAACGCGCGGAATTCAATCATAGGAAATCACTTTAAAATTAATACAAAACGCGTTGCGCTCAATGCGTTTCACTCACTTGGAAGATTTTCAATACAATATTTAGGCTACTTTGATTAATATTTCACGTGGGGATGCTCAGCATCTTAGCGTCCCCTGACGCTACGCCACTGCTAAACACAAAAGCTGATAGCTGATTTGGCTACTGACTGAAATGAAACGAACCCACACCAGCCACTTACACATGGCAGTAAATGCGTGCGAACTGCAAATTCACAAAGCACACCAGCCAAAAACAAAAAACCACAAACACACAAAAACAACAACGAATAGTATATGTTTGCAATGCGTCTGTGGGACTTTAGTTTTTAAGGAAAACAATGGGAATTCTAGGTTTTTAAATGAATAATTATCTTTTATTTAGTAGTTTTAATGTAATTTTTACATATAAATATGAAAAAAAATATAAATTGAATGTAATTACAGAGTTTATGTATAAACTTAAAGGCAAAGTTTAATAAGTACCTCACAAATCAGTCCAAAAATGGTTACCTCTTTAACTTTCCGAAGGAAATACACTCTTAAACTTTTGATAAAAGTATATGGTTTAATATAATTATTATGAAGACATCTTTCTCCAGACAATCAAGATTTAAGTATAAATATACAAAATTGGAGCCTGGGTGGATGGACAGGTGATTTCTCCACTTCTGCCCATGTCACTGTGTATTATTCGTATCACAAAGTAGGATTATTTTATTAAAAAAAACAACATTACATTTAATCTTAAGGCACCTATGCAAGCCAGCTGATGCAGAGCTTCAGTACATTATATATACACAATGTTTAACAAAAAGCTACTAATATTGTTTATACAAATCAAGGAGCAATAACAAAAATCTTAAAACCTATAAAAACAATTTTAAAAATATACAATACAAGGGAAAACAAGGTTAAAGAAATAAGATTTAGAGTACAATTTCCTTGCTAATGGAATGGCTTGTTTGATGTAAATCTACCAATGAGGTCTAAAGCCCATTTAGGCTGATCAGATGGAACCATGTGCCCTGCATCACGAACAAGAACCTCTGTTAAATTGCCAGCAGTTTTGACATAGCCTGCAATATCTTTCCCAACATGCCAAGGAAATCGAGAAGCAATTTTATATTCCGCTTCACTGCTCCAATGTAATTTATTCAGATAAGACACAGTAAGAGGATAGGCAACTATGATATCCAACTGACCATTGTATACTAAGACACGATAATGTTCCAAGAGTTCTTCAATCCATGGCTTTACTGATTGCATGAAGTCTTCCATCAAGTTTCTGCCTACAGTGTTATCGTCATGAAATTCTGCATTGCCCACATGAATTGCTTCACGTACATGACTTTGTTGTATGTAACTGCTGAAATCTCCTCCAAAACTTTCTCCATTAGCATACAAATAATTGTAATATGAAGAGAAGCCTGTTAAGCTGCCAATCTTTCCTAAAATATCTTCAAAGACCTGTAAAGATTTGTTGGAGATCATTAACAAAATTTTTAAAACTGTAACCAAGTTAAAAATACATAAAACTGAATATAATATTACTCTATCACCAAATATATCTTTGCCAATCATTATTTTCCAGATTGTAAATTCTCTGAACTTCTTTGAGTATTTCACAAAAGCATGAAAAGATTCTAATTAAACTGTCTTCCAAAAATAATTTTAGAATAATACAACAATTCCATTGAAGAATGATGTAATGCACTATTTATTTTATATTACAATTGAGCCATAAATATGCATGTGAAAAAATATGAGAACAGTTCTCCGAGTAAAAGAAAATACTAATGTCAAGCTAATGAACTTGCCTCGTATGCTTTTGTCCACTGTTTATTTTCCATGTATTTTTGCCCTAAGTCTTGCTGCACATGAAGTTGATTACATGTATTAGAGTCTATAAGTCCAAGTTGATAGACATAGTCCGCATATTTTAACATATGAAGTGGATCACTTAAACCATTTCCCATTGCTAGTCCTGCAAAATGAGAATATAAAGAATAATAAATATTTAGAAATCCATAAAAATTTAACTTTCTGAAAACACTGACCATTAAGATTAATTTTTATTGTTGCATTAGGGTTCTTGGAATGTATTGTGTAGGAGAGTGCAGGCACATATTTTCCTAAAAACAAAATAAAAAATTAGATAGTCGTTTAAATGCGTACTCTGATAAAAAGTTCACTGAATCATTTACTTCACCTGCATAAGATTCTCCAGTTACAAAAAATGGATTTGACTGCAGTTCTGGGAAAAGTTTAAAAAACTGAGTAACAGCTGAATAAAGATCATTACCTACAGCAGTTTCATTTTTAGCATAACCTCCATCTGTAAAGCTGTACCCTGCAAGTTCAGAATTGGGAAAACAATTGGTTAGTAACTGGGAAAACATAATTAGACTTAAAAGAAATACAAAAAAATATATTTATTTTTAATTGTATTCATACAAACATGAATTTAATTAAGCTCAACTTGATTTCTAGAAGAATGTGACAGAACTGTGTTTCGGTACATCTTAGGGACATCAAATGGTACATCAATTTCGGTACATCAAATGGGAGAGAGGAGAGAGAGAGAGAGAGAGAGAGAAATTACATACACCAAGTGCTACCACAGTTTCTAATTATTATTAACTGTGATTTGTGATGATTAAATTATATAACAAATACATAAATATTTCTATTAAATTAGTAATTATATACTGTAATGGGACGGGACATTAATGCTTTTGTGGCTACTTTTGTGGGGGGAAGGATAATACTTACTTTTTTTTGGCATACCAGCTTTATAAACAATCTTTAATGTTGCAAGAAATAGTTCATTAAATGGCATTTTACGATACTACTGATGACGTATTAGTATTTTACGATACGAATCATTACGTCATCACACATTCAGCCAATCGCAGCGAGAGAATCAATCGTGGGGTGGCGGCGGTAAAAAGAAAACAGTTTTCTAGCAGATCCGGATACCAGAGTGGTCGCAAGAAAGTTGTTTCGAAAAAATTAAGTTTGATTTCTTATAACTTTATAATGTTGTTATAATAACGAAATTACGTTTGCAACTATTGCTTTATTTCATTCGTACAAATTTGAAAACACGCTCCTAAATATTCTCTTAAACGTCCTTTGCACAATTCAACCACGAAATTTAATAAAAAATTTGGAGCCATTTTTCTGAAAATGTTGAAAGTGTCCAAGGGGCTTCATGTTAAGTACCCCCAAAATAAAAATATCAGTTTGAAATTCTGGGAGGTCGCGACATCAGTCAGGATGATCGGGGAATATCAAGTTTGGAGACAATCGGCTGAACGGTTAATGCGCTAGCTTTGTGCAGAAGGACGGACGTTTTGTGGGTCGGTCGGACGAACAGACGTCAATTGATTTTTCGGTATGAAGGACGCACAAAATATGGATTATGGCTACACCATGTGTCAGAGGAATATTTTTCTATATTTAGCACCTGCACTTGTCCACTTTTTCGTCACCAGGGTCCGGCAATAAGAGCTTTTGTGTTGAAAATTCGGTTTTTCGGCGCACGATTACAATACCTTCTCTTCTTACGTTAGCAAGTACGAGAAAGTAAAATTACAAAAATAACTTTCTATGGGAATTTGTTCTTCTGGAGCCTTGGTAAACATTAAATTAACTTTATATTAATAAGTACTAATTTTCGCGCCTTAAACATACAATTCTTAGAATAAGAACACAACTAAATTTTGAACATAAATGATTGGGTATATAAACATCCCACCTGCTCTTCAACATTATTTTCTTTACAGGGATATCAGAAGGTGAAATCGGGTCAATGATACCACTCAATTATAAATTAGTATGATGACACAAGGTACCTGTTCCTACTGGATTGTCTATGTATATCACGTTATGCTGTTCAATCCAGGAATACTTCCTTGAAAGTAGCTTGCTGCCTGATTTGTCAACAATGAAAGGCCCATGCTCCTCAAACAATCCATAAAGTGATGATGCTCCTGGACCTCCTTGAAGCCACAGAACCACAGGGTCATCAGAAATACTTCCCTACAAAAAGGGGCATTACAAATACAAGAACACCATCAAATAAAATTAACAATTTATCAAAAAGCATTAACAATTACAAACCTGTGAAGGAAAAAACCAAAAGAACAAGTTGGAATTGAAGTTCTTATTTACTGTAAAGTATCCTGAATAACTCTCTATTCCTCTGTCACCAAATAAAGGTAATACTCTAGACTCTTTTCTAGCTTCTGAAATCTTACCAGACTCAATTAAAGGTGTTAGTATTAAAGGTTTTCCAGCCGATTCTGGAATTGGCAGCTTTTTGATTTTAGGATAAGGGTTAAAAACTCCAACAGTCACATTTACACAAATTAGAATTAATACTACTGAAGATAAAATTATTTTCATTCGTAAAACTTTCATGTCACTACTAGAATCTGAGACTTCAAAAAAGCGAAAATCACAGCTTCCTGAAAACTAATTGTTTAAAATTTCACGAAAATATTTTATCTCCTTTTCAACGACACATAAAATAGATATTTGGTAATGACTACTCTCTTTCATTACCAACAAACTGGGTTGTTGTTGTTGTTATGACATAAGACATGACACATGACTACCAAGCTCTTGCTTTGCTAACCCTCATTCCTTCCTAACCAGTGACAGACGGCAGTGGCACCCTGCTGTTCATTTATAAAATTTATATGCTCATTACTGTTGCTACCAACAGCAAACACCGCTCGCGGACCGCAGCACTATCGCTGATAAGGTTGTGCACCTGTACCAACCTATACCAATACTCCCTATATCACCCTATGGTGATGTGCACTTGCGCCGGCTTTATTCACCATCGATTACTCAACTCATCAACCACGGCCATCTTGATTTACAGGCCGTAGTCAAAGCCGAAGGACGTTGTTCTGACGTCACGAATTGAGTGCATCCAGTAGCATCGCGGTGGCATCGAGTCCCATGTGCCTTGCATGTGCTGCTCTTGTGCATTGTACATTGGATTCAGCATTTGCGTCCGAATTTGATTGTTTAAATTAGTGAAACTGAATTTTCATTCTAGAAGAATATCATAAGGCGATTGGGGTTTATTGGAAATATTTTGAGGTAAATGAAGTGGATCTTTGCAAGTCAATCGTTATAATACAACCGTGTTTTCTAATTCATGTGTGTTGGTGTTCTCTTTCGCAAAGGTGAGTTGTAATTTTAAAATTATACATTTTGTGAGACTCTTACTAGGCAAATAGTCTTAGGTTTTCGTCGTTAAGCCTACAGCTTCTTCGTTTTGTGAAAAAAAAACTTGTTAAACGCGTTTAACGCTTGGTTTTGAGGTTATGGGGGTGCTTCTTTTGGAATTATTTTTAATATGGGATGTAGAATAATGACACTGATTTCCATGTAGCATCGCTTATTATTTTACTTCATGATAATTTACTATCAATGTTTTTCACAGATGGGAAGAGCATGTAACGTGCCAAAATGCAATTCGAACCACGGCAACCAGAAGGAGTATACTTCTGTGTTTTCCTTTCCCAAGGAGCCAGAGCGTCGAGCAAAGTGGATACGAAGTATTCACAGAGAAGATACTTGGTCTCCTGGACAGTATTCTGGTGTGTGTATAAAACATTTTGCAGAACACTTTATAATCAGAGAGGATGTTGCCAAGAGACCAGATGGAAGTGTTCTGAGAGTACCAAGGAAAAACCCTGTTTTAACCAAGGATGCTTATCCCACAATATTTGAGAATCAACCGTCCTATTACACATCTCAGCCACCACCACCTCGAGTTGATCCAGCTGTTAGGAGGGCGAGATTAGAAGAAAGGAATGATTTAGAATTTCAGCAATTCTTGCAAGAAGACAAAATAAAGTCATTTGAAGATTTTTCAAAGCTCTACACCACAAAATTAAATTGTGAAATCGGAGACTGGATTGCAATCAAGCATGAAGAATCGTTGCATTTCTTAAAATATAATCCACATTGCAAAAAAGTGGATGTTGTTCTAGTTGTCAATAGTGATTTGACTGTTAAAGTGTTTTACGAAGGTGAAGATATGCCTTTGAAAGGCTACAGTTTTTTAGGGAAAGATTTTCAGTGTGATACATGGATGAAATTTACAAATCTATTTAATCATTTTAAAGCGTGGAGTCTTAGTACATCTACTGTGGAGAGAAAGTTGGCATTTGTGTGTGGAGTTCTTAAACAATGTGTGAGTGATATAAATTGCAGTGTTTGTAGTGAGACTTTTGAGGGTGAAGAGTGTGGTGGAAGTTGTAAAGCTAAGAAACTGTTATTTCTTCATGAGCAGTTACAATTATTGGGAGTGAATAGACCATCATACTCTCCTGAAACAATGATTTGGGCTTTTTCAATGTTTCTTGGACACACTTCAGCATACTGTGATTTGAGGGACTCTGCAGTTTTAACACTTCCTCATCCAATGTATTTAAAAAAGTTTTCACAACAAATGGGACCCAACCAATCAGGTATGAATCCCAATCATGCTAAGTACTTGAAAGAAAAGTGCAAACAATTACAAGTGCATGAATGGGAAGTTATTGTCATGATTGATGAAATTAATTGCAGAAACCAGTTATCTTACAAAGGAGGTAGAATTGAAGGCCAAGCTTCAAATTGTGAAGAAGCAGCAACATCTATACAAACATTTATGCTGTCCTCTCTGTATTCTAAAAACAGAGATGTTGCTGCTTTATTTCCTGTTAAAAATCAAAATGGTGATGATTTAATTTGTTTCTGTAAACAAGTTCTTGCTCTTCTGGAAGATTGTGGCTATAAGGTAATAGCTTTAATATCAGATAACCACAGAGTTAACAGATGTTTATTTATGGCTCTTGCTGGTGGTAGCTTTGAAGTTATAGTTAAAAATCCTGTGTCTCCTGATCAAGACTTGTTCTTGCTATTTGATTCAGTACATTTATTAAAGGTCATCAGGAATAATTGGCTTAATCAACGTGATGCAGATCAGACTTTTGAATTTCCAAACTTTAATGACTTTAAAAGAATTGAAAGAGCCTCAGTAAAACATCTGAAAGATTTATACTGGCAAGAAAAAGATCGGGTTGTGAAGATAGCTCCTGCTCTTAATCAAAAAGTCCTGTATCCATCTTCAACTGAAAGACAGAACGTAGTCCATGCGGTTCGCCTTTTTGATGAAAAAACTATTGCTGCGCTACATAAACATGTTGAGGCCGAAGGCACCAAAATGTTCTTAGAAATTTGTCTTACCTGGTGGAAAATTGTGAATGTGAAACATCCCAGCAAAGGTATTCACCTGAGAGATGTTTACCATGAACCTATCACTTCAACCAATCATGCATCTTACTTGTTTTTGGTGAAATTTCTTGAGTGGTTAAATGCTTGGAATGAAGTAAAATCATCTAGAACTAATAAAGATAGTCGCACTCGTCCAGGCAAGCTCACTACAGACACCCATACTGCTCTTTCTCACACAACAAAAGCTCATTTAAAATTGATTGAACACTTGCTACAAAAAGATTCAGTAAAATATGTTCTTTTAGGGTCATTTCAAACAGATAAATTAGAAAGCCGTTTTGGTAAATATAGACAGCTTAGTGGGGCTAATTTTCATGTTTCTGTACAACAAATTTTAGAATCTGAGAGAAAATTGAAATTCCTTAGTTTAATTAGGCTAAGATCTTTCTTAAAGAGAGAATTTAACTTGAAAGAGCTTTTATTTACTTGTTCTAACTCAGATGATCTTGAATATCCAGAAGTGGACGCAAATTTAAAATCAGTTATTCATGATGCAGATTTTGTAGATTTATCCAGTGATGATTTGGAAGCATTGGTATTCATTGGAGGATATGTTAGCAGAGGGGCACTCCAGAACAACCAGTGTGCATTCTGTAAAGAGTTTTTAACTGTCCCCAACAAAGAATTTGAATTTGAAGGACTCCCATATGATGCTGGAGACTATCTAAAAATTATTGATAGGGGAGGCCTTATTTATCCAAATGAATTCCCTGTGAAAATTTGTATTAATGCATTTCAAGTTTTCCAAACTTTAATCAATTCAGAATATGAATCCCTCTTCTTTTCTCAATTAAGTCAAAAACAGATAATGATTAAGTTGATTATGGACAGACTGGAAAATGCAAATATTGTTCTGAACATTCAATGTGAATGTGGGGTTTCAATGAAGCAATTAGCCAAAAAGTGTTGCAGTATTATGACCAATATTTTATTAAATAATTATACCAAAGTAAAAAATGATTTTCTGAGCACGACAAAGACTAACAAGAGAAAACTTGCAGCACTTAATTATGAAAATAATATCTAATTTTCAAAAAAATTGTTATTGTAATGTTTCATTTCTTGTAATAAAAAACATTTTTCTCAATGTGTTTGATAATTATTTTCGTACCGCTATTTTCCTTTGTGTATATACAGTTTGGATACTAATTTGTTTGAAGAAAATTAAATTAAACATTTTCTCAAGTAACTCAAGAAGCTGCGCTTCGAAAAAGTATATTGAGTAATTGACGACCGAATCGGGCACTGCCAGCGCGCTGCACTCAGTTCGTGACGTCACGCAAGGTATGCTACGGCCTGCTATTCGAGACGGCCATGCATCAACATGTCGTTTACAATGAACGTCAAAAGAAAACCTTTGACTACGTATAGTGGGTAACGTACAAAGATGACTTCAATACCGGCTCAATTATGATATAGCGAGCTAAATATATTTTCTTTTGGCATTTTACTTGATTTGAAATTGCTATGGAACAAATTCATGACTTTAGTGGTGACTTACTGTCAATGCCGAACATCCGGTTAGTGACAGCTAAGTGGTTGATAGAGGCTGCCAAAAGAAAAGAAATGCCTAACTCCCGCAGTTGTTCGTAATATTTGAAACTTTAGATTTACAGAATTACTAGAATGAGTGGATGGATTTGCTCTTTGCTAAGCATAGTTAGGCAAGCTCAGAGAATTAGGTAGCCTTCGTAGGTAAATCATACGAAGACAAATATGGCATCCAATGGAACTTGCAACTTGGAAAAGGCAACAGTCGAGGAATTAAAACTGGAAATTGAACGACTCAATCGAGAATTAGATCAAGCTAGTAGTGAAAAGGTTCAGTCTGCTCAGTATGGTTTGGTTTTACTGGAAGAAAAGGAAGCGTTGCAACTGAAATGTGAAGAACTAGAAGCTTTGTATGAGAACTCTAAGCATGATCTTGAAATAACTCAGGAGGTTTGTTGGGTTTTATCAAATAATTTTTGTTGTGTAAACTGTGAGTTGATAGTGATGTATATAAGTTTGAGTATTTGAACTTCAATAATTGGGTTTATTGGTAAATAGTAGTCAAATTGATGATGTTACTTATGGTTTCTTCATGGTTTGTTTCATGTGAACTTTGTGACAATACTGTGTTTTTATACAGGCTTTAGCAAAGTTCCAAACTAGTCATAAAGTGACTACTAAAACTGGAATTGAACAAGAAGAATCGCTGTTATCAGAATCGGCTGCTCGTGAAACATCTCTTAATTCTCAAATTTTAGATTTAGAAAATGAAACAAAACAGGTAAGCTAATTCTTCATTCAATTTGTTTAAGGCATGCATCTAAACTGTTGTAAACATTGTGTCTGTGTTTTGGTGTTATAGTTGCGGCAAGAACTGGAGCGTGTTATTAACGAGAGAGATAGAGTGATGCAAGAAAATTACGATTTAGATAAATTTAAAGAAGAAGGAGAGTTAGAAAGAAAGAAAATGCGTGGAGAATTGAAAGAACTGAAATTCCGTGAAACAAGACTCATTACAGATTATTCAGAATTAGAAGAAGAAAACATTAGCTTACAGAAGCAAGTTTCTGTCCTTCGATCATCACAAGTAGGATTTATTAGTTATTGGATAGAATAGTTTACGTTAAAATGCAAACTCTAACAGTAGAAGTTTTGCAGGTGGAATTTGAAGGTGCCAAGCATGAAATAAGAAGGCTGCAAGAAGACTTGGATCTCCTCCATCAGCAGGTTGATGAGCTCACAAAATTGAAGAAGATTGCAGAAAAGCAAATGGAAGAAGCACTGGAGTCTTTGCAAGTGTGTTTCTTTTGATTAAGGATTTTGTGGAAAATGGTATTGTAACTTCGAATAATAGTATTTTCAAATGAACATTTTCATGATTATAGGCTGAAAGAGAAGCTAAATATGCTTTGAAAAAGGAATTGGACCAGAGAATCAACAATGAATCAATGTACAATCTCAGTAATTTGGCATTCAGCATAAGAGGTGAGATTAAATATCAAACAGAAAGCCTTTTTGCTTCAGAACTTCTTCTTCACTTCCAGGATTAGGCATCTGCTTGTTCCGGTTTCACAGAACTTCTCTCCATCTCTTTCTTGGCTTCCCTATATCTCTTTTTCCTCTTGGTTTATATTGGAAGGCCAACTTCGGTAAACGAAAGTTATCCATCCTTTGTACATGTTGTAGCCACTTGTTCCTGTACTCCATCATTCTTTCATTGAGGCTCTTCACATTCAGTTCTTCTCTTATTTCATCATTCTTAAATCTATCTTCTCTTATGCAACCTTTTGTTCTTCTAAGAAATTTCATTTCTGCACTTTGTAATTGTGTGTAAGTGCTCTTTTTAGGGACCCAACTCTCACTTCCATAGAGGAGGATGGAGATGGCCATTGTGTTATAGAACTTTATTCTCGTCTCTTTCCTTGTTTTGTTTTTCATTGTCCTATGAATTATACCACATACTGATTGAAATTTTGACAGTTTCTAATTGGTATCTTGTTGATAAACCTCACAGAACTCACTTTTTCCTGTACCTTTTACATTTGCTATTTAGTCTCTGATTTTGATACAAAACTGTGCACATGATTTGGGTCATGAACCATTATTAACCCATTTCTGCCTGAATTTTTATTTCACGTAAAACTAAGAAAATGCATTGTTGAATTACACTTTTTGACTATAGAAACACAAATCAAGAGCTCACATGTTGAAATTGTTTATAGAAACAATATTATTGGGTGTTACATATATGTAACGCTAGCCAGAAGAGGGGATAGGTTTAGGAACATTTACCTTACCATATCAAAATCCAATTTCTTTTATGTTTATGCATCTATACCTTCTGTATTACACAAGAAGTGAATATTTTACTTTCTGTGGAATGTTTTACACAACAATCTACACACATTCATATGTCACAATATCCTTGTTGAACTCTTGCAGTTTGTTGCTGCACATCGCATTCCTTTCATGTCTCGTATCTTTGTGACCAAATGATTTCTTCCATTATATCTAAGGCCATACAGCACCCTTAGATTCGTAGGCTTCCGCGGCCGGAGTCATTGTGTTCTTGGCTGTCCGGGATGAGCCGCGTCTCAGTCGGCTTCGCTGACGTTTCGGCCATCTTGCTGTGGCCTTCTTCAGAGCTATACTGCTGAATACTGCTCAGCTGTTCCTATACTGCTCAGCAGTATAGCTCTGAAGACGGCCACAGCAAGATGGCCAAAACGTCAGCGAAGCCGACTGAGACGCGGCTCATCCCGGACAGCCAAGAACACATACAGCACCCTTGCACATGCTAATGAGTTTACTGACCTGGTGGGACCTTTTGGGAGTGAGGTATTTGTCGTGAGATAACATGTGGCTACATAACGCCGGATTTGTGTAGTGTTTGCCCCGTGTAGAGTGAATTGTTTTCTGAGTATATCCATCCGTGCTCTAAGTTTCCACATGTTATATTCATCAGCTTTGTGTCACAAGAATACATAAATATCATTATTACTTCAAATCTATCTCTTCCTGTTGTGCTGCATACTATGGAATTCCTCATATCAAGTTCTGAAACCCAGTAACACCTTCTTGGGAGTGGAGTGTACTCTGGCAAAAAAAGAATTCCTACATTTCCTTTCGTGATAAGTAGTTTTAGAATGTGTGCAGTTTTTGAAAAGTGCATAATTCGTTTCTTCAGAAATTAGAAAAAGCCTTATTTTGCCATTCCAAACCAGTTCTAGAAATTCTACGGGAGATAAATTGAGATTATCACTTGTAATTGCTTTCTGGAAAAGGAATTTTCCACTTATATGTCCTCTTTTGCAAAAACTAACGTTACATATATGTAACGCTAGACAGAAATGGGTTAATGAATGCTCCTTATCCTTGCATTGCAGGGGAATAATTTCTGCACAAGTCTCCAATCCTCACTCAAAAACAGCTCAGTTATTAACAAAGAACCATAATGAACATAAATCTAGATTCTGAACTTGTATGCCATTGTCCAAGCCCATGAAAAGAGGTCCAAAAAAGTCTCCTTTCACAGTTAAAGACCCAAGGACCATAACCCTTTGCCCCTCTGAGGGCCATGGACCTGGGACATATGTTTCTAAGTGACAGTTTTTGACAGCCAAACATGCAGGAAAAGAGTAATTGAACTGCAGTTTTCAATTCAACAATGTCTTTTAACAAAATATGAATGTACTATCTTTAATTGTCAAAAAAATACTTAATTTATTCGTCATATATCAGTACATGTTTTGGGAGTTAATAGCAAAAGGAATGTTGACATGAGAAATATTAAATGTGGGATATTTAGTTTGATTAGTGTACAATATAGGATGAAGGAGTTGAAGAGGGGAAAGTCCAAATATTACTTGCTACAGATAAACAGTTTTTAGATTAATCAAATAGAATTCTAAGAGAAATTGCAAACAACAAACAATAAAGTAAACAAATTGCTTTGTTTACTTTGTGTTTTTTTTTAGATACACTTATCAGGCACGTTTATTTACAACTGAGAGCTAATTCATCATATTCAGAAAGATAAAGGTCATTGAAAGTGTAAATTAGATGAACTTATTATAATGCATCAATTCAGGTAATTAACATTAAAAGGAGGAACAAATTGTAGGAATTATGTTTGTTAGAAAGATTTTCAAATAAGATGTTACAATTAGAATCAGTTATACTATTTTTGAGGAATTTGGTAGGAAAAAAACATGAAGAAAAGCATGAAAAATTCAAATTTAACTAGCATGGTATTTATAAAAAATAGGGCTATGAGTTGACAGGAATCAAAAACATAAAAAAATATTTCTTATAAAAAGTTGATGTTTTGTAATACATTATGAGTTATTTCAATAATGACATTGTTTACTTGCTCTTGTTCCTAAAAATAATTTGTGGTATCTTAATAATAGATCATTGGGATAGAAAAATATTAGAAAATTATTCTTTAGCCCAACGTTCCAGTGTGTATTTCACCATAATTAGGGCTATATTAGACAATAGAATGATTAAAGGAGTAATATTTCTGTTGTCTAGCATAGCACTGTTGAAGGTGAAGTACACCAGAATGTTGGTATGAATGTATAATTTTCTATTTTATTCCGTCCAAATTCAACTCGATTGCTACAGTTTGTTGAATGTAAATTTGTTCATTTTTCTCAATTCTATTATTAATTCCCATTCCAATGGTTTCTGTACTATAACAGTGTTGGTGACATAAAAATGAGGTTTAGACTGAGTGACTGGAAAACATAATTGTAAAAGCAGGGAAGATATCAATCAATAAATGATAGTTAACCGAAAAGAAAATAAACATAAGCATTTTGCTGGGACCTCAGCAAATTAATGAATAAGTGCAGAAACAGATTAGAATGCAACCAATGGAGTTGTACATTCTTGTCTTATTGTATTAACAATTAAAAAAAAATATTTTCCACATTTTACATCATGGAAAATATTTTGATATGTAAATCATAGAAAATATTTTTTCTCCGAGTTGGATAAGGAGTTGCCATAACACCTTAGCTCATGATCTTATTGCTGACTGTGAAGGTGTAGAACTTGATGATTGTTAGATACATAAACCATAAAGTGGAGATGACAATGTTGAACAATTGCTGTCGATTCTAGTGAAATTTCTTGAACTTGAACCAAAAAGGATAAAGTATGTTCCAGAGGCTTTTTGAGAATAGTGAACAGTCACTGTAAAAGGATGGTCACTCTGGTTAAAGACCAGTCATTCTGAAGTGAAATGGATGGTGTTTAATGACTTTAACATAGTTGAAGTGTTTTTGGATACTTTGGAGAGAAGGTGTATCAGTGCTCCTTTTGTCTCTATTGTGTAATCCACATACTGCCTAAAGCAAGAGGGGGCGAATATCATTTCTTAGCTCCTTTGGCCATTAAAACTTTTTATTTAGACATGTTACTTGGGCAACTATTTTTAGTATTTTTGAAATTTTTTTTGTGGAGGTTGTAGGAGGTATCAACTCTGACTTGTAATTTTTTTGGGATAGTTTTCTACATTTTTTGATATTTTTGGCTGTTTTCGACCAATTTTGGATTTTTTTTGAGTACTTGAAGTTATTTCTATGGGGGCCATCAAGTCAAAATTGACTACCTTATATGGGTAGATTTGAAAGTTTCTTCAAGTTTTTGCCCCAAGTTCATCCATTACTCTAATGGTTTTAGTACACGATACGTGATTTCCAATATTTTGTTTTATAGTTATAGGAAAATTTAACAATTTTTCAAGCATTTCATTTCACATTTTTTATGTAATACTTTTGATATGATTTCATGAGGTTGATAAAATGCCAGTGTGACATGTCTGATAGTTTTTGGGGAATTTAAATGAAGTCAATCACTATCCTCGCAAATAGCAAATATCCAGATTCAATTTCAAGTAACTCAGTTTCAAAAGAAACATTCAAATAATCTTATAAAATACAATCAAATGTGCCATTAATTTGCAATATTTGGCATAAATGTTTTTTTTTTTTTAACAAAAATATAAAAGTAATAAATAAACATACAAATTAATTTTAATTATTGGAAAACAGGGAATCAAAGAGTTAATGGCTACAGAACAACAGTTTACTTTGAGGAGTAAAAGATGAAATTTTTCAATTTTATAACCTTAGACAATAAAGTGAAAATATTTACTTAAACATTACATTTACCATATAAGGATAGACTAATTTCATCCGTTTGTCATCACTGTCAATTTTAAAATATATCTTTACATTAAATATGTAATTTTTAATCATGTATTTAAATGTTTTGTTGTGAATGGTTAGGGGCCCCTTCAGGGGGCCATAGGGGATCCTCATCTCTGCATGCATGTAATCTTCTGTGGTCTTCTGTAATGTAATAATTATCTTGCTTAATAAACCCATGTTGTCATGATTATGAGCTGAAATATGAACTTAAACTGATTTCTATCAGGGTACAGTAGGCTACTTGTTGCCCAAAAGTTCCTGTAGTCTAGTTTCTTTCGTATTTTGGTTCTTTGAATAACTTGATTAGTATTTCAAATCTGTCTTTAGCAATATGTTTTTTCATAGGTTTAATATGTTGAACAATTTTTATAATGGTTTCCTGTATATTTTCTATTTCTCATATGATTACTACACTTTAATTTTCTCATCCCTTCCAAATAAATAAGAAAAACCTTTGGGCTACTTCTCTACAGACTCATAGCTTTCATTGTTATGTTTTGAAATTGGTGCTTATATTGCTGTTATTCTGAAAATTCTGTTTTCCTTGTGTCCAGAACATATTTTGTTTACTCTGTGCCATATTGAAATATCACTTTGTTTTTCCCCAATTTTTATTTTGGAATTTTTTTCTTTGTGCCTTCCTGTTCTTGGTTAATTATATTTCATGAATAAATAATTTCCTTACTTGATCTCATTTTACACAAGTATTTTAAGTATTTTTTAAAATTTTTGAGCAAACTTTTTTTTTAGTTTGTTTTTCAGAAATGCTTTAATTTAGTTGCTTGAAAGCAGATTTTTCATGTTATTTCTGGTTTTTGTATTCCTTTTTCTCAATGAATTCAAAGTTTACAGTGATATATAAGGTATCAGTGGATGGGACTTTTGCCAATTACTGTAACAGTATACTTACTTATGTTAAAACACATTGTTGTGATAAATATTAAAGCTAAAAAAAAACAAAATTTGATTTCCACTCATACAGTTCTTGTGGTTGCCATGAAAGTGCACCTGCTTCCTGATAAAGCTGATGAATGAGTTCAGAATGCCTATCTATTTCAATGCCGCTGTGTAGAGTGTGGGCACCACTCTGCCTTAAGATTCCCCCAGGGCAGAGATAGAGCAATGTCAACAAGGTGCACCCTTGATGCCTCTTGTTCAGTTGGGTTTTCTACTTTAATAATCATTTGCTGTTTTGTTTAATTCATGGGTTTTTTTTATGTAGGTCATTTATTACTCTTATTGTTACCTTGTCTTCATAAGTGTAGTTTGAATTTTTGTCTTTTTAAAACACCTAGTGTAATTATTGTGCTTCATTTTGTATTGTAAGTAGGGAAGAAAAAATTGTTTTAGTCTACAAATAAGAAGTTGATCAGTCTCATTGGGAATATATGGGAATTATTATTGCAGATAATTGCTATTGAAATATTGAGAAAAAATTATTTTTCATTATTTTTAATGTAATATTAAAATTTGACAAATGTTTGTCACTTTGTTTTTCTTTGTTTTTTCCTTTTCTGTGTGATCTTTTATTTGGCTTTTTTTCATATTGAATTATAAATATATGGAAATTTTATTCGTGTAGTACATTCCTTGTTGATTACTGAAGTGTCTTCTTGATTACTGAAGGTTGGTGACCTACTTCCCTAAACTTTTCTCTGTCTTGTGACTGTTCTCTGTCTCTGCCAAATGAAACAACTCAGATGCACTTGAAATACTGATCCATTGCAGATGTATGCTAACCCGGACATCTTCCTGCCAACTCCTGTTTACCCTAAACTTTCCCCATCATCACTTGCAAGAGTTCATATTTTGAGTTTCTAAGTAAATGACCAATACAGTGTTTTTCTAATTTTAATCGTTTTTAATATCTCATTGCATATATTGCTTAGAAACAAGCCTCTAAATTTCTCCTCTGAAACCAAATATTTGTGGATGTAGTGCTCTGCATTGTTGAATTCCACCTCTGAAAAAAAATTGAGCTCATGTTTTGGCATTTTGGTAGGAATAACTGATGACCAGGGAGTTGGAAGTGATGGCGAGGATGATCTCCCTGTGCTGAAGAGAATTGAAGCAGACTTAAAGAGTGGATCCAGTGCAGAAATCAGCTCTCCAGATGGAAAACAAGTGGATTTGTTCAGTGAAATTCACCTCAATGAATTGAAGAAACTAGAGAAACAGCTGGAGCAGGTTAGTCACATAAATAAGAACTTCCATAACATGAACACATTCTAAATTTCATAAGAGAAGTGAAGTTTGTGACTTTTTGCCTTAGATTTTCAGCTTATTGAAATGTCTAATTAAAATAAAATCCAACTAGCACTGGGACAAAAATACCTATCACTGTGATCCAATAATTAACTTGACCCTTACATAACGTAGAAAATTGATTGCAAGGAAATGTAGTTGTGTCTTCTAAGTGCCAATGACATGTTAACCTAAGTGTCAATCGCAGTTTTGGTGAATGATGGCAAAAGAGACGAGGTAAACTCCAGTGTGGTGTATGATGCCCTAAATTGTATTTAATCACAAATTTTCTATTTTTAGATCAAAGTATTTCAAGAAATGGCTGATGTTTGTTTGTTACTTAAATTGTGAAAACAGACCACATTAGAAAATTTAATATTAAACTTGAAAAGGAGGAAAATCAAATTTAATTTTTTTTAAGAACACAGTGGTTCTTGTTTGAATTGTAGGTCTCAAGTAATTGAATTTATTAAATACAATAATTTAGAAAGATACAAGTATAAAAGGAAACAATTGAAATATTGCAACTTACCTCTTTGCCTTTATGTTGAACGAGGTCAGAAACAGGTTACTGGAACGCTTTTTTGTCACTTGTGTACCCTACACTGGAGCACTCCTAACAAATCATCACCAGAATTCTGGCTTCTGAATCATTGTCACCATTGACCTGGGCAACGTTGCAACTCGAAGTTCACAAAATGGCATTATTTTAAAGTTCGGCAAGGGTAATAAAACTAGTGGTGCTACTGAATAGCACAGACTTTCTTGTACTAGTTAGTTTCCTTATCTCTTCCTCTCTTCTTTATCTTCTGTGCTCTCTTTTTAATTTTCCATATACATGGAGTAATGTACCTAGTGTAGCGAAGTTATGTAATGCTATGCATAAAAACGGCGGATTTTCGCCAGAAAAAAATTCGAAAACGAAAAAGTGGATAAATCCAGTTGCTAAATTAAGAAAAAAAATCCCCTAACATGTGGTGTAGCCAGAATCCCTGTTTTGTGGGTCTTTGATACTGAAAAAGCAATTGAAAGCAAAATGTCTGTCTGGACATCTGTCTGTGAACACTACTAGCACCTAAACCACATGTAAGATTTTTTTCAAATTGAAGAAACCTGTGTCGATCCGGCTCCAGTAGAAGCTTTGGGGTTTTGAAAAAGATTCTATCAAATTTGGGGGTACCTTACATTAAGCTCCCAGGACATTTTCAAAATTTCCTCAAAAATTTGTTCCAATTTTTTTTTAAGTTTCTTCTAAGAATAGAGTAAAATACTTGTTAAGATGGCGTAGGTCCTAATTTCACGGTTAACTCTGAATTTTCGAATATTGCAAAATTTTGATATTTTTTTGGCGTCTTCCTACTACTACAAAACTAAAAATAGAGATTTTTCCTTCAAATAAAATTTGTTCTTTACAGTGAATTCTTTCGTTATTCACATTTTATTCATTTCATTAATTCCAACCTCTTCCCAGCTGCTGTCAATTGACACCTAAAGGTCATTTTTTCTCCCTTTTTTTGATTCACTAATAGTAGGACTGAAATATGACTTTAAGAATATTACAAAAGTGAAAGCCGGTCCTATAAGCAAATTGAAAAATTTGGAACTGTGTTTGAGGAAATATCGTTTGAGCGTTTCTGCAATTTTGAGTTGATTTTCACAGAAAGCTTATGAGTTTTTGAGAAACTTCATTTGAAATCCTTTGAAACTCTTGTACTCGTAAAAGTAATAATACAAATCACGGGTAATAAAAACTCTTGTACTCGTAAAAGTAATAATACAAATCACGGGTAATAAAAATATTGATGATGTGAAAGATATTTCAAAAAAATTACATTTGTGTAATTTTTTATAAAAGCAAAAGAATGCAGCAAAATGGCATTTACGTTTTTTTTTACAGAGTATATTTATCACTATCCATAAAAAAGTGGGGGGGGGGAAATTGAAGTCATTTTGAATAATTTGTGAATTTGTCATTTGAGCTTTTTGGAACATGGAATTTCGAGCTCTTTCACAGAAAAGTTTTGAGTGGTCGAGAAACGTTAGAAGACATCCATTTGAACTTGTACTCACAAATGGCCAGTAATGTAATTATTAACCACATGAGAGGGACAAATAAAAATTACTTTTGTCTAATTTTTGAGAAAACAAAAGAATTTAGCAAAATGGCATTTTTTGTCATCTTCTACAGAGCATTTAGCATTATTCATACATGTATTCAAACTATGTAATCTTCATAAGTGTATTTAACTGTTCTTACTTTTTTGGTATCGGGGACCCCAAAACGTGTACAGTCAACTCTGGTTATAGTGAACTTCTGAAGACTTAACATTTTTGGTTGATGATGTCAAAATTAAATAGAATTTCTCCACAATGATTGATTTTATTAATGTAGAGATACAGCAAATTCCAGTATCAGCACAAACTGAAAATTTCTTAAAAAAAATCAGTTATTTTCAATTGTTTTGTACATTTTTCATTAGTAATTTCTCTAGATCCTCCTCCAGAATTCATGCTTTCTGCATACTTGATTTTGCATTATCCCCTTTCTCTAAGTATTGTAATGCAGACTTGACACCCTTCACTACCTCTAAAGCAAGCAATCGTGCGTTGCCGCCGCCAGTTGGAGCCCATGTAGGACACAGCCTTGGCTTCTGCAGAAAATTGAGTGGCATACAATCATCAGTAAAGTCCCCATTCCAGGTTCGCTACCTTCACCTCAGGGGAGACTTCTTTGATTATGACCTTTGGCCGATGGTATTTTTTGCAAGCTGCCTGGTGTGGCACTGAGGCGACATATTTTTTCCAGGAAGGAATTAGTTTCCAGGATGTTCTAACGCTTTGAAACACTTTGGAATAATTTTGAATATCTGAATTCCCTAGAAAAAAATCCTTAAATCTGAACCTAACCTATTTGAACCGTTGTTGAACTTGGCAGGGCATGTGCACTAGGCGCAATATGTTCTTGCGCAACATGGTTGAAAGGGACTTTCACTGTTGACTAATGAACTTTCGCAGGCTACAATAAACTGCCCCGCAGGCCGCATGCGGCTCGCCGTTGGTCACGGTTGGTCGCAGCTGGTCATCCCTGAGGTAGAGAAATGAACTACGTCAAAGAGCGATCAATACAGATTAGCCCTGGTATTTTGCTGTAAATGTCTTACTAGCACATTATTTCAGAAATTGAATTTAATCTTGGAGGAAAAGTTACTTTCTATGGCATTTTGATAATAATTTTGTGCAGAAAAGGAAATATTGTTTTCAACAGTGGTCATTATTGGTAACCCTGTTCCTTCTTTGTAATTGTTGTAAGTGAAATTCAAGGTATTTTTGTGAATTCATAAAATGACTATATTGGCAACTGTACATTGTGTCCACAGGCTGAAAATGAGAAGCTGCTTCTGACGCAAAATCTCCGGGAATCACAGGGTAGTGTGGAGCGTTCACAGGCCGAGCTGCAGGTGTTAATGGCACGACTGCTGCAGTTGGCTGCTCATGTGGACTCTTTGTATCACCTGCGCCTGCAAGCTGACAAAGAGTTGCAGGGCACAAATCGTCAAGTAAGTCATTTCAACTGTTTTTCCTAAAATTAGTTTTGTTTGCTGAGAAAATGTGTGTATCCCAAGCTTTATGCTGTTGGATTTTCCTTGGAAGGGCCTTGTCAGTGATTGAGTCAGTCATGTCCTTGCTTCATTACATTGGGTAGTGTAGATCAATAAAGGATAATATGCATACTTCGGTGCATCAAGGCAAGATAGAATAGGATTGAGTAGGAAAGTTCACAGGACATCCTGCACTTAGCACAGAGCCAGCCAACACTCGCATCCAAGTGTGGAGCAAATTGTTCAATAATTTAATTATTGTCTTTTTCATTCCATAACGTTTTTTAATATCTTCCTTTAATTTATTGAAAAGCTTGAGTAATCAAATGCAACTCCAGTTTTCACTGTTTTAATAAATATTCATTTCACAAAGTCTACAAGATATTGTTCTACAGTGTAACTCAATTTAAGACACTGTTTACAAGAGCTCCAGCTGAAAGGCTTAAAGGATATAATATGAAGCTGGAAAAGAAAGTGACAATTTATTGAACACATTTTATTGTGAACTGAGTTGTACATGAGTGGAATGCTCTTCCTGCAAGCTGGGAGACATTGAATGCCCTCAATTAGAGTCTGGATCGTTGCTATGGAGCAAAATGAATGAACAAGGTTATGTGACAACTGTGATGTAACTATTTGGTAACGATGATTTGGATAACACGATAACTATGATAATGTAATAACTAGGGAGCGGATTTCTATGATTTTGCATATTTTTGTCCGTTGCTTCGGTGCATAGCTAAGTGAAATTTCTTCACATTTGGTTAAAATATGATGCTATATAGATTTATATTTTAGTGCATATTTGTGCACATTTGGTTGATTTTTTCAATTATTGCATATTTGTGTAATTATAGGCGCATATTTTGCATATTTCATTAAAAAAGAGTCTTATTTTTAAAACGTTTTATCTTTTCAAAGAATCTTATGTATTTGTGAGTGTTCATTGATTCGAAAGAGCCAGCCACAGTTTGCGTTTTTGTGTTTTCTGTAGATGATAAAATACTTGTGTAAATGTAGGATATTTCTTGAGAAAATATTTTTTTAACCAGTCAGAAGTAATTCAACAAGACATACAATGTACTTCATGAAGGTGAATATTTACTTCAGTTATTTCTCTTGCGTAGTAGGGTAGATTATATTAAGTTTGCACAAAAATAATTTTTTCATTCCTAGCAAATTTTCATTTCATTCCAAGTATTTTATCAAGAAAGGTTTGTGGAAGAAATGAAATATTGTTAATTTTAAGAGCTTAAAAGGGCAAATATTATATTGTATGGAACAGAAATGTGCCCTTTAATTAAATGTTATAGAGACTGAATACAGTCGGTAGAGCTTGACTTTATGAGAAGATCTTTACAGATAACACAGCTTGACAAGATAATGAATGAAGTATTATGGGAAAGAGCTGGGCATCAAACAGCCATAATCAGAAGACTAGAAAATGAAGCTCTTCAATGGTATGGACATGTCCAGAGGATGCGGAATGAGAGATAGCCAAAACATATTTTAAATTTGATACCTGAAAGAAGGCATAGAGGAGGCAGACCTGTTTTGACCTGGAAGGCCTATCTACAGGAATGGAGGAGAAAGTATTAGAAGAAGAAGAAGTGGGAGGACTGAAAAATATGGAAATTGAAAACTCTTAGGGGTAGGAACTGTCAAAGATGATCTTCACAGTTCCTATGAAGTTTCAATGAAGGGCCCACAAAAATAAAAAACACCCAATTACCGAACCAAAAACAGATTTCTTGGGCTCCTCTAGGATGACATAACTATTCTCATTTAGTGGTTATCTAAGGCATTATATGGTTATTGCTTAGTCATTATATAGTTGGGAATTTTATTATAGATGGATATAAGGAATTACATGAACTTTGTGTTTCCTTATTATGTGAATGACTGTTATGTGGTCCTGACTCGTTTATTTTTATTGTTCATTTCTTGTATTATGTTTGTGTGCTGTATATTGTATTACAGTATTATTTTATTATTTGTAACGAACTTATTCTTCCATTTGGTAGGGTCAGATATTTTTATTTTAAAGAATAATAATTTTTTTCACAGAATGTGGTGCTTGAGAAATTGAGCTTGGCACTTTCTCAATATGATAAATGGTTTGCTCTGACATCGAAGGAAATTGATCAGCTGCGGCAGGATCTCCAGGAGATGGAGAAAGGTCTTAGCTGCAGTGATGCCACTCTGCAATTGCGCACTGAGGTGACCAATCTCAAGAATAAGGTAAGCAATTTTAAAACACATTTGTTTTATGCTGAAAAATGTCAGTGTAATGAACTCGTGGGGACCACAGTAATTTTTGTTTTAGTTAGGTGGTGATATTTTGAAATATCACTTTTTAAGAATATTTATTACAGAATAGCCATTTTAGGGTTTACAATACTTAAACATGAATTTCTAAATGATAAAGCTTAATATTTATTAGAAGAGAGGAACATGAAATAGTTATACACAGTGTTGCAGATAGTTTTTCATAAGAAGGAATTTTTAATTAAAAGTTTCTGAATTGTAATAATGGTGAACAATACTCTAGAGATTTATTTTGTAAAAGGTCTTGTGTTTTTAGTCAATATGATTGAGTTATGAAATCATGTTCAGGGGTGGTTTGTGAATTTTGTGTTCGTACTCTTCCAATAATGTTTACTCTGGCGTTGGAAGAGATGCAAAGCTTGACAAGTCACGTCCTTTATGGCAAATGGCTACTCTGCAAGAAACATTGGAATAATAATAGACAATGCAATAAAAAAAATATTTATTGTAAAACAGGATAACTTTCAGTTATATATTTAAAACTTGAAGTTAAAAATTTAGAGGAAAATGTAAAATTTCAATTGATGAATGTTTGAATTTTGTCAAAGATAAGTTATTTTACATTTGACATGTAAGTAAACTGATATGGTTTTGTAGAAATGAAATTTTTGTTTTACTGATATTTCTTACAAAACATTTCATTATATTACGTTGTCTTTGTGTTTGAGTCATGTCTAGCTACAAAACATGCATTCAGTTATGGAATTCTTAAAATATTGTACTTTTTCATTTATAAAGTTAAAAGAAAGTTTGGTAATGGTGCAGGAAAAGGTGCCAATTTTTCTCGGAAAAACGTCTTTTGTTGTTCCTGACTTCCCTTTTTCTGCATGTATATGTAGTGTGTCTCATAAATGTTTTATAATCAAAATCCATGTTTTTAGGAGACCTTGATACCAAAGAACATTGTTTTGTTGTTTTCCAAAATGTTCCTTCCATCTGTGAACAACACTAGTAATTAAACTGTTTTCCATACAATATATACATAATATTCCATACAATATAATATACATAATATTCCATACAACTCTGATATCTTGGCCCCTCAGATTTAGAACAGATCTTTCAATTTTTGGAGATTCTTAACACAAAGCCCTTAGGATATTTGTGAAATTTTCTCAACAATACAAATTTTTTCTAAAATGTTTTGCTTGAATTGAGGAAAGGATGCTTATAAAAAAAGAGCAAGTGCAGATTTCAATAAACCCTTTGAAGATTTGAAAATTACAAAACTTAAAAAAAATTTTTGGGTGCCTATGACAACATATTGAAAATGGAGATTTTTTCATAACAAAATCTGTTCTTCAAAATTATATCTTAACCCTTTAAACGCCAATGTTCCCATTTTGGATCATGCTCTTTATAGCTCTATATCGTTGCTTCTGTTTATCTTTTTTCTGTATTTTCAGTTCAGTGTCTGAGAAGAAAGTCTATTAATATTTTTTTAAGCATTTATTTACTTAAGAATTCATTCAGCATCGGTGTCATTGCATATTGGTTGATTTGGCATGGTTTGCACTATAAGAAATCAACAACACTAGTCTGTTTACTTAAGTAAATTTTTCTGAGTTGGCATGATTCAGTAGAATTCAAATTGCATTATTATAATTTTACACAAGTGTGTGTGTGTGTGTGTGTGTGCGCGTGCGCGCGTGTTAGGACAGTGATTCTTTAACATTGCAAAAAATAAGCTGAATGCCACAAAAAGGAACTTTTCCTATTTTTGCTTGGGTGTTAGTGTTGTAAATGATGATCAGATATTGTAGCCCAAATTGCTGCAACAAAATATTGCTTTTTTTTTTTCAGCTTCTGGATGCCGAACAATGGTCTCAAGAATTGCAGACAGATGTACGTTTATTAGGAGAGCTTGCTGGTGAAGCAAGCAATTCTCTGGATACTGCGCAAAATGATCTGCAGACTATTTCTGATGAATTAGCGCAGCTCTACCACCATGTTTGTACTGTGAATGGTGAAACTCCCAGTCGAGTGCTCTTGGATCATGAAAAGCATGGTGGTATGACACCCAGTGAGTGTCACACTCAGATCTTTCTTGGCGCTAAGATGTCTTGTAAAATGCAAACAAATTAGAAAATCAAAACTTTTCTTTTTAATGAATGCAGTATTCTTTATGTTTATGTCTTTTGTTTTGATATGGTCTTATTACGTTTTGACATGTGAAATTGTTTTAGGTGGGGATAAAGAAATTTGTCCAGAAATTGGGAAAGAGGAATTTGCTCTCTCCAAAATTGAGCTTTTGCGAAGCAGGTTGAAAACAGACATTCCATTGAAGGACTTGGAGTCCTTAAATGATGCAGCAGCAATGGCAAAAACTGTGGAAACCATATTGGATCAGATCAAACACCTCCGTGCTGCTGTTGAAAACACAATTGAGCTGTCAAAGATTAAGAGAAACAATTTGGCAGATGGTAAATACCTATTGTTATTGGCTATGAAAATTTTGTGTTATAATGAAGTTATATTGTTCTGCAGAACAATAAATTCATTAAATCTTTTATTTTTTTATAAAGTATATTTGTTACTTGCATTGGAGCATTTGGCATATGCTTGAAAAAAAATACCTTTCCTTTTCAGTTTGTAGCAATGACTCGAAGGAGGCAGAGCTTCAAGAACTTCAAGAGCAAGTTATCAAATTGAAATCTTTGTTGTCAACAAAGAGAGAACAGATTGCTACCCTTCGAACTGTTTTGAAGTCTAATAAAAATACTGCAGAAGTAGCTCTTACAAATCTCAAGTCCAAATATGAAAATGAGAAATCGATTGTTAGTGAAACAATGATGAAACTGAGAAATGAATTGAGGCTTCTTAAAGAAGATGCCGCAACATTTTCAAGTAAGTATCTTTTATGTTATTACAATTAGCAGTGGGTCGTAATGTATTTTGCATAGTGAAAAAGATGTATTTTTTTTAAAGAACTGTTTTTGAGAACATTTAATACTATTGTTTCAAGTAATTATATTTCGAAAAATAAAGGTATGTAATTAACAAGTCAATACACAATTATTCTAATGTCAGCAAATGCAGCAGTAGCACTCCGACACTATTTATTTTAATTACAAATTTCTCAATAAATATTTTTTAATTGGTTTCAGTAGTTAGTAAAGCATCATAATAATGATATTATTGTAATGGAACAAGCATAAGTGTGGAAATTGTGATGTGGTGTTGTTGACGTATTTAAATGGAGTAATAAACAATGTCAACTTATTTATTGAGAGAGCCGGCTTTTGATGGCTTTACCTTCATCAGTCTCAGTGTGTATGGCGAAGGTTGGGAGACTGTGCAGTCTCCCGACCTTCGCCACATAGACTGAGACTGATGATGACGGCAAAGCCGTTGAAAGCCGACTCTCTCAATAAATAAGTTGATGGAGATGACCTCTTATATTAATCCACAAGCATAAGTGACAATTATAACAAAGAATTACAGTCAACCAGAAACAGTCAAGTAAGAATTAAAAACAAAACCATGATTATGATAATATGAATATTTATTTGAAAATTATTTAAGAATGAAGTACCTCTTTACAAAAATAATCATAAGCAAGTTCTTATGATTCATAAACATAACGCATAGTATATATTATATTCTAATTGAGTATATGTTGTCTGTATATATTGTATTTTCCATGTCACCTCCAAAACAAATTCTCAAATGATGCTTAACAGAAGCTGAAGGGATGATCAGTCGTGATTCAATAGAATGTTACAAAAACGTTGATGTAGGAAGTGGATCAGAATGTAATTCTGCTAGTTGAAGAGCTAATAATCATAATCTTCTCAGAGGATTCTGGCAGTCACAGCATCAATCTACAATCCATTATATTGTAAAAATACGATTCCGTACAAGTATTAGAATTACATTGTGCTGCATAACCCAGTAATGCAGTAGACACATAATATACCAAATAATTGTTAAAGTACTCCATTTTTAAAAATTGGCAATAATTGTTTGTTTTCTCATTTAGTTCAGTTTATATTGTCATTACAATAAGAGAGATGTCATCAGCATACATGACTAGAAATTCAAGTTTGAAATTGTATTCAAGGTCTTTCAAGTTAAAAAGTATTGACCCAAGTAACAGAACCTTGAGGACTTGAAATATAGTGTTAAATACATTTCAGGTTTCATTATTTCAGTTTGTGATTCCTTAGTAATTATGTTTACTAATAATTATAATTATTCATTATGATCCTTTCATAATTGAAAGAATTAAGAAAATTAATGCTCCACTAAAACCCAGATGAAAAAGTTCAACGTTAAAATCTCGTTTTCAACTGATATAAGAGCACTAAGTAAATTAGGAAAAGCCCAGCAACTAATAAATTAGTTTTTGTAAAGATTGCTAGAGGTACCATCTGAACTTCTTCCATCTACCTTTGAATATTTTGCTAAAAGTACCATCTGAACTTGCAATTTAGTTAATTTTAACACCATAATAATGTCTTTTTCTTCATGCTCATGGTAAAGTGGCCAAAGGAAAATTGTGCTGATTTATTGCATGATCAGCCTGATACATTGTTTCGATGATTCTTTAAGATGATTGTTGAGTTTATTGTTTATCTGAGAAGCAAAAAGTAGTGCAAAATTTTTTAGTAATCTGTTTCAAATAAGAAATTTCAAAACCAACTTAGGTGGTGCATGATAATCCAATCCAAGTGAGCCACAGCAAGTTTATTCTGTGGTCATTACTTAATTGACTTCTACATTGTTATGTATTTACAATATTACCTTTTGTAAGAGGTGTTGAAAATGACTTCCTTGTGCTTTATGCATTTTTGGATGCGCTTTAATATGTGATCATTTACTCTGATTGTAATGCAACTTACAGTCAGAGTAAGCTTCAAGTCTTCTAATGTCCTTGGATTATGTCCTTGGATTATATTGTCCTTTTCCCTTCAGATTGGCCCACAGATAAAAATCACAAGTGGTTAAGTCCAGCAATTGTGGTGGCGACAATCCTTTGCTTATACAGTAAAACCCCTTTATAAGAGACACCTTGGGGAATGGAATTTTGTCCCTTATAAGCGGGAACTCTTATAAGTGGGAAATGCGTTTTTGAAGTGTTTAATGAGATGTTACCTAATTTTTAGTGGATTAGTATGATTTGTACACTTATTTTAAACTTGAGGAAACATAAATTTGTTGATTCCAGAGCCCATTTAACCAGATATATTGGGTGAACTTCATGACATTTAAAGCACATGTACTCATAAATGGATTATGTGAACAAATCGCCTCTAATGTAATTACTGACACGAGAGTTATAAAAAAATTACATTTGTGTAATTTTTGAAAAAACAAATGAATAGAGCAAAATTATAAGATTCTTATAAAGTACCCTTATAACTGTCACTACCAAAAGTTTAAAAAAAGGAGCTGTTTTTGAGAAAATCTTGTTTCTGTAAATGTTCATTATTTCACTCGATATTACTTGAAAACCTTTTTTTTAGTACATAACATTAATGAAAGACCTAATTATAGAGAAACTTTTTTATTATAAGAAAAAATGTCCATCTTCAATGTTGTAGCTGTAGAAAAACCTTGAAAAAACTGCAAACTTTTTCAATTTTCTAAAATTTAGAGTTAACAGTGACAATCCTAACAATGCCACCTCTGTCAGTGAATCTCACTCTATTCTTACAAGAAATTTAAAGAAAAAATTTGGAGCCATTTTTGGGGAAATTTTGAAAATGTCCCACGGGCTTCATGTACAGTACCCACAAAAATTTAGAATTTTTTTCAAAACCGCAGAGTTCCGAGCAGAAACAGATCGATCGCGGAATATTCATTTTGGGGAAAAATGTACCAATAGTTTTGTCGCTAGTGTTATTCACGGACGGAAGAAGGGAAGTTTTGAAAGAAAAAAACGAACCTTTTTCGGTATAAGGGATCAGGGGACCCCAAAACATGCATTCTGTTAAAATCTCGAAAACGATTTTCTGCTGCATTACATTACTTTCTCTATATTACGTGTATATGTACGTATACGAGAAAGTAACAATTAGAAACACTGGTCAAAACACTAAAAGCAAAATGTGATTTATTCAACTCTACCTCTGGCAACTATCAGCTGCTGACGGTTTCATCCAATCGGGAGCTTCAAAGTCACCATCGTGACGTCACTAGCGACACAAAGCTTCCGATTGGATGAAACCGTAAACAGCTGTTACCCTTTAGAGACACGCTTACAAAAGTCGCACTATAGGCATCTTTCTTGTTGCCAAAAGACACGAAGCTTACCGAATGAGCTTTCTTCACGAGAACTTCGCACACCTCCCCCCTCCGCCGGTGTTGTGAACCCTTGCTTCAGCCTATTTTAAGCACGTGTCCCAACCCGTACAACGCTAAGGAAATTCCTCAGTCACCTGGAGGAAAATTTCGCGCTTTGTCTCTTACAAGCGAGAAGAAACGCATGGCGGAGAATAAAATCTTGTCCACTATACCCGGGAATCTCTTATAACGGGGTCTCTTAAAAGCGGGAAATAAATGCATTGTTTATATACAACTGACCTCGGGACCGTGAATTTTGTCTCCTATAGGCGGGATTCTCTTATAACGGGGTCTCTTATAGCGGGGTTTTACTGTACTTTGTCTGTGAATTTTTTATGATTTTATGAGATTGACTTGTGTGAAGTGTGAAAGATTGCTCCATCCTTTTTGAGAACCAGCAGACGAGTGTTCATGAGGCATCAGATGTGCGTCAAATTCCTCAAAGAATTCCATTAAATTAATTGGGTTTAGTGTTGTTTCAAAAAAATACGGAATGCACAATCCAACTTGCACAAAAAGATACTGATTTTTTTTCATGAAGAGGTATCTCACAAAGCATATGGGGAGTGATTATGAACTGGTGTTCTGGGAATTCAAATGACCTGTCATACGGAACCGGGCTTCATCACCTCTAAAATACACCAATGGATCCAACAGTCCACTTACAATATCACATTGTTTGAGATGCATACATCTTCTTTGAGCTTTTAAGCATTAAATCAATTGGGAGACTGTTTTCTGTTGGGGCACCTGTTCTTAATCCCAATTTTGAGTTGTACATGGTTGCAAATATGACCATATGTGCGACATTTAACAAAACCTGCGACATTAATGTACAGCAGTGATAACTGTAAAAACCCACTCTGCCTGAAGTGCAGCAGCATCTGACCTATGGTATTCTTGTGCTCTTTGTGGAATCTACAAGAGCGGACTAGGCCAACTCCTTGACCACAAGAATTGAAGTCAGAACTTGACTCTTGCTAAATTGAATTCTGAATTTGCCAATCTGAAAGGCAATTCTACAGGTCTGGGAAATATCCCTGACTCTTTTCAAATTCTCCCAGAAATATGCAACTTCATCAATGAATTGAGAGCTGGATCCAAAGCATGGGAAATCACTAAGCCCCCTCAAGAACATAGAGGATGAAGTCACTCCTATTAAACCCCAGATCAGCAAAGGCGAGGCTGACACGAATGAGAAGATATCTAAAAATTCCACCAGTCAACGATATGAATTTGAATCTTAAGATTCAGTCGTCAACTTCTTACTCTAATCCAGCAGAGATCATAGCAGAAATCAAGGATCGTCATCGTCAGTAAAATATCATGTATTATACGATACAATTTACGATATATGCCACCCTGCCGTCTTTGGGACTTGATGGGGCAAATCGGATATACCGTCATAGCAGGCCAAATCCAGAGAAGTTATTTTGCAGGCAAGAGACGATGCCTCAATTGTTCTCAAAGCTGCCCTCGACAAAAAACAAAATGTCTTTAAAAGAGACCTCACCCTCAGTCAACAATTCTTCTTAAGACTACCATATAAGACCTCCATACTGGAACCAACACGGGAGAAAAAGACCTTACAATACGATATTAAAGAGGAATACCTTCTTTTGTTAAGCAGCATCAAAACAGGGCATCCTTCAAAACCCAATGTCCATTGGCTTCTATTACACGAATGCTGACTCCATTCTTCCTAAGCTTACCGAATTCTTCCAAAATGTTTCCAAATTCACCACCACAGCGTCTTCGTATTATCGTGATCAGTAAGACATGGCTGAATCCGCTTCTTCCCGTTGGTCTTCCGATAATTCTGTTCTCACGAGGGGGCGATGGGCGGGATACTTTTCTCCGCAAGATAAATCACGAGAACCTCGTTGTTCGAGCCATACTACACCTTACTCTTAATTCAGTTCTTGAAGACGATGGATCTCCATGGTTAAACATTTCGTTGGTATTACTATAATACCGTCTTATCGGTAGCCATCTATTCTCCTCCCAACGCGTCTGACCTTCAGAACTGTATCCTCACCAAGAAACTGTTGCGGGCATCTGACGAGTATAATCTCGTAGGGAAGTCAATTAACCGAACATTGATTGGAAGTTCCTGGCTGGTAGTACCACCTTTCCACATAAACAAGATTTACTAGATTTGTAGTGCCCCACCAATCGCCAGCAAATGATTACTGAACCAACTAGTTATCGAAGACTCAGCAGGCATCTCTGCTTGATCTAATCCTATCACAGAAACTCTCCACTGTACACCTTTAATTATTTCAAACCATATCCCTCTCTCATTATCATCCAACCGCCATTGTTTTCCAATCCACACAAAGTACTGCCGCCGCTTAGAATGTCTTCACAGCTGATTACGCCCGTATTACACCCTTCTCTCCCGACATTTTGCTCACTTTCCTTCACCATCCCTTACCACACTTCACCTCTGGAAGGACTTCCAGACAACCATCCTTACTCCAACTGACTTACAGCGCTCATTCGCAACCGAAGGAGGAGTGTCTACCCAACAAACCGGGGATGACATTGCGATTCAACAACTGACAGTGCTGAATAAAAAATCTTCGATGAAACACGTGAATGACTAGAATAACCCTACTTTATTTGCTGCTTATAAACACTTGCGAAACCTGCATTTCACTTCCAATGGGCACATTATGATTACTCGTATTCTCTGCCCCCCCCCCCAAAAAAAACCCTGCTAACATTTTAACCCATTAAGTACCAGCGTCCTCATTTGAGGACAGTGATTTTTTTATTATTTCATTACATTATAAATTGCGTTCCCCATCATGTTGTTATTTGGCAACACCGCAAAGGTTCATTCAACAGATATAAACGTTTGTTATCGCTCAGATTTATATTCTTGTAGTTTTTCTAGCAATCCTGTGGGCATAAACATTGGTTATGGAGACTTATTTTTATTATTGCGGAAAACTTCATACCAAGTCCCAGCGTCCTCATATAAGGACAGTCCTCCACACCTAACTAAATTAATAATTCGAATTAATTTCGATAAAATCAAATAACTAGCACTCAATTATGATGATTTTTTGAATTTCACTAAAAAAACTGCAGTAAAAATAATTTGGGACTTAATGGGTTAAGAGCCAATTGAGTACCTGATCTTCTCCACAAAACTAGTTAATTCGGACGGCCTTATGATCTCTCTGTGATTCCCGAGATCTTGGCCAATCTATTCCACAGCGTCTTCGTACGTAAAGTTACTGGTCCACCAGTTAACATAGTCTCACGCACTCAACCCAGCCTCGATGGTGTCCATTTCCCTGCTCAACTGGTCCAGAAGCATCTTATGGAAATCACAGATAACGTCTATGGGTCCCGGTGGGATCCGTCCTCCCCTGATTAAACAGTGCGCTTCCTCACTCAGTCCAACCGTGGCCGACCCTTTTGAACGATCCCTGCAAGAAAGTAGCCTTCCGCCGGATTGGTTCTCAGCGACCGACATGCCTAAGGACAAGGTGACTACGGTAGCAGGGAATTATCGCCAAATCTCATTGACCTCTCCCTTCGTTAGGCACGCACGCACACGCGCGCGCATTCACACGAGCACGCACACGTGCGCGCACACGAGCATGCACACACACGAGCACGCACACACACACGAGCACGCACACACACGAGCACGCACACACACACACACACACGAGCACGCGCACACACGGGCACGCACACACACACGAGCACGCACACACACACACACACACGAGCACGCGCACACACGGGCACGCACGCGCCCACACGCGCGCGCACACATGCATGCGAGCGCACATACGCACGTACGCGCGCGCGCGCACACATACACACACATACTCAAGGACGTGATGCTAGAACCTTGCGGTCTACTTCCATATGGGAGCTCATCCGCACACTGGAAGTAGTGTTCTGGATTTGTCCGTCCTGTCTTCTCACATAGCTTTCGGTTTCCCCGAAGCGCTGTATGTTTGGAATGTTCTTTATTCCCATGTGCTTCGGTGCACGTGGCCCTCCACCTTCATTTTACATTGTAGCCAGTGGCGTAGCTACCTATTAGGCTGCAAGGCGCAGCCTACCCAAACATTTAATGAAAGACAAAAACCGTTCTCATTACTTCGTAAAGTGCTTATTGATAATTTTTCAATTCGCAATTACCACGTTTCACGTAGGTTTTGCGTCTTGAACTTCCCGCTGAGTTGCGAACTTACCCGGTATTGGAGGAAGGCTCTGGGATTCAGAGCATACAACGCATGCGCAGTTCGTGTGCTCGCGAGACGCAGATACGCTGTTTCTACAGCGAGCCGAAGGCTAGCCTTCGGGAATCCTCGAGTTCGTTCGTGGTGTGTGGCGGGCCAACACGAATACGACAGGCGCGCAACACACACAAACAGACCGGATAGACCAGAGGTCCTCAAACTACGGCCCGCGGGCCACATGCGACCCGCCGAGGATATTTATACGGCCCGCCGGGTTTTTTATGGTTTAAAGAATTTTTTCTTAAAATCCGCACATTTTTTATTATGTGTTAGGGTGTCTAGGGATAGTAAAAAAAATCGATGGATTGAAAACAACGATGTTTTCCACCAGAAACATCGATATTTTGCTTTCGATGTTTTCTTCACATCGATATTTTGTTGCCAAAGCATCGGTGTTTTTAAAAAAAATGTTTTTAATAAAGCATTATCGATGATTCGCGTTGTCCTCTTTACCACGCTGTACATTTCGCCAGCGCAATCTGAGGAAGTTTGGGATCTGCTCGCGTTATGACTGTGTGTTATCGGTAGGCCTGTCCTTGCCTGAACTATTCCTCTCAAGGCTTGTCTTCACGATGGAATATGTCACGGTACCTCGAGTCTTTCTCAGTCCTGCCGCTAGATATCGCATGATCGCGACCATATCAAGCACTTGCTTGCACAAGCACAAGTGCTTGCGACCATGCGACATCTAGCGGCATGATCGAGAAAGACGCAAAATGCTGTGTGATCGGCCAAAGGGGCTTGAGAGGCAGAGTTAGAAAAATCGCACTATATAATCCGGCCCTCCGACGTCCTGAGGAACAGTGAAGTGGCCCCTCGTTTAAAAAGTTTGAGGACCCCTGGGATAGACTTAACCTCTTGTTGAAACTGAAGACTTAGGATTAGGTGACAACAAACAGCGGACTACTAGAATTTTATTATTATTTGGGAAAAATGTTATTTTATGTTAATATGTTAGAATGCCTTAATATGTTTTGTAGATTTTAAATATGCCAGTGTTACCATGCTTGGATATTGATTCTGTGTGGTATCTGTGTGAGTCCATTTTGAGAATACAATAATAATAATAATAACAATAACAATAACAATAACCAACAACAACAACAACAACGTCGGAGAACATTGAAGTTGATAGACACTGTGATTCAAGCTCTTGAGCCAGGTAAAACTTATAAATATCTGGGCATTGAGGAATGTGAGACCATCTCGAACGACACAGTGAAAGAGAGAATTCGCAAGTATTATAGAAGAGTGAGACTTGTCCTGCAGTCCGCTCTGAACTCAAGGAATAAAATATCAGCAATAGGTAGTTTGGTGGTCCCTGTAGCCGAATACAGTTTCGGACTAGTAGACTGGACTGAACAGGAAATTCACATCATGGATCGAAAAACCAGAAAACTGCTTACAATGCATCATGTTGCCCACCCCCGAGCTGATGTACATAGACTTTGTGTCACGTAAGGAAGGAGGAAGAGGCCTGAGACAAATTGAAGCCTCCTGGCACAGTGCAATAACCGGGATGGGAAAGTATCAAGATGACCCACTAATGAGGCAGGTCATGAAATCTAACTGAAGAATGGAAAACAGAGGCATTGTAAGTGTAGCAAGAAGCATTGCGAACAAGACTATGCAAGACACCCAGAATGACAGAGACACTGAACTTCTGATGCTACTTAACATGAAATTTGAGACACAAAAAATGTTAAAGAAATCGTGGAGAGACAAACCACTCCACGGACAATATTTGGAACGAATGGACAAGGTGCAGATCAATAAAGATCAATACTATTACAGTTCAAACTCGCCAAAAGTAACTGCTTACAAAAGTTCAGTCTACAAAATGAGACTGGGAACTGGCTGCGTGGTCAGGTGGCTGTTGAAACAAGGGAATTTTCATACTTGTCTTGTAGAAAAATCAATTGTTCTGCAAAAAAATGGCCGTTAATGGAGGTGATAACTTAATCTAGGTAGCTGTTTGAACAGTTTTTCTGTAATAAGATTAGCGATAATAATAATAATAATAATAATATAATAATAATAATAATAATAATACAATAATAATAATACTGTATTAATAATAATACAATAATAATAATAAAAACTGTTGATCATCAAATAACAGAATGCACAAATATGACCAATACAGAGTATTTTCATCATAATCTCATTACAAGCATTGTTCACCAGGCCTCAGCATTAAACCTCTGAATTCTCTTAGATGAGCAAATTTACCCTTATTATGAGTATAAAGCTAAACCTGCAATGGAACATTATGAACTGTACTATGATATTCCAATTTACGTAGATAAATGTATTGCTGACAATAGACCTGACATTGTTTTGCAGTTTGAAAGAAATAAATACTATCTTCATTGATCACAAGATCATAAAGCAGAATTTGAAAAACTATCTAAATACACTCCACTTGCATTAAAATACAAAGAAATTTATAAACTCAATTCAGTGAAAATAATCCCAATAGTAATCACAGCAACAAAAATTTGAAGAGATACTTGGAAACTGTTCGCCTTGACCCTAATATTATAATTCCTAAAGCCCAAAAATCCATGATCCTGGAAATGTGTAGAATTGTTTGCACTGTGTTAAATCAACACAAGCATTGGTTGAGATATGCCTGTATGGCCTCTCAAAGAGTAAACACCAGAGATAAAGTTTGAGACAAAGAACAAACAATATACAAATAATACAGAAGTTTAATGCCAGTTTTATCTCTAGAAGATTTCATAGTTCTTATTATGAATCTTTTCCTTCCAAAAATCTCTTGTTCGTCAGCAAAATATTTTTTAATGAAAAGTATGGATTCAAAAAGTAGATTTGATAAATGTACAATAAATGTGTTATAAATAAATTAATACATAATTAAAAATGTAGAAATCTGTTAGTTCCTTGTGTATATATGTATTTTTTTCTTTCAGGTTTACGTGCCATGTTTGCTGCACGTTGTGAAGAATATGTAACCCAGGTAGATGAACTGCAACGTCAACTAGTAGCTGCTGAGGATGAGAAGAAGACCCTGAACCAACTACTGCGACTGGCAGTGCAGCAGAAGTTGTCTTTGACTCAACGCCTTGAAGAGTTGGAAGTTGATCGTGAAATGCGCAATGCACGTAGGCATCCCGTTGGTGCTGGAGGCCGTGGTGGGAAGACCCGTTTCCCACAGCCTGGACGATCCCATTCGGGCCGTGACTACTAGCCTCGTAGTCGGCGCTTCCTGGCCTGCGTGTTGGCCTTACTTCTGTGAGCGTGGAACTCCCACCTCTCGCCATCTGTGAAGCTCTCTTGGTTGGTTGGTTGGTTGGTTTCTTTCATGTGTCATGCAGAATGGTCCAAAGCAATAGTCTTCGTGTCATTGCCTTGGTGCTCCATGCTGAAAGAACCTGAAGAATTGCTGTTGATTAGCTACTTCAGTGGTATGTGCAGGATGCCTGAGTTATAACTTCGCTGTGATGCTGCACTGAGTAAGAACTGGAGTAATCTGTTTTCTGATTGGTTGCTCTAGTGGTCCACTTACACGAACCTGTAGAGTAGATGCAAGTCTGATAAGGGTTTTGTTCTGTACTGGGGACAGTACATTCAGAGTAACTCGCTCACTACTTGAAGCGCTCTGTTGCCTGTTATTGGTGGTTAACACCAATTCTGTTTTATATGCTTGAGAGGACCAAATCCTAAACACAATCCTTGAAGATGAATCTCACATAGATATTTGTCTTAACATACTTTGTACATTTTATTGTCGTTCCGAATCGTGCTTTGAAGAGGAGTATGTGCAGAGTAAGCCATATCATATTATCAGAATCAAAGTGTCGTGCATTGTCTTAAATAAGGTATTGATTGTTGTGTAATGGAATTTGACTATTTGTTGTTTAAACAAAGTACATGTTAAACTTGGCTGATCAGAAAGATATTCTGTTAAGTGCACATAACACAGTAATAGATGCAATCCCCTGGTTTTATTGATGCGCATTGGCAAAGTTTTATAGGTCAGGCATATCTTTGTGACATCTCTTGCATCTTTAACATTGCTCTTCCACATTTTGTGACGTGTATACTATATTAAAATGACATTATTTTAGGCAATATTTGGAAAACAATCGGGAGGTCAAAGGGAGAAGTTACAATGTGAACAGAAATTTAAGCTTATTGAAGAAGTTAAACCTTAACTAGTACAGAACTTGAACTATTACTAGTCTTATTCCTTTATTTTTAAATCACTAAAAGTTCTTGTGATGTGCTGTATGTACAGGTTTAGATATAATACAGCCCAAAAGTAAGGGGAATTGTGCTTGAAGATGAATATTAGATACATAATTTAATGGATGTTTGTGGGGTTGTGCAGAGTATTGTTACTCATTATTGATATTCTTTCTTTATCTTTTTTAATGCATGATAATAACCAATTGTGTTTGGTTTGCAACACTATTTCATAAAATTAATATCTATTAGACATGTAAAATTGAAAACCAGAGAAAAATATTTTCTTGTTATTTGGTTACTACAGTAAGTAATTATTTATTTATGATGTATACTTTTACAAAGGTAAGGAACCTCCTCAATGGATTGGTAATACACTTAAGTGCTGTGTACCAACTTCCAAATAATGAAGAAATATAATAATTGCATGCCTGTAAGTCACTAATGCAATCATCCTTGAGATTTTGTCATTAGCTTGTAAAACATGTTCATCTTCAAGCAAATTCTTATATGTATAACCTCTCCTGTTTCATTGAGGGATTGTACTTTCAGTAGGCATTTGCTGTTCTAAGCTGCCTAAAAGGTTGTGTTTCAATTGTCACCGTTCCCAAATATTGAGTATTTTGTTATACAAATTGCACTTTCTAAAATATATTTCAAATTAACACAGCATTTGCGGGTACACAAATATATTTTGGATTGGCTAAGTTAATACTTGCCGTTGCAAAAAATGGTTGTAAATTGTTCTTAAAGAAAGCCAAACTGTTGGATCTAGTATCTTCCCAACTGCTCCGTTCCGGTTGTCCATCTCCGAGCTAGAGGTTGTGTCTGTTGTGTCCGAGCCATGCGGAACGGGGCAGCCGTCCCCTTCGTAGCTTAGATAGATCGATCGATCGGTACCAAAGTTGTGCGAAGACTTCTGTCATCGTGTTGTTTGAATGTGTTGTTTTGTGTGACTGAGTGGATGAGCTCATCCAAAATAATAGTGTCTGTGAAACAGCATTTATTATTACTGTTGTTGTTAAATTATTGGGCAACATCATAGTTTGCAGTCAATATGAACCCTGTCCATTGTAGCTCTGTGTTTTGTTTTATACTTGTGTTCACATTTTCTAATGTACTTAAAAATAAGTAATTGTTAATTTATTTCACTTGCATGGTAGGTTCTGGTGCCTAACTGCGTGAGCCGTTATGTATGTACATTCGAGTTAGTGTCAAGATAGTCATTTAAGAAGAAAGAGGAGTTTGTCTTGTTATAGGAAACTAGAGTAAAATTAAAGTAAACATAACTTATTGACTTATTTTAATTAGATTTTAATCATGTTGTACACATTCTTTTGTAATAATGCTGGAGGTGTGTTAATTGACTCTGTACCAAGTGGTACAGTATAATTCTTTATGCTTAGGCCATGATTCCAAGACTGACATTGTAACAAGGTTAATGCAGTTCTGTTTAAAGAACCCTCTGACTTTTCATGCCAAGCACGGAATTCATATTTGGTGAAATGGTGTGGTTCTGAGCAGGAATGCTTGTTATTCCATTTTGTTTCTTTCTGCATAGATTTTTCCATATTGAAATCAACTTAACATACATTTATATGGTTACTATTCGTAGCTTGGGTTTTGACAATTTGCTGTTGACTTTCTTATTTAAAGAGTCTGTGAAATATGTAGGCAGTAGCTGGCTGATTGTCTAGCAGTTAGGTGGTGGCATATCTAACCAGCTGTAGATGAAGATTGTTTTGGACTCCATAGCTTATTGGAATTGTCTATTGCTGTTGCCAGTCGCATCAAGATTGTCATTTACCTCTGTAGTGATCTAAACAGTGCAGGAAATATAAGTACTACATACAATTTGACTGTGCAATATAATCCTTTGTTGCAACTGTAACAAAAATTATCCAAAACCACTGCAATGGCTTCTTCTAGTATTGTAGTTTTTTTGAATTTGCAATTTATTCTAAAGGCAGCTATTTAATGTACTCGGAGAATATCATGATATTAAAACTAATCATTACTAGTAGTGTGGGGCTACTACTTCTGTTGGGAAGGGTGCTTATTTTAAGGGAAACTAATGGTGGTAGGAGTCATTTTTATTATACCTTTGTATCTTTGGATGCAATTAAATAATTTGCTTTCATAGGTACAAAGAAATAGATGCTGTTTTAGTAAAATTTAAGGCATCTCTTAGTGATCTCTTGTTATTTTAATGTGTTTGAACCATGTTTTATGCTTGTTATATTTTAAACAGTTTATGTTGGAAGGTTCAAGCGAAGTTCTTGTTTGTAATGTAACCGAAATGTCAGTCATGCAGTGGTGTTACAGGCAGTTACCAGCTTGATTTGAATTTATCTTACAAGAGAAATAGCTAAAGGAGGTGCTGTTGGCAATAAATGATCAATGGTAAATGGTGAAATTTTCCTTTTGTGAATAGGTCCTTGATGCCAAATAGAAAGGTTGTGTGGTCAATTGTGCCAGTTTCCTGTTTAATTTTCAAAATATATTGTTTCTGAATGTCTTTCTTGGGTATATTAGAGATGTCAAATAATTGATATAGGAATTTTATAAGATTAAAAGGATGAATTGTTAATAATATATTAAATCTAGAGACAGGGAATGCAAATGTGACAAGACTATTCAGAAACTCCTTGGTATCAAAGACCTAAACTATATATTAACTGACCAAGTACATGTTAAACCAGTCACAATGACTTTGCCAGAATTGAGCATGTATAACTAAAGGAAGATAATAATTTTGCCTTTTCTTTGATAATAAACTTTTGAAGTTCCATCCTATCAGAGCAAGATTTCTTCTTCTGTGAACTTATTAAAGAATATCTGTGGTTGTTTGGAGAATTCCTAATATAATGGGATTTGTAATATAAATACTATAAATAAAATATACATTATTTACAAGCTTGTGTATTATTGATAATCCTGACTTTTATGCTAGAATTGGAAACCAAAATACTGTATGTTATATTCAACAACATTTAGAACTTAAAAACCTAACATCAATGAGAAAGGAAAAATATGGAGACATTGGTGCTTGTACAATAATAATAATAATAATAATAATAATAATAATGATAATAATAATAATTATTATTATTGTTATTATTATTATTATTTAGCCCGACCAACCGAAGAATGAAGGATGCAATTGAGGTGCGTCGTGGAACTAACAGTGTAAAAACGGGTCTGTACCGTCAGTTTCGCTAACAAAAGTCACCAGGAGCGTGAAGTGGGTTCAGAGACTGCTACTACGGAATCACCATGGCCTCCATAGAGGTTGTGAATCAGCTGATAAAGTATAACTTCAGAGACACATTATGCAAGATTTTTATGGATTGTTTTATTTTTGTCCCTTCAAGTTGCTTTTTTTACTTTTCACAGTTCTAGTACAAGAATGTAATAAAAAGTTCTATTTATATTGAATTTTTAATACTTATTCATTGAATTTAAACATTTTGTATTCTTCATTCAACTTTTTTTTCTATAGGCTTTAGGCGGTTTGTTAGGTATGCAATAAAGTACCAAAACATTAACTTTACTGTTATAAGTATCTACAATATTGTTCATTAAGGTGGTAGTTACTTCTTACATAAAAATAATTTTATTTGGTATATATTATGAGAAACTACTTAAGTTCAAATAAACGATTTATATGAATGTTACTGCCCATCGAAAGAATTAGTTTCAAAATTTTGAATCGTTTTGCAGTGAAAAGTATACTTTTATTTCCTTCAATATGAGGTTGACATGTCCAAATATAGTTAAAATATTAATTGGGAAGATACTAAATTTGCAACGAAATAAATCGCGCTTTTCTTTCGCAATAGTTTGGCATGGTCCCATTTTAATTTTGAACTGAGTATCCTTGTATCTCCGTCTCTGTCGTTTCGGCTGTAAACACAGACGGTGGCGCGCTCCTGTAAACATCATTCTCAACTTGGTCGAGATATAATAACAATAATTATTATTATAATAACAACTCCACCTAGGGAGCACATGACCTAGTAATTGGTGGTGGAGCTTGAGTATCCGCATGAGCCTAAAAGGCCCATGAATGGTAGCCTAGCTACTGGTAGGGCTTCCCATGATGAATAGTTTGAAGGTGAGGGTCAGATGAACTCCATGTTGAGGAGAGTGGGAAGTAATTAGAGAGGGAAGGGTCATGCACCTTTGGACTTCCTGTTATTGGCCCATGGAGGGTAAAGGAGAGAAACTGGGTTGGCGCACCAGGCCACTAATTAGAATGGAGAACCGAACATTACCAGCCTTCTTAGCCAGCATAAGAGGCTGCCTTCAGCAGTCAGAGAAAACCCGTAGGGTTTAGTAATGCCGTTTGGCGATCGGAGGGACACTTGCTGTCCCCCATGGATTAAGTGTGATCTCTGAACTCTAAATGGCTTCCTGCGAATCTTCACGTAAAACCATTGAGGAACATGGATAGGAAAAGAAATGTAAAGAGTCTATGACATGTCTTGTTCTACCAATGTCCCATACCTGCTCAGAAACTAATGCCACTTGTCTGGATCCCACAGACGTGCCCCAGGGACCCAGAGCCGGCAGAGCTCCAAGCCATCGTCAGAGATGGAAGCGGGATGAATTGAAGGGGGGTGATGTGGTGCTTTTACTATGCAAAAGCGAAAAACGGGGGCTCGGAAATAGAAGTCTACAAGTTATAGAGACAGCGGAACCTTGATATGACCTACCTAATATTCAAAGAAGCTTGCTAGTGAACGACGATACATACTCGGTAGTGGAAAATTAACAGCAGAACACCTTACTGACATTCAAGGAAATGTGGAGTATGTTCTTGGATCGAACTATCCACATGAACGTTTAGAACCATGTAATAGCCATGAAAACGATGGTCCTGTTGGAGATTAATATCTACCCAATGAAACTTCTGTCAGTGGTGAAAATCCATCGGGCTATGAATCGCACGATATAGACATGGGAAGTCTCCTTCGACGCGATAGAATGAGTTCGTGAACTGTCATTCGAATCTCGAACAACTTAGGGGCAAGTGATAATCACGTGCAGGGGCGGATGTCGATGAACTAAAACAATAAAATGCTCTTTAAATGTTTTTCACCCCCTTAACTTAACAATTACGAAATGAAAGACGGCCCAAAAATTTCCACTATTTTATTATTGATATTATATTTTTAGTTCGAAAACTGATAAATACAAATAATGATTTGTAAAATTACGCACTTTAAGGCTCAAACGCTTAAAGCTTTAAACAGAAGAGTATCTACGATATGGCAGACATGACACGTGCCATGGACGCCACTCAAGGGGCGCTAATTAGAGAATACCCGCCAAAAGAAATAACAACCACCCTCGTTTGAAGAATCCTCATGGGCGCAAATTTGATGCTTGGCATGGGCTCCTGAATACCTAGATACGCCTCTGGCTTTAAATAATGTAGATTTTAAAAACCCGAGTATACTCGTTTATGTACATAATTAGTCATATGTACCTAGGAATAGGGAACATGTCAGGAAATAATATTTTTGTTACATAAATAACTTGCAAATATATTTATTTTAAAACAATGGAGTAAAATATATTCCTTCTTCTTTTTACTACCGTCTCCAAATATTCGTAGCAGTGTGGTATGCTCAGAAACATGGATCTACACAAAGAGCCACGTCACAATCCTTGCACATTTATCTCGATCCACGCCTTGCTTTCGTCCCCTTTGCGTACTCGACTGCACATCCCGCACGATATAACAGATCAAATATTTTTACTTCACATAGGACAGTCTTTCATACTGCCAGTCTCTCGACTACAGCTGACGTTCCCGCCAATATTGGTATACGAAACTACCTCAATAACATCAGACATTGCATTTGCATACTCTCTAGCGGCCCCCTATTGCACTAGCCGTAATGAAGAAGTAAATTCGGGCCTTCATTATTTTACCTCACCTTGAAAAAGAACATGAGTGTACTCGGACTTTTAAATTTTTGAAAAAATTAAAACCCCGAGTATAAGAATTTTCAGGCTCAAATGGTCCCAGAGAAAGTGGATCATACCAACTTCATGAATATCACCCATAATTCTAACGACATTGGTTTAGGGACTTTTTGTTGCACTGTAAGTTTAGTACAGGTCCAGTTCAGTCAACGAAACTCCCCATGTGTTGGCACATACGCGCCAAAATAAAATTTGTTTAGCTGCGGTTGGCATCTCTTCATTTGTTTTATTTTCTACCAACATGTTCAAAACTGCATTCTTCAATGTGTAGAAGCATATTTATAATTTTTTAATTGAATTTGTCATTTTGATTTGATATTCTCATCGCATTATTTGTTTTTGAATTTTTAAACGAGACATTGGAAACAATGCCAGGTAAGAGTGTTAAAATTACGCATGCAAATCTTGTTAAACTATGAATATTAAATAGTGCAGCAAGATACAATGTTATTACTCTATATGAGAATTCGAAAACGAATTAGGACGAGAAAGGATTATGAAAACGGATTCCGAACGTACATGTGAAGTGGCATATTTACTTCAGGTATGATGTTTATGAAATATAATACTAAGTAACTTAAATATTGTCGTACTAAGGAATGTATTATTTGCATTACCGCATGAAGGTATTTTGTACATACCTGCATGCGGTAATGCAAATTTGGTTATTTTTTTGGTTATATCTATAAATTGTGAATTGTAGTACACACGATGATTGAACATTTTTTAATTCATATTGTTTGTTCTAATAATGAAGAATTAACATTACAAATGTATGTGAACCTCTAAAATGCAGTTCGTATCGACTTCACAATATTCTTTCAGTACTGTGAAGTCAGTACTGAATCAGATCACTTAGATGATTGGGAAGGAAGCAATTGCGAGATTCATCTATCAAAAAAGCTCATGATGGTAACATTCAACGTACATATGAGTGTATATTTTTACTTTCCCGTATACGTACGTATACACGGAGTGATATACGTAGTATAGGGAAAGTTATGTAATGCTGGGCGAAAAAATGGCCAATTTTCGGCGGAAAAAAATTAATTGCCGGGCCGTGAAAACGAATAAGTGGATAAAACCAGTTGCTAAATTAAGAAAAAAAAATCCTCTATCTCGTGGTGTGGTCAAAATCCATGATTTGTTGCTTCTTTATACTTAAAAATCGATTGACGGCATTCCGTCCGTCTGTCCGTCTGTGGTCAACGCTAGCGCCTAAACCGTTCGGTCGATTTTCTTCAAAATTGATATTCCCCAGTCGATCTGATTCTAGTCGAAGCTTTGTGATTTTGAAAAAGATTCTTTAAAATTTGGGGGTACTTTATATGAAGCCCCCCGGGGATTTTCAACATTTTCTCAAAAACGGCTCCAAATTTTTTCTTTAAATTTCTTGTATGAATAGAGGAAAATACACTTTTTAACAGGGCATAGGTCCGATTTTCACGTACAGCTCTGAATTTTCGAAAATTGTGAAAGTTTGAATTTTTTTCGGCGTCTTTCTCCAACTACAAAATTGAAGATAGAGATTTTTTCTTCAAATAAAATTTGTTCTGCATATTGAGTTCTTTAATAAAGGTCATGTAAATGTTTTTCACAATTTTGGTAGTTTTCGTGCAATATTGCGTGCAATATGTGCAATTTTAAAAAATTACAAAAACAAAATTTTCTCAAAAACGGCTCCAAATTTTTTCTTTAAACTTTTGGTAGGGATAGTGGTAAATGTACTCTATCAATGGCATAAAAGCCATTTTGGTCTTTCGCTTGGTTTTTTCAAAAATTACCAAAATGTAAATTTTTTTACTTGTCTCTCACGTCGTTAATATTTACATTATCGGCGATTTTTTACATTATTATATTTACGAGTATATATGCTTTAAATAATGTCAAGTAAAGTTTCTCGAAAACACTACCGTTTTCTGTGAAAAGTAGCTCAAATTTCGGCATTTTCAGAAATGCTCAAACGTCATTTTCTCGTATATGGCTGCAATTTTTTTCTTGAAACTTTTGTAACGGATAGTGCTAATTACACTCATTAGTATAGCGTGAAGTTTATTTTGAGTTTTTTTTGTTTTGTTTTTTCAAAAATTATATAAATGTAAATTTTTTGAAAGATCTCTCACATCTTTAATATGCACATTATCCGCAATTTGTAAAGATGATTATATTTGTGAGTGTAAGTGCTTCAAATAACTTCAAATAAAGTATTTTGAAAACTCAAAAATTTTTGGTGAAAATGAGCTTCAAATTTCGCATTTTTAGTAGTGCTAAAACGCCATTTTCTCTTAAACGGCACATAATTTTTAAAAGAAAATTGCCATTTACGGCTAGGTTTTTGTGTTCTTTAATATTCTAAAATTAATGTTTCTGTTCTACCAATAGGAAACCGAAAAATTAAGAAAATGACAAAAAAATGTACTTTTGGCGATGATAGATGGTAGCTGGCAAGAAAGAGTATGTGGCAATTCCGAATAGCTAGCGAAGACCCAGGAAAATAGAAAACTAATACGGGAAAGTCTGTGCCATTCTGTAGCACCACTAGTTGTACTTTGTATTGCAGATTGCTTATAGTTAGCAAAGAAGATATTATAGGAAACTTTCTTTGCAGGAAAAGTTCTTATACACTCGGGCTTTTATGTTCAGTGGTTAAAATACCATAAAAGCAAAGAATAATGACATAAAAAATGTGATTAAAATCAGTTTCGTTGAACAAGCTGTTAGATACATTAGGATGTAATCGAGGATTCTTCCTTTCGTTCAAGTGAACTCAGCTTGCAAACTTTTAGTTTGGATTATTCTTTACCAGGAAATCTGTCGTTATCGCAAAATCGGTCGAACCGACAATGGCATTGATTGATGGGTGTCACAGGAACTAAGATTACATGCAACGCCTGACATTACACTTTCTGAGCGAATAAATCAAAAATACTACTCAGGAATTCTGTGGAGAACATTTGTTGCATCTCGTAAATATTACGAAGGGCGTTGATATTATGAAGGGCGTTTCATATAGTTCGTACCTTTAACCAGAAATAGTGTGAATATTTGACTGGGTGTGCATGAATTGGAAGCGTGATTTCTTCTATCGTGTGTGCATTTCAGTGGCGCGTGGTGAAATTCATTTCGAGGGAAGCAATTACATTTCAGATGGAAGATTTTTATTTTTTCACATGGATCTGACGACAAATGGATAATTTTAACCGCTTGTAAAGACAATACTGGTAATTGTAGTAACTTGTAATTAAAACCCTCTTTTCAGTAACTCTAAAATTCCTCTTCATGACGTGAGAGTTTCTGTACTGTCGCCTTCGACAATATTTTCAAACAAATTCGTTAGGGGTTCTCGATACTCATACAGGGTTTGAACTAATCTACTATTGTAATTCTGTCTGGTGGGAGCTGCTTTTGGAAGCCTTTTTAACCTTTGTCTAGTGCACGGCAACGTTTAGGAGACTGCGAGAAAAATGTTGATAAACCAGTTAAAGTTTTGAAAAATATTTTCTTTATTTTTGGAAACTGACTGAGATAATAGCAGATTTAATTTATGGGTGGGCGGGCGGGACAGGGCAGGGCGGAGAGGGATGGGGAGGGGCAGGGTGGGCGGGCGGGACAGGGCAGGGCGGAGAGGGATGGGGAGGGGCAGGGTGGGCGGGCGGGACAGGGCAGGGCGGAGAGAGATGGGGAGGGGCAGGGTGGGCGGGCGGGACAGGGCAGGGCGGAGAGAGATGGGGAGGGGCAGGGTGGGCGGGCGGGACAGGGCAGGGCGGAGAGTGATGGCGTGGGGAGAGACTGGGTGGCGAGTGGGGGGGGCAAGGTGACATGTGACATGACAAGGAAAAGTGCAGGCCACGAGGGGACGGGGCGGGCAGGATGGAGGTTCAAAATTCTGATAATTCATTCTTCACATCAATGAGATGATTTTGTTTAGGAAATGCCCGGTCTACGGAAGGAATTTCAGTTGGTTCGAAATATAGTTAAAAAATTTCGTGGGGGTAGGGGGTTATCATCAAATCTTGTGTATTCTGCTAAATGGATTTAATTTTGAGAATAGAGGATTTTGAGAAATGTGATCCAGTGATGATCACGTGATTGCTGCGGTTTTAGGGGGCAAACGAAGAACTTTTATAAGAATGGTATTACACATCGCTGGGAAAAATGTATGAATTTGCAGGAATCTTCTGTTGAGAAGGATTAAAAATTTGCAAAAGCTGATATTGCTATCTATATTCTTTCTACCCATCGGAATGAGATTTATGAACGCCCCTCGAACTTCAAGGAAGTTCCATTAAAATGATATTAAAATCGATGAATTCCGCGAAAAATGCATTAAAAATACGTATAAAAATGGGTCATTTCCTTTTGTCACAACATAACATTAATTTCTGCATTAAAGGGCCTTGTTCTAAAGTGAAAAGAAAGCAAATGATATTAAAATCCGCCGCCTAATCGAGTGTACCGAAACTTCTTCCTTGCGTCGAAAATTCCCCTCCTCGGCGCGACCTAAATCGTCAGTGCAACCGCGTCGCCTTCCGGTCGGGCGCTGCGAGAGCATTCCTCCGCGCGCCCGCCCCTTCCCCTTCCGCCCAGGCGGCGAAAATAGTGCGGCCGGAGGCTGGCGGCGGCATGAAGCGTTGACGTCAGCGGCGGCGGCCGCCCCGCCCCGCTCCGCCCCGCCCCGCCCACTCACGGCCGGACACCCGCTGACAATCACGGCGGGCAGGGGATGGAGCGGGGCCGTCCATGTGACGAACGCCACCCAGAGGTGTTCGGCTTTTGGCGGTTGCCCTCCCCCCCCCCCCCGACTCACTCACATACACACAAGAAGTGTTGAAACGGCGAAAAGTAATTCATAATTGACTTACCACAAAAAACTATATTATCCACTAATAATAAAATGCGGAGGAAAGTGATATTATTGGCTGTATTTTTTTAATGTATTTTAAATGTGTATTTTCATCCGTTCTCATACTCCGTTTTGTGAGATTGGATGTCTTCATGCTAGAGTACACCGTCATCCAAGTCTCACTATTAACTCTCATTGTTCTTTCAATTTTCGGAAGATCGGGCGGAGTCAAAGTGTGCCCCAAGGCATTCTTTTAAATACTTGTTTTGTAAAAACTTTGCGATGTGTTACTTTTTGTAATTATGTCAAAATTTCATAGAAATAAATGATTTTAGTGCATAAAAATCATAATATTCTATCAATATTTTTCTCTTCTTGGCACAACATTCCGTGTTCCAGTTAATTTCTACGGTAAGGTTGCAGTACTTCCAGAGGCGTATCTATAGGTATTCAGGCGCCCATGGCAGGCATAGAATTTGCGCCCCTGTCAGGATACTTCAAATGAAGGTTCTTGTTATTTACTTTAGCCAGTATACTGTAAATAGCGCCCCTTGTGAGTGGCGCGCATGGCACGTGCCACGTCTGCCACACCCTAGATACGCCTCTGAGTACTTCCACGCGGTAGTATCAATGACAGGGCAGCTACAGTACCGGCAGCGTTGCGACTCTGACATTACTAAGTACAAGGCACGGCCTACATCGCATAAATTGAATCTCAAAACATTAACACTTACTGACACGCTATACCACATCTTGATATCATGTTCATAACTTTTGCCAAAGCCGAACCTTATCGCCTCTGCCACTTCGTGCGAATCAGATGAGCGACAACGCTGAACCTGGCGGTAAGAAAGTAAACAAATCCTCGCAAGCTGATTGCTTCAGAGCAGGTCACATGACGCACCACAGCACGTGGTGAGAGAACTGTCAGAGCCGCTTAAACGCTGACGATAGCGTAGTCTCCAGAAATTCTCAAATCCGCTATTCTCAAATTTAAATCCATTTAGCAGCATACACAAAATTTGTATTTTGTATCTCCATCCTGCCCCGCCCCGCCCCTCGTGGCCTGCACTTTTCCTTGTCATGCCACCTTGCCCGCCCCCACTCGCCACCCAGCTCTGTCTCGCCCGCCCACCCTGCCCCTCCCCACCCTTTCCCATCCCGTCTCTCTCCGCCCTGCCTCGTTCCCCCTCCTCCTCCTCCTCCCCGCCCCACGACTCCTTCCTGTCCCTCCTCATCGTCCCTGCGCCCCGCCCTTCCCTACGGTTAACGTTGATAGTGGCGTATGTAAAACACACGTTACATTCGAAGAAGCAATCTTTATCTTCAGTAACGTAGTTGCAAATGGAACGCAAAATTTAGAATTTTCGAACATTGAACGGTAACAACGAAGCGTATTCAACTGTAAAATATAACCTATGCCATCTTTATAAATACTTCACTATATTCTTACAAGAAATTTAAAGAAAGTAGTGGTGCTACAGAATAGCACAGACTTTCCCGTATTCGTTTTCTATTTCCTTTTATTAAAGAACACAAAAACCTTGTCCTAAATGGCAATTTTCTTTGAAAAAATTGGAGCCGTTTTTAAGAAAAGGGGGTTTAAGCGCTACTGTAAATTGGAAATTTGAAGCTCTTTTTCACAGAAACCTTTTGAGTTTTCGAAAAACTTCATTAGAAGTCATTTTAAGCACTTAAACTCACAAAGCTTTTAATTGTTTTTGGACGTTAACACATTAATTAATAGTTGAGTATATAAAAGTTCCAAATAATTCTATAGTTCAATTTGACACATTAATTAATAAAAGGAACCAGAAACATTACCATACTATTTACTAATATTCGTGAAAAAATGTTTTTTGAAAGAAAACTTATGTCAGCTTAAACTAATATATTGCTTACAAGACTTCTAGACACATGTATTAGCAATTCAACTAATTTTATTTAAAATATTTTTATAAAATCAATGCAACATTTACATAGTGAATATAAATTGCATAATTTTCTCAATTTTCAAAAAATCAGAGTTTTCAACCAATATGAGACCTACGCCACTCTCTTAAACGTCCTTCAGACTATTCAACAACAAAATTTAGTCAAAATTGTTAGCGCCAATTTTTGAAAATGGCCCAGGGACCATAAAGGCCCAGGGGCCATAAAGTACCCGCCAAAATTAAAATGTCGCTTTCAAATTTAAGGGGCCACGAGATCAGTGAGATCGGTCAGGGAATATCAATTTTGGGGAAAATCGTCTGAACGGTGTAGTCGCTAGCGTTGTTTACAGACGGACGGACAGACGTTTTGCCGTTAATCGTTTGGTATCAAGGAGCCATAAAACGTGGATTCTGGCTGCACCACGTGTTCCTGGATTTATTTGTGTGAATTTAGCAACTGGACCACTTTTTCGTTACCAGGGCCCTGTGAGAAGTTTTCTGCCGAAAATCCGCCGTTTTTTCGCGCAGAAAGTAAAATTGGATGTTTTCCAGAAAATCTTGTTTTTATTATTTTTTAATATTGCACATATTTCACGCAATATTGCGTGAAAACTAGTCCATTTTTTAAAAAAAATGTGCATGCCCTTAATGAAAGACCTAATATGGAAAACAATTTTTTTCTTGAAGGAAAAATCTGTCTTCAATTTTGTAATAGTAGGAAGACGCCGGTAAAATTTACGGGCCACGAAAAAAAATGAATTAATATGAAATATAATTAATTTAATTTTAATTATAATTTCCTATTGAAAATTCCAACATTAATTCCTTTTTTGCTTTCTCGCAATTTTACTTAATTTTATAATTTGTATTTTCAATTATTGATGTACTAGTACATAAGGTTGACGGTTTGCCGACGGTATACTTTCTTTCATCGTTCCTTCATACTGGAGGCAAATAATTCTTAAAGATATATGTTTTTAGGCCATTATTCATAAAATTATAGTATTGTCCAGTTTAAGATTTCATACAGCTGTGGAGTGCAAGCAAGATGTGCTGTGCAAAGCAAGCAACTGCCAATATTAATTCTATTTTTTCTTTCTGCCTTTTTTACATTTAATTGCTAAACGTATATTCTCAATGTTGACGTATTTATTTTTAAGCAATACGCAAAGCTTAACATAAATTTCGCAACATGCCGCATTGGTATTAGAGAAGCTAATTGTTGTCGAACGTCGAGATGGTGGCGGTGATAAGATCCAGCTGATTTGTTTAGTCCAGCTGCTGGTGGTGGTGTAACACCTTGGACGAGAGTCAGTACTTCCGTTTGCGATGTATTTCGCAGCAGGTTTTTATAAATTACTCCTCATAATGCCCGGTGAGGCATGTTATAGATCATTTATTATCATCTGATCCCTAAAAAAATGTAGTGCTTATTGAATAAAAGCAAAACAATGAAACCCTATCGGAACTGTTATCTTACGACGAAAGGGAACTCACAAGAGAGCAGTCAGAATTTTCGTAATTATTTTAATGTCAATTGCAATTATTCCAATTACTATAATGATATTATTAGCCAAGCGAATGCATATAGTTTTGACAACGCTGTGGTGGCAATAGTCCGTTGCTCGTTTCTTGGTTGAATTAGACGTTTTCAAATAATAGCTAAGTGGTACTGCAGAAAATGCAATATTTTAATATTACGTAGCTGTATCCAATAACACGAGAAAGTATGTGCTATTGTAGCACAATTAGTTTGTTATGAAAACCCTCCAAAATGGATTCTATGAAAAGTCTTAGAGGAAGTCATTTTCAGGGTCAGGGAATGAGTATTTCCCCGTGCGCAATTAAAATTCTTCTTTCCGGTGCGCAGTTAGAATCCTTTCTTTTCTTATGACGTAAGGACGAGAAAGTAAAAGGTACATAGTTAATAAATAGTTACGTCAATCGTTTCCGAAATGAATGTATTTTGATTGTTAACTTTTATCTAAGCAATAGTAGTCTGTAGCGGCTTGTCATGTTGTTTGATATATCTTATAATATGCTTCACTGTTAATATTAATATAATATCCCCTAGTTTTTTCAACGCTTTACCAATTTCTCTATAATTTTATTTTTCTGTTAGTATTATATTTTGTTAGAAATATTTTTGCACTTTTTGAATTGCCTGTATACGTTTTGGAAACGTATATGATGATTGGTGTATAATAAATGATAATGATTACGCTTTGATTACTCTTAATGCTGTAAATTATAAAATACAATGGGACATACAAAACATAAAAATGGTCACCATTTATTACGCATAATCGTCTGAAAGGAAATATGCACCCAGGAAAGCTGCAGGTCATCAGATTATCAGACGAAGCTGCAGGTTACCAGTTGCAGTGTCAAGAATATATTGATACTACTCCGATAAACTCCGTTTTATTTAGTACTGTAAACTGATACTAACATACAAGATGAAAAAATATTGCGACACCGATACATTTTCTTTAGATAGGAGTAGAAAAAGTTATTATATAAGAGTGGGTGGCCAGAATTGTATCGATTACTCTGTTAGTGCTGCAACCATGAACCTTCCATTAAAACTCGCGACGGTGTTCGTCGTATTAGTATTATTTATTTCTATATCAGACGGATTCATCCAAGAATCTCCTTCTGGATGTTCGGTGGGAAATTCTGAAGGGAAACCTTCAGATTCATTTCGAACTGAAGAAGGTTCTCAGCAGAAAAACAGTAACAGGTATTGGCTTTATAAATTCTTGTAATTTTAAGAACAAAGGACTACTAATAGGTTGTTAATTCTATAACAGAAAATATTCACTTTGCAAAAGACTAAAGGACCATGTTTATATAACACACATGCTGAGGAGTACAGTTTTTGTACATGTAGCACTACTAATCACACTCATACGCAAAGACTAAAGGATTCATATAAGAGAGAAGGTCATCGATAAGCAAAAGATTGGTAGACAAACTGAACTCATAAAACTTTGAAAAATGTACGTGTAAATCAGTTTCACAACGTAGTTAAAGACCTTTAAAGTACAGTTTCAATTTGATAATGATAATTGTTTTGTTCCCTTTATGAAAAACAAGTTTTAAAATATCCATTTGAGTGCCTTTTTAAGATACTAAAATCGCTAGCCCGCATCAAAACAAAGTAAGTTACGTGAGACGTTTCCGTGTTAATATGTCGTGAGCGAAAGGTGTTTCAAGCACCCTTCGCAAAGTTTCGCACATTATTAGTTAGGATGAAAAAATAGCTGTTATGCACATGGAACACAAGCTCGAGAAACCATGTTGCGCGCAAGGCGTGTACAAGAAGCTTTTCGGCAGAACGGTTTACCTCCCGAAAAATGTATGATTTTGCCCGAGGTGCATACAACAATAATTATTTGTGATGCGCTCCCTTCTAAAAATGTTATATATTCTTGGACAATATAAGAAGTTAATGACTTTTGTACGTAATAATAGTTAAGTTATATTTTTGTAGAGAGAGTTTTATCATGGTGTTAGTGCTGGCAGACGATTATTTAATATTTCTGGAAAGCAGCAATAGTTGACATGTGGCCAGGTTTAAGAATGTTCTAAAAAAGTATAACTGAATTGCCTGTCTGTGATATCAAAATATCTCCCTTTTTAAAACCTCTGTGATTTTCATTTAGATTAGTATATTGTCTGTGATATTTATTTAGATTATCAATGTGTCAATGGATTTTGATTTTTGTTTGTTACTGCGGGGAAATCCCTGGAACTGCTCAATCGAGTTCGATGCGGTTTCCACTAAAAGTATAAAGTTTGGTCGTTAGTTTGCCTACTTTTTTTGAAGCACTAATTTCTCTTACATAAGAAGGTTTGTTTATTTATTTTTATTCAATTTCCAATTTTGTTCTCATCTTAATTAAATTCAAGATAGAGCAAATCAGGATTATGCTATACATAAAATGCATTCCGTTTTACTTTCCCGTATACATACGTATACACGGAGTAATATACATATTATAGAAAGTTATGTAATGCTGCGCGAAAAAACGGCGAATTTTTGACAAAAAAAGTAGATTAATCCAGTTGCTAAATTAAAAAAAAGTCCACTAACACGTGGTGTAGTCTTAATCCATGTTTTGTGGATTCTTGATACCGAAAAATCAATTGAAAACAATACGTCCGTCTGTCTGTCCGTCCGTCCATCTGTCTGTACATTTTTTGAAAATGTTAGCAGTTTTCGCGCAATATTGCGTGCAGTATGTGCAGTTTTAAAAAATTACAAAAAAAATTAAAAAATTACAATTATTCCTTACCAACTCCACACCGCTGGCAAGAATTAACGGGAAAAGTTGGAGATGTGACAGGAAAGAAATTCGCGAAAAAGAAGATGAAATCATATCTTCGGGCTAGGTTATGCCTTATGCTCGTAAAGAACGCTGTTTTGTGATTCTTCCTACATTCTCAAGAAAAGCCGATTCAAAATTCCAGTCTGCATACTCATCGCGGAGGGCCACAACATTTCTTATACTCTTGACTCGTATCGTGGTTTAAATGTCTCACCACTACCCTACACTCTTTAATATATTATGCAACTTCTTTGTTCAACGCTTGAAATGCTTCTTTTGTCATAATTCATAACGTAATGACGCTATTGCTAAAACTCGTGAACGTTGCTCATTACGACCGTATAAAGTCTTTAGTCACGTGATTAATAGAGGTTAAGGATGTCTCCTTATGCCTTGCGCTACAACTCCCTATTAATGCCATACTACTTTATTCGTTTGTTTTTTCAAAAATTACAAAAATGATTTTTTCCTTGTCTCTCAAGTCGTTAATATTTACACTATCGGCGATTTGTTCACATTATTATATTAATGAGTACATGTGCTTTGAATCATGTCCTATAAAGTTTCTCGAAAACTTAACCCTTTTCTCTGAAAACTAGCTCAAAATTCCGCATTTTCTCTTAAACACGCTCAAACGCCATTTTATCATAAATGGCTCCAATTTTTTTTCTTCAAACTTTCCGAACGGATAGTGCTCATTACACTTTAATATGACATAAAGTTCATTTCGGGATATTTTTTTGTTTTTTCAAAAATTACACAAATGTAATTATTTTTGAAAATCTCTCACACCGTTAATATGCACATTTCCAGCAATTTGTAAACACAATTTTATTTGTGAGTCTTCAAATGACTTTCAGTGAGGTTTTTCGAAAACTCAAAAATTTTCTGTCAAAAGGAGTTTCAAATTTCGCATTAACTGTAGCGCTTAAACGACGTTTTTTTAAAAACGGCGCTATATTTTTCAAAGAAAATTGCCATTTAAGCCATTTCATCTACGCTCTTTTCCTTCACTCTTCTTCTTCTCTCTCCTCTTCTTTTGAATGAAGCAAATTTCCGATTGAAATATTCAGGTTTACAGGGAATTCATTTGAATTTGAAGCGCCTGAATTTCAGTGGCAATGTTGGATGATTTAGACCCAGTAGGAGGAACTTGGCTACGTAGGTGAATAACTGACAGTGCAATGCAATGCGAGGCTCTGGAGGGCGAGAAAGGAGAGGAGCGGGGATGGAACAAAAAGTACATTAATTTTCGCAATAGTCTTGATTTGTAATCTTTTTGACTGCCACGAAACGTGACCTTTCGAACAGCAGTGAATGATATGTTGCTTACCAATCACAAGCAAATATCACGTGTTCGTTTTATGAAATTTCCAACAATATGTTCATTTGGAAAATTGGCCCACGTACATGCAGTTTGTAATATTTATTCTGAGATACCTGTAGATAGAGATGGAAAAAAAAGTTGCTATAGTTTTTTTACATTGTTTGAGATAATCCCAAATACATTTATTTCATGTTACTTGAGTGCTTTACATGAACATTGTTTTATATACTGCATTGTCTTTCAGTTGCCGTGCTACATGCGACGTGTGCCGCCTGTGCATCACTAAATCGTACATCAGTATCTGTAAGGAATTCTGCAAACTCTGCCAGAGATGCAACCCAGCACCTAATCGAAGACATGGTTATTGGGATTATTTTTTTTGGTGAACATCGTTACCTTAAATATGAAATAAGCAAAGTTCTTTATGAAGAATATATCTCTTAAATTTAGAAAATTAATTCTGTAATTGCAGCTTATAAATTGCCTTTTGTTTTACGATTGTATCCCTATGCTGAAATAAAAAATATTCCAGACCACTACTATTTTGTTTAATTTTTTATTAATTATTAACTTGTGGTGCTACAGAATGGCACAGACTTTCCCGTATTAGTTTTCTATTTCTTTTGGTTTCCGCTAGCTATTCGGACTTACTACATACTTTTGCTAGCTGCCATCTATCGCCGCCCGAATTACTTTTCCTAAGATTTTCTTAATTTTTCGGTTTCTTAATAGTAGTACGGAAATATTTTAAGAATATTGAATAACAATGAAACTTCGTCTTAAATGACAATTTTCTTTGAAACATTTGAGCCCTTTTTAAAAGAATGGCGTTTCAGCGCTATTGCAAATGCTAAATTTGAAGTTCTTTTTCACAGGAATCTTGTTTTCGAAAAACTTTTTTTGAAGTCATTTACAGGGCATTAACTCACAAATAGAACAGTGTTTACAAATTGTGGGAAACGTGCATATTAAACGTGTGAGAGATCTGTCAAAAAAATTATATTTGCCAAAAAAAAAAATGCCTATTGCACGTTGTTTGTTTAAAAAGAAAAACTTGAAGTTCTTTTCCCCATTGAATCAAAGTATTTTTATGCTTCCTATTGCCGATTGCTTGATTAAAACTAACTGTATGTCCTTAGCCCCTTTGAAAGAAATGTTTGATTAAAAATAAATATCCTTTCCCCTTTGGAAGCAAAGTATTTTTTAAGCTTTATAACTTCTCGGCTGTCCGGGTGACGCCGCGTCGTTGGCTGAGAGGCCGACGTTTCGCCTACCATGTCGCAGGCTTCCTCCGGGCAGTGACATGACATTGTGCTATTGCTCATTGCATTTAAAAACTTGAAGTTTCCGCGCGCGCGCCATCGCTTTCATGCGGCGCTGCGGTCGCGTAGAATCGAGAACAGTCGAATTGCGTCCTCGTCTTCCTCCGGCGGGAAGACCCGCGCACCTCGCTGCTTCCTGTGAGCGCTGTGATGGTAGGAGGTCGTCGGAGCGACGATCCAGGTGAGTCAGAGAATTCTACTTCTCTTTTACAGCGCATCTGTGGATTATGAAATACGTGCCAAAGAGCGGATTTGGTAAAATTCTGTAACAAAAAAGGTCCTTGCATTTAATAGAAATACTTTCTGTCGACAGACGATTAAATCAAATCGGAACATCGTTTGTCGATGGAAATGGCGGAAGTTTAATATTTCTACACATAAAATAACAGAACCTCTAATCTCGTGTCTAGAAAATTTAGAGCACACAGATATTCGCTTAGATATAGTTTGTAGGAAGTGATGTGGTTTTGGTAGTTGATGAAGAAGAGCATCTTACGAAAAAAGAAATAAAGCGAAAATATTTTTCAGGGACTTTGTCACAACCACATAAGTAAGAATAGGAAATTGACATAAAGAAATTCATGTTTTTTACAAAAGAAAATCGCATTTAAATAGGCCAATGAAGGTCACTTTGCCGTGTTTCATGTACCTGCCCCCAGGCAACATAGTTGTGCAACATTACTCTCATGCATTTTATTTCAATATTTCTATATTTTGTTATAATGATATAATAGTACATTATGAAACGATGATGAAATGATGGGTATTAATACACGAATGAGATATTACGATACGAGCGAGGGTCGTAAACTTCACACGAGCGTATTAATACCCATTACATAGAGTTTCATTTGGTACTTTTTCTGCGACTTATGGTAGCTTTTATAAGTTAAACTTTTACATCGAATCGTTTCGAGGCAGTTGTTCTGCAGAATTCAGTCAAGGCCACCTAGCGGACAGCTCCCTACCCACCGCAGGGGCTTTGTTTCACCAGACAGCCGGCGAGGGAAGTTGCTGCAATAATTCCCACGTCACCATTTTTACTTTTTCACTTATTTATGGAGGTCTCAAGACCACCTTTGATTCACTAGACATTTTAAATATAACGTTTTTTAAGGACAACCACACGGCAGCAACAAATAACCTAAAATGACTTGCGTTGAGATCTTAACCTTAGTCAAATGTTTTCTTCAATCACTACTACCACTGTTATAATCAAATAGGATCAAAGTGCAATGACAATTCAGTTTATTTTAAATAATATTTCACGTTAAAAACTACTAATAAAAAAATAATTAAAACTGGGATGCAGAACCTAATATTAAATACAATTTTAATTGACACAATCGAACGAAACATTTACTATAAATATTCTCAATGATTAATGAAGTGTTAATACTTTGTTTGTAAGCTTCTCTGCGATTGGTCAAGAACCTGTATCATAATGACAACTATCAAAATGGGTATAATTATGCAACCTGTTGCAGCCATCAAAAGACAGCATCATACAACGGGAGTAGAAAATAATAATCTGCTTGGAAATTCATATTTAGAATTTATACCAATTTACTTCGCAAAGTTAATATTTTAATTTGTTTAAACAAATATGGAAATAAACGTCGTTTTATTGTATGCGTCTTGTCCTGCAACGTATACTTGTTGAAATAAAGAAAGCTCCTTCATACTTTTTCCGATCGAAAACTTTGTTCTTAAGAGCCGATTTCTCAGATTTTCGTGCTTGAAATGTTGGATATTTTTCATACACAGAAACCTTTTTTATTATGAATGTAAAAGAAAATTAGAGAAAAAGCCGGACGTAAAATTCCTATACAATTTTCCGTTCAGAATCTTTTAAGACTTTTTTTTGATTAAAGTAGGGTGTACGGTACACCCTTAGAGAAGCGATGCGAATAAAACTTACCGATATGCGATTTGCATGGCTCATCAACTTTGGACACGCCCTTATACCGCTTTGTCCCCGCCACACTCTAATGCCAAATTATTTTGGAGGGCAAGTTTTCTCGCTTCGCTCGCCCAGATCCAAGTCACGGCGAGGCTCTGGCCCTCGCGTTCACTATAAACAACCTTAAGTCTATCCACCGCATAATTACCAATTCACTTTTATAAGAAATCACTTCAAGAAGCACTTTATAAGAAGGCTTCTAATATTCAAATTGCGCAGTATCAAACGCGTTGTGAAGATGCGCTACATGCCGGTTTCAACGCCTTCAAGTTGTGCCGTACACTAGACATACGCCATTTTTTAAAATGAATTTGCAGTAATCGTTAGATTCTATGCTAAGCAGCGCAAATTTCGCTCTTATGTTATCTTTACAATTTCAATGTTCTCCGTAAATAAATTACGAAACAGTCATTATTTGGAAGAGATGTTAAACTCGAAAGAAACATCCATATGCAATCATCTCTTCTAAAGGATCTTCAATTTATTCGGTTCTTTCCTTTTTCTACCACAGGTGTTGAAGTTTGGTCAGGCTGTAGTTGAGAAACTATTACATCCTACTACGACAGGTAGGCTGGACAGCTGTGATATTTTCATTTGCTTGCGTTTTTCTTTGATAGATCGTATGAATGAGTATTAAGGCAAGGACAAGGATTCACTCTCGCAATGTCCTTGAACATTTCCTAATTATCGCGAAGAATTACTGCCTTGAATGTACCACGTTGATTTGATCTTTGACCTGAACTTACAGGAAGAATGTACTAGATATTTTTAAAGTTTTCTTTTTAAAAACTTGAAAACTTGAGTTGAAAATTAAGTTTTAATAAAATCTTAAATTTAATTCTAACGTAATTTGCAGCTGATTTTTTTTATTAAAGTTCTCTGGTTGGTCTCTACTACTTTGGCAGAGATAATACTAGGGAAAATAAAAAAAAACAACTTATATACGACTTATTGCTGCTATTTTCGAAATTAATAATTTGTGAATCTTAATGCCCTTTTCCACCGTCAAAAATTTGCTTTTTTGGCGTTTTCCTGCTGGTCGATGGGACCATTGACCATTCTGAAATCTGTATTGTGGCGATCGTTTAGCAATATTGTTACATCATTCTAATGATTTGCAGTTTGTTGCAGGACTTCCAGAAACTTTATATCTGAAATATTGCTAAAAATATTGAATTTGGAGTAATTCACTCAAGACGTTCGGAGTGAAAATAATGCCTCTCCTAGGACTGGCTCACCATCACTAGGGCTCACTCACCGCCCTCAGCTAGTGATTGAGGGTACGTACGGAATCGCTAGCATGCGACAAGCTTCTAGCGCGTTTCTGGCTTGCAGTAGTTCTATGAAAATTAACTCCGCACCAGCGGCGGCCGGTGGGTTGGGAATTAGGAGGCGGCGGTGGCGGCGGCATGTATGTCTCAACTATTACATACCTTTTACCTCTTCAAAATATTTCTTGAACGAGGAATGTAGAGGACAACTGGTTTGCACGCATCGGGGTTTTGATCGTTGTCGGAGACAATTTTTACTTTGATAACGGAAAATATAATTGCTGTGGAACGAAAATAAAAGAAGTTTTTATTAAAAAGGGGTTTTTAATTTTTCCAGCAAACGAAACAGTTTGTGAAATGAGATGAGTCGGTATTCTTAGCTTAGTTAAAAGGAGCCGACTCTGCCGAACAAAAGCCTAAAGCAGCGCGCTGCCCTCCCAACTCCTCCATTGCCCCCACTCTTCCATTGCCTCCCTCGCATGCGCCAGCTGCGGACGGCCCGCGACCTCGCTACCCGCTCCAAAAACATTGCTATTTTGCATGACCGGGCACATAAAGCTCAATGCGTTTTCAATTTTGAGCTGGCGGTATGCACAAATTAACAGAGTCGATTTCTTGTAAGTTTAATATTTTCAGCAACTTTTCCCGAGATTGGCTATTCCTAGCTAGTTAGCTCTTACTAGCTATAGTTGTCCGAGAATTGAGGTCGGGTACACGTCCCCCCATTAGTTTCTGGTAGTATTTGCAATGGTGCCGTTGAAAGCGAAATGGGCGGATGTGGTGTCAGAGATCGCTCTACTGCCGATGCCACGCCATGTCTTCAGAGTCCCGGCTTTTCGTACGGCGCCGGAATAATTTCTTTGTTCTGTTAATTATTCAATGTTTGTAGAGTTGATGAATTCTTCTCAACACATACTCTTCGTGCAAAAAGTTTAATGTTCCATTTAAAAAACGTAATTTTTCCAATATCTTGCAAATAAATGCCATCAGAAAGCTAGTAGCTACAACTGATGAGCCTCTGTGTCCTAAATCATTTAATGAAAACTTCATCTGAATATCTTGAACTTTTTCCCGAAAAATTGGGGGTGGATGTTTCTAGCTAGGTTGACTAGCCCTATATATTCTTTTTATTATTACATAAACATATTGTACTTTATTACATATTATTTTCATTAAATTTTTTAACCATTACATTTTTATGGCGTAAGATTACCTGTCCATTTACATTTTTCTATTTAAAATATCAAATTTGTGTCAATATCTCATAAGTTAAAAATGCTGTCAATAAGATCAACGAAATGAAATTTCTCCGTATTATGTCAATATAAAAGCAAATCACATTTCGCAGTTTTGAAGATAATGTCTACATACAGGTACTATGCTAGATCTGCAAGGTGTGCCATTTGCTCGCTCGAGTACAGTGCCCTGCGCTCGCTCGCTCGCGGTGGGCTGGTTCACGGGCCCGCGGCGGCGGCGGCGATTTCCAGGTATTGGAGCCTCGGACTTTGCAAGGCCGAATAGGGAAGGGTCCGGGATCGCAGTGAAATCGGTCGCGTTTGGTGTGACGTGGCTTCAAAAGCAAATTAAGCGGGTTATTAAAGCTTACATTAGCCTCGAGATGGCGCCCTAACACAGAAGAAGAAATCTAAAAAGAATAAGGATAAGAGGAAGAGGCTTCACATATTGTGAAAGCCCAACAATTTCTTCAGATTTCAGAACTTTGTATGTAAACGAATGTTTTCCGCGGGAAAACACGAAAAAACATTTTCGAATGTTTTTGCAAACTTCTGTTATGGGTGACACGTTTTTGTTTCTAAAAAATGGAAAAGGAGTGACGGTGGAAAGTAAAGTGGAATTTGAAAACAAATGATTGTAATATTATTATTATTTACCTCCGTCAATTTAAACTTAATATTTTTTGCAATCTGTAACGGAGTTCTAGCGCTCGCATTGCAATTAACTTGCACAAATTTGTTGAATATTGTATTATTTTAATTTCATTTGAGCAGCAGCATGTCATTATGATACTTTATCCAGAATGATAAAACAGAACAAAAAACTAGAAATAGTGTATGCCTGTTTAAATGTTTTAATGACTGTATTTATTACTATTTGAAGAATAATATTTCCATGCATTAGCATAAACTGTCCCATTTTTCCATGCCCACACCTCCTTATTTTAGCTTATACAGCCATAGTCTTTATATTAGTTCATGTATACACATCGCCTCCTTGTGGCCCACTGCTCGTTGCCTTCCTACGCAAGACTAGCCCGAGTCGTTGCCCTCGTACCGAGCATCGGATGCTCGGATTTGAAGGCCGAGCGAATTTCGCTCTGTGGATCGCGGCCTAGCAAAACTTTATCCTACTTGCCTCACGTCTAGCGGATTTTCTGCGTACTGCCGCGATGCCCTAGCACAATCGTCTCATGCAGGGCTCTCTCTCTCTCTCTCTCTCTCTCTCTCTCTCTCTCTCTCTATATATATATATATATATATATATATATATATATATATATTTATATTATTTGCTGTGATCAAATATGATGGTTCACCCTGAACGTATTTATTTAAAAACTTTTTTATTTCTATTCTCTAATAAACAAAACTTTAGATAGTTTTTTCTTTGTTTTGCACTAAATTTTGCGAGAGTATGTGAGCCATTCCACGTCAAATCGCACAAGAGTTGACACGACGTTTTTTAAAATGTACGTTACTTTTTCTTAAATCTGGACATCAAAAAAAATTATTTCCTTGAAAATAAAAAGAATTTTTTATTATTTAATGTTTTATTTATTTTTATTATTAAATAAAAAGATTTTTTATTAAAAATATTTTTTTATAAAAAGAATTTATTTCCCTGAAAATGTATTATTTGAGAATTTACGTGTACTTAACAAAATATGATCAATTGTTGCTCCGAATGTACTTAATATGAGAGTTCCTGGTTTGTTTCATTTAATACTTTGAGATATTTATTTTATTACTCGGTAAATTGTTTTAAAAAATTTCATTAAAAATGTATTTTTTTAAAGTTTAAATTTCTATATAAACTTAATGAGATAAAAATTTGAAAAAATTTAGACGTATTCCTCTTTCAATTTTCTTCAAAATACAAGAAAAATAGTGGGCACTCCACGAGTAGTTCTAAAATATCAATTGTAAGTTTGAGGGCGCGCTCTGGCTACCCATGCACTAACGAGTTATGTTCGGTCAGTGTTTGATTCAAGTGCTGAAGAACTATAAAAAGAATGATAGTCTGCCCGATTAAGGTTTCAAGAGTTATTAGTATTTCAGACGTCCACTCCGTACTCAGAATGTATGACATTGTGTCATACATGTTCTTGTGAGTGACATCGTGGGTAGCATGTGGGTTATCTTTGTTCTTGTGGGTGACAGCAAAGCGAATTGAAATACGAGCCATTCCAGGTCATATCGCACAAGCATTGACGATATTTTTAAATGAATGACATGAGTGTATGTCATTCGTTGAGGACATAAAAAAAGAGGCACGTGTTTGTTTATTTACGTGAAAATTCATTATTTGTGTAGTTATGCCTATATTAAATTTTGGAATTTACGCGTACTTCACAAAATATGTTTGATGGATGTTCCGAATGTACTTAACATTCCTGGTTTCTTTGATTTAATATTACGATATGTGTATTTTATTGTTTTGGAATTTACTTTCTCAAATAAATATTTCATTTAAAAATGTAATTATTTTTAAAAATGAAAATTTCTATATGAACTCGCTGAGATAAAAATTTAAAAAAAGGCGTATTTCTTGTTCAATTTTCTACAAAACACATCAAGAAAGTGAGCACTCAATTGAATTGTTTTATTTTATGTCGCATTAACTATCAAGGTTATTCGCGAGAGACACAATAACAATATATCATGAATATATATATATATATATATATATATATATATATAAATAATGTAAGTGAGCACTGTGCACGTACAGATTAAAAAAAATATTGTAAGTATGCGGGCGCGTGGTTCCTGCCCCTTCTCTAATGAATTGCGTTCGATCAGTCTTTGATACAAGTGCCGAAGAACAGTAAAAGGAATGACCGTCTGCCTTATTAGGGTTTCAAGAAATATTAGTGACTCGCATGTTCACTCTGTCCCCAGAAGAGATGGGTGACAGCAAAACGAATTCTAAGACTGCTTTTCCTCATGTCAGCGAAACGAATTTTGCAGTTGCCTTTGCGTCCTAGGGATGGGGTGCCCTCCTCATCTTGCTCATGAAATACAACAGACCACTTGTCAAGGGACTTGAGTAACATTTTCTGAACATAAGTCGCAATACGCATCTTATAAACAGAAGAGTGCTAGTTTGTTTTGTGAATTGTGTGTACACTGCAACATGGAGTGGTGATCCCCAAATGAGATACGACAGATGTTTCAATCCTTCTAATCTTTCTAATCACGATTTTCAGAAAAGAAAATCTCCAAGACGCTTAAACCACGATTTACTAGTGAAATGTAAACTACAGGAGCCATTAGATTGTCGAATTTGTGATTCATTTCGGAGAAAAGGGAATCGGCTTCTAAAAAGGCTTTTTGTTAGTGAAGAGAGAGTAGAGATCAGTGGCTCCCGTGGTATTAACGAAAGTAGTGGGACATCCAGTGAATATAGTGAAAAGGGTGGATATCAAGGAAATTACCATTTAAGCTCTTCAGATAGTTGATGTGTCTGCGAAATGAATGTAGAGAAGTTATATGAATTAATATGCACTCGTAGAAACAAATTCAATTTTTTTACACAAACTCTGCAGGCAGTAGGACTCCGGGAATAAATTTCAATTAAGAGGAATTTGGATAATATCCTTTGCTTTAAAAATAAATCTGCACTGTTCTAAATAGTGATGTTCATAAATTTGTAAAATTTTATGTATCTATCTGTTTAATATACAGATAGATATATAAATTAATAAAAAGTGAATATTAATTCTTTATATTTTAGTATACAAAAGTATAGTACATCACTCTACTTCACATAATTTGGCGCATTAAATAATTAAAAATTGATTCATGAATCAGGTTCTAGGTTTTAAGTAATGGGCCGTCCATAAGTTAAGTAACGCAGTTCAGAATATTCTGAATACCCCCGCTCTCCCCTGTAGCGCACCTGTAACACGCACTTGAACCCCCCCCCCCCTCTCCCCAAATTACTAGACGTGAAATAAATTATATTACCAGGAAAAACAATTTCTATTCATTTTATTTAAAATTTATGATTTATATTTAGAATTAATTGGCGGGGCCCAGAACACCTAAAGAAAACATTGGGGATAATCCTGAGTGAATGAAGGATGCATATAGTGCCTCTCAAGCCCCTATGGCCACGATGAAACATCTCATGGCATTCCGCGTCTTTCTCGGACGTGCGACTAGAAGTCGCATGATCGCAAGCACTGCTTGGTACGGACGCGATCATGCGATGTGTGGCGGCACCACTGAGAACGTCGCGAAATACCGTGACATATTCCATCGTGACGACGCGTTGTGGGCGATGAAGCAAGCTGCGCATGCGCTGTCGTGGCTGAATGGGCGAGAGCCTCGGTGCCAATTTAATTGATTCGAAAATATAGATCAGTTTTGAATATTTCCATTGTGATCTAACACCTTCAATTAAAAAACCTTTGATGAAAATCTATTTGTACTGTAGCAACTTATGTCGTCAGTTTAATTTATTTATATCTTTTAAAATTTAGATTGTTAACATATTAGTGTTGTAGTACAAAAACTGAATAAAAGGAATTACAAGAGTCAGGAAGTAATGTCTCCTATTTATTTACACTTCAATAAGTTATTTAAGTTAAAAAATTGAATTCCGTACTATTCCCCAAACCTTCCACAGTCCACCGCAGTAGGAAGGCGTGGCAGCACAGCAGTCGTTTGCGAAATGCCCGAAATCGATGTTCATAAGAGAGGGCGTTGTGTGATTAAAGGTGTGTGATAAGAGAGCGTTGTGTTGTTAGAAGTCCGCTAAAATGTTTCTCTAGATTCACTTTTTTTAATTATCTAATTCCTTCTCATGATTACGTTGTCACTAGAAGCATACACCCCCTTCTGAAACTTGGCTTACTACATAATTCCCCCCCATAGCTTTCCTCTCCACCACCTTCCTAGCCACTGTCTTAATTTTTCCATTAGCCCTATTTACTTAAACTTTTGTAGTTGCCTCCATTGTATATTGAGACATTTCCAAACCATCAGAGTAAACCTTCGTAATTTTATTTCCATTTCATAATCACATATCGTTGTTTTAATCTTCCAACATAACTTTTGGATTGCTTTCAGTTTTTTTGGAATCTTGTAAAAGGCGGTAGAATAGGTCCATTATCACCCCTGACGTTTTAAGCACCCACGTACGAGATGAAAAACAAAAACGATGACCGAAAATGGGGTGTGTGTACTGTCCAACAAGACGGAAAGAAGTTGGGAAGACAGTAAAGGACTAGTCACAATAAACACAGTTACCGTAAGGGAACAAATTTATTGTCATATGAACGTGGACTTGCCACTCACTATGGCCGTGAATATACTCGTACAGTCAGAATAGTAAAATTAGTTACTATATTTAATTTAAGTGAAAAGCTCTTTAACAATTGCTTTGTACTAACGTGGTTTAGAGAGCTAAAGATAGTGAAATATTTTGATTCTAAGGGTTTTTAAGGTTTTAAGTCTTTTTTCTCGCGTTCAACTCTTTGGACGAAATGTTCTTTTAACGTACATATTTCACAATTCGTGAAAAAGAAATTTCGCTTGTGAGCACCTAATTAATGTGCGTAGTATAGACAGTATAAAAACGAGGATAAAATATTTTGCTCGTAACGATAGCCGTTAAGGTGAAGGTGGTTCTAATAAGGCGTTTAAATTATTTTCAGCTTCAACTGCCCATCGGAAATCTTGAATAGACTTCTCTCCAAATGTCGGAAGGGGTTCAACAGAGTGCAATCTTGGATAGAAGTATGCGGGCTTGGTAAGTTTCAATTATCCCAATAACTCTGAGGATCAAAATAACTTCGTTTTGTTCAACTGTTACCCCATGTTCAGTCGACTCCGGTTATAGTGAACTTCTGGGGACTAACATATTTGGTTCACTATATCCGATGATGTCAAAATTAAATGGAATTTCTCCACAATGATTTTATTGATAACCAGATGCATCAAAATTCATTAAAAGCACGAACTGAAAATTTCAATATCTTTATTTGTACTTAAAAAACAATTATTTTCAATTGTTCACTTCGTACATTTTTGATTAGTAATTTATCTAGATCCTTTTACAGAGTTCGTGTTCTCTTCCTACTTGATTCTGCATTGTCCCCAGTGTCTAAGTATCGTAATGCAATCTGGATACCTTTCAATAACTCTTGCACTGTTGGAACACCGTCTCGCTCGCTGAAGGCCCTTTTACTTGCCTAATAACATAGGAAATCCAATTAATTTCCAGGACGTTGAATTTCGTACGTCCACTATAGCCGAGGTTAAGGTTTACTATAGCCGAATCTTGTGCTTTTTTGTAATGTAAGTGAAACGGGACCAGACTTTAGTTCACTATAACCGAGGGTTCATTGTAGCCGAGTTCACAACAACCGGAGTCAACTGTATCATCGAAATTTGTTTATGCATGTGAAGACAACAATACTTCAAAACTTCACCTCAACCTATTTTTTTCCAACTCATTACCAGATACCATTATTATACGTAATCTTCCAAAACTTATTTTGAATTGCTTTCAGCCTTTGTTGGTATCTTGTGGAAGGCGCTCGAATGGGACCATTATCGGCCCTGGCGCTTTTAGCGACCTCGTACAAGACTAAAAGCAAAACCGGAGACCGAAGATGGAGTGAGAGGTATTCGAAAAGAAGCAAAGAAGTGGAACGACAAGAAAGGACTTGTCACAATAAATGCATTGTTACCGTGAGGGAAAGATGGAACTGTTAAATGAGCATGGACTTACCACTATGACCGTGAATGTACACTCAAAATGTTAAAATTGGTTACAATATTTCATTTAAGTGAAAAGTTTTTCAACAAAATTCTTTGTACTGACTTGCTGTAGACAGTTACAGATAGTGACACATTTGCTTTCTCTGAGTTTTAAAATTTTTTTCAATCTTTTGTCAGGCGTTTAACTTCTTAGACAAAATAAGATGTTATTTTAATGTAGTGGATAACTCGCAATTCGTTAAAAAAATGTCACTTGTGACCACTAAATTAATGAACGCAGTATAGACAGTACAAAGACTAGGATAAAATATTTTTCTCAAACGATAGTCGTTAAGGCGAGGGTGGTTCGGTTAATAAGACATTCAAATTATTTTCAGCTTCATCTGCCCATTGGAAATCCTGAACGTTTACCAGGGAAAGACTTCACTGTGTAGAACACCTTGCAGCATTTGTAAGTCTTCGATACAAGTGTGCGCGGCTTGGTAAGTTTAAATTATCTTAATAATTCTGAGAATCAAAAGAACTTTGTTTTGCCGCAGGGCATAAATATGCGATGTTCCACTTAATTTTACGTTGTTGTTTTCAAAACTGTTGATGAACATGTTGCATAAAACTATCTTCAATATTTTTCCTACGAATGCTCGTGGAACATTATCCACTACCGCCTTCCATCAGTACAAGGCTAGCACATCGTGTGGTCATTGGGCGTAACATTACCTTATGAACGAAATGTGCTAACGAATCTTCAACACGATACACTGCCTTATTATTAGCCGAACATGAATAATAAGGAACGGAAAAATGTGTATTAACCCTTTGCACTCGTAGGGCATATGTGACATACCACCCATGAATGCACTTTGGTCGGAGGATTCTGAGCACTACGAGGTCCTACTAATCGTAAGGCATGTCTAAGATGATAATGGAAAAAGCCGGCAGAGCTAGAAGCCGATAATCGGCATTCCCCCGTGCCAGCTCATTTTCACATTATTGCGTCACTATTGGTTAAAAATAGAATAGTAGCCCGGATTGATTCAACAATGAAAACTTTATTTTACCTACCCGGAAAATACATGAGCATCCGAGGCATGCCCTAAGAATGAGATGATTTTGATGTGACATCTGAGACATGGCCCTACTAGTTGTAAGGTGTGTCACATTACATACTGCTACGAGCTAGTAGCAATTATTCTGGGTGCATCTCTGACTTGCCGTACGAGCTGTAGGTGTGTTATGCGAGTTGCATAAGAGTGCAAAGCGTTAAGTAAAGGCTCGCGGTTGTCTGGGTGACGCCGCGTCGAAGGTTTGGTCTTCTTCAGGGCTGAAGTGCCACCCGGAGAGCCGAGGGCCGTCACGTGACACTGGCCGCGGAAGCCTTCGATTGCACTGTGTATTAAGGTACGTTGAATTTAATATTAAACACAATTAATGCATTTCACGTCAGGATAACACCGGTTGTTACGCAGATTAATGCGCAAACGTGCTTCAACATCCAACAACAACCCCATCTGAAATAGTGTATAACGTAGTCCGTAGTATCAAACAGTAATTCCATAGTAATCATCCGTAGTAATAAAATGTATTTTATTTTTTTGCCGTAAAAGGTAGGGTTTATTTTCATGGATATTTTTGAACGCTCGTGTAAACTATTTTTAGGGCTTCCGTATAGTTTGCCCATGCCTAGGACCCCCTAAGTAATTCTCCAAATCTCACATCAAAAAATGTTTGACCGGTTTGCGGTAACTTGTGTGTATCACGCAGTTTAGCGCTTTGTCATAACTAAATCATTCTACTGCTTAAGTGAAATGAATATCTATCCTTTCTTGGACTATCGTGCCATCTTTGTACATAGTACTTTCAAACTTGTTTAGTTTCCGAGTAACTAGACGTGAACAGAACAAATGGAATCTTTCGCGCTCCTCACATCCAGATTACAGTAAACTCATTTTTCGTTATTAGCAAATTTAATTGTTCCTCTGAGATTATATTCGAAATCAAGTAAGAATAGTACATATGTAATGATGGGTATTAATACGAGTCGGATATTACGATACGAGCGAGGAACGAGCGAGTATCGTAAACTCCACCCCGAATGTATTAATAAGCATTACAGTGTTTCATACGGTACTTTTTCTACGACTTTTATAAGTTAAACTTTTACATTGAATCGTTTTGTGGCAGTTGACACGAAGACTTCAGTCAAGGCCATCTAGCGGACAGCTCCCTATTCCTACCGTAGCATGCTGTCGCAGGTGGCTGAGGCTACCCTCCGCCTGTGAGGGAGTACTGCGCTAGTGAAATAGGATCAAAGTGAAATAACGATCCAATTTATTTTAAATATTCAACGAAAAAATACTAATAATAGAAGTAATTAAAACTGACAAACATAATATAATATCAAATGCAATTTAATGTACACAATCGAAAGATACATTTACTAGAACGATTCTCAATGATTAATTAAGAAACCAAGTATGATCAATACTTGGTTTGTAAAAGTCTGTGATTGATTAGGAACCTGTATCATAATGAAAGTTGTATCGTAATGAGTATCATGATGCCACTGGTTGAAGCCATCAAATGACAGCATAATACAATGAGAGTAGAAAAACGCAAGTTGTCAATTTTTATCGGTGCCTTGGCGGTTAGTCGAGAGGTACTCCAACAGTAATGTTTGTTTGCAGTCGTCTAAGAAGTCTAGGATGCTGTGCCGGCCATCTTTCCTCCTGGAACGAGCAATTAATGCTGCTTATACGTAGAAGATGGATTCACTTACAAAAAGATTGATTTAAGGATTATTAATGTATGGTCTGAAAACTGTGGGATAAGCGTTTGTAAGATAAGTAATAAAATCTTGTAGATCTTATGGTAGGTTCAAACAAGATTGTGTGTATCCAGCTTGTGCAAATTCATAGGTCTTGGTTTTGTTAGAGGTTATAAGCAAGTAAAACGTTCCCGAAACTTGTGAAAGGGTAGTGCGACACGTACTCAAAACGTGCGAGAAGAGTAAATATGTAAACGTTGCGCCAGCATGTGCAAGTTATGGCAAACGAATAGGGTAGATGGTCACGAGTGTGCACTCTACTCTGAATTTAGTTTAAGCCAGGTGGTAATCCTGTACGTCCTCGTGGCAGGTGCCCAGTGATGGTTGTTTTTTGTCTTGCTAGGTTGGAAAGATGCTTTTTGAATGAAAGTATGAAGGTTAGAAAAAGGCTTTTGGATTCTGAATGAAGATACGTAAAGGATCGTGCAAAGGAAGATATTCAGGTAAGTATGCATTGATGCGAGAAGCAAGACGCCCCCGCCAAGAAGTTAAAACACTCAAGACATACCCGTTGCTAACACGGAATTTGAACCCGCAGCCTTGGACCATGCGTTCTTGAAAGCTACGTCAAAGCTAAGCGTTAGCAAGGCAGGCAAATGCACTCTCTCCCAGTGTATGCAATGATGCGCAAATGAAGGACGAGTAATGAGAGTGCAATTAGTCGATGTCGTCGGTAACATTTGATGTTCTTTAGGGAAATCAAGGGCAACAGGAAAAGTTGAACGCGGGAGTGCTGACATGGGGGTCTGTGGGACCCCCACGATCCTTTCTTCCCGCTTGTTGGCTACCGTGACCATTGTTTTAGTACATTTCTCTTTTTTTTGTATCATGATATTTAGTGTACTCTCAGTTTGCCAGTTTAGTGAGTTTTATCCGTGTAGCAAGCTCTTGTTTTGTTTGGGGTGCCCAGAGACCCCCGCGTTACCTTCTACGTTCCCAAAAGTGTCTTCAGTCTCGTACATTCTATTAGTTTGGGAACGTATTGCATGCTGTATTTTTACGTTAGGAAGTAGTACTGAAGTACTACGTCTAGTACTGAAGTCTAGTACTAGTACTGAAGTCACTTTATATGTTAAAAAAGGAGTGAAGAATACGCCAGCTTATGCTGAAAGCGGGAACAGAATATCGTTACTCACCACCCAGGAAAAAGCAGTCTGCACGCAATTTCAAAAGACCAGGATAATGTTTTCTTTGTTTATTGATTTGGATATGATTGAGAGAATTACAGAATCCACCAACATCAAAAATGAAATGGATTTAGAGAAGAATAAAATCGCAGCACGTACAAGACTGACAAAGGGGAAATGAAGGCAGTAATTGTGCTACGTATTTTGGCTGGATCTGTGAAATCAGGGCACCAAAATCTTTCTGAATTATGGAATATGGATAATACGGGTATTGAAATTTTCCATTGTACTTTGAATTTGAAAAGATTTCAATTTTTGCTACTAAACATGGGCTTGGATGTGGCAACACGCGCAGACCGGTAGAAAAAGTAACTTCAAATATTAGATGCTTTCCTGATGAATTCTCAGAGTTGTTTAGGAACTAAATTCTTAATAACTTGTTTAATTGAATGCAAAACGTTCTTAATAATATAAGAAGAATATTGTATTAATTTATTTTTTAATAATTTAGCATATATCATGAAAAGAGTGTGGGGGGGGGGTCTGTAGACACACCGTTACCACTTTTGTTTCAAAAAGTCACGTTACCACTGCAGGGTTAAAAATGTCCCCTTCCACTCGATTTCAAATTATTCTATAGTTATCAATTATTTTAAAACATATTTGCCATTTTGTTACTATATATGTAAACTTTTGGGATTGTTATGGTAATAAAAATGAAAGTATTGGGAAGATAGAAAAGCTCCGCCCCTTCTCTTTCCATCCTATTACCCTTGGCTTCAGCAATTCCTTTCACTGTACTACCATCACTACTGGGTACTGCTTGATGTAATTTTTGAAGGAGAAGAAAGGTTATAGTACATTAAGTGTAGTAATAAATCTGGAATAGCTGGTAAGATACGGTACGATGTTTTCAGAGTGTAGTAATGCTGTTGTGGCTGATGTAAAAAAGTGTCTCATTGTAAACAATTTTCTGAAAATTGTAGTTTGAAAAACTTTTTAAATTGTTTGTATATTAAGGTTACTGTTAATTTTATGTTGCATGTTTGAAGTTGTGTTATGTGCAACTTGTGTATTTTTTGTTAATGGCAAATTGTTTAATATTCTTGTAAATTGTGTTCTAGATTATGAAACGTTATCTGTGTGAAATTTAATGTAACTTCAACTAAGTTGTAACTTGACTTCTAGTATGTAAAGAACTCGTGGGTATAGATCCCATCTCTATCGTGGATTTCGTCCAGTTTCCAACGATCCATGGAGCTTACTCCCTCCCTCAAATAAAAATCTATAGTTTTTTTCTTGTAAATATAATTCATTACCCCCCCATTGCCCAAATACTTACCTATCCAGCAATCTTCGTCCTCTACGATTTGCCTGTCTCCCCTGCAGGTGTCATCTGCCCTGCAATGGCTATACTACCCTTCCCTCCCGCCCCGCCCCTCTAGTCATTCCACTCTGTTCCTCCCTCGGATCACTCTTCGCACGCCCTATTCGAGTTGCCTTTACTTGCCGCTGCCCCCATCCAGCCCCTTCTACTCCGTTGCTCTACTGCACCCCCTCTTGCTCCCTCGTACACCGTATTCTCCTCGGCTCTCGCTCTCGATCGGCCACCTCTCCTCTGCGCTTCGCCCGTCTCCCCTGCGCGCCTCTTTCGTTCTACCCAGTCCTCCCTCCTCACCCACGCATCCACCCCCTTCCACTCCGCTCCTTTCCACCACTCCCCTTACACCCTTTCACCTCTGACCACACCTCCCGCTGCCATCCAGCCACTTTGTTCCTCTTGTCAAATTTCAGTCTTATATTAATTTTAACTTTAAAACTATTTATGTATAAAAAGAAAATGCATCGAGTCAATAAAATTTCAGACTGCTAAAACTGGTAAAAAAAATTGACTTAGATTCATGGTTATAGTATTACTTTAAGTTATCACAAAATTCGCTAAAATTGCTTTTACCGGGTATTACGTATCGCAAAGAGCGACATGGTGAGCCTTTTACCACAAAGAGTAGTTTATATACTATTTAATAACTGTTAGGAATATTTTACAGGAAATTACTTCGGGCAAATAAGATAATGCTAAATGGATTAAACTAGATAGTTTATGTAATTGAAATATGTATTAGCTTGCTTGACCTTGTCGCATATTTATTCCTCCGTTTTTCTGAAGTTGGCTTGACTGTCTAAGCAAACGAAATTTTCGGTTTGGAAAGCCTTGACAAACAATGGAAAAGTGGTTCAAATTTTCTCGAATTACATAAATTCGAGAATGGCCAGAGTGGTATAACTCAAATGTTTCTTGCCATATGCTCATTTTTGTGATTCGTAAACGAGAGCTTTGTATTGGCAAATGTTGGCAAAAGCTGTGCAAAGTTTTGTCAATATTTCTGGACTTTTACACCCACCATGGTTTTGGCACGGAAATATTTTTGCTTCTAATTTATGTGGGCGGTAAAAGAAAACTTTGGTTGGGAAAATAGTGCGTAAAAAATTTCGTCAAATCCTTGTTTCTTTTTTCTGGCTCCAGTGAAATAAGCTCGCAATCTATTTTGTTTCTACTCGCATTGTATAAAGCTGTCATTTGATGGCTGCTTTGCATATGATACTCATTATAATACAGCTTCCATTGTGATACAGGATCATGACCAATATTAGAAAACTTTACAAACCAAGTATTGACACTCAATTAATCGTTGAGAATCGTTGTAGTGTTTCGTTCGATTGTGGACATTAACATTGCATTTGATACATTATCCTTGTCAGTTTTAATTTTTTAAATTATTAGTATTTTTCGCTGAATATTATTTAAAATAAATTCGATCGTAATTTCGCTTTGATCCTATTTGACTAGCGAAGTACCCCCTCGCAGGAGGACGGGAAGCCACAGCCACCTGCGGCAGCGTGCGAGGGTAGGATTTTGAGAGTATAGAAAAAGGAAGTGCCGTGGGTACTCTGTGTTTAGGAGCTGTCCGCTAGGTGGTTTGGCTGCAAGTCTTCATGTCACTACCATGAAACGATTCAATGAAAATGTGTAACTTATAAAAGTCGTAGAAAAAGAACCGTAAGACACTCGATGTAATAGGTATTAATGCACTCGTGTAATGTTTACTCGCTCGTTCCTCGCTCGTATCATAATATCACACTCGTGTATTAATTCCCATCATTACATCATCGATTCATAATGTACTATTTTCTACAATTTTAATATTGAATCTCGAGAGCTCTTGTATTATTTATTTGGCATTTCAGAGTGGGACTTTTGCAAGCTAGCGGTGTTCACAGGCTTGGACCTTTTTTTATTTGTTATCCTTATCTGTGGGTAAGGGAGACGTGTGTCGGACATATATTCCCATCAGCATAATTAGCGAGATTTTTCTTTCGTCGCTAAAGAAACCAAGAACCTTCCTATACGATTTGTCTTAGAAAGCGATATGTGTATACGATTTGTGTTATTAGTAGATAGTATAGATATATATTGAAATATACCTTCATCCTTCACTTCGTAATACGTTGTCGTGAATTTGACCTGTTCCGAATTTATAGAAAGATGTGGGCGCCAGGAACAGGTGACATAAACTAATACTAACTTTTCCCTATTTAATTCTGTCAAAATTATATGGGCATCCAGCTAGCTTGGGCCGATGGATTCGGATTACATGTATTCGCTATCGCTAAGATAGCCGATTACCTGATCTGCCGACTGTACAGCCTGGCGTGGAATCTGAAATATGGAAATTCTCTGCTTCCAACTAATTAGAAGCTTATGATTGACAAATGAACAGACTCTTTTCTTTTTCCAAAGAACAAAATTTAACAATTTATTCAATGTTAATTTTAACAGATTACTTAATGGCCATGACCCCTTTTAAAAGATATTATTTTAATATACTGCAGTATATGTTACCGTCTTGCCGACCCGCTCGTTCCGAAGACGCTTCTCACTTGGCCGATGAATCCGAGTCGCTCTTCTGTCTTCTGATCTTGCGCGGTTGCTGAAGTATCCAGTCCACACTGCATAAAATCTAGCTAAGTTCTTTCCGACGCTTTAGGTTTATAATCTTTCACACGAGTTTAATAAAATACTAATGTTCGAACTATCGTCCGGTGAACACCCAAAACTGCCCAAGTCCGCGGATGTACTCCGGCAAATAATTTCTAAGTCCGATGACGACTGTTACTTTTCGCACGAAAATGTATGTCTCACTTTCAACTACAAGGTCCGCACACTATTTGCACTCCACGAGACTCAAGAGCCGAGTTCACGACCTACACTCCACCACTCTGAGTCAGACTGTAACGATCTGCACTCAACGAAGCTCCAAGTCCGAATGAATGTTTTCTGTATTTTGCAACCCTTGATGGGTCGGTAGCGTCCCACGTTCTATTTTTCCAAAACACGGCGGTAAACACCAGAAAGTCTAATTGCCCCCCGCCAACCCGCTCATTTCTTACAACCCCATGTAGCCGCGCCTTCGTCCGTCATACGTTTTTCGACCAATCACATATTCTTTATTATATCGATCTAGCCAGCGTTCCGGCACCTACGAGGCTTGCAGCTAGTTTATTTACCTGCCCTGCACCATAGCAACCCTCTGCGCTGGCGTTACTAGGGCCGGATATCGCCATTTTACAAGTCCATCTAGTCGCCCCGTATACAACTAATATTATGAATAAACCATGTCCCGTTCTGGTATATCACAACATTATAAATAGTATATATATATATATATATATATATATATATATATATATATATATAACGCTATCATTGATCCCCCTGGGGGCTGAGATTTTTTTAATAATACATTTCTGAATATTAGTTCTTTAAAACCTTTAGTATAATTTATTCTAAATATTAACATCTTTGCGTAATTTTTAGTTATAAGGTGAACAAGTTCAAATGTTTTGCTTGTGTATGTTGTAAATGCAGAGTATTAATTTTGGAGCGCTCCAAATTTTTTTCTTCAAACTTTTCGAATGGGCAGTACTACACTCTTGAATGTGTCGTTTGGAGTATTTTTTTGTTTGTTTTTTTTTCAAAAGTTACCTAAATATAATGTTTTTGAAAGATCTTTCACACCGTTAATATGCACATTTCCAGCAATTTGTAAACACTATATTTGTGAGTAAATGTACTTCAAATGACTTCTAATGATGTTTTTCGAAAACTCAAACATTTTCTGTCAAAAAGAGCTTCAAATACCGAATCTACGGTAGTGTTGAAACGGCATTTTCTTAAAAACGGCTCCAAATTTTTCGAAATAAATGGCCGATTAGGAAGAGGTTTTACTGTTATTTAACATTATTAAAATAATATTTTTGTTCAACTATTAGGAAAGGGAAAAACTAAGAAAAGGTAAAAAAATATTGTTTATTAATTTTTCGCACACTCCATTTTTATACAGAATTGGCGGTGCTTTTACGGCAGAATGCCCCTCCTGACGCCAACCGCAGGGGGGACGCAAGCAAATTGCACGTTGACAACACACAACCACGCCCGAGGCAGGCAGGATTCGAACCCACGGTCTTTCGGTTCAAGGTCGCCACGGCTCGATTGAACCAGCGATCTCGGCCACCTGGATAGCCTTTGTCAATACTTAAGCGAAAAGTACATTTGAAGGGAAATAATCGAATGAAGCAGTGATACATTTTGTAAATGAATGTTTTTAGAGAGAGAAAGTTTTGAAGAGGCTTGGAAAATTCTTGTAACAGTTAATCAAAGTCAATTTATAATTTTTGCTTAGAAACGCGAAAGACCGTCGCCTGTCAAGTTTTATTAGGCAACCTGCTTGTCGTTGGTTCGTTACTCGTTGGCGTGTTGTAGTGACTTCTACAACTGTCGTGCCGCAGTAACATTAGCGGATACGTTGAGAAGGAGGAAAAGCGGTTGCAAACGGAGAGGGAGGAGAAGGGAGAGGAAACCAAAAAAGAAAACCATAAAAACAAAAGACGAAAGGGAGGAGAAGAAATAGGGGAAGAAGAGGAATAAAGAAGAAATTGCTTTAGTTTCATGTCAAGAAAACATTTGAACGAATCCTATATTTTGTCGAGTCTTATTTTTCCCTTAGGAAGTCCAGTCCATGATATGCAGTGAATGAGTACCGCCGTGTTTGAATGCCCTGTTGGCCTGCGAGTGCGCGGCGTAGGGCGGGGCGCGCGAGGGCGGGGGCGGAGCGCAGAGCGGGAGAAGAATGAAAGAGAGAAGAAGAAATATGAGAAAACGGGAAGAAGAGGAATAAAGACGAAGAAAGAGAATAAGGAGACAAAAATAAATTGCTTTAGTGTCAGGTGAAGAAAACATTTGAAGGAATCGTATATTTTGCCCAGTCTTATTTCTGTCTTAGGAAGTCCAGTCCAGCACGTAGTCCGTAATTTAAAAAGCATAATGTATGTAAAATGCGAAAGCCTGACGTGGTGCGGTGCGTTTGAATGCCCTGTCGGCCTGCCAGCGCGCGGGGCGGGGCGTGGCGGGGCGGTGGGCGCGCCGGTGGCGCCGCGGGGCGGCGGCGGCGGCGCGGGGCGGCGGCGCCGAGCGCCAGTGGCGAGCGGGCGCGGCGCGGGCGAGCAGCGTCGCAGCGCGGGCGGGCGAGCGGGTCGCGGGCAGGGCGAGGGCAGGGCAGGGCGAGGGCAGGGCGAGGGCCGCAGTGCCGCTGGGTGCTCGAAGGCCGCCAAGCTGTCGGTGCGCACGGCGACGACGGCCGCCACGGGCGGCGCGGCCACCGTGGTGTCTGGCGCGACGAGCGCCGCCACGGGGGCCACGGGCGCGTCGCACCGCCACCGCAAGCACCGCTCGCGCTCCTCCACGCGCTGCCAGGACCTCGACAAGCCCAAGAAGAAGAAGTACCTGGCGCGCGGCGCCGGCTCCACCTCGCTCGTCTCCATCCCCGCCGCCATCAAGCTCTCCATGCTCAACAGCGGCCTCATGTCTCTGGGTGAGTGAGCGCAGCCTCCGCCGGGCGACCGCGCCCGCGCCCGCGCCCGCTTCGCGGAACGCAATTGATCGCGCCGCCCGGCGCGCCTCGCCTCGCCTCCAGCCTCCGCCCCGCCCCCGCCCCCGCCCCCGCCCCGCCCCCGCCCCGCCCCCCGGCGCCACGGCGGCGGCGGCCCCACGCACGGCGGCGGCGGCGTTTGGCGGCGCGTGGCGGCGCCTCGGCCGGCGCGCGTTGCCGCCTGATCGATATCTCGCAAATCATCTCCTCTCGCACTGTTAAATGTTTCCCATCGCCTCAGCCTTCGCCCCTGATCTGCAGGCCCTCGGATCGCGCCGCCTTTTTCCGGTTCTCGTGTCGATATTTTGGGGGCCTAGGGTGGAGTCAACCTTTCCTTAGGAGTCCTCTTCGGTTTTCGTGACCACAGTCTTCCTTTTCTTACGTTCGCATTGAAGTGATCTGTTTTTTGCATCGTGTAATAATTAGTTGTAATTGCATCGTGTCCTGATTGACGACTTGTTGGTGGTTTTGCAAATAGAGAAAACTGATATAACCCTTTTTTCATTTATTTCCCAAGTTTCATACAAATTTCAATGACTTGTAGCATTATTTCTTGAAAAAATTCATTGCAATCACGTTTCATGTCATTCTGAATGCCTTAACATTATAGTTTTCTTTGATATTTGAACTAAGAACATGACCATCTTGTTAAACTTAATGAACTTGTTTTTCATGCTAATTAGTTCTAATGATTTTTCTATGTTCCTTCACTCTTCACACAGCTCATAATATAACTTTGTAATTACAGAAAGATTTGGGCAAATTTACGTTACGTTACAGCCATAATGACACTCCTATATATTAAGAAAATAAATATGGCATCATAATATTAATTTTGTTTGATTTATACAAATTATTAAATCAATAAATTTATTGAGACATAATAGTATATGCAAACCTAATTATCCGAACACGACAACTGAAGATTGATATTAGGGAATATGACAAGTAAAATTGTTTCTTCGGGGTATATAATTTAAGTTACGCTTTATTTTTCTTAAATCATTTCAAAATTGAAGCAATAAAAGACTTCGACTTGTCCAAAATTTTCAGTCTCGAAATACTCGAATTATGTGTTTTTATTTTTTATTTTTACAAAAATACTATTCATGATGATATTAGTGTCTCTTGAATAATAATCTTGTATTAATTAATAAATACATTAAACGTATATAGATAACTATTTATGTAAAAGTGAATTCGGTTATCACTGTAAATAAGCAAAAATGAATATTTTTTTTATAAAATAATGCATGTAAACTGTTTTCTGTAACCAGTGAAGTAATAATATATCACGAGGAATATTTACATATAAAAGTTTTTAATTGAACAATTTATCACGAGAGTTCGAAAATATTATAAACATTTTTTATAATAGAACTGTTTATTGCATCTTCTCATGATTTACGTGCTTAGTGATTTGTGCTGCGTACGATGTTATATTATCTTTTTTTAAAAAATATTTGAATTATACTACATCGTCTATTATGCCCTTTTACTATTACAAAAAGATAATTTTGATACATCTGCATTAAGAATCTCTTTTAAAATTCGTAGAAAAAATACGTCATAAGCAAAGTCAAATTTTCTTTTCTAACAAGAAAAAGTCGCGAAGTTCGTCGGTGCAACTTGGCGGAAAAGTTTCCTTGGGAGTTCCCCCCTCCCGCCCCAGCCGCAGGGGAAGCCAGGCCCGCGGGCGTGTGGGGTTCGGGAGCAGGGGGGCGGCACGCTGGGACCCCTAGCCCCGCCGTGGCGCGCTTTCAGATTGGCCGGCGGGCAGGAGGTGCGAGGCCGGAGGAATTCATGCGGTCCCTCGCGCGTGGCTGAGGGGGACTGGAAGTCGAACGCAGCGCGACCCGAGGCACTCCACAGGAGCTTTGCGGCGGGCGGTCACGGGATGGAAAAACGACGCCCTGGCGCGGGAGAGTCCATTGGCGCTGGTCGAGGGATTCTGCGCTCGCCAGCGCCCTCATTCATTTGATGGCGGCTGACAAGGACGGATTCCGCTGGTTCCACACAAACTTGTGGAAGAAGACGATTGCTCCAATTTCATTTAATTACATTTATAGTCGTGTTTTCACTACTGACGAATTTACAATTAGATACTTGATTGGAAATTAATTAGAACGGGTAGAGCTAGAATTTGATCTTGCTTCTTAGAAGGAAGTCGATTTTAGGAGTAGTATTTAATATTTCAAACTAAATTTATTAACAACCTGAATTTAATTGATTCACATTTTTTTTGAGATCAGACCTTTATTTTCACTGTAATAATGAAAAAGAAAATTATTCTTGTAAAGTTCTTATGTTGCAAATTTATGTCACGTTTCATTATGAAAATAACAGTAAAATTTGTATTTCCCATCTCTTTAATTAATTTTACTTGTACGAGTTTCTTGTGCTAGTAACTTTACTTCTTCGTATACTAATGTAGTGTTTCTGATGGTCACCTTTCCAACTAGGTTTCTTGAATGTTAGCACCCTCAGAAAATTCTAAGAGAAAATGCGTACGTGATGCCACAGTTTCAAGTAATATCGAACATGTGATATTTGAGAGCAATACTATAGTGTAATTATCGACTTAACGCAACCAGAGAAAAGAAAAGCCACTTTTAACGGTCGGTGTCGGTTAAGAACAATCGAAACAAATGAGCTGTGAATAGAGATGGAATATGAATACACGTATCCCAAATATTATATTTCTTGTTTGAAGAATTTTTCACAATAACCAAACTAGTCCAAATTCGAGATTTTCCAGGAGGCACCAAAAACGTCATAGCGTAGACGTGTGCAGTAATGAATTTATGATTTTCCCTGTCTTGTATGTTTCTATGTGTTTCCGAAAGGAAATGTTCCAGCAGATAGCACCAGTTCTTTCGTTCCTGTAAAAAAACAACATTCGTTTATATAATTTTCTAACAAAAAGATGGTATTACGAAAACTACGAAGTACCAGCGAAAACTACGAAATACCAGTAAAAATATTGGCTATTGCTTCAGTTTAAAAACATTAACCTAGTCTGATTTTGCTGTTCACTAGTCTAATGATGCTGATTACTATAATAGAAATACCATATTAATGAAAATGTATTCTTCCACGCATTTTATTTCTTGCTAATATTATTATGGACATTATAGAGAAACAGTTGATTATAGAAATGTTTAATATATTGTGTAGAGATGAAGATGATCTCCATTTTGTTATCAATTTAGTTTTAAGAAGCCATGTCATTAGTGAAACGTTCCCTGGAATGCAGCTGTTGATTTTCCTCCACAACAAATATTCTACACGTTTGTTCCCAAATTCTGCGCTTTAATTCAATTTGTATCAAAATACAGTGAATACGATAGTTTGATAAAGGGGTCTGAAATTTCTCGTGAAATTAATAATAATTTGTGGCCACTGAGCACAAAACACAAATACACATTCACGATTTTCTCGAATATCGAATCTGGAATATGTCCCTATTTTGAAGCGATTTAAAAACAAGTGTTAATTTTGGCAATATTTTGGTCTCAACTTCAAATTATTTAATTTCCTGTTTAATGAGCGATTTGAAAGTGATGGATGGTTTATGTTTGTCAAATGCCAAATTAATTTTAAGGTAATTTTATACGAATTATGTACTAACTTTTCGATATACCGATGTGTAGCAACATCACATTAATATTTCCCATAGTTTGATCATTAAATTACAATGATGATTAAATTCTTTTTAGAGGCACATTCTAATAAAGGGCGAATCTTGTTAGGATTGTAATATAACATTGACGTGTTTCTGTTAATATTATTAATAATTTCATCACCGTTTCCACCTTGCAGACGTGGATACTTGCAGAAAGTAAAATTGAGTGCAAGGCATTTAGTTAATTGAAGAAGAAATTAATTTAAAATTTACAATTTGTTCTGTCAAAACAGATACAAAACTTAAAATTACAGATTATTATTTATTCTTGCAGAGAAAAGATAGAAAATACGTTCTCAACAACCGCCTACAAAAATTGAAACCAGAAAATGTGTGTTATATGAAAAACAATTTTTCTTTTAAAACCAAATGTTTTATTTCGAGTCCCAAGTGAGCCCTAATATGTTAATTGCTTACGAATGATAGAGATAATAAAATGTTTTAATTGTCACAAAACAATTTCATAGCTTCTACGAACCTCTATATAGCGTGATAGCTTATACTTTCAGTGAAGTTCGTTTCAGAATTTTAAATATCCCATACATTTACCGGTAATCACCGTCTCTTAAAACATGTTTTACTTTCATGTTTGACGCAGTAATTTTTGCCCCGTTTTAGTGAACTTCAGGCGTATATTTAAATAGAACAGAGGCAGTATAATTTACGCGGATATATCGTACCGCGATATGTTTTCACGAGAAAGACAAACTAAATGGATTTTGGTGTAAAAAATGTCGGAGGCGGGAGATAGGGAGTTCCTTATGAATTTAGAAGTGTGGATACCTTACAAAATGGATTGTGTTGGGCTTGAAAGCCAATTTGCGGGCTCTGTTGCGGTGGGAATTTTAGTTTACAAATGAGGAACTTGCCTCAATTTATTCCTATACCACATTTTTCATAAAGATTAGATAACGCTATAGAAATTCCTCTGCTATTTTTTGTGTGTAACTATTGTGATTTTGCTGTAAAAAAAATAACGTAGCGGCATGAAAACGTTAATTGTCGTTTACTCTGTGGCGAGGGAAGTCGGATTGACACCTGGATCTTTTAATTTGTCAGCACAGACTCGACTGGCTGGCTTTGATTGAAGGCTGACGTATATTTTGTGGAAGGGGCCTTGAAGAGGTAACTTTATGAGGACAAAACCGTTGGGAAGGTTGTAGCGTGTGTCGAGAGCGCGCGCGCCCGTCCGTCCGCCAGCTGAGTGACCGAGGAGAGCGACCACTGCTCCAAATCCCAGCGGCCTATTTCTTCGAATACGCGCGCCGCCCCGCCCCCGCCCCCGCCCCTTGCGCAAAGCCCGCCCGCTCGGGCCGAGCTCCTCGCGGCGGACGCCTCCCCCCCCCGCGCCCGGGGCCCTTAAACAGACCCGCAGGTGGCCACGTTGCACAACGCCCCAACGCTTTGGCCATCCTCATCGACAAGCGGCGCTGCCCGCAGAGCATTTAGAAGCAGTGGAACCCTGCAGTACCTGCGGATACAATTTATTCTTTGATGGACATTATTTTTTTTGTTGCTAAAAATTACCTAATTATTTTCTTGAAGTATATTCTGTAGAAACCACAACTGAAGATTTTTAAAGATAATTTACTACTCAGATTACTGCACGTGGATGTGAGAATTGGATTCATGAAATCGAGTTTTGTTGAATTTATACCTTGTAATAATTAATTTTGGAAAATGAAAGAATTTTTTTATTTGCGTTGATTTAGAATAAAATTGTTAAAAAATAATTGCGTAAATATTAAAGAAATAGTTAATCAGCATATGTATGATAAAAATCATTATTATTCTGTTTATCTGTGTTGTGACTTACGTTGACTTACGTTTTTTTTTTTTTACTTTTTTAGAATATAGGTCCGATAATTATTTTACCCCAGTTATTAGATTTTATTTCTACAAATCAAAACGGAAATATGAAAATTCTTTTAAAACACTAATTGGTGAATTTACACGGGCATTGTTAACCCGCCATTTTTCGCATGCTGTTGCGTTAGGAATTTTCTCTTGAGCTTGATTACTTCTAACAACAGAAAATATAATTATTACCTATTACGGATCAAATTAGATTCATTCAAGTTGCATCCACCATCAAACTGCTGTTGTATGTAAAGCAAACCTCTCTGAAAAGCCATGCACTACTTGCTATTATCTTCATACCTCACTCTCCTCAGGACTGGATATGTAGAGTCATTGTGGTATATGTCTTAAAATGTAACACAATACTCGTGTGTTAAAGATTGAGGGGGCGCCGCCACAGTCGCACCTTTTCAGATTGATTCTTCTTTCATAGAATAGTACTATTTTGAAACAGCTTTATTACTTTGCTCTTTCACACTAATAATAATAATAATAATAATAATAATAATAATAATAATAATAATAATAATAATGGACTTGATGTAGTGGAATAATAATGATAACCGAACGAGGGAGATGACCAGGGACTTTGATACTTCTAATTAGTGTAAAAAAAATACATTGTGAACGAATCACTTTAGTTTGTTTGTATATCATCAAAAGAAATCGATCATTTAAAGAAAGCCGGCTTTATTCAATAATTTATTTCTGAGAGTCTTCTATTAGACAAAAAAGGAATGACTCGAAGCTCTAGTTTACAATGGAAGTACTTGCCCTCCAACCATCCCCAACCCACAACGCGCCGCTCGCCCCGCCCTGTCCCGCCGAGTCCCCCCTCCCCTCCCCGCCACGCCCAGCCACGTCTCGCCGGCCTCACCCGACCCCATGGACCCATTGCGCATTGCAATAAGTATATTTTTCAACTCCCACTGTGTAATTCTATCATTTGATGACTGCAACCCATTGCGTAATGATACTCATTACGACACAGTTTCCTTTATGGAACAGGTTCTTGACGAATCAGAGAGAAGCCTACAAACCAAGTATGGACACTTAATCGTTATCGTAAATATTTCATTCGATTGTATTCATTAGAATTGTATTTAATATTATATTATGTTTGTTAGTTTTAATGTATTTTATTATTAGTAATTTAATTCGTGCAATATTATTTAAAGTAATTTCACTTTCTATTTGACTAGCGCAGTACTCCCTCGCAGACAGACTGGTAATCAAAGCCACCTGCGGCAGGCCAGGGAAAGGTAGGGTTAGGGAGCTGTCCTTTAAGTGACCTTGGCTGAATCCTGCACTTGATCTGTCACGAAACGATTCAATGTAAAAGTTTAACTTACAAGAGTTACCATAAGTCGTAGAAAAAGTACTGTATGAAACTCGATGTAATGGATATTAATACACTCGTGTAAAGTTTACGATAGTCACTCGTTCCTCGCTTGTATAGTAATACCACAGTCGTGTATCAATACCCATCATTGCATCATTGTTTCATAATGTTCTATTAAAACACATTTGACATCAGTCAACCAGTAACTTCTTTACGGATTTCCCTCCTTTTTCCCTTTAGGAAATATTTTGAATTTATTTTTAGCGGTAACATACGTACTACTGAGTAGAAACACTCCTCTGGTGAGGAGATACAGCAAGCAGAAGGTGACGTATGTCGCCATCAAGCGCGAGAAGACCGTAGCCATATTCAGAAATAAAAAGACCCTAAACTTACGGTATTAATGACTTTCGTAGTTGACGCGCTCGCGAACCAATCAAACGTGGAAACTTCTGAAAACGCGTCATCGAAGTGCAGTGTGTGACACACTTGTGTGCTGCGGGTTGCATTCCTCTGGCGGAGCCCCTCTCTATTCCGTGCACCTTCTTCGTCACATTCTCAAGGGGCATACCAATAACAATTGTTACTGCAGATGTTTCACATTACATTTGTATTTAAAAACAGGGTGTGCGTGACGTACCGAAACTAAGTATTAGTTTACTGAAAGGATTTGGAGGAAATTATTTTCTCTAAATCCTCTATTTATTGTTTCAAAGGTTCACAATGTCGATAGTAGAATAGAATATTCATGAAGAGTTCCTTATCCAGGTCCTGTGTGTCCCTGTAAGCATGGTGTGACGTCACCCCAACTAGCGATCCCATCCCAAAGGTTAGGTAAATCTCAATAATTTTACGAGTTTGCCACTTGTTTTTGAAAGCTTAATGTTTATTTCCACCCCATTTGTCCGCTTGTAAATCTTATGGACAAGTTAAAGTGTGTGTGAAGGGGGCTGATACCGGCAAAATGCTGCATTTCACAGTTACAGCACACATAGTTTAGGCTACAGTAGAAATGTGATTTTCCTTTTTATGCTTTAAAACTTAATGTACTTCATTTCCACATGCACCAATATTAATTTGATTATACTGCATAGGCGACACTTTCACTTAGTATTTGTAATACTGATGTTAATGATATTTATGTTGCCAATAAAGTATTATTGTTTAAGTTATAGTGTACAAATCTGTCTTCATTAAACTCTTTCAATAAAGAATTCATATTTTTGTCTCACAAAAATACATCAATTTTTTTACACGAAATAAATATAGTTTATTGCCCTCGCAGTTTAGTACATTGGTCAGCGTGTTCGCTCTCGTAAGTGCAATGCACGTTTTTTAATCACAGAAGGTGGTGGTTTTCTTCACCGGCTAACCTATACATCGGTCTGCGGGTGATTCCAGGTATCTCCCACCAGCTGGACACCGCTCCAGCCGGGACGAGCTCTACGTCCAAGGACAATATCTAAATGTTTGGTTGAGTAGTACATGTTAGTGTGTGTGGGGTGAGAATAGAACTAGAAGAGAAAGGAAAGATCGCACGCGGTCCGTGGCCCGTTTATTAGGGTTATGCTCGAGCATTCGCCTGGTGTTGATGGGAGAAACCAGGCAAAACTACCGATCCGAGCAGCCGGCCGCTAGAATTCTCCTCCTGGCAGCGGCTGAATTCCACCTAGCTGCCAAGCTCGTGTCGAAAAGCGCCCTCGGAAGTGTCGGTGAGAGGCAGTGCGGGGACATCAGCCGGTGGCTGGTATTTGTCGAATGGGGCGGGGGCGCGTGGATTGTTGGGAGAGGCCGGCGGCGGCCCAGCCGTCGGATCATGACGTGACGTCGGCGGGCGGGCAGGCAGGCCGGCGTTGCGCATGGGCCGCGGCCTGGGCGTGGCGGGGCGTGGCGGGGCGGGGCGGGGCGGGGCGGGGCGGGGCGGGGGTGCCGGTCGAGTGACGCAGGCGCGCGCGCGCGGGCGCAGTGAACGGCCGCGGTCGCCTTAAATGGACGCGCGGCGCCGGCGCGGGCGGCGGAGGGGAAGGGAGGACGGGGTCGAGGGGGGCGGCGGAGGGGAAGGGAGGACGGGGTCGAGGGGGGCGGCGCCGCCGCGTGAATGGGTGCACGTCCGGGAGCGCTCGCCCGCAGCCTCTGCTGCACGCGGCGGCGGCGGCTGTGGCGGCGGCGACCAGGTTCGCGATGCGCCGCGGCGCAACAGCATGGGCGACGGCGCCAAAGCCACAGCCGCCAAGGCCGCCCGCGCCCCGCTCCGCCGCCATCTTCCGCCGAGGCGAGAATCGCTGCCGCTGGATTTTGAGGATTCGGAACGCGGCATTTCTATTGCGTCCCAGAAACGCGTACTTTAATTTATTTCAGCTGAATAGACTGCGGCACACATGTAATTGCGCCGAATACTCGCTAGATCCAATGAGAATACTAGACAGAAGAATTTGAGATATTCCCTTCTCTCGTGTAGTGCGAAGAGTGGGAGGTTAGTGTTGCACGAACTCGGTTATCTTTCATTTATTAAAAATAAGTTATCGAACTCCTTTTACGATGTATCTGATATTAAAGCATTTGATGGTGTTAGGTTAATATCTTTGACTTCATAAAATATACTACACATCTGAAGTAAATCGGTGGAGAAACCAAAGATGGAATAATTAGTCACGAACCTTACATCGTTAAGGTCCAGTGAAGGTAACTAAAATGTGTTGGTGATGCCTGGAGAGAACGCAGTGAACCTGAGATTCTCAGAGTTCATGAACCTTTCATTGAGACAAACCCCTGATGCGCGTTTCAAAGTCTATCTGCGCAGAAATGTGCTTGAGGGTCAGCATTGGGTTACATCCTTCCGAGTTGCGAGAATACCTTAATATCTTACAAATTTTCTTCGCTTTGCTTCCCCAAGTCTTCCTCGTATGTACTCAAGTTTCTGAGTAAAAATTATCCGTACATGACTCATTTGTACTGCTTACTCGGTAATTTGATCATTGCGTTGAAGCTTCTTTCTCGAAGACCGACCTATTGTTTTCGTCTGCATTGCTCAGCGGACGATCGTAGATTTCTCCCTCAAGAAGTTGAAAGAGTTAAAGTGGAGGTGCAGGTAAGGAAGGGAGAGTGCTGTAATCCGATGTGTTCTGTAAATAACTAATGTGCTATGCAACTAAACATTAAATTCCATTGATGGAGGGAACTAAAAAAACTTTGTAATAACAATTAGCAATGATACATCAGCACATTCTTTCTCGTCTTATTTGTAACGGTAATAAAACGTATATTACAACTTGTATACTCCAGCCATCTATATCACATATCGAGAAACTAAAAAAAAAGAGTTTGTCCTCTAATGATGCTACACATGTGCCATGGGATTTGTCTAGAGAATGCATTTAAAACACCTAAATATAATTGACAATGTTGACAGAAGAAATTTATTTGGGCCAGTGAAGTATCATGGTGACGTGTATAGATATTAAAAAGCAAAACGAACAACCAGGGAAAGGCAAGAGTTTGAGACATACAGAACGCTTTGGAAAATTGAGTCGAGCAGTTGTGAAGTATAAACATCGAAGGTTTGCGGGTGTGAAATAGTAACTGATGAATTTGTGAACTTGAGAGGAACTGTCACAACGTGGAATCATTTTTAGTTTGTGATTGTGCAGTGGTGCGAATCGTTCGTTTGGTCAATAAAAAAAGTTTGTGGTGACGAGTGTGGACGATTACTGAGTGATTCAGAGTGCAGTCAATAAACCAATTATTTCTTTAGTCTAGAGAATTATGCTTGAAACATCAATGCAACATGTAGAGTAACTGGGAGAAGTTGCAGGAAGTATTAAGCAACGAAGTTTGGAACGTCTATCGTAAGTGGTGGACTAAAATTACGCCATTGGTGATCGAAGTGTAGTGCAATTGTTGAATCTAAACGCAGAATTGAAAACACAGAACGTTTTAGGGAATTTTAGGACCATTTCAGCGTAGGGTTCTCGTATAATACTTTATCTGATGACTATTTATACGAAAACGTAATTGTTTATAAGAGTTACAGAATATTATCAGTAGATTAAGCAATTAGTAAGGAATTAATTTTAGTACTTATTTTGTGATTTTTAATTTTTTGAGAGAAATAGTAGAGTTGATCATTACTTAGTTTACAATTAGCGCAATAGTTGTTATTTAATTCCTTTGGTTTAATAAATGCTTGTAAGAAAAATAATAGGGATCATAGGTGTTTTTCATGTCCATTTTACACTTTCAGTAAGTCCGACAGGAGCAACGCCGTTAACGTATGTTTTGGCCAGTCACATATCCTACTTCGAACCTTAACAATATTACTAGATACTTATGTAATAAATGTTTGCTTATTGTCATTGTATGGAATCATTATTATATCAAAACCCATAGTTTCTAAAGATTGAATGTGACTCTTCCTAACCCTCATAAAGAATAAACGCATCGTACTTTCACTTTTTTTACGAACTAGTTCTAGTTCGATTCTAGTTTGTACGTAGTTCGCCAAGTACTAGACTCTTACTTATGCGGCTCTCAGAAGTCCGACCTACATTCGGCCTCCAGTCCTCAAGCAGAAATGACGCGCGCATCAATGACTTATCTTGTGCAACAGTGTGTTGTTAGTTAAACATGTTAAACAATGCTACTCATATTTGAAATTGTGCCTTTCTTACAGTACAGTTCAGTATTGTGGCTTCTGAAACGAAACACGTTACGCGAGACCTCAAGCATAAACTCGTCATTTTAGATGCGCTGAACCGAAGTTCTTCTCGGAAAGCCTTTGCTGGTGAGTAAAATGTTGGAAGAGAAACAAATTCTCTGTGTAAATGAATGCACAGTATCTTTGGATGTAATAAATTGTGTGGTTCCTAGGGGTTTAGTTTCAACCCTGTCAATAGTCCGCCACTTCCGCTAATCAGGCAACCACACGTGCAAAGAATGGACGGATTAGCGGGAGTTTTGTGTAAAGCCCGATATACACAGTGCAGTTTTCGTGCAGATTCTCATACAGTTTCTGTACAGAAACTTCAACATCCCAAACTAGAAGTATAAAAGTAAAAAGTCGCGCATACAAGTGTACGATTTCTGCACGTTTTCTGCACGATTCATCACAAGCCGTCGCTAGTGGTCTAACGAGAAACAACTGAATTGCGCCGTTCGAGTACTTTCAGTGGTGGTATTTCTGTGCGTGCGTTCTGGCTGTGATCTTGGTTTAGTATTAATTAACCATGAGGAGCATAGGGAATAAAAATACGAAGCCAGGAATTGGGGAAAAGAAAGTTTATCACAATATATCAGTTGACCCACCTAACTACAAAATCGACATGGCGGATTACCGTTAGTGAACGATTCTGCCGCTAGAGGCGCTCGAGTCAAACTGTATGCTTTCTACACGAAAAATTATGAACATGTTCATAATTTTTTCATGCAGAAAACGTAAAGTCTGGACTGCACGAAGAATCTGCACGACAACTGCACCGTGTGCACCGGCCTTAATTGAAACGCGGTGCGTTCGTGCCGCGGTGCTAACGGCGCCCGCCCGTCCCGAAGCGCCGAGTGTGCATTTCGCCCGGTCTCCGCAGCGGGGCTTCGTGCAGCCTGTTCGCCACGAACGGTCATTAGGGAGACCACCCGAAGAAACTGCAGCGACTCCCGCAGGGGCCAAGGTCCGTCGGTCACGCACTTCCGCGGCTCGGCCCCTGCTCCAGGAAAGTGGATCAAGAAAGCTCAATAGAGGACGTTTATTTCCTTCCAGAATTTTATAACGGAAGTACGTATTCGATATTTCGAATAATTGAGCGATAATTTAATTCATAATTTATTGCAGTAATATTTTACCTGTTGGACCGAGACGTGCGTAAAACAGGCCTAGGGACCGCACGATACGGTCTGCTCGATATCGTCACTGTTTCACTCCTCGATACCGTCGTCAAGTAAAGAGCTGTTTAACTTACTCGGTTAATATTGCGATCGTATTTCTTGTAATTTAAACAAATTACCACTCACTACCTTCTCTAAAATAAAGATTTTAATTTTTGCTACAAATCTTGGATCAACATTACACTTTGCTTGTATAAGATTCATTTTAATAAACACTCCCCAAATTTGTGAACTGCAAGAATAGTAAATTTTACGGTTGGTGACAGCAGTGGAAAACATTTATTTGCACAATTGTATCAAATATACTTGAAACAAAAAGTGAGGAACAATAAAACATATTGTCAAAGAACGCAACTTAACATAATTATACTTCTCTATTTATAAGTTTTAAGTTTAAGTTTAAATTATAAGTTTGCCTGCGACAATCTTTGAACCCTTCCCTCAAAACCTGAGAAAATTTAAAAATAAATTAGTTTCCTAGCTATTCATCTATATTTTATGTCATTGTATTATTGTTAAGTTTCTACTGTTAAATAAGTAGAATTTCCTATTAAGTAATTTGTCTAATTGTTATTATTAGTAGTAGTTGTAGTAGTATTGTCCTTATTATTATTATTATTATTATTATTATTATTATTATTATTATTTATATTCGTGTAGTGCAGTGCAGTGCAGTGCAGTGCAGTGTTGTGTAGTGGAGGGAAAGAAATGCGAAAGAGATGCATATCAGTTAAGTGTTGTGAAGTGCAGTGCAGTGAAGTGAACTGAAGTGAAGTGGAGTAAAATGAATTGGAGTAAGGTTTGCGCTGTGAAATTATGTACCATTATTCTTAATTATTGTTGGTTTTTGTTTTTTTTCTAAATCAAGTACTCTCTTGTAATTTAAATATTCTGCCACCAAGTAATGATACTTCATTGCAGAATTAATAATAAATCTAATCTATTACTCGAGGTAGCAGCTGCGAAAATGAATAACTACTTCATAATAGTAAGCAGAGGCCCACAAAGGGGTGTAGAGCTAGAGAAGACATCCTAATAGTTTCAAAGACGGATTTACGCTACATTTTTTATTCTATCATGAAATTATTAAAAATCGTACTACAAAAACATATTCTGTAAAAAATGCCCTAATTGTGAGTTACATTTTACTTTTATCAACAGTAATATTACAAAATATCTTAATTACAAATATAAAGTTTTAACTGTCTTTAAAAAGTAATTTGACCCCATGCTACTAATATATTTTCATGGAAGAGTTTGAGACGTACATTGTAATTCCGTTATATTTACGACTTTATGTCTTTAGGCGTACTGCTGTGTTCATTCTTTTGCCTTCTACAATAGCTATTTCGAAAGGCATTGGTGGATCACAAACACGTACTTGCTACATTTTTTTCAATTGAATGGCGATAATAGTTTGTTATTTGAAGGGAAGACCTATTGTATTCAGAATTCTCATAGTGCTGCTTGCTTTTGGATTTTAATCTGTAGTACTATGACTAAAAAACGGAACAGCTTTTGATTAAAAAAATGATGACATTAGCATTAACGACAATGTATTTTGGTTCACACAAAGCATCCCTGTCTACACAGCTCCAAATATTATGAATCATTAAAATCCAAGAAAAATAGGTCGTCGTTCCTTGCATCAGTTAACTATTAATTTGACAGTGATAACTGTTCATGGCCGAACTTGTCGCTTCGCGTTAAGCTTACAAGTGTCAAGTAAGGAGCCTAGCAGAATGGCGCTCTCCGAGTGGCAACTCAGTGGCTCCAGGTGCGAGTGCGAAGCGCACGCGAGGGGCCGCGGCGCGGCCGCCAAGTGCAGGCGCCTTGTTGAATGACCTGTTGTGATCCAGAGGCGCGCGCGTGGCGGGGCGGGGCGGGCGTGCGGCCAACGGCAATCCGCCCCAAGGCCGTCGCGGCGGCCGCCACGCCAGCGAGGGGCGGAGGGGCGCTGGTAGGGAGCAGGGGGAAGGGCGGGGTGGAACGGGAGGAGGGGAATTGGACGGAAAGGGACGAGGATGGGCGGGGGTTGGGGCGGGGCGGGGCGGGACGGGGCGGGGCGGATGGGATGGGACGAGATGGCGAGGCAAGGCGAAGCGACGTAGGTATGAGTCGGGGCCGGGCGGAGCGGGAGCAGACGAGGGTGGAACGCGGCGGGGAAGATATGGTGCGGGGAGTGGCGGGGCGGGGCTGGGCCACTGCGCCGCTCGGCAGCTTCCTGACCGCCTCGCGTCTCATCTCCACCGCCACTCGTTCGATTTGCTTTGAGTACATTGGCTGATTCTCAAGTAGTAATGGTAGTAATAAAATATGACTCAATAATGTTTTGAACGTATATATTAAACATCGTGAATGTATTTAAGACAGTGACTGAAAGTGTTCTTAACTTATGTTTGATTTAATCAGAGCAACACAGCATTTTTTCTAAACGGATATTCTCGGCAAATTCTCCAACTCGGCAGTAAGGCTTTATAGAAACACACATTTGTTTTTGTAGAAAGAGTGCGTGAGATGTGACGCGCTTGTTAATGAGATAAATAGGTCGTAGATAAATGTTAATCTTCATTTTTTAATTCAAATGTGAAAGGAATTAAAAGTGAGTTTTACTTTTCGTTTAATGCACGCCAAATATCATTAGGCGAATTAACAAGTAGCCAAGTGAGTGGAATAACGTTTTCGGAGCAATTTTTAGAATATTGAATTGCATTACGAAATTAGTTTCACGAATTTAAAAACAAAACTATCATTCCTGTAATGACTTTGGATTTGAGAGAAAAATGTTATCTACAAGATTGTAAAATAACTTATTCGATTTGTTAATAACTCAAAAAATTAAGAAAAAGCCATTCTATGAAAAATGTACTTTAAAATTAAATTAATTTGTTAAAGTTTTACCTCTGTTGAAAAATGCAAGAAATATCTTTTACACATTGATTTTTCATTAGTGCAGCTTGCATAGTTGTTTCTTCATCGATGCTTTGATTCGATGAGCATTCTTTGATGTGATGAGCATCCTCGTTTCTTTTATTCTTTGTCCTGTGCGTAGATACTCCGCAATTTAGTGCAGTGTGAGTATATAGATGGAGCAGTGTTTGACAAAGTATTATAGGTATTTGCATAAGTGGTTGATCATGCAAGAAAATTCTTAGATCTAAATAGATTTTTTAAAAATACATACAGATGAGGTGTTATATGTTTTTCAATTGGATTTATTTCTCATATATGACTTAAAATGTACTCGTATTACTACGTAGAATCCTGTAATACAAGTTCCACAATGGATTTCGAATTTTATTATATTTTAGTCCGGTGTAGCTTTCTTATGAAAGAATTAACTGGTGAAGCACAAAAGATTTTAGTATAAGCTGCAAATATGTGAATGTTTAGAAAGAAAACGGAACTGAGCGGTAGAGGCACCGGATAGAAAGAAAAAAAATATTAGTATGTTTGATGTATCGCATAATACGTTATCAACTTTTCATGCTACAGGACACTAGTTTATTTCAAACACGAATGCCGGAATTTTACAGAATGGTTGTTACTTCCGTAGTTTTTTTGTCTAGTAGCGAAACGCATTGACTTATTAATTTTGTGGGAAAGTAAAGCGTGATTAAAACACAAATGTATTTTCCATAACTGGAAGTTATCTCCTGGCTCTGGATTTACTTTTATCTGCAGGTTATTTCACTAATTCAGAGAGAATGTTATTAAAAAATAACATGTAATTCAGAGAAAAGACTAGTGATTTATAAACATGTCTCCAATTAAAAAAATAAAACAGAAACAAAAAAGACTGCATTTTCGTTAGAGTTACAATTGGCGTTTTCAAAAACTATTCGGGTTCAAATTTAAAAAAATTAAAATAACTTTCTGTGCCGTGTACCTTCCTAATTATAGAAAAGGAGAGATTTCAGTTCATGTTGAAGTGGAATAGGTTTTTAAAACGTCACTGTGAACACATTTACTTAAATGTATTATTAAAAATGAAAAAAATTGTAGTTCTATTATAAACAATATTTATAGTTCATTATTAGTTAAATTGACATTTGTTTATTTGGAAGGACTGATTTTTACATAATAATAAGGAAATAATATTAAGGAAAAATTAATATTAATCTCTAGACAATTTTACATGTCTCCGCTTGATATAAAATTTTTTTCACTTCCTCCCCCAGTTTGATGCATAATATAAATTATCCGTGAGAGAAACTTCAGTCAGGTGGCAACTATAGATGTGATGCAATTTTGAAACTTTTTAAAATGACTTGTTTATCTTCTATATGTATAAAACAGGATGTTGGTATGTATATAAGAGCAAAACTCCGACACCGTTGGACCGATCTCCATGAAAGTTGGTACTTCTACGTTGTTTTTTTTTCACTGAGAAGGTTTATGTGTTGTTATTGTGTTGTAACTTCACTACATGGCGCTACATATTCACTACATATCCACTACATATTCACGTCAAATGCAACCAGCAACACACTCGGCAGCATTTTGAAATCTATATCGTTAAATAACTCCAAAACGAGGCGTTCTAGGGCCTTAAAAACTAAAATATTGAGGCCGAAGGTCTCAAAGAAACGTTTCTCACACCGTAATCTACAGAATGAACTCTTCCTGAACATGCTATTACAGTTTTGCTGGTCAGGGCGCTTCCCAGTATTACCGCAGCTGCTCAGAGACGTGCAGAATCTGCAAGTAAATATGAATCAGAGCGGCAGAGACAGAGACGGACAGGGTGAGGGAGAGAGTGAGAAACAGAGATGGGAGGGGAAAGAGGGAGATGAAGGGCATAACGTCTGCCGGGTTTTCCTAGTTTTATTTATTGATAAAACCCTTGCAACTCCTTCAGTTTGCGCCAGATTGCCGGGCGGGGAAGGACGAGGCGGGGAGGAGTGGTGCTGGGTTGGGCTGTGGGGACGGTAAGGACGGGGAGAGGAAGGGTGGGGACGGGAAGGGCGCGGAGGAGAGGGACGGGGCGGGTGGGGCGGGGCGGGGCGCGGCGCGGCGCGGAGCGGCAAGTGCAAGCGCGCGCGCAAGCGATTAGCGCCCGGGGATTTTGCAGGCGAATGCGCGTCGGGGACGCGAGGCCGGGCGGGGCGGGGCGGGAGGGGCGAGGAGGGGCGGGGCGGGCGGGGCGAGGGGCGGGGCGGGGGGAGGGGCGGGGCGAAGGGCGGGGCGGGGCGGGGCGCGGCGGGGCGCGGCGGGGCGCGGCGGGGCGGGGCGGGGCGGGGCGGGGCGGGGCGGGGCGGGGCGGGGCGGGGCGGGGCGCTGCCCGCTCGAGCGCTCCACGTGCACCAGTGCGCCCGCGCCCGCACGGCCTGGCAGCCCTGCCTCGCGCATTGCCGCGCGCAGCCAATAAGCGGGAGAAAAACTATGGGGCCGTCCGTAAATTACGTGACGCAAATTTAGAATATTTTCAACACCCCCTCCCCCTTGTAACGCACTTCACTATCTCTGTGTGACGCTGCCTTAGACCCCCTCCCTCCCCCTCTACGTAATTTATGGATGATCCCTGAACATCCTTACGTTATCAAACCACTTCACGTGTTTTAGGACACGAGCGTATTAAAAAAGATCTGAACATCATTGAATAGATACGAAATAAAAATAATGTGAAGGAAGCTATTTTATTTAATTCATTTTTTCACTTCAAGTAGCATTCACAAATTCTTGTTTAGAAATATTTTTACTTTCTCCTATGCGCACGTATTATATACAAAATAATACTAGAATAATATAAAGAAGGATATGTAATGTTACAGAAATCGATGTCGAGATTTTAACGCAAATTCTAGTTTTTGGATTTCCGAACACCGAAAAAGTGGTTCTCTTTTTCAAAATATCTGTCTCCTCATCCGTCTCTCCGACGCAGTTAAAGTGCTTGAAACAAATTTTATTAGTCGTAAAAATTGGGTTCGTGTTTAATGATAAGATAAACAAATGCATCTAGATTCGTAATCTGCACTTTTAATATTTATAAGCATCGACATCACAATTTAACAAATAGAAAATACAAGATCCATTGCAATTGTTGATAAGAACTGTTTGGGACGGTGTGCGGTATAATGTATGAAATGTTTGAAAAGACGGTAATCCCATTTTACACGCCCTATTCCTTTCAGTCTCCCCGCCTCGCCCCCCCCCCCGCACGCCCTGCCCATCAGCCGGCGCGTACGCTTATAAAAATTCACTTGCAGGTCTTCACTTCAGTTAAAAAGTCTGTATATTCAAAAATTGCAATAATTAAGCTTTTGTTTTGAACCTGGCATTCACCTTCATTATAAAAACTAGATATTGTTACAAAATGTGTAATTTACAATATTAGACCTTTAAAATACTTTATGTACATTTAAAAAATGTAGTTGGTTTCGCATAATTTAGTCAAATCATGACAATTTTCCAAAAATTCATAAACTTTGTCAAAAATGGCTCAAAAATCTTTCATTTAACGTTTTGGGATAAAGTAACTCTTCGTTCTGACACAAGTACCTTTTGTAATTAAAAAGTTTGTATATTAAAAAATTACAGAGTTTTCGAGTCTGTAATTTGACTGATGGAGAGGATTTTTCAAGAGATGGTTGTGGTTTAAGTACGCATGCAATTACAAAATTATTAGTTTACTTATCCGTTGCCAATAGTACGAGAATGAAATTACTGATGAGTTTCCATTTTCATATAAATAAGAAAATATATGAAGGACTTGGCTCTAGATCAGGCCTGTCCAAAACTGTGCTCCGGTGCAATTTTGCTCCGCCCGTGCTCCACGCAGCGCGCCGGCGCAAATTAGTGACGAGGGGAGGGGGCTCATCCCTTCAGTCCGTGCGACAAGGCGACCTCAAGGACACAACAACGGGCGTCGATATTTTTCGAGCCGTCAAGGATGCTTTGGAAGAAGTGGGTTTACCGTGGGAACGCCTGTGTTCCATAACAACTGACGGTGCACCGTCTATGTGGGGAGTGCACATTGGATTTGTTACGTTAGTAAAAACAAACCTTTTGGAGTTTGGCAACGAACTCATTAGCTGCGTGCATTGTATTATACACCAGGAAACACTTTGTGCAAAAGCGGCGAATATTGGCAATGTTGCTAATGACGTTATCGGCATTGTAAATTTTCTCCGTGCTCATGGACTTAACCACCGTCAATTCAAAAAATTATTGATAGACATAAACGCTGAATCTTCAGATATTCCGTATCATTGTGCAGTAAGATGGTTGAGTCGTGGAGCTGTTTTTAAGAGGTTTTTTTGCATTAAAGGGGGCAATACAATTGTTTTTGGATTTTAAAGAAAAACCTGATGAATGTAAACTGCTAGCCGACCCAAAGTGGGTGGCAGCATTTGGGTCTCTTGCTGACATTATCTGCTATCTAAATGACCTTAATATGTCAATGCAAGGCAAAAAAGGTCTCATTACAGATTTATTTGATAAAATAAAAGACAGAATTAAAGCTTTCCCTGTGGGAAGGTCAATTAAGGAATAGGAATGCAGCACACATTTTATGTCTTCACACTGTGGAAGAAGGTGCATGTTTCAATATGTCACTGTTATTCAAGATTTGAAAGAAAACTTTTCTAACCGCTTCAAGAACTTAAGAGAACAAGAACAGTAGTTTACATTGTTTGCGACACCATTTTCGATTTCGGCAGAGACTGTTCCGGAACATTTGCAATTGGAGTTGATTGACTTGCAATGTCACATGAGACAGAAAGATAAATTTCGGACGGCGAATTCTTTGCTAGAGTTTTATGAAAATTTTCCACAACAAGAGTTCCCAAAACTGCATATGCAAGCAGCGAAAGTAATTTCTGTTTGGATCCACGAATGTATGTGAGAGCTTCTTTTCTGTTATGCAGTTAACCAAATCGAAGTTTCGAGGATGTTTGAGCGACGAGAGTCTTCGCAATTCCTTGCGTTTGATGGCGACAAGGGATTTTGTGCCGCGCATCGAGCGAATTGTAAACAATAGAAAAAGTAAAGAAAATTGTTACTACGAAATTGCTTTTGTTTCCTTTAACTAAACCTACTTATCCAGGAAATCCCGTTTTCCCCAATTATCTGTTTCAAACTAGAAAATAAAAAAGAAACTTATTCCGTGGAATAAAATTAAATAAAAATCTCCTTTGATTTTACATGAACTGCCTTAAAATATTGTCGCATTTCATCTGATTGAAACGATCCAGTAAATGACTGTCGCTCGGCGAGAAAAGTTACACGGTCGGGCTGAGTACCTGGCAGTCGGGGACGCCCGTCGGGTTGCGGCGGAAACAGCCGAACTGAAGCGCGCTTCGTCGTCAGTCGGAGCGAACTTGGTGCTCCGGAGCACGGGCGGAGCAGATATCGTGGACAGGCCTGCTCTAGATGGTCCTACCTCACATTGAATTCCTTTTGAGAAATAAGAGGCCTCGTTGTAGAGGTCTTTGTAGCACAGCGTCATGTACTGGCGCCATCAATCACGCATGAAATGTAATAATCGATTTGGCGAGTAGAGTTTGTCTTACTTTTGTCGAAAATGTGGACGTTGGACTATCCAGAGCCCAGAGTCATTCGTACGTATATTACAAACTTCAAACGCACATTCGTAAGCTGAGCGCAGATGGCGGGTGATTCTGTTGTTGGCTTGGAAATCAAGAACAAATCATCACGTATATTGTAATATCATCCGCATCAATTCATCCAATGAACAACTCGTTCTAAATTACTCAGAAATCCAAAACGAATCGGGAATATAGAAAAACAAGTAATCAAATAATCTATAATCATATTATTATAATAACAACCATTAAATGTAAATATTTTACATAAACTATGAATTAGAGAAAATGTATATTTCCTTTTTTAAAGATTTATTTATTCTAGTTTGGTCATTGGCACTCTGCAGCCACATAAGATGTATACATTAATATGAGATATATACAAGAACCATTGATACAATATACACAATATCGTAGTTTTCGATATGATACAATATAGTGTTTGTATAGTTTATCATGAGACGAAAATGTATATTTCCGACTGATAAGATGAATGTACTTTTTGAAATCCACAATCCATTAAATCTTACGGTTTTGGCATGCGTCTGTTCCTTGGTCGCCTAGTGACGGTAGCGGCGCTGCATCCGCTAAGCGGGCGAGGCGCTACCTGGGCTGAGCGCTAACATTGTCTCGCGCCAAGGTTCCCGCCAACCCAAAATAACGCGGCGAGCGGCGCGACGCGGCGCGACGCGGCGGCGCCGGCCACCAAGCCACCAAGCCACCGCGTCAAAGGCCTCTCCGCGCGCCGTGGCACGCACTTTCACGCAGCATCTGTAACGGTTACCAAATAATTATTATAATACGTAGGTTATCTTTTAAATAAGGTTCGTTTGTGAATGAGAGAGAGATTGACGCACGATCGCCATAGTGTGCATGTGTTTCTGATTCCAACATACTTTGCCTTCTTTTTGACGCATTTTCCAACTGTATGATGTACTTGTGAGCCGAACTGTAGAAATTTAAAATGTTTAAGAAAATTGTGTTCCCATGTGTCTGTACGAACACAAAGGCTAAAGAGGTCTTTGGATGGAAACGACTGGATCATCTACCTCACAGTCCAGACCATGCGCCTACTGACTATCTCACGTTCAGATTTTTAAAGGATTTTCTTGGCTGTCAAGGGTTCAGCGATAAGAAAGAAATGACAACTGCAGTCAGGGATTGGACTTCTTCACAGCCAGCAGATTTCATTGACATCTGAGTTCAAGAACTTGTTGCACGGTATAACAAATTTTTAAACAAAAATTAAAATATGTAGAAATGAAGTTGAAAGTATGTAGATTATTGAAAAAATATATTTTTATGATATGTTCAATATTTTACACATTATTAACAAACGGACCTCATTTAAAAAATAACCCTCGTACTACTTGAACATGTATTTACCGGGAAAGGTGACTCAGGGCATCAACGGATGTCACTGCAGTTCCTCTGTCCGGGAAGTCTTAGGTTCGAGTGCTGACGGTGGCAGGATTTTCGAAACCAGCGTGTCAGCTAGGTCCAATAGAGCCTCTGTCTTGAGAATCCTAGCGGCCGGCAGCTCTGATCGGGAGTTTTCCGTGGTTTCTCCTATTAACACCAGGCGAATGTCGAGTATTACCAAACGGACCACAGACCGCGCGCGATCTTTCCTTCCCATTCCTGGCCCTATCCTTACCCCTTAATCATACACTTACATGAACTACACTACCACTTTTAAATCAGGGACCTACAATACGAATTTTCTTCGAAAAATAGCCATTTTTCCCCGCAGCATTAGGTATTTTTTTGCCTGTAGCACGTAAGCAGCATGCGCGAAGCAAACATCCAGGCGCGGAAATAGCGCCCCAGAATGTGCCACTCTCGCGACCTCTCCATCACGTGACCCGCGTCGATTAATCGATTTATTTGAGATCCCGAGCGCGGCGAAACTTCATACTATGACGTCTTTTCCCGCAAGTGTTGTGCATGTTATATCGCAGGAGCTGGCGGTGTTCCTGTCTCGCCAGAACGTGAGCCCCATCTCAACCTAACATGCACTTTCTCATCTCCAGGTATCTCCATCAATGGAGCATCGCTAGTACAAACACTAAGCTCTCGATATTTGTGGAATCAATTGCGTGTTGACAGCGACAAGTAAGTGCGCTTCAAGGTCAGTAGGTCTACAGAAAAATATCTAATCGTATTAAGGTCCAACAGAAAAAATGTCTAATAAAAATGGGTTCTATAGCTATATTAAGTCTAATAATTAAACGTCCAAAGATAAAATGTCTACCAACTAAATGTCTACTAATTACAAAGTCTAACAGCTAAATGTCTACTAGCTAAAAACCTAACAGAAATGTCTAACGAGCATTCTGTTAAAATATTCTGTATGGAGCAAGTTGAAATAATGGTTTCGCGCTATAAAGACTATAGTCAGCGAAATGACATACTCGCCTACTTGAAAGGATTGCCGCCTGAAATTGCAAGCAGACGAAGTAGATGAATCTGATGAATGATTTAATGAAACTCTGTCCTATTAATGTACTATATATATTTTATAAAAATGTTTTTCGAGTTAAACATACATTTATAACTACACTTACTAACAAGTCTAACAAACGTTCATAGGTAGATCATTTTAATATTTAGACATATTTGCAATATTCATTTTTGCACCTAGACACCTTTGTCTGTAGGCATTTAGACAATTTCTGCATGTAGACTAGCGTGATGTGTGGACATTTATTATGAAGATCTTTTAGAGTAGACCAAGTGTCGTTACACCTCAGATATTAGACATTAAGTACGTAGACCTTATTTCTGTAGACCTACTGACCGGAAGTGCGTATGCGTGAGGGGAACCTGTATGTTTTTATTTTCATTGTTGGTCATGACTATGGAATGTATGGACACGTATTGTTTAATTTCTTTTGCTACAGACTGAAGAAAATAAGAGAAGAAGAAAATAATTTGTAAGAGAGTTTCTGTGGCGCTTGAGTTTACAAAACATATTCATTAAATAGGTATATAAGTTTAAAATTACTTGAATAAAATTTTGTTGAATAACATAAAGTATTAAGAAAAAAATATCTTCAATATTGTAGTTGTAGGAAGGCGTCGAAAACAATTGATCTACTGCAATTTAAAAAATCTGGTATTTAAACAAAAATGAGAACTGTACCATTTTTTAAAGCGTCTTTTACATTATCAGATGACAACGTTTACTCAACATTTTGGAGTTTTAAAAAAGTTGGAAGAAATTGAAAATGTGATCGAGGGTTCACGTCATGTCCACCCCAAAATGGAAATCTCCATTTCTGCTCCCAGCGACTGTTCTCCTGAGCCGCGAGATCTCGGCTCGCGCTGCTGTTCCCGCGCCAACCCACAGAACCTCATGCCTCGCTTGTCATCTGACGATGAACAGATTCATGGCGTAGAGTGTTAGGGTACGGTCAGAGTGGATCTGTTTTCGGCCGAAGAAAAGTTCGCGCGCGAACGGCCGACTGATTCTGCCGACCTGACCGGTCACACCGCATCCGACTGCAATAGACATCTGTCTGTGAATTATTGAGTACAAGTGGCATCGAATGGAAGCGAGAAGATTACTACTGCTTGGTGAAAACTCTACTCTTAAATTTCTTCTGCTTGAAAATCAAAGAGATAATTTTTTTCGCCGATCGCGAAAATATTGGTGAATTTTATAATCTTATATTACCAATTACAGAAACAAGTGAAATTGTTCGGGTACAGAAGAATGGCCCCTAATATTTTTTTACATTCTTGGAGCAAATAGAGATGACATAAATAAAGTCGAATTTTCGAAAATGCATTACTACAGAGGAAGGACTGTTCATAATCGTAAGGTATATGAATTTATGTCTCATGTTTATAACACATTTTGTACTAATTTCGCCCATTTCTTGTGCAATTTTATTCCATAATTTCCTGCTTTTGTTCCTGTTGTGATATCTGGCGTCTTATGTCTTCCACAGAGCATCTCGTTCGTGTACAAGTGAAGCAAAATACAGCTTTTCAACATCCATCTCCGACAGCTCAGATCGGCAGAATAAATCAAATTCATTTGACATCGGTCTGCCGACTTCGAAGTTCGGCCGTGTTCGCCAGAACTTGTCGGATGTAATGTGACTGTGCCCGTGCTCTAATTACGGTTTGAAATATTCGGCTGTAAACGACCGTGTTCGGCCGAACGCGAATTCGGTCGAATACGGATCCACTCTGACCGTAGCCTACTGTTCGGAAGGTTGGATGGAAATGCAAAGACGCTTGAAAAGAGAGATTCAATCTGTGTGTGTCACCGATAATATTATAGCTTTCGGTCTTTTTCTCTTGTCCTACTAGAGAATGTGCACGGACAGGATGAAAAGTCACTGCTCACATCGACATGTTCTGAAGTTATTGGCGTTTATACACACATTTTCTTTGTTTCTTCTTGACCTTTCCATAAAAACTGAATTGCAGTGAATTAATGTTGAGATTCCCCAATATACAATACATAAAAGTTCTGTGAATCGAATACTGCGTACCCAACAAAGAGAGTTTGAATAAGATGGATACGAGCCACTGAGTAGTGTAATCTTTCGCAAGCTTACATATGCTTATTTATGGATTATCTGTCCAGGAAATACTGCCCCGAATTCTGTTTGGCTCCCCAAAGCCTCTTATTCTTAGACAATTTTTTCCTGTGGGAGAAGTCCCGTTGCTGTGGCTTCCTGCAAACCCAATGTCTTAAGTGGAACGGCTAGGAAATGGCTAAAAACTATCTTCGGTGAAATAGTTGCAAACCGATAAGTAAAAGAGTGTAATTCGACTATTTCTGGACAAATATTGGTAGAGTAATGCGATATGTGTATAAAGAAAGAGGAGGGGTCTCATAGAAAAGTTACGCGCAGTCCGTGGGGTAGGATATTTCTTCGGCATTCGCCTGGAATTGGTCGAGAAAGCACGTAAAGCTACTGACTAGAACAGCCGGCCTGTATCATTCTCCAGACTGCGGCTGAATTTGAGCGATCTATGAAGATAGTGCTGAAAATCCGTCAGGACTCGAACCTAGGAGCTTCTCTTCAGCTATGCTGCTGCCTCGACGGCTCTTGTACGGCTCGGCATTATCCCAGCTGGGCCCTTGCTGCGACACCGCGCTGTGTGGATACGTGGGCTCTCACTCCATTAGCACACATGCACTTCCTGGATTTTGAGTGAAGGGGAGAAGAACGCATTGCTTTTCAATGTTATTTGCCAAATCAATTGTCATTTTTTAAATTTAAAATGCGTGAATGGCTAAAAATTCGTAGTGCTGTCACCCACATTAAAGGCAACTAACAATTGTGGAAGTCCCTTTCAAAATATTGAAAAGTAATTTTCAGATATCATGTGCTCGTAGTAACCTCTTTGTGATATGCTTGTATTTTTTGAAAGGTGGGAAGGTTACAATTTGTACAACGTTAAGTGATATTTCAAGTAATGTTAAATACGGAATGCATATTGGACTATTCCGTGTATAATTCTAAAACACTTCAAGTTTAACTATTTCTGGACATGCCCTTTGTAAAGTGAACTTCAGAAACAAAAGTTGATTTCTCAGTTGCCAGATATACAAAACAGTCAAGATCATTTTTAATCTCGCCTTCTTTTCTCTAATACTTTAATAAAGTTGAAATATTTCTTAAATTACGAAATAACAATTGAATAATTAATATAATAAGTCGCTAGCTGAATTCCTTTACTACGCTCCGCGAAGTCACGGAGGTGAAGCGAATTCGAGACCTCGCGGGTTCCTGGTGGGGTGACCGTCTGGAAACACCGACATCTAACGACGCCGAGCCCCTGGCTGATGCACTGACGGCGACGTAATGAGACGTAACAAAGTTAATAACGGAGGATTACTCCATGGCAAAAGCGGTCAACGTCCAATAAGGGTTCAAGAGAGTGTTTGGTCTACGCCGCCGCCACAAATTAAAAAAGTCTGCAATCGTGTATTTGATGTTTGCAGTAAGATATTAATTGCATTTTTTAAGCTTTTCTATGAACTCGTTTTTCAGTATTTATCAAGACCTTGGGTGCCACGTGTTCTATGTAACGTTCGTATTTTCTCGTTTATTTGAAAAACTGGAAGGAACACACGCATTGAGACCGAGGTCAAGGAGCAACCGGAAGCCTCAAATGGGCGCACGTCCGTCCTGGGGAGAACGAGGATGCTTTTTGCATTGCGGTAAGGTCCTTGCCTCTGGGCTGCAGTCTGCAGAAATCCTCGTCCTGAACCTCGTCCGTGACTGTCAGTGAACAGACTGAAGATAGGGTATTTGATCATTCAGACTCTATCTCCTTGCCCTGAAACAGAGTTATACACAATAATTTATAATTGAGATGTGGACAGAAAATTTAGAGGTCTGATAAAGGTTTAAGTCTCAATGATCTTTGGAAAGAAGACATCAAACAGGTTGGGCTATATTTTTATAAATGTTTATTACATTAATGAAATAAATGTAAAAATACGTGTTATACGTACGTGTAAGGGATCATTACATTTACGGTATAAACTTACACTTATATAGAAACCTAATTTTTGACCTTTAATGCATAATTATGTTAAATTCTGTGGTGTATAAATTAATATTGCTTATGTATTTCACTTTTTAAATTAGTTGCATTTAATACCTTTAGATTTCAAATATAAACGGACTTTGAAGTAGAATAGAGATACTACTACGTATGGTTCAAACAACTCTTTGCCGTCTGCATATTTTTGATACCTGCCCGCACCCCTTAAGCTATTCTAACCCTGTGGTGGTTAACGACCTGGGCCGAGGGTCCGCACTTGAAGGGGCGGCTGCGTCGGGGCACAGGCGCTGGGGCGCTTCGCACCCGGCGTTGGGCTCCCCGCGCCCCAAGCGCAGTGGACGCGTTGCTAGATCTTTGCCGGGTGCAAAGCATCCTTCTACGTCCCCCCAGGGGATCGGTTTTTGGGACACTCCGTGCGCCGAGCTCCTCGGCTACTTGGCTGAATTCGACCCAGCTGTGTAGCTAGTGTCGAAAATCCTGCCACCGTCGGGAGTGGAACCCTAGGGCTTCCCGGTCAGAGTCTGCAGTGGCTGTATCGCTTGGAGTGAAGAAGGATCCTAATAATAAAAGTCCTCCGCGATGAATCCTTTGCCTTTCCACAGAAGGAAGCCCCACGTTGGGCGCCATGTGTTTGGGCCCACCGCGCGCCCCCGGTGCGTGGCGCCGCGCCGCTCGGCGTCCTCGTCCTCGTCCCGCCCTCGTCCCCGTCCTCGCCCTCGACCTCGGCGGCCGCGTCGCGTCGCGGCGGCGGGCAGGCGCGCGGCCAGCGGAGCCCCCTCCCCAGCCGCGCGCCGCTCAATCCGTCTTCTAAATTCGACTTGAGGACCCGCCGCCGCCGCCCTCTTGCGGACGCTTTTCACACTACTTTCGCTCTCCGCGCAGGAGGCTTATGAGGCCTCCCCGCTGACCTTTCGGCCGTTTTGTCTTCGCGCGGGGCTGAGTGGGGAGACGGACTGCCTACCGCCAGAGCAGGTCCTTTTCTGGGTGTAAACGTTTTCACAGCTGAAGGGGACAAAAAATTCACATGTATTTACTTCAGAACGGATTGCCTTACAAGGCAAAAAAATACCCTTTGTCAGACTGTATTTCGTCTTTATTTTATAGTCAGAAAATTGTATTTTGGATAGCAGTTTTACATAAAAAATAAAACATGTTTGCAATATACTAAAATATGTAATACATAAATATGTAATTTTATGTCTGACATCACAATCTGACAAAATTGTCAAATCTACAGACAGAAAAGAAAATAATAAATTAAAAACAAGAAAAACGAACAAAAAACAATCATAGACTCATTCAAACATACTCATTAGAGGGAAATAAGTTTCTTTGTTTCTTATCATTTGCGAAAGTACACTGCTCGATAGAGTGGAGTATGGCCCAAATTTAAACGCATGGCTTCTTCTGTTTGTATGTTCCCAAAATAACTAGACGTGCAACGGGAGTGTCTCTCAGCTTCTTGTTGGAAATCATTTGATCTCTGCACAATTTTATTGATAACACAGTATTCTTTAAAAATGTAATTTAATGTATCACTTGTGTTTACTTTTTTATTACATTTTCATTGACAGGATGTTGTTTGTGCTTCTGTTACAGAAGCACCCTAACAAAATAACATCAAGTAGGTACTTCAGAAATCTCTTTGTCTCAAAAAGTAACATGCTTTATTCTAGGGTTTGCCAGTGCTATTAGAAAGTGCCTTTATGGGTATGACGTACACTAGTACTATTATATTCAAATAGTCCAATTTCAAAAGCCACACTAATTAATATATAAAACGATAATATTGGTATTTCAATGTCATAACTTACCTTTTGTCAATCATTTTGTAACATAGGCTTGTACTTCGGTTCAGAAAGTTGATTGTATAGCAGAGTGAAAATGAAATGATAATTTCGTAACCGTGCTTGTTTTTACATTGTAGTTGTATAAAATCAACAATCCTTCTAACCTGGAGTTTACATTGCCTAAAGAAGTTTAAATCAAGAGTTTGGCAATATTTGGTGGCTTCGCTGGCAATATCACGAGCGTAACATCTTTGAACAAAAAACTTTCATCTAAAGAGTACGATCGTAATAGACTCTTCCCGTCATCACATATTTGTTCGCCAAGGACTTCAGTTAGAACACTTTTCATACGGTCTTCTTCTTTTTTCCACTTTTGCTTAACTCCACATGAATATTTCTGAGACAGTTTGTTTCAAATATTTGAGTCAAGAATGACCCGTGTATCTTGAAAACAGTTTAAGAGCTTATTATATATTCTGCCTCTCATTGATAAAGCCACAATTGTGTAGCTGTGTGTGGAGCTATGCACAGACTGCAGCACATCACCTGTAGATTTCTCTTCTCATAAGAGAATGTTGACATTTCGTAATGGAATTGATTTTGGTCGTGGTTCCAAACATTTTTTTGTCCACGCTCCCGTCTGCTACACACGAATATTCGTTCACTTCCTCCACAAATCTTTGTACCTTCTGACGAATACCATTATCTTCTTCTGTGTCCATACCTCTAATAAACGAAGTAATATGCCACGAAGAAATGCCATATTCATCCTTAAATTAAAAGAAATAAAAAACCTGTGAAATTGTCCGGGACAAACACTTTAGACGTTAATAATGTCCCCAGTTGCAGATGCGATAGTGAACTGAATTCGTACGATCGTGCCTTCTCAAATTGCTACATTATATACTGTTCGATTGTGAACAAATGTTTCAAATGGCAACTAATAAGTCTCAAAAACAAACATTGGAAAAAATTGGAATTAATAAAATTCCAATTTTTTCCTATGTTTGTTTTTTGTAGCCAGTTTTTACATATGTTTAATTGTACGTGACGACAAGTAGAGTTCGATCATTCGATGGTTTGAAATCTTGAATTTCCCAAAGGAATTTAGCAAATTCCAGACCTTTGACAAACAAAATCGTTTACACAGGAGTTCTGAGTCATGAAATTCACTTTCAACCTATTTTAAGTTCAATGATCAACATTTATTTTTTAACCGCCCAGTTTCTTTGAATGAATAAAATGAAATTTAAGAAAAAATACGAGGCACGTATTATACATACGTATGAAACATTTTATTAGCGTTTATTCGAATCAGTAATCACTAGGCGACCACTAGTCTAATATTAACCTGAAATTTGATTTATTTCGAATGCACTTTGTGCGCTTCGTAAATTTGCTGTAGAAGTTGAAGCACGATTGTAATAGTCTATAAATGTTCTCCAGTATGTTGTTATCACTGTCTTGTAATACACTTGGACTTGTTATTTTGGTTGGAGATGGCTTGTAAGCACTTGCACCTGCACCTGCATGTTCCTGTTGGCCTGGAATGAGTCTTTGACAGCTGAAAGAGCCATCTTAATGTCTACTCTTCCTGCCCTTCAATAACAATATATATCCTGCGTATATTCGTGTATTTCTGTGTCATTCCCATTGTATTTATGAATGATTATACTATATGACATATTTGCGGACTTGGTATAATCAGCTCCCTTAACGTTTACTTATTTAGCGTGTTTCTTCTAATATTTTGACAGCATTATTGAGATTAATTTGTCTCTTGATACAGATGTACACTGTTTACACTCTAACCCACTACCAAAAACTCCAAAAACCGGCGTCGTACTGCAGCTGTATTCGACAGAGAACTTCAGCAAGTGCTTGCTAGAGGAGGTACCACATGTCACCATCGAATGGCACCAGGAGAAAACAGCTGTAGTTTTGCATGGGAATAACTCATACCCCTGCTTTTAGATTGAACGATTTATATTCTAAGCACATTTTCGTACTGTGCTCAGCGTTCGAAATCATGCACATCCGTTGTGAGTGTATTTTTGCTATATTTTAATTCCCAAATAACTTTATTTGAACTTTTGCTGTGGAAACGGTTTCCGAATGATTCTGATACAAAGATTCAATTTTACAAAGCACATTAAAAGAAGAGTATGCATACAATTGTCCGTTTTTGATACAGTATTGCGTCTATCAAATTATTATATTTCAAAATCGCAACACGGTGACAGCTCGATTAAGCGATTCGGCCCCGGGAGGCAGGATTCGGGGCAGATGAGCCGAAATGAGTGGACACTGAGGCTGCGGTTTCGAAACCCACGTAAGGTAGGAATGTTTTCTGTTGTTTTTGAGGCGTGGGAAGCCAACCCTTATACAAGAGCAACGATACAAGCACCGGCGTGGGGTCAAAGTACAGCAAGGGCGAACACGAAACGGTACAGCACGAATTGATGATCTATGCGATAGGTCTGTGCGATTTTTTTCCATTTCAATTCATTTATTTTTGTCTGAATTTACATCGTTCAGCCTTTCGGCTCTGCAGTTGATTGATAGCTTATGCTAACCTTAAAAAGTACGAGTATGGAAACTTATTGAGCACCGCCAGAACATCACTAGATCTGATTTTAATTACAGTAGTTAATTATCTATTCAAAAGTGGAAAAGCAGTTTAAAAATGAATGAAAGGGATATCTGTTTTTATTCTCAGGAAGCGAGGGTTATCTATGCCGAGGTTGTAAAAGGATGGTCCGGTTATGTTAGGTAGGTGGAAGAAGAAATTGTGGGATATGTGAATGATTTGCTCCTTTATGGATTTTAGGTTGAAATCTGAATGGAGGGTTGAGTTTTTGACAAACCACGGAGCTTTGGTTGCAATGCGGAGGATTCTGTTTCGGAAGACTTGGATCTTGTTTATGTGGGATGCTGCTGAATGACACCAGATCGGACATGCGTAGAGAAGGAGTGGTCGGAGAAAGGATTTGTGTAGGAGCACTGTATTTTCGGGGCTGAGGCTACTTTTACGGTTTATTTGCTCGAAGTTGATGAAGTTTCTTAGTCTAAATAGAGGCCTAGGTATTTGACAGAAGAATTGAATGGGGGCCAGGGAATGGGAGGGTTGTTTAGTAGGAGTAGACGAGGACGGCAAGGGGGTCGGAGAGGGAAAGTGTTTGCGCGAGAAGGTCTTTGCGATCTTCGAGGTGTGGCCAAGTGCTATTCACCACCTCCAGAGGTCAAAGTACAGGACGAAGCGATGATCTATGCGGTACGTCTTTGCGACGTTCGGGGTGTGCGAAGGTGCCACATTCAAGAGGAGCGGTAGATAAGGCGAGAGGAACTCTCCCATTCTGTGGGAGTACTAGTTTAAATTTTTAATGAATTTTTTCTGAATAATTCACATTCTTGTACTTCACCGCTGGGGCATGCAATCACCAAATGAGCGGGAGCACATTTTAAGTGAAGGGAGCTAATTTTAGGGTCGAGTATTTTAAAATTCCGTGCTCTGGCAACGTCGTTGGGTTGATGGCGTTTCGATTTCTTCTTCCCTGGGGGTTCTAATGCTCGGTTGGCGTGCCTCGCGCACGAAGAGAAAGCCCTGGAGCGAGACGGAATTTCGTCGGCGTCCTGAAAAGGGCCCCTGAGAGAAAAATTGCTTGCTTAATCTTGATGTTAACGGTTATCGTATTAATGTCTATTAAGATCATGGCAGATGTTGATTTAGAAGTGATCGCTAAGACATCCAACATGGCCAGGGTGTGCACATGACTTGGATCGGTTCAAAGCTTCATCGAAAACCGTGCTTAGCTGCTATAAGCCTGTGGTGAAATCGGAGGGAGAGGCCGATGTAAAGCAAACTGTGGTAGGTCCGCACAGAAGTTGACGGGGCATATAGTAGCTTGTTTGAACTGTTTTGCTTCTTCTTATAGAAAAAATTCTCAATAACCATTGTTTGGAGCTTCGGGAGCGCTCTAATAATACAATATTACAAGTTACGAGATTCATAGAAACATTCAAATGATATACTACATTTCAGATCATAGCTCGAGATGTTTATCTCGGACAAGCGCTGAAGTCGAACTCAGAATTTTTTATTTTACATTCTCTCGTACACCGATGGAAGCGCTTTATGAGAGGGAACAGAACTGCACCTTAGCACGCGTAGTGCTAAGAGTTTAGAACAGAAAGAAAGTTTGGGAAATCACGCGCTTCTACTAAGGGCTGTTTAAATTTATCTTTCGGGAATCTAGATTTGATCCTTCGGCGTTGGTTACAGGCTTTTCGTGGGTTAAATATGAAAAAGGATGATTTGGAAAGGAAAAATGTATTTGATTAGTATCTGACGTAATGATCAATTGTGTGATGAACCGACTCACTATAGAGTTGTTTGTTTGATGGGTACCTAGGCGCTTTTACGGTAGTGCGAAGAATATTTTCTTTAGAATGTTTGGAGCGTTTTAGGTACCAAAGGGGCAGCTCCTCCCCATTCCGGTCACGCATAAGTAAGTATGGGACGAATGGCAGTTTTGTAAAGTAAAAGTGCGATCTGTGACTTAATACATTTATTTAAAATGTGCGCTTTCCTTGTTGGACTGGTTTCAAGGAGCACTCCTAGATATTTTATCGGTTTATTTGGACGTTTACAAGGAACGTTGTGATTATTAATGTATATGGGAGTGGGCTTGTCGATACGCCGGAGAGTGAATATTTTATCTTCACATTTGGATGGATTTAGATTAAGTCCCCCCATGAAGATGCCCAACTCCGAAAAATGTGTCGTGCGTCTTGCAAGTGATGTATGGCAGTGGGAAACTGTGAGTCCGCTGCGTAGATGGCTGTATCGCCAGCCGTTGTGTGTTTGTCTCGAACGAGTATATAAAATGAAACGTGTCATCCTATTTGCGCGGCAGCAATGCATGGCATGTTCTTGGAATTTGGTGTATGCGTGCTTTCGACATCTTCACCAACACAGGCGCGTTGGGCGGCATGACGCATCGGCAATGTGTGTGCCGTATTCTAGGAATTCGGTCAGCATTCGAGTCTTTTCCACATATCGTTTCAGGCTCGTTGAAGCTCCTGAATATCACAGGGACTGGTCCGTTTTTTATTTGAAGGAAGAGGTGAAATGTAGAGGAGTGGGTCTCTCAAGTGCACTGCGAAGGCCAGGTTTTACTTTTTAAATTAATTTATTAATCTTTTAATTTAATTTAATTACTTTAACATAAAAAACTATGTGTAATGTACTACGGGGAGAAGTATATGCTGTGCACGTTTTCTTCAATTCTGGCATTCTTATCCTAACCCACATAAAAGTTGAATTCTCAATGTAGATTATTCCTGTTGATCCTGGTATATAATTTGTCAACCGTTGCCATTGTATTGCTCTTGACAAGGCACGTACTAAACGTGCGAAACGTTGAGCCAAAAATAAATGTACGTTTTAATTCCTGAAGTCAATATTGATTGATCCTTTATGGTCAAAATATATATTTATTCGTACCATCTACGCATCCAGTTAAATAATGTAGTACATTTATTCAATATGATTTTTTGAAGTGAGCTGTTAATAATGAAACCTAATCAACATTATTACTTCGTGCAGTATATATTCGCTGAAAATATCTTCCCACCCTTAAGTAATTCGTTGATGTCAAAAACTTTATCTGTAAATCAAGAGGCAAGGTAATGGTAAAATTTAGAATCACGCAGGTGGTTTTACTTATTATTCGTACAATTCTTTTTATGTAATCTAGAAATTTGGGAGCTGTAGGATGTGTTTATCCAGAATGTTATGCCGAATCTCAGGTGGGAATGAACATTCGCGAAATATACACAACGAGCAGTTTGAAGGATGACCGAATTTGAAAGAATTCTGAACGCGTAGTATTATGGACTTAATTCTGTGTTCACTTTTTTTATGGACGTTCCACTTGAGGTTTGACTAAATTAAGAGACCGAAAAATTTGTTACCTTAACCTCAGTCAAGAGTCGTTCATTCTCAACGGAATATTTATTTAAAATGTTTATTTGTTTAAACTGTTTATTTAAAATGGAAAACTGCATCAATATGTTTTCCCTTCGTTTACTATGAATGTGTTATTATGAACCAATTTGAAAATCTGATATTGTACTATTTACTATTTCTTTATTGCAAAGTATATTCATATCATCCACAAAGAGAACTTTTCTTCCGTTTCAAATCGTCGTCAAAATGGCATGTCGTTTACGATGTAGGGAGAGAATAGGGCCTGTAGTTGAATCTTGGAGGACCCCATATGTAATTGGCAATAAATCGGATAGGTGTCAGATAATGTCCCATCATTCCATTACGGTATTTCCACTCTCTGAGATCGTTGTTTAAGGTACGAATACAACCAGTGTAGAGCAATACCACGAATTCCATACGAGAGTACTTTGAAAGTGAAATATTATGATCAATGAGGTCAAAAGCTTTTGAAAGATCTAAAAATATTACAACTGATGCTTCATTTTGATCTATTAACGAACCATCATCTTTAAAAAAATATAACTGTTTCTTTAGATTTTAGCTTTCTAAATCCATGTTGGCAATCTGAAAACTCCTCTCATTTACTTAGAACGTTTCCATTGATACGTATACGTAAGGTCTAATATCTTTGAAAAAACCGGACAAAAGGTCGATAGTTTTGAATATCCTTTTCGTTGTCTTTTTTGGAGAAAGGAGTAATCTTAGCTGTTTTAAAAATATCTTGAAATGTTCCGATGCAGAAAGACAAATTAAATATGTGAGTTAACGGGTGAATAATTGCAGGCGCACAAGTCTTTAACAAAGAATTTGAAAATTCATCTAAACTAGGTGAATATGTATATTTTTAGTTTCCCAATTCTTTTGCTTATGTATTAAGTGTCGTTTTTTCAAGACTTGGAACATTTTATCAGTAATAGAAACAACGTGCGTGTTTGAAACTTTTTCCATTAGTGCAATAATGCCGAAAGAAAAGACAAATATTAGATTGACCAATACGTGGCGGTGTTCTAATATGTTTTCCACTCTCGGAAACATTTTGCTCTGTCAACTGTATGGAAAATTCATTGTGGTAAAATGTTTGCAAGTTACTCAGCATTTGAACAGCAACAAGCATGTGCAAATTGAAAACGTGCGAAAGGCAAACAAACATTTGTGTTCCAAATCCTGTCACCACAAGCAAGCCTTCAAAATATACATGTCTTGTGCAAATTTTGATCACGATTTTGCATTCTCACTTTATGTTGAGCAATTCTTCATTAAAAACGTTTCTTGCCCAATACACGAACATTGATTAATCTAATGAATCGACACTCCCCATGAACTACAATCCAAAGCGTCTCAAAGTAACAATAAAGTACATTCACATGGTGAGTCAAGAAGAGAACGTATGTGTGTAGATTGGAGAATCAAGAACTGAACTGGAAGAATGTATTGTACACGAAAATGCTTTCTTTTGACATAAAAAATGGCTGTTTGATCGTAGCAAAATCTTTGACGTAATGCATTTTCGGATCTTTTCCGTTATACTTATACCAGTTCACTAGCCGAAAGATTCGGTTCCCTTGTTTATTAAATCAGAGGATGACTCCCTTTCACTGTGAACTGATCGTCGGATTCGATTATAACCAAAGCTTCTGTCTTTCTAGATAATGTGTAGGTTTCTTTCTTCATAACCTGTTTGAAATGTTTCTAAGCAATTCTTTATTTCCCATTCGCTTGTTTATTTAATGAAAGTGGTATTTCATGGCTACTATGGTTTATTTGCGTTACAACCATTAAGTATTTGTTGGTATGGATTTGGGTGTATTTTTTTCAAGTCTTCTTCTAATGGGTTTGTTCGTCTACTGAGATGACAGGTAAGAATGCAGGTTTTAGTTTTGATTTGGATCGAGAGGCAACTTTGAAAGTGATCCAGTGGTGTCAGAAAGTGGGATTGACTAGAATTCATTTAAAAAATTATAATTTCAATGAATATGTGGGTTGATTGTTTATTTTTTATTTAAAAATACTGCTATCTTTAGTATATTATCTACATATTTGTTTAAAACAGACGAGTTGTTTTTTAGTATTAAAATGGAGGGTTTGAGAGGTGATAGTCCCCAATAATAAACATTTAAGTAGCATGTGTTTGTGAAATAGAATTTATTTTAAATAAATATATTTATTTTGTTAGCATCATGAACTTTACTAGTAATTTTATTTCTTGTTAATTGATTAAGCTTCATTTCGTAAATAATATGTATTTTTCGTATTAACGTTTTTTCGCGTTATAAGGATGTAATTAGTGCAGAGACACCACACTGATTTTAAGTATTACTATAGTAGTGGTAATACTATTAAAATTTTATAATTTCAACGAATATGTGAGTTGATTTTTTCTTTTAAAATATTGCGTTCTTTAACATATTAAGTGGAATTGGTTTACAAAATAGACGTTGATTTATTGGTATTAAAAGGGGGCTTTTGGGGGGCGATAGCGATTAGAATGTGGAGGGAGCAAAGCTCATCGAACATATTTTACCGTGGCAGAAAGTACATCAGTTCACAATGTAGAGAACCGATTCCTTTGTGGTAAACGACATTTTTCGTGTCAAGGGAACCGATTGTTTCGGCTAGTGAACTGGTATACTTATAACGGAAAAGATCCGCATTTTTTTTCACAGAATGATATAAACTATGTTGTTTTGCGTACCGTAACAGACGTAGTAACGTCCAAGAAGAATGCTGTTGATGATTGTTAGTACTCCAAAATGGTTCACGTGACTCGACAGTTCACACATTAGTTATTGTTTGTGAGTGTTTGATTCAAACGTGGAATATCACTTTTAAAATTAAAAAAAAGTATGTGAAAGAGAGAGAGAGAGAGAGATCTTGGGTACTTGGATGTTTGCATGTGCACACCCAAATTAATGTGGCACAGTTTCTCCCATACATCTCTAAGCCAGAAGAAAATAAAGGTCATCTCAAAGAGTTTCCGAAAACATAATTTCAAATTTCGTGCTGTTTGGAAGCCGGATTTTCAGCCCGCTGCTGACATCCCACGTGAATACCGGAGCACAAACTGAAAAGCAACTCGTGCAAAGGACTTTTGGTGGCTGCCGTGTGGCTGGAGGTGGAAGGGGGAAAATAACTGGCTTCTTGGAGGAAAAAGCATTCGGCCGGCTATGCAAACAGAACTCCGCAGGTCTCTCTTTGAATGTCTGGTTATCTCTTAAGAACCACATTCGATTCGGCTTGCACACGTTTGGCAGGTCATGAAGACATTCGTCGAAGAAAAACTGGCCACTTAAATGCTGCATCATTCCTCCGAAAGCAACAGTTCTTTGCTAGCGCACGAACGTACTACTGGGAAAAGTGTTGTTTTTAACTCTTCATTTGACTCGCGTCCGCATGCGCATTTTTTTATCTTCAAGTGATTTGCAATTACAGATATGTTCTGGAATGTGTAAGACCCGAATATATTTTGAAAATTTGTCCATCCTAGTGTCTTTTGTGAGGGAGAGAGAGAGTGAGAGGAGCGAGGGTCGAGCGACGATGCTGGCGGGCGGGAGGCGCAGGGCGCGAGGGGCGGTGTGTGTGTGTGTGTGCGTAGGCGCAGGGGCCTTTGCGGTGCGGGCAGACGCTGTTTGCTTTTCATCTCCGCATCTTTTCTGAACCCCGTTATTAGCTGCCCACTCGCGGTACTCTTACTCTCGCCCTCGCCTTCACCCACGCCCTCGCCCACATCCTGTGGCGTCCTCACAGTCGCCAACGCCCTCACCCTCGCTCGCCGACGCCCTCTCCCACGCCCTCGCCCTCGCCCTCGCCCTCGACCTCGTTCTCGTCCTCGTTCTCGCCTTCGCCCCGCCCTCGCCTTCACACACGCCCACGTCCACGCCCTCGCCTTCGATGTCACTCGCTTCTATCAGATGAACTTCATATGTCAGATTTTGTTATGGACTATGCAATATGTCTAGTTTGTTGGATAGTTTTGTCGTTAACATTCTATGCCGTCGGGTATGTTTTGTCGGTAACATTCTAAGACGTATTTACGTAATTTCTCTCTCTCTCTCTCTGTCTCTTCCGAAACTGTTTATTGACGTCCTCTTCTCTCCATTGCCGCTGACCTTCCTCAGCACGGGCAGCGAATGCGATGGGGAGCGCTGGTTGCGTGGTTGCAGTTCCACCCAGAGGGGGAGGGGGTGCGAGGAAGCCCCGGGGGCGTGGTCGCGTGGAAGACCCGCTTGGGTTGTCCTTAGTCTCCGCTCGCTCGCGTTTTCACACATCGCGTCTTGTGTACAGTAGCCGGGAGCCTTCGTGCGTCGCTCGCTGTGCAGCCCCTTCCAGGCCTCCGTCGGGGGGAAGCGTCTGATTGTTAGTGATTCCGGGCGCGTCAACTACTGAGGTCATTACTCCCGTAAGTGTGTACATGTTTTTTTCATCGGTCTCTGTCGGTGATTTTCCCCCGCTGTATGGCGAGATCCGGCGTCGGCCTACTGTCGACTAGCGGGGTTTTCCCCTAACCAGGTATCTCCCACCAGTGGGGCACCGCCCCCATCGGGACAAGCTCTGAGCCCCCGACCGGTCTTTCTTCATATGTGGTAGTGTAGTGCATGTTAGTGTATAAGGGGGATGAGGATAGGAGAAGGAAGAGGAAGGAAGGATCGCGCGCGGTCCGTTGCCCGTTCGTTACGGTACTGCTCCGGCCTTCGCCTGGTGTTGATCGGAAAAAACACGGAAACCTGCCGATAAGAGCAGCCGACTGCGAGAATTCTCCTCCAGACAGCAACTGAATTTGTCGTAACTGACAAGCTAATGTCGAAAATCCTGCCTCTGTAGAACCTCCCGGTCAGAGTGACAACAGTTGATGCCCTTAGCCACCTCTTCCGGTTTGTGTCACTTGACGTGGCTGGGTCTGCTGGCGAGCAACTAGACATTTCGTTATCCTTCGCGCATATTTCTGTTTTCTATTTAAAAATAGAGAGCTGATAGAACCAAATGTAATTGTGAGGAGGGCGAAGCATGTCAAGAAGTAATTTTGAAGTATCCTTGTGATCCAATGATTAGGGCAATTTAGGAGTCATTTCATGCATCTCGGTCTGCAAGAAAATTGGTAATTTATTACGTAACCTTCTATTGCAACTAAAAATTAATTATTATGAAATACTTTTAACAATGTTCAAAGCGACGGTGTTGCCATATTAAACACGAATTCATCTTCTCATTTTCTCTGACCAATTCTAGAAGGGGCACAATGTCAATCCACAGGGAGAGACACCTACAATTCATTTCGTACGTTATCCAGAGAATTTTGCTAATTAAACAGAGTGAGAAGACATAGAATACTCATTTAATTGGAGTATTTAATATGAATTTCAGCATCAAGATTTGTATTTTTTCTGAATACATGGATACATACATACATACATTTATTTGAACTGCAATTGGGTATGACCCGGTGGCAGTTGATTAACAATAATTACAATAATAATAACAAGATAATAAAATAGTACAATAATTAATATTTAGTCTTTTCTATTACTACTAGGAATATTGCGAATGCTGTCAATTTTGTATGATGTGTAAGTTTAAATAGTGCAATACTATTATTAATAAAGAATTTAATCTTACTTTTCTAGTAAATTTATTCATAGGATATATTGCTGTTGAATGTATACCACGTTTTATAAGTTAAAAAGTTTTGTAAGTTTTTAACTTAACTTTAAATACTAATAACTAATAATTCTATTTAAAAAGGAATCATACCTAAAGTGCGATTTTTATAACTTTGCCTGTCAAGTCCCTGTGGACACGATGGGATATCACAAGGCATTTCGAGCTTTTCTCGGTCATGCCGCTAGATGTCGCATGATCACAATTACTGCTAGATACGGTCGCGATCATGGGATATCCAGCGGCACGATTGAGTAAGTCGCGAAATACCGTGATATATTCCATCGTGAAGACAAGCATTCGGAGGCAAAATTATAAAAATCGTACTAGAGAAGAAGAGAACATGTGACATTAGAAAATATCTCCCAGTAGAATTTGAAACTACGACCTCGCCGCTTTCGCCGTCCTTGCCTCCCCTTGTTAGTGTCCACCCGCCACGAGCGCTATCTAGAACCGCATCGCCCGCTCCACAAACCGCGCCTCCTTCTCTCAGCAAAGCAGTCCTATGACTTCCGTCTCACGTCCGCCTCTCTGCAGGTCCTATTGTTCATTTCGGAGAGAGATCCCTCTTCACCCACGGAATCACCAGGGTTTGCAGCAGGAAACGTTATCAGGGAGGAGCGCTTTTTCAGGACAATTTCCAGACAGGCCAATGAGGGAAGGAGGAGAAAGTTTTTCTTTATTCCGTAAGCCGATCTCTTCTTCTTTTACACCGCGCTCTTCAACATTCGACAAGGCCGGGAAATTCCTGATGTCGTCGGCAAGCGCACTCCTCAAACTGTTGTGATCATTACTGCGTGAAATGATCATTACTGCGTGGAAGCCAATAGTACATAAAACGACGCGTGACTTTGAATGCGTGTCTGATTTATTCAACAATAAGAATCAACAATCTTCTTGTCTCTAGGATATGACAATGTAGTACCGTACAAACATCATCACACGAAACTTATAGCACAGGGCTGTTCAACTGACGGATATTTTTGTGCAGCCCACGACTGCTTTGAAAAATTGTATTATACTAACCAAATACAATAAAATTGCGCAATTCTTCTTTTGTTTATTTAATGATATATTAATTTTCTCGTATGTACAATAATTATTAAGTATGTTTAATAAAAGTTGTATCTAATATATGTTTCAGTACAATCTCAGTAGTTAGGGTAAAAGCCACCTTAAATTACGGTACATTAAATTGCGGCTTGGCTAGAATCTAGTATCTGGCCCATAAGTCCTTCTACGTTGGACAGCCCTGCTATAACATATCGATATCCCCCCTTTCGTGTGACGATTATATTGCGAAATTTCTTTCTCGTCTCACGAAACCTGTAGCGTATCAGAAACGGCGCTGGCAACGCGCAGGGCATCGAAGACCCGCGGCCTGCCGGATGCGGCGGAGGGGAATTACATAAGGAAGTGCGGCCGCACGGACGCGAGCACGTGCGGGGCGGAGCAGGAGCAGGGCGAACGGGGGAGGGGAGGGGAGGGGAGAGGAGAGGAGCGGTCGAGGGTTTCAGCGGGGGCGGGGCGCGGACGAAAACACGCTCGCTGACGTCAGCGCGCGAGCTCCTTGGCGACGGTGCTGCCTCCCCGCCCCGCCCCGCGCCCCGCGCCCCGCGCCCCGCGCCCCGCGCACCTGCCCCGCCCTGCCGCGCCTCGCCACGCCTCGCCACGCCTCGCCACGCCCCGAGCCCCTCACGACCTCGCCCCGCGTCCCGCGCTCCTGCCCCGCCCCTATCCCCTCCCAGCCCTCGCCCCGCGCACCTGCCCAGCGCCGCGTCCGCCGCGCGCTCAAGGAAGTTTCCGCTGCTCGGGGCCTCCGATACGGAGCTCTCACCGCGTGTAAACAAATATAATACACGAACTATAGTGCGATTGTTCTAACTCTGCCTCTCAAGCCCCTATGACCGCGATGGAATATCACACGGAATTTCGCGGCTTTCTCCCTCGTGCCGCTAGAAGTCGCAAGCACTGCACGGTCACGATACCTAGCGGCACGACTGAGAAAGACGCGAAATACCGTGACATATTACATCGTGAAGAAAGGCCTTGAGGAGCTTCGCACTGTAATTGGGTATGTGGTCTGTTGGGATTCGGAAATGTTCGGATTATCGGAAAAAATGTACTGTATCTATGCAAATACTTCTACGGGATTACCAGACACAATGTAACGTAGAGAAAATAGAGAGAGAGAGAGAAATCTGAGAAAATAGAAACGTAGCCTCTCGATCGCGACATCAGATTATGACATTGCACTATCAAGCAGATTCAGTTCCTCACGGCAAAAGAAGATTACAGATTTTGGAAGTTACTTTAACTGAAAATAAACATGTGATATATACCGTATTTTCGAGTGCAATAAACTTTTCATTTCTGTAACTTATTTCATTAATTAGTTTTTCAGTTCTTCAGTAATTATAAAATCCTTTCTTTTCACTACAAACTAGCATTTTATTTATTTTGTTTATTTTTTCTCCACCACGATTTATGTTCGGATTATCCGAAATTTCGGATTTGCAGGGTTCGGTTTTCTACTCTACGTAGATCACCGCTGTTGGTTGCAATACAAGCACTTTTTACTTTCCCGTATACGTACGGGTGTACGGAGTAACATACGTGGTATAAGGAAACTTATGTAATGCTGCGGAAAATCGATTTTCGAGATTTTAACGGAAATACACGTTTTGGGGTCCCCTGATACCGAAAAAGTGTGCTTTTTTCAAAACATCCGTCCGTCCGTCGACACCACTAGCGCCTAAACCATGCATAAGGTTTTTTCCATAATTTAAGAAACCTCTGTCCACCTCACTCCAGTCGAAACTTTGAGATTTTAAAAAACATTCTTTAAAATTTGGAGTAGATTACATGAAGCCCCCTGGACATTTTCAAAATGTTCTCAAAAACAGCTTCAATTTTTTTCTTTAAATTTCTTGTAAGAATACACTTAAGGCGGCGTAGGTTCGAATTTCACGGTTAACTCTGAATTTTCGAAAATTGCAGAAGTTTGAATTTTTTCGGCGTCTTCCTCTAATTACAAAATTAAAGATAGAGATTTTTCCTTTAAATGAAATTTGTTCTTCAAAATTTGTTCTTTCATTATGGTCAGGAACATTTTTTGAAAATTTTAGTAGTTTTCGCACAATATTGCATGCAATATATGCTATTTAAAAAAATACAAAAACAAGATTTTCTCAAAAACGGCTTCAATTTTTGTCCTTAAAGTTTAAACCTGGGGCAATGCTAAAACGTAGTCCTGCCGTAAAAAATGAAAAATGTGAAAGTTGTTTCAAGAAACTATATGAGTTATTTGTTTCAACAAACTTCAACAAATGAGTTATTCTATTTCAAGAACTTTGGAAAAAGAACAGTTGAATAAACAATATAAATATACTTAATAACTTTGCAAAAAGAACAGTTGAATAACAATACAAATACATAATATACACAATATCTATTAAAAATACAATAATACGCTATAGACCATCAAAAACTGATCCTTTCATCTCTGTCCCCTAATAACCACCTCACTTTATCCTGAATATTCCAACTTGCCCACATTCTTCCGTCCTCAAAAATCACACATCTCTATAAAATATGTTCCCAATATTCTTCCATCTCACAGATCCTACAAATTTTTCCTTTCACTATTCACTCTCATTTCATTACTTAATCTATATCTTGCAATTCTACGTCTGTCGCTTTCCTTTGTATTTACCTTTTAAGTATCAGGCAATATCTTCCATCTGTGTTTAGTGTTTAATAAAATCACTTGTTGTCGAAGAACACATGAAATAATAATATGAATTTCAGTGGAACCTCTTTTAACGTTAGCGTCATTTAATTCAATTCATAGAGTCCTACCTTTAAAGTAATGACTATAGTCATTGTAATTGTATACAACTAAAAATTTAAGGTGAAAGTGTTATTGAAAATTTTATGAAATGTCAGTCTACTGTACCACGATTTCTAAAATTAAGTTAACGGTTTTCTCGAGTTCTATTTTCTTTTCCAATTTTTTACTAATTTTCCCCCATCAGTCCCTTCAGCGGGCCTCTTAGCGCGGGGGGGGGGGCGACCATCCGGCCTGCCCACGCCCAGCGCCGGCGCAGATCGATTTGTTGCTACCGGTTCTCAACGAACTAGAAGAGCTGTTGATGACGTGAGTAGCGGTCGACCAGGTTGACACGCAAAGAAAGCTGTGAATGCAGTTCGTGCAAGGACTCAACTCAATCTTTTTGCGCTTCAGCAAAACTACTGTTACAACAGCCCATCATTTCTCGAATTATTGGCAATGGTTGCGAAATATTTTAATATTGAAATTCTGCCCTTACTAACACTTCAGTCATCACTTGAAAAATCCCAAACCAATTCAAACAAAGCGAATTAAGTGTATATCTTCAGTTATTATTTTGATAGCCAAGAACAGAAGTAATAGCCTATTTCAACAAAAAACTAACAAACGTGAAGAAATATCAACTCTTACAGCATTTGCAGCATATTAGACGACAGACAATGATAATTTAAGAGAAGCATTTCTTGATTACATCGAGTGAGCTTTCAATTGTTGAATAATTATATCACCGGTCACTTTTTTAATGTAGAAGAAGCATACAAATTAATCTTCCTTAGCTGAAGGCTATCCAATACATCGGCATATGAATACATAAAAATAAGGTTAGAAAACATCAGCCTTTTATCATTTAAATGTGTATAAGGTACTCAACAGAAAAGTATATAACAAATTAATACTTTTACAGAAAATACTTGATCACAATTTCAACATTTGAACGTCGTCTCACTGTGCGCATTATGTAAAAGACAATCAAACTACATACATAAATTCGTAATAATTCTCTTTCTTTCTTTATCTCCTCTCTCTCCTCTCCTCTCTTCTAGTTCTCTCTCTCTCTCTCTCAGCATATATTCTTCGCATATATCATCAACCTTGTACTCTTGCAATTACGATTTTTTGTTTGCAATTTCCGAAATGACAGAATGTTTGCCGAAAGCAGGACCAGCGCCACTTTCTTCACCGTCCTTTGCTAATTACGAGAAAAATAAAGAAAAACCTGGAGCCATTTTTGAGAAGATAATTGCTTCAAACTAACCTACATTTCACGCAAATTTAGGCAAAAAAACTATTCATATTTTTAAAAAATTGAACATGATTTTATTTAAATATCTGTTTTTGAATAACATATTTCAATACGAAAAAGTCTGTCTTCAATACTGTTGTTTTAGGAAGATGCGGACAATCGTTGGAACTTCTGCAAATTTCTAAAAATTAAGAGAGGTAAACGAAAACGCAACATACGCCATTACTTTAAGTCTAATGGTCTATCCGAGGATAAAATTTAGCAAACGAATGTAGAGCCCTTTTTGCTGAGAAAATTTTGAAACTTTTATTGAGGCTTCATGTTAAGAATCTTGAGAATCGTATATTTTAAACTCCAAGGGTCGCGGCAACACTCAGATTGATCGGGAAATACCAATTTCGGTGAAAGTCCTGCTAACGGTTTAAGCGCTTGCGTTGTTCACAGACGACGGGCGGATGTTTTGCTGTATACCAAGTTTTCGTTATCAATGTCCTCAAAACGTGAATTCTGACTACAACGTGTTAGAGAAAGTAATTTACTATCGCAATTGTCCCCGCAGAATTACCTTATTTTCCCTACACTGCGTGAGCGTATGCGAGAAAGTATACATTCTTTCGTGATTTTCTCTTGTGACTGGACAGTGTCACGTGACATTTTTACACATTAGAAACGATATAAAAGGAAACGATCAAAAGTTAATAAACATTTTTGGAGCCATTTGTGAGACAATTTTTAAAATGTGGTAGAGGCTTGATATAAAACACCCTAAAAAATCCGATTCAAACTCACAAGACGAGTTCAATCAGATTGGTTGGAGAATAACAATTTTGGAGAAAATAGTCTGAACTGATTAGGTCCTAGCGTTGATCATACTTGGTCAGACGAAGAGACAGGCAAAATTTTTTCTGTCAATCAATTTTTCGGTATCAAGGTCCCTCAAAACGTAGATTTGGATTACACATTGTGTTAGAAGAAGTAATTTGCCATATACGAGATAGACTCAAAAAGTTCCCGGAATTGGTCAAAATGTTTTTATTTATGAAAGGTAGAGTGTAAATTAATTCATTTACCTTCAAAATACTCCCCTCTTGCATTTAAACACTTTCTCCACCGTTCGTGTAATTATTGGAAAGAAAAAGCCCTTTCCCGAGAGCTCCGTAAGCACCTGGTCGCGTTTTCCATCACTTCAGAATTAGCGAATCGTTGCCCTTTCATTTTCATTTTTAGCCGGGGGTGCGAGATCGGGTAAGGAGGATTTTTAAGTGTGGTAACGTAATGCTTAGTGAGGTAATGTTTCACCAGTAATGATCTATGGGTTGGGGCATTGTCATGGAGTCGGATCCAATCTTTCCTTCCCATTTTTTGTGGAAGTTCCCTCCTGATTGTATCTCGTATGTGGCGAAGAATTTCCACGTGACTTTCTTCGCTGGAGGGAATTGGAAGAAATTGGAAATGAATTCGCCATCTGGAAGAAATTTGTAATGAATTACCACTTTGTGATAAAAAAGCACTTCCAGCATGACCTTTCCTTTGATTTCGTCCACACGAAATGTTTGCTTCCGGCGGGAAGTCTTCGATTTCCATTCAGAACGCTGGCACTTCGTCAGAGGATCGAAAAGCAGCGGTGTCAAGGTCTCCTACTGGTGGCAGTGGCACACCTCGCGGCATCGTGCCATGTCACGAGCTTCTCTGCGCCACTAGCGTCGGGAAAGGGAACTATTAGTAACCCCGCCGTTTTACAATAGGGATGGCGTTATATCTTGCGGCGGGGTTAAGAACTGCGTGGAGAAGCAATTTCCATGTGGCACTCGTGCCACGGACTGCCGCTCGTGGCATCGACCTTGACAACACTGCCGTAAAGGAAACACCAGACCCCAGTTTCAGCCACGTCAGGAACTTGCTATCTGCATCAGCGATCTCAATCACATCCCTTGCCATTGACTTTCAAATTTCTTTTTGCTCTGGATACAGCATTTTCGGTACCATGTGTGAGCACACCCGATGCATGTTCAATTCATCATTAATAATTCTGAAAATGCTCCAATGCAATAAATTGACTTCGGATGCAATTTCGTCCAAGGCCATTCTTCTGCTCGCACGGATGATAGACGAACATGCTGGATGCTTTCGTTCGTTGACGGGCGGCCAGCGCGACCTTCCGGAAGCGCTCGTGCCACTCGTTCACTTGCGACGTTTTCGAGGCTATCGTCAACATATCAAGACTTTCAGTTGGTGATTTGTTTAGCAGAACACAAAACCTTATGTTCACATCTTGCGCTATAGCTGTCATTTTCAAATGCGACGGACCCAAAAACTGTTTCAAAGTTACACGCGCGGTACAGCTCACTGACAAGGCACGCATTCGGGCAACTCTGCTGTTTCACAGGGAGTGTCTCCGACGCCAACAATTGAAATCCCTGAGTGACGCTCGTTTGGCGAAGCTGTAGGTGCCAAATCCGGGAACTTTTTGACTCACATTCGTTCAGGAACAAGATTTATCAATTTTTTTTCGTTACAAGTACCCCACATTATTTTTTTTCGCCAAAAAATGTATATTTCTGCCGCAGCATTGCAGTACTTCCTGTTTACTATAAAAAAGTAAAATAGAGAAATATTAGATGAAACTGATTTGATAGTAAGTGAATTGCGTTCTTAGTTAAGTAATAAAAATAATTTCAGATTGTTACAAAAGTACTGAATATCTTTCCGACCGTTTTTCAGTTACTGCATGCAGGTAATCTGTTGTCTTCGAATGCGTATTATTGCTCGTGCATACAGGCAGGGAACGACGGATGTGCATCTCCCAGAGGCGGATCCAGCCGATCCTTTTGGAGTGGGGGCGTCGTAGAGTTTTGCTAAACAATAAACAAATCTATTATTACATTGTACGTTACTTACGCACTATAGATATGTTAGTATAAAATAGTATTGTTTAAATAATTACATAAATATTTAAATCAATTTTGCCAAATGAAGGAAGGTAAAAGAAAACTCTGGGCATTTGGGGGGGGGGAGAGTTGGCTGCCATGCCCCCCGTCAATGGCATCTGCGTGTGCATCTTGTTCGGCAGAAGCGAGTCTTTTAAAGAAGACTGTGCCGGGTGCACGGGAACGCGGCGCCGAGGCGTGGCGGGGCGTGGCGGGGCGGGGCGTGGCGGGGCGTTGGCTGCGAGGGAGGCGAGCGCGAGCGCGGGCGCGGGCGAAGGGGCCTCTCGGGCGGAGCTTGGCGGCGGCTGCAGCCCAGAATAGCCCCGCCCCCCTCCCGCGCACGATTCACAAAGACGCCCGCCTCCCCGCCTGGCCTCCCCGGCGCGCCCTCCGCGGCCGTGACTCACGCAGGCATCCGGATCCGCGCGGCGCGGCGCGGCGCCACCGGACGACGCCACGCTGGCGCTAGGCAGAGGCTTCGTTCCAGGAAGCAAAATCTACCTATTACACGCCCTTTTGGCATTCCGTTAGTCATCCAGGACAGACCTGCACAACGCCTGCTCCCGCGGGCATTCTGCACTTGCGAGCCGATCGTCTGCCCGCGTCAGCGCTGAAAGTGCAAGTAGTGGGGAGTAGGAAGCTTTGCGGGGAGGGGAGAACTCTGACGTAGCACGACGCGGCGCGTAGATTGGATGCCTGGGCGTCTAATACAATGATCCATGCTGCTAAATTATATGCCCACTAAATGGATTATGTCTAGCATTTCAAGTTACAAGGGCCATAATTCAATGTTTACGTTCTGTGCACTGCTGTATATCCACTACTGTATGTATTTTCATTTTCTTTTTTCTTTTAAGAAAATAACATGCTCATTGTGACTCTTAAGCATTATTTTAAAGCAATAGCTTTAAAATATATGCTTATATAAGAGAAAAAATATTATTTAATTCTATCTAACAAAAAATTGCAATTTAATAATTGATTGTTCGCCAGGAACGTTATAATCTCCAAATCATAAAAAAATGAACAAAATCATTAAAGCAATCTCTCACATCAAGATTGACATAAAAATAGAATATGTGGCAATTCCAAGAATGGTAATGTTTAATAGCACATTTGTAACCATTTCCCCCCAGTATGAAACTGAATAAAAGAGATCAACGAACAAACTTCTGTCACGATATGTTACGGACAATCATAAGATAATCATGGGTATTATTAAATAGAATGTAAAGGGCTCTATATTTTTATATGATGTCGTAAACGACTCTACACTCGTGTCAGAAATTAGAACAGAAAATAATCATGATTTTTTTAAGAACAATGTTTTTGCTTTGAGAGAACCGTCTTATTCATTGAAACATAGTTAATAAAAATAGTTTATTGCTGTCATCATCAAACAAAAACAATTCAGTATCAAAATTTTTTGTTTAACACAACACTAAATTTGTGATTACATCGTAGCAAAGCGAATTAAATTATAGCCCTACAAGCAATTATAATACTTGGTGTCGAAATCTAATATGTATAATTCGTTGTAGTTTCATATTTTGCCCTGTCATATACCGAGAACAAACATTTGCATTATAATACAAAAGACAATATTACTCGAACTGTATATGACCGTCATGTTCTTGCCGATTGTTCTTTAAACTTACGCGCTATCCTTCGACTTGCGCATTCTGATTGGTGGTTCCCACTCCTAGATTGGGTCTCATCCCCACCCTTCGTCGATTTTCTCATTTGCACCCGAGTTGCCCGCACGCAGCTCCTGAGGTCAGTGAAAGTGCAAAATGCTGTGCAGGTCTGAACTAGGACGTCATAGATTGAATGTTTGACTAGTTATTCCGGGTGCGTACACTGCTAAGATCATTAGTACCGTAATTGTAGTGCATGCTTTTATCGCGGGAGGTGACGTCATTCCTCCGGTGGATGGCGAGATCTGATGCCGGCCTACAAGTCGGGTTGTGGGGGTTTCCCAAAACAGATATCTCCCACCAGCGGGGCCGGTTTCCCAAAACAGGTATTCCCCGAGCCGAAACAAGCTCTAAGCTCCTGACTGGTCCCATGTGTGGAAAAGTAGTGCACGCAAGTGGGTGTGTATGTAAGAGGAGAGGATAGGACAAGGAAGAGGAAGGCAAGATCGTGCGCGGTCCGTGGCCCGTTTGTTAGGGTATTGCTCCGGCATTCGCATGATGTTGATCGGAGAAACCTCGCAGCGCTGCCGATTAGAGCAGCCGGCCGCTAGAATTCTCCTCCAGATAGCGGATGAATTCAACCTTCACCAATGGCAGAATTCCACCTAGCTATTGAGCTAGTGCCGAAAATCCTTCCACCGTCGAGACTCAAACCCTAGGACTTCCTGGTCAGAGGCACTGCAGTGACATCAGTTCGTGCCCTGAGCTGCAAACGTGTTATTTCCTGTTAATATTTCCTGGTGTAAACCCTGTTCATCCTGTGGTGCGGCCGGATCCCTCTGTGAAATGAACGAGAAGGCCGTCGGAAACGCGGAGGTGAGACGGAGGTTTCAAGATGACGTTGTTGAGGGAGCGGTTGAGGGATATTAGACGGGAGTTGAAGCGATGTGTGAAGCCCTGAGTCACCTAAGCCGGCGTGACGTAATGGTGTTGGCTTTTACAATTTAAGTCAATTACCACAATTATTGTGATTAAAAATAAAAGTGCGTAGTTATGTCAATTAGTATGTAATGAAATTTAAGAACTCATTGTGGATCAATTTATATTACGTTATCTCTCTTCTCACTCATGCCAATAATGCTAAACACGTATATATTTCTGAATCAAGTTATGAACCAATTATTATTCAATACATATTCTTTTTTGTCCTTTTCTGTGTTAGCTCTTTGGTCGAATGAGAAGATTTACTAACAGACTTGCTGAAACAGCTCGCTCATTTATCATTCAAGAAATCTTGCTCTTCGAACTCACTTAAATGTTTTCAAGGCTATAAACCAGTAATTTATCCTTGGATGTCCACGTTCGGATTGTTAGGTTCACTACAGGATCATCTCGCGTAAAAAGTGGCGTCTTGTATTAGATTCAATATAATTGTCATGCCCAAGCGTTTATAGAATAAAAGGTTATCCGTTAATAAGATTGTTTCTGAAAATTTTAGTGATACATAACCATTTTTGGAGAATATTGATATTAACTTCATCACAATATTCATATCAAATTGAATGTGTCGATGCCAGGAATTTTTCCACTTAAAAATGTGCCTTAAAAATTTGTCGTCCGTGAATAAGAAAAGAAACATCTAAAAAATTATCGCAACACTGCGCAGAACGTATCTCATGTTTCCACTGTTTTATGTCGTTCGGAATCCAAGTTCGACCGAACTCGTCTGGGATTTGAGAGGCTTAGTAAGCTAATCGAGGTCTTATTCGTGAGCTTCGGCTTCATATTTAAATTCAGAAGTGTGCGATTCAGCTTCACGTCTGTGATTGAGAAGTGTGCGATTCAGCTTCACGTCTATGATTGAGAAGTGTGCGATTCAGCTTCACGTCTATGATTGAGAAGTGTGCGATTCAGCTTCACGTCTGTGATTCAGAAGTGTGCGATTTAGCTTCACATCTATGATTGAGAAGTGTGCGATTCAGCTTCACGTCTATGATTGAGAAGTGTGCGATTTAGCTTCACGTCTGTGATTGAGAAGTGTGCGATTTAGCTTCACGTCTGTGATTCAGAAGTGTGCGATTCAGCTTCACGTCTATGATTGAGAAGTGTGCGATTCAGCTTCACGTCTATGATTGAGAAGTGTGCGATTTAGCTTCACGTCTGTGATTGAGAAGTGTGCGATTTAGCTTCACGTCTGTGATTCAGAAGTGTGGGATTCAGCTTCACGTCTATGATTGAGAAGTGTGCGATTCAGCTTCACGCCTATGATTGAGAAGTGTGCGATTTAGCTTCACGTCTGTGATTGAGAAGTGTGCGATTTAGCTTCACGTCTGTGATTGAGAAGTGTGCGATTTAGCTTCACGTCTGTGATTCAGAAGTGTGCGATTCAGCTTCACGTCTATGATTGAGAAGTGTGCGATTTAGCTTCACGTCTGTGATTGAGAAGTGTGCGATTTAGCTTCACGTCTATGATTGAGAAGTGTGCGATTCAGCTTCACGTCTGTGATTGAGAAGTGTGCGATTCAGCTTCACGTCTATGATTGAGAAGTGTGCGATTTAGCTTCACGCCTATGATTGAGAAGTGTGCGATTTAGCTTCACGTCTATGATTGAGAAGTGTGCGATTCAGCTTCACGTCTGTGATTGAGAAGTGTGCGATTCAGCTTCACGTCTATGATTGAGAAGTGTGCGATTTAGCTTCACGCCTATGATTGAGAAGTGTGCGATTTAGCTTCACGTCTATGATTGAGAAGTGTGCGATTTAGCTTCACGTCTATGATTGAGAAGTGTGCGATTCAGCTTCACGTCTGTGATTCAGAAGTGTGCGATTCAGCTTCACGTCTATGATTGAGAAGTGTGCGATTCAGCTTCACGTCTGTGATTGAGAAGTGTGCGATTTAGCTTCACGTCTATGATTGAGAAGTGTGCGATTTAGCTTCACGTCTATGATTGAGAAGTGTGCGATTCAGCTTCACGTCTGTGATTCAGAAGTGTGCGATTCAGCTTCACGTCTATGATTGAGAAGTGTGCGATTCAGCTTCACGTCTGTGATTGAGAAGTGTGCGATTTAGCTTCACGTCTGTGATTGAGAAGTGTGCGATTTAGCTTCACGTCTGTGATTCAGAAGTGTGCGATTCAGCTTCACGTCTATGATTGAGAAGTGTGCGATTTAGCTTCACGTCTGTGATTGAGAAGTGTGCGATTTAGCTTCACGTCTATGATTGAGAAGTGTGCGATTCAGCTTCACGTCTGTGATTGAGAAGTGTGCGATTCAGCTTCACGTCTATGATTGAGAAGTGTGCGATTCAGCTTCACGCCTATGATTGAGAAGTGTGCGATTTAGCTTCACGTCTGTGATTGAGAAGTGTGCGATTTAGCTTCACGTCTGTGATTCAGAAGTGTGCGATTCAGCTTCACGTCTATGATTGAGAAGTGTGCGATTTAGCTTCACGTCTGTGATTGAGAAGTGTGCGATTTAGCTTCACGTCTATGATTGAGAAGTGTGCGATTCAGCTTCACGTCTGTGATTCAGAAGTGTGCGATTTAGCTTCATGTCTAAGACTGTTTCATCAAGGATGAAGTCTGGAACCGTTAACCAGTAACTTTTCTCATCCTTTCGTGCAGTCTCAAAAAATATCCGTACACTGAAATACCCGCGAATTTTAAACACTATTTACCACATATCGTTTTTGACCCTACAATTTAACTTGAGAAAAATATGCGTACATTTCAAAAATATGCTGACTCTGATTGCGTAGACTTCCTCTGCCGGAGTTTGTATAGCCTAAACAATAGATGATAACCCTAGCTAGGATACACTTTAATACAACGAATTGAAATACCTAAATGTCCATTTTAACCTCTCTTGATGTGATGTATCGCAACAGCAAAAATATTCCATATCGAAGATTAATGCCGATAATAGAATTAAAAACTAACACATCTTTATAGAAGCTTGCCTAACTCTCTATTAATAATTGAACTGCCTGATTACAGAGCCTTAAGTCAAGGAATGCTTTCAACAGACTCCATCCAATTAAGGAACACATTGTGAGATGACCTTCCCAGTAAATAAAGGAAATCGATCCAATTTCGACAAATGTGCTTCGTCTCATAATATTTGTCTTGGCCTCCACAATAATGTTCAAAGCGCAGTAATAACACTCTTAATAGTATTGTAATAAAGTCTCTTATCTATGAAGTGCTTCCGTTTAGGTAGCAGATTTCCCCTAAAACGAAAAGTTATAGGGTAAAAAGTAAACTTACATCCTCGTATGAGATAACTTTGCACACTAAAAGCTTTGGTAAGTGAATGGAAATGTAATAAAAATACAGCCGATGAAGTGTGGAAATAAATTTAACGTTTCAAGTAAGGAATCTAGGGAACATTGCATTGCTCACATTCAGATCGCTTGATTGAAATATTGAAAGCTCAGGAGCGCATGCTCCTTCCTCCAAGGCTACTTACGATATATTATTTTTTGGAATTAAAAAGATATACCGGGACTTTCTGTGATATGGCGTTATCTTAGGTCTACGTACATATTGTTTGTAGTCCAAATAATTATTGTAATTATATATATATATATACATATATATATATATATATAATTAAAATATTTCTGCAGTTAAAAGATGACAAATAATATCTTAATTTTACATGTATTAAGTCAACATGGACCTACAAAATATACTTCACTAACGTTGTAAATTACCACAAACCTTCATAGAACACTCATCGCACTTCACCTCACTTCACTACACTAAACTGTAATGTTTCTTTTAAACATTCCTTTAATTCCACTGACAACTGTACTCATAAATATTAATAATTAATACTACTAATGATAATGATCATGTTAATGGTTAAAATTATATTTTGACTGTTCAAATAATTGACTGCTTCAGCCGGAAATCGAACACCAATCTCCAGCAGAATAGCATATAAACAGGTTTCCTAGACCCGGCGGTTTGGGAGATTCTTTCTCTGTATCGTTATCATTTAACTGACTCTTCCATCTAAGAAAGGTTTCGATTGTTATACTGTTACCTCTTACGGTGCTGCCGCTAGGTCACGGGGAGTAGCAATCTTTCCAAGATTTTTTTCGGTATCGATGAATTCGTGTTACTAAACCTACAGGAATTGCTGTCCCGCTGGCGTACAGTTACAAGAAAGGTCTCATCAAACAATTAGAACATAAGTTTCCCAACGCAAATGTGCAGGTAAGTCCTGTTGACTCGCAAGGATAGGCAAGAAACAAACAGATTTTCGCGTGGTTAATGGGAATACTACGGTTTCATTTGAGCAAAGAGGTTCACTCTCTGTCTGTACTAGATTTACATTACATGTTCATGTGTGATTTTGCAATTGTGTGTTAATATTATTTGTGTTTCTTTCGCTTCGTTCTTTACGCAGTTTCGTTTCCACCAAATCCCCAGTTTTAAGGGGTTTACTGAAAATGTATGTTTCATTTTTAAGTTTACATAATGATTTTTCAAATTCAAACGCACGTAATGCTCCTACAAATATTATGATATGAAATTTCTAACTGTAAAGCCGTTTATGTGTCACATAAGGAAATCGAAATAAAATGTTAACTCAATAACAGAATAATATATTAAATCTTTATTGATTCTTATTTTTCATGATGTTCATTTGAATTTATGTGTACATACATTTATGCGTACACGCGACCTCTAATGATGTTTCCTTTCTCATTCGTAAAATATCATGGCAAAGAAATTTCAATCAGTTTTAATTGTTTTGGACTTTTTAACGCAACGTCGATGTCACGGAACTACAGTGAATGGTGATTTTTCGCTGAGTATGAGAATGTAAGGTAGTTAATAAAGTTAATCTGAGTACATTTATTTATGAATCACATGCGCTTCACGTGTACAGTCAGTTACTTAAAAAAATTGTAGGGAAACCTGATGGGAAATAGAAAAACCTTATTCTATTTTTTTCAGAATTTCGTAAAAATATAAGTGTTAAATATTAAAATAAAAAGTTGATAAACGTTGGATATCACACTCCTAAAATCCCAGAGCGTCTTAATTTTTCGCGAGCGACAGAAAAGGAACTGTGCGAGGGTGGGCGTGGGAGTGTGAGGGCGCCGCGGGGGCTGATTGCAGGCACCCGGCCGTCGCGTCGCGTCGAGTCGCTCGAGCCTTTCTCCCCCGCACGACCCACCCCCCTCCGCCGTCTCTAATTGCATCAGGAAGCACTTTGCGCGGCGCCGGGGGCGGTTTCGAGAGCTCTCTGCCCGCCCCGCCCCGCGCCACCCGCCCCGCGCCACCCGCCCCGCGCCACCCGCCCCGCCCCGCGCCACCCGCCCCGCACCGCCCGCCCGGCGCCTTCCGCTTCGCGTCGCTCGCCTCGAGCCACTGCCCCGCACCGCCCACCCCGCGCCACTCGCCCCGCACCGCCCACCCCGCGCCACTCGCCACGCGTCCCCACCATCCGTCCCGCCCCGCCCAACTGCCCCGCACCACTCTCCATTGCCATTGAACCTGCGACTCTCGCCCCCTCTCCACTCGCTCTACGCCACCATCCGTCCCGCACCAACCCTCCCAGCGCCATCCGCTACCCGCTGCCTCGGCGAGGGTCGTCCGGCCTCCGAGGCGAGCGCCGGCGCCGACGCGGCCGTTGCTTCTGAGCACCTGCCCGCCCCCCCGGGCCTGCGCGGCGCGCGAGTAACGGGAGACGCGCCGGAAGTTCTCCCCGGCGGAAGTTGAAACAATTTGCGGAGGAGCCGCTCGCTCCCCCTCCCGCTCGGCGGCGCGGCGCCTGCTGCTTAAGAGGAGCCTCCGCCGCGCTTCCGGCGGCGCCGGCGCCGGCGGCGTCTCCACTCTGCCCCTCCCGCTCCGGCTCCGCGATGCAATGGAGCACGGCAGTTCGCGTCTTTCTCGCTCATGCCGCTACACGTCGCATGATCAAGCCGTGTTTGATAAGGTTGCGATCATGTGACTTCTAGCGGCACGACCGAGAAAGAGGTGAAATGCCGTGTGATATTCCATCGTGGCCGTAGGGGCTTGAGTGGCACCTTTAAAAAAATCGCACTATAGGCTTGATTCAGGCGATTGCGACCTCATAGCGTTTAAACAATTGCTAAATTTCTAAAAACTGTGCAGAACACATCAGTATCAGTAATTTTAAACCAAACTGCCAATGTTCTACGTAAGATACGTTGTAGCTAAAATAATGAAATGGTTACGGTAGGTCAGGGTAGAAAAAATTAATCTACCTTCTTTTACATGTAATCACAAATTTAGTGTTGTGCTAAACAAAAAATTTTGATACTGAATTGTTTTTGTTTGATGATGACAGCAATAAACTATTTTTATTAACTATGTTTCAATAAATAAGACGGATCTCTCAAAGCAAAAACATTGTTCTTAAAAAAATCATGATTATTTTCTGTTCTAATTTCTGACACGAGTGTAGAGTCGTTTACGACATCGTATAAAAATATAGAGCCCTTTACATTCTATTTAATAATACCCATGATTATCTTATGATTGTCCGTAACATATCGTGACAGAAGTTTGCTCGTTGATCTCTTTTATTCAGTTTCATACTGGGGAAAAATGGTCACAAATGTGCTATTAAACATTACCATTCTTGGAATTGCCACATATTCTATTTTTATGTCAATCTTGATGTGAGAGATTGCTTTAATGATTTTGTTCATTTTTTTATGATTTGGAGATTATAACGGTCCTGGCGAACAATCAATTATTAAATTGCAATTTTTTGTTAGATAGAATTAAATAATATTTTTTCTTATATATAAGCATATATTTTAAAGCTATTGCTTTAAAATAATGCTTAAGAGTCACAATGAGCATGTTATTTCCTTAAAAAAAAAGAAAATGAAAATACATACAGTAGTGGATACAAAGGTGCATATACAGTAGTGCACAGAACGTAAACAGTGAATTATGACTCTGGTAACTTGAAATACTGGACATTATCCATTTAAACAAATGGGCATTTACTTTTGAAGCATGAATCATTATTAGACGCCTAGGCATTCAATCTACGCGCCGCGTCGTGCTACGTCAGAGTTCTCCCCTCCCCGCAAAGCTTCCCACTCCCCACTACTTGCACTTTCAGCGCTGACGCGGGCAGACGATCGGCTCGCAAGTGCAGAATGCCCGCGGGAGCAGGCGTTATGCAGGTCTGGCCTAAAACGTCGTATACCATCTTTTTTCCCTTATCTTCTCCTTTATAGAACCTGTTATCGACCAACGTTGGAAAACCAAAAAAGAAAAGGAACGTAGAATTATTTTTTTCTACCCTGACTTAAACTCAAGAACACCACATCCATCTCTATTTAATTCAAGAAGTCAAGAAATACTAACAAATATGTATTTTTTGCGTTTCTCCTTCGGTTTATGTTCTGAAGGTTGTGTTGTTTGCCTTAAGCGTGATTTGCTACGACAGGTGGACATTTTGGAATGATATTATCTCATCGCACGTTCCCATTGCTATCTGTTTTTACAAGGTAGTACGTAAAATTGAACAATAAGTTGAAAATATTATATTGCCAATAAATTGCTACCTACTCGCTTTATTATTCATCCCATATTGTGTGGCAGAAACGACATCTATTGACGAATCCGCCCACGGACCATAATGAATGCGAAGTGCGGGCCAGGGCGCCAGGTGGGGTACATATGGTCTTATAGGACAATAGTACGCTGTTATCCACCGTTCCTCAACCGGCTAAACATCACCTAAACAGAAGTTCGTCCAACGGTCCTGGCGAACAATCAATTATTAAATTGCAATTTTTTGTTAGATAGAATTAAATAATATTTTTTCTTATATATAAGCATATATTTTAAATCTATTGCTTTAAAATAATGCTTAAGAGTCACAATGAGCATGTTATTTCCTTAAAAAAAAAAAGAAAATGAAAATACATACAGTAGTGGATACAAAGGTGCATATACAGTAGTGCACAGAACGTAAACAGTGAATTATGACTCTGGTAACTTGAAATACTGGACATTATCCATTTAAACAAATGGGCATTTACTGATGGGTGATTTCGGGCATGTCAACTGCTGTCATTAGTCTTGTAAGTGTAGTGTATTTTTTTTATCGCGGGAGGTAGCAGTGATTTTCCCCCGCTGGATGGCGAGATCCTGCGCCCACCTACTGTCAACTAACGGGGTTTTCCCCTCAACCAGTATCTCCCACCAACGGAATACCGATCCCAGCCGGGACAAGGTCTAAGCTCCCGACTGATCTACCGGCATGTGTAGTAGAGCGGTGCATGTAAGTGTAAATGTGTAAAAGTAAGGGGCGATGATAGGACAAGGAAGAGGAAGGAAAGATCGCGCCCGTTCCGTGGCCCGTTTGTTAAGGCGCTGCTCCGGCATTCGCCTGGCGTTGATCACAGAAGCCTGGGAAAACTACCCATCAGTGTAGCCGGCCGCTGGAATCTTCCTTCAACTCGACGTAGCTTGTGTCGAAAATCCTGCCACCATCAGGAATGGAAACCGAGGACCTCCCGGTCAGAGCAGTGACATCACTCGATGCCTAGAACCGCCTTTGCCGCTGCGAAAGAGTGGAACGTATTGTAAAGGAACTGGTACTCCACTTAATCCTTTGCACTCCTAGGGCATGTGTGCCATGCCACCCATGAATGCTCTCTGCGGTCGGAGGTTTCTAAGCACTGCAAGGTCCTACAACTCGTCAGACATGTCTAAGATGGCAATGGAAAAATGCTGCACAGCTCGAAGACGATACTCGGCATTCCCCGTTTCCAGCTCGTTTTCACATTATTGCGTCAACATTGTTTAAAAATAGAATAGTAGCCAGGCTCTATTCAATAATGAAAACTTTATTTTACTTACCACAAAAATACGTGGGCCTCTGTGGCATGCCTTAGGGTGAATTAGGGATTTTGCTGTGGCATCAGAGACATGCCCTACGAGTTGTAGAACGTGTCCCGTTATATTCAACGAATAAATCTAACCAAACTCTTCCGAAAGGTTACAATTTATGTCTATAAATTTTAGTTCAGATAAGGCATGGTGCATTTAATTAGGTGCTCTTGCATTAACAGTATTGTAATCGTGCATTCAGTCGTCATTCTATAAAATTCAAATGCTTATTTTTTCCTAATGTCTAGTAATATTTACTTTCTAGCAAACTACTTGTATAGTGTAGAGAGAGTATTGGAACGATGCAGCAAACAACGCTTATAAAAATGACTCGTCTCATTTTAGTTAAATTTTCTAAATTTTCGAACATTTCAAGCCTTTTTTTGTCTGAGTAGAACGTAGAACCTTACTTACTATTACGAACTAGTAGCCATTATTCTCGTGGCATCCCTGACATGCCGTGCGAGCTGTAGGAGGTGCGTTATGCTCGTTGCTTACATGCGCAAAGGGTTAAAGGCCTGCGAAGTGCCGAGGGGCAAATGAAGCAGCCGTTGCGTTGCCAACTTCGGCGCCGCTTTTTCACTTGGCGCCGCGCGGCCGCCGCCTTATTAGCCAAGTTGCTCGACGCAGCCGATGTCGCGCCTCTTCAGGAGGCGCCTCGCCCCCCCCCCCTTTCCCCTCCTGGTGAGCGGAGCCCTCCAGAAACTTCCGCCCCCCACGCGTCACGGAGCGCCTGACACTTGCTTGTTGACGCTCCCGTCTCGGCTGATGGGCATTTGCACTTCGCACGCTCCTCTCGGCGCAGTTTGCTTCGCCTTTGGTACTTGACGCGTTTCTCCAGCTACTCGCTGGGAGCTCGTTCAATCCCGTTATATTCAGCGAATGAATCTAACCAAACTCTTCCGAAAGATTACAATTTATTTCTGTAAATTTTAGTTCAGATAAGGCATGGTGCATTTAATTAGGTGCTGTTGCATTCACAGTATTGTAATCGTGCATTCAGTCGTCATTCTATAAAATTAAAATCCTTAGCAAACTACTTACATAGTATAGAGAGACTATTGGAACGATGCAGCTTATAAAAATGACTCGTCTCATTTTAGTTAAATTTTCGGAAATTGCAAACCTTTTTTTTTTTGTCTGAGTAGACAATTTCTTGAGATATTTGATCTTGTCTTGTGTGTTAAGTACTCCCAGAATTCAATACTTCCAACTCGGAGGGCCGCGAGTTCGTTGAAGTCGATTCTGGAATTTCAATTTTGGAGAAAATCGACTGAACGGTCTAAGCAGTAGTGTTGACCACAGAAGGCATACCGACGGGTACAAAGACATACGTCTTGCCGTCAATCGATTTTTCGGTATGCAGGATCCGCAAAACACGGATTTTGACTTAACAACGTGTTAAAATAATTCATTATATAAAGGAACAAGATTAATCCAATTTTTCGTTACCACGGTCCGGTATTAAGAGTCGAACATCTGCCGTTTTCCGGTACATCATTACAATACTTTCTCCTCTGACTAAGTTAGAGCGAGATAGTAAAAAGTAAAAAAGATGTTTAAAAAAGATGTTTTTCTCTTGTGGCTACAAAAGGATGTTTTTAAAAAATAAAAGGTCGTTGTTTTAATGTAATGTAATGTATGGTAATTATAGTTTATTAGTTTATCATTTTTAGTTGTAGAAATTTTGAAGTGATAATTATTAAATATTTTAATACAAATATACAAGAAACTTAGATGATTTCAACAAAAAATGATAACGGAAATTGCACTAAATTTACATCCACGTCTGGGTTTTGTAATTGTTTTTGAAATGCAGAAAAAATACATATAAAATTGATAATTTAATTTTGATACATGACATAAAATCGTTATATTACACGATAATAATTGAGGAAGTATGCGAGAGTATGCTATTCCAATTCCTGCTGTTTTCCACGTCTTTGCAATTATACTGCGAGTAAAGAAGCTTTAAGTGAAGCCATGATGGAACTATGCATTTTTTTTAGTTTTAAGTTTTTAGAGGCATTTAAACCACACCTGTATTGCTGTAACCTGTCGTTGCTTCTCTACTGTAAAATGTTTTGTAACCTTTCCTTATATATTATTGTTTGTGTTACATGTCTAATGATATATTTTCTTTACAGGTAAGTGGCTGCTGCTGTTGCAAACTATCATCTTCCAGAATGAGTTCAAACGTAGGTGCAAGGTGAGTTCACTTCGGCTTTGTATATACGTACTCTGTCTTTGTCGTACTCTTGTATTGGTCTTTGTATATACGTCTAGACCAGGGATGTCCAACTGAGAAGGGCCTATGGGCCATATATCAAATTCTAGTTAAGCTGCGGGTCGCACTGTAATTTAAGATAGTTTTACCCTAACTACTGAGATTATACTGAAACAAATATATATTAGATAGGGCTTTTATTCAACATAATTATTAATGTACGTTCAACGAGAAAATGAGCACATCATTAAATGAAAATGAGATGAATTGTGCAATTATATTGTATTTGGTTCGCATAATATAATTGTTCACAGCAGTCGCGGGCCACAAAAAGATCCGGTGGGCCGCATACGGCCCGCGGCCCGCCATTTGGAAGGCCCTGGTCTACACGGTCTGTTGAAGCTGGGCCCTGCCACGATGGCTATGGATTTGGGTGACTGTGGTAAGAAGATCGCCACCTCTTACACCAATCATTTGGCATTTTCTACCCGTGAGAAGCTCTCACATTGTCACACAGCTACATGCACTGGGACATAGGACCGAAAAGCGCCAACTTATTTATGCCACAACCGGGAATCGGACCAGGGATCCCCAAACGGCCCTTTGAACCCCTCTTATCTGGACCGGTGGGCGCGACGTCATGCCCCTACCAACGACAGCGGCCGTCCGTGGAAACGAAGTCATTGTCATAGCGAATGGTGTGCAAAATACCCACAGAGTTTGCAGCGGATCTGTAGGGTCCTTCGGGGTCCGGCTTTTTTTATGAGGATGGGTGTATATTTTCTTTCCCCTTTGCATGCAATAATATCATTAAATAAACCCAATAACGAAATAAAGATATTTTCGATTCAAAATATTTAAATTTAATCTCTGTTACCTGCAAACCGTGCACTATTTGCTCTGGACGCAGTGCCAGCGAGAGCAAGTTACCGTGACCAGGCTTTGACATGCCTGTTGTACGCTCTTCCGGTGTGTGGCTGAGTTTTGTGAGTTTTTTTCTGTAAACCCAGAAAACATTTAGAACTTTCCCAGCTTCTTGTTCTTGATAAATGCGTGTCAGAGATTTTCTTCGTCTTCTGCTTGCAGAAATCATCTTTAGGTGTTTTAGTATTGATTTGTATGATGAATATGAAAAACGTGTCCTGTTGTTGTAATCCTTCATGTAAAGTACCCCCAAAACTAAAATATCGATTTCAAATTCCAGGGCCCTCGACATCAGCCAGAACGATTGAGGAATGTTAATTTTGGAGGATATCAGCTGAACGAATTACCCGCTAACATTGTTCACAAAGAGACGGACCGATAGACGGACAGACGTTTTGCCATCAATCAATTTTTTAGTATCAAAGACCCATAAAACATGGATTCTGGGCATACAACATGTCAGAGGATTTTTTAAATAAATTTAGTAACTGGATTTATGCACTTTTCGTTACCAGGGACTGGGGACTGGCAATGAGAATTTTTCTGCCGAAACTTCGCCGTTTTTTCCCGCAGAATTACGTGACGTTCTCTCTACTGCGTAAGCAATAGCGAGAAAGTAAAAAGGTCATCTAAAGAAAATAGTACGCAACCAGGGTAAATTGTTCCTCACATACATGACAAGCGTGAAAATGTGGAAGGAGGTGGTTGATAGAAAATGAAAACTCTCACAGCATTTTTGTGAATATTTATTAACTTCATGTTAGAGATGGATTTACATTTGAGTTAGAGATGGGGAATTGCTGCTCTTGTACGATCACTCGAATGAGTTCGATAGAAAATTCTTGGGCGTGTCTTCATGTTAGAAATGGGTAATATCTGCTCTTGTACGATGAGTTGGATCGGAAATTCTTTGGCGGGTGCGCTGCCCCGCCGGCGCTGCGCCGGGGCGGAGGGCGAGCGGGGCGCGGCGCGGCGCGGCGCGGCGCGGCGCGGCAGGTGTCGTTTCCCCAATTAGCCGCGCGGCGCATCGGGTTATTTCAATTAACTGCTGCGTCTCCAATTACAACGCGGCGCGGCGGCGGTCAGACCCGACCGGGCCCCGCCCCCGCCCCCGCGCCCGCGCCCGCCCCCGCCCCCGGCGCCGGATTCACTTTCGCTCGTCACAGGACGCGACGAGAGCGGCGTCCCTCCGCCCCCGCCCCGCCCCCGTCCCGCAGCGCAGGCAACGTTCTTTCAAGCCGGGCTCTCTGAAAGGCGAGAGCATCTGCATCGGATACACTGCATCTCTGAAATTGGTTCTTCATTGAGTTACCAATTCGTAATTTTACGCTCTCGTGTTCCCATTTAGAACAAGCGTTTGTCTCAAGCTGCTCTTAAAATCTGAAGTTTTGGCTTGTTTTCCATTTTTCAGTTCATTGCGTGAATTTTCTTTGATTGTTCTCAGAAAGTGAAAACCCTATTGCATTTTTTTGTGCGACCCATACAATTCAGACTGAGTATAGAATGAGAAATGTGAAGAAACTACATACAACGTAAGATAATAGAATTAACACTATTTTCAAATGGAACGCAAATTTGAATACTGCAAAATTGTGAAATAGCTGTTAGAAATGAAAGGGAAGATGGTGATATTCTTAGCGTGATTGATTTAATCTTGATCTAATTAGTGTAAATGACTACATGAATATAATCGGTGTCGCCTCTAATGGAATTCGATTAATTTCTTCTACGTTTTCCATTATCGCATCTGGCTCACGTTCACTCAATAAACAGCATTTGGGGTAGTACTGTCGCCTTGTCCGTTTTAATAAAATCATTCCATCTCCATTACACCAAAATTTGTCCAAATGGAATCATAGAACCACTGAGGCTTTCGTTTGTCTCTACCTATTAATTCCATAACAATCTCGATAAAGTTCACGAACCTCTATCCATTTGGGAATTACAATATACCTTCCATCTTCCCAGATTTTTACAAATAAGTAATATTTCTCTATCCACATTCAACATTTCGTAATTCTCACTGACGGCGTATTTTGAGAAAAAAATTATTTTATCACTCAGCTTTAACGAATGAATGCAAGTAGGGGAAGCAGGGGTAATGGGGGTCAGCGGTAAATTACCGATAAATATTGTAATCAACCATATTGAAATGCAGCAACATCTGCTTCTACCTACGTTAGTCGTGATAACTATAGTCATCACTGCACTATAGTTGATCGCTGCAGCCAAAGAAAGCTTACGTCGACGATGAGCGCGTTCATACTAGGAAAGTGAGTGGTTGATGTTAGAAAGGACCCTTAGAAAAAAAGGTCTAACTCACGTGAACTTGGAGATTTCTGGAACTTTTTTAACTGCATCCCAGCAATCGAAAAAATCTGAAAAAAATGCACAACAATTTGTGTTTTAAGAAGAATCTTTGATATTTTTTTCGAGCCTGTTCCAGGCTTCTAAGACACAGTAAAAATATTTCTTGTTATTCTTTTTCAAAAATATTTTTTTGTGTTTGAATTTGGGCTTGAGAAAATATTGCAAAATGTTTTTCTGATAGTGAAATTGTGTTCTTATTTATCATATTTTTTCAGTCAGATAAAATAATGTTAAGTAGTCCAAAAAAAATTGAAATTAAAAAAAACACGTTTTTGGCTGTATAGGAGTGTGGGTGGTAGGACGGGGGCTAAGAAACCTTTCAAAAATATTATTTTTATGTTAGAATTATAGTGTAACCACTCATATGTAATTTGGTTGAGGGGAACTTTTTACCATCTTATCGGGGGGGCGGGGACCCTTTGCAATAAAGACATTTGAGATGTTCGTCTTAAAATATTTCGGATACGTATCCATATTTTCATATCTGTACTTATACTCTCGACGTAGGTTATTTTAACCACGAAACTATAACAATTTTTTATTTTTCATCTTTTAGTTCCTTTTGTTATTCAATACAACATCGCTTGTGCAGATCTAAAATATCGTTGTGTCGCAAGGGCAGGGAAGGCGAGGCGAGGCGAGGCGAGGCGAGGCGCGCGTCCATTTTGAAGAGGAGGCTGCGAAGCGAGCGGCGGCAGCGGCCGACGGGAGCATCGCGGGCGGGGGTGGGGGGAGCCCTGGGGGCGCCGTCCGGGCACCTGACGGGGAGGCTCCGGCGCCCCCGCCCCCTCCCCCGCCTCCGGCCCCGCAGACGCCGGGCCTTTTCCCGCGCGGCGTCGCCCGCTGCATATTTGATGAGGGATGATCGGCGGAAAACCGCCCGCGCCCGCGCCCTCTCGGCGTTATTAAAGACGCGCAGCCCAACTGGAAGCGGCTTGCGAACACGGAATGCTTTGTCTGTAGTACGTGACAATGGAAACGGGCACTTTTGATCTTTCCCTAAAGTGATTCAATTGATTTTCATCACTGATAATCTTTAAGAACGAAAGTAAACATTTTTGGGGGTTGTGTGTTTATTAGGAGGGAAGTTTCAGTGAGTACCTTCACCTAAGAAAGAACTTATAAAGTACGAGTATTGTAAAAACTTGATTAGCAAATTTTAAATAAGCTTTTGAATCTGATGGTCAAAAGGATGTGTTTTCTACAATCCGCAACAAGCCCAGCACTTACTCCGAGTGACCCGTCCGAGAAACTCGCCAGGCAATTGTTGCCATTGTCGCAATAATGCGGCGACTCGTGCGCGGGCGGCGCGGGAGGGGTGGCAGGGGAGGGGAGGGAGAAGAGCGAGGGGAAGGAAGAAGACGGGTGAAGGTGTAGGGAGGGGAAAGAAAAGGGTGTGGGTAGGAGGGGAATGGAAGAGGAAGGAGGGGAGGGAGTGAATGGGAGGGGAAGGAAGGAGGGAAAGGGAGGAGAAGAAAGAGAAGGGAGGAGATGACGAGGAGCAGGAGGAGGAAAGGGAGGGAGAATGATGTGGGAGGTGGGGGAATGAAAGGGATGGGAAGGGAAGTGAAATGGTGGGGGTGGGGAAAGGAGGGATGAGTGATCGGGAGGGGAGGAGGGAGGGTGAGCAAGGCGCCGGTTGACAACGCGAGTGGCACCGCGCCCCTTTAAGGCCACGCCCCCGCCCCACCCCCGCCCCACCCCCCGCCCCACCCCCGCCCCCACCCCCGCCCCACCCCCGCCCCACCCCCGCCCCCACCCCCGCCCCACCCCGCTCCCCCGCCGTCCCTGGCGCGCCAGGCAATTTTTGCGGCAATCTTCTTTTCGCTCGAAAATCCCCCTTCCAACGAGCTTCAGACTTCTCAAACTACATTGTATTCTTCTCCTTACAGAAGGACCGCCGCCGCGGCTGTGGAGAGCAACTCACGTAAATTTGATTCTTCCTTTTATGGTCTCAGATATTACATTCAAATCTTTCCAACAACCTTAAAACCTGTTCGTCTTCCTTTTGACAAATTAATCATTTATGTCAAACCTGTTTTAAACTTTTTTAACCTGCTGTAGAAAATGTTTTGGACTGATTTTTGTTGTTGGTAAATATAAATGCGAAACTTACTTAGTATCAGAAAACAAAGACGCTCTTCTTCTGATCATATGTAAAATTTATTGCTGTTTCACTGCCACAACGATGTTTTCTTATTTTAATGACACGTATTTTTCATTTCTCCTTTTCACAAGTTTCACATTAGACATAAACAATAATTTACCATACGAAAGAAAGATAATGGCATGTAAGAAAAGGTCACTTAATCTTTGAGAAATGCGAATTCTGATCGTTTTTAAAAACATCTCTCAAAGTATTTTGTCGAAATAAAATGTTCTAACATGAACAAAAAAAATTGGTGAAAAATTCGGTGTTATTTTGCCAAATGTTAGAACGACTATGATACGGAATGTTTGTTTGGGCAATAATATTTTCATTAGATCATGAGTTATTCATGAAGTTAAAGTGAAAGGTATTTATGTTGCATTAGTTATTTAATAAATTAAATGTATAGTTTTGAAACCATTGATATTTTTAAAACCCTTATGTGCGTGATGTAGATAAGCAAATATAGGTTTGATCTGATTCGTATAAGCTTCTTTCCCTCAAATGCTTCAACTCCAGAACGTCTTGTCTCAATCCGCGTCGCGAGCAAATATTGGTCTTCACTGTGAGTAGGCCTGCGCCGTCCGGCGCCGCCGGCATCGATTGGTCCATTTGAGCCTCCCTGCCCCGCGATTGGCTTACAGGCTTCTTCCATCCGGCGCCTCCTTCGCTCCATCATCCCGTGACAGCTTTCGAGCCTTTCTCTTCCAAGAGTCTGTCGCCCGCAATTGAAGCCGACTCCTTGGAGCACTGTCTTTAATCACAATCAGAATATCCATTCTGTGATTCTATTTTGTTTACTCTTCTCTGCTGTACTTATTCAAAGTCTCATTGAGTAAAATTGTTTAAGGCGTTGCAATAATTGTACAAAATAACTACGACGGAAGTTCGCAGATCTTTGTCTTCGGATTATAAAGCTGACGTGACGTCTTTGAGACGAGTGCAGTTGTCCCGACGAGATGCACAACGATTCGGAATCCAATGTTTGATTCTTTTATCGGTCAAAATGACTTATTGTCCGCAACCTAGTACTACCCTGCAGACAATAGAGTTTCCTACAAATCGTATTGTACCATTACCACCTAGATACCAGGCCTCACAGCTCTGTAGTGGCGTCATCAGCTAGTGGCCGACAAAGGCCGGACTCCAACTCCCGCGCACGCACTCGGCAACTTGAAGTCATTTGCTAGGGTTTAAGTAAATGGATTCTTTATGATATATGTCATATGTCATAGATTAATAGAAAATACATGACACAATCGAAGTAAATGTTAAGTATCATTCGTATCGATAATCGGTATCTCATAAGCTTTCGCGGTTTACAAAGGGCTACCTGTGACCACACAGTTTCTACATGTGACAGCTACATCTGAGTAATAAACTGTTTTAATTGTAAATTCAATTATTTTTCACAATATTTTAAAGCTCTAATACAATGTTGAGTAATTATTTGAACCTCATAAATCTGATTCAAGTTAAGTCTCTGGGAAAGTGACTCGTCAGTCAAATATCACTCACGAATTGAGATAATTTCCCTTTTGTTCTGTAATTTACAACATTTAGGAAACGAGAGGCGTCGTGAAAATATTTCACAAGGGAAATCATGTTCATTTTATTTGTTTCTTTCCAGGAGAACTATTTCCAAAAAAAGTGTAGAAAAAGTGTGGTTGGATAGACACATCCAAGAACTCAAAAATTGATGACTCTTCTATAAATGTGCACTATCCATTAGTGAAGAGAATTTGATTCATCTTTCTCTTTAGTTCAAGAGATTCAGGAAAAACATTTCCCAAATAAGATGAATAACTCTGCAAGCTTTCTTCAGTAACATGCCTTCACACATGAGATTCTTTCTTTTCTTCTTAGTTTCCGGAACATTTTCCTTTGATGAACAATATTTTGGACACCCAGGAAAATTACAAAGTAAAGCTTCAGCAACCAATTCGGATCTGAAAAATGGTGTTCACTACTTTCTCTGTTTTTTCGTTCACAGAACTGATTTCCCAGAGGATATCATGTTATTTGAAATGTTTGTGACAGGCCTAGAAAGAAAAATTGAAGATTAATAAAAAACATAGACATAATTATAATCTGTGCAAAATTATGATGGTAGGTTAGTGGTTATGTATGCAGTTTAAATATCACAATTTGTCATAATGTCAATAACAAAAATACTCGAACTTACCTTTGAATTTTCAGTTACTACGTAATCCTTTTGTAGAATAGCACGTAGGTATCTCTTTCTCAATTCAGGATCTAATGGGCAAAGAATACATGTGCATTCTTTGGTCCTTTTTGGTGTTGTATTATTACAAAATGGAACACAGCACTTTTGAACCATAGTGTGCCTTCTTACCCCAACAATTCAGTTATTGTTTACAAATAATATGCTTTACCAGAATCATACTTCGTTTGTCATTTAAACGTGAGATAGGCAAACAAATAAATCGAATAACACGCTATAAATCGGTCGGATCCTGAACATGTTCGGCCTCATTTCGGCCCCTACGTAGTGACGTTAGCAAACTCCTCGGGCTCAGCTGTTAGGCCTTCTATCGAGAAGATATTGATTTTACTCGTGAACGTCCATATCGCCTTCGCTCTCGGTTTGAAGTCGCAACCTTCTAGCAGTAGAAGTTATGACAGACTAGTGAGTGTGTGTGTGTGTGAATGTGAGTGTGTGTGTGTATATGTGTGTGTGTGTGCGTGCGTGCGTGTGCGTGCGTGCATTGCCCCACGTCGCGCCACCTTCTACCAGTTGAGGTTGAGAAGAATAGTGTTTACATGTGATCCGCTTCTGTGGCGCCAGGAGCTTGAATTGATTGATTAGTGATTATGAGAGCGTCAACAGCTAAGGTGATTAGCGACGTAAGTGTAGTGCATGTTTTATCGGGAGTGGAGGCGATGACCATACTCCGCAGGGTGGCAAAATCCGGAGCCGAACTACCTGTTGTTGGCGGGGTTTCCCCAATAAGATATCTCCCACGAGCAGGGCACCTCCCCAGTCGAGACGAGTTTAAAGGTCCCCGTCTTGTCTCCCGGCATTTGTAGTAGTGTAGTGCATGCAAGTGTGAGTGAAACTGTAAGTGTATATGTAAGGGGTAAGGATAGGACAAGGAAGAGGATGGAAGGATCGCGCGCAGCCCGTTTGTTAAGATACTGCTCTGGAATACGCCTGGCGTTCATCGAAAACCCATGCAAAACTACCGATCAGACAACGCCTGAATTCGACCGTGCTGTGCAGCTAGGGGCAAAAATCCTAGCCCCATCGGGAGGACTCGCACCCTCGGACCTCCCGGCCCGAGGAACTGCTCCCTGCGCCGCTTCAGCTCAGTCGAGCAGTGTGTGTGCGGCGCCGCTAGGGGCTGTGAGAATCTCTCGTGCGCTGTTTTTCGCAGCGTCAGCGGCTGCCACTGCCAGTCGCCTCCGCCCCCACTCCCATCCCCACCCCCACCCCCTGGGAACGCACGCAGGCGCTCCGACCCCTCCTCCCCCCTCCGCCGTCGCTTTCAGCTGCCCATCGCCCCGCGCCGCGAATCGAGTTCTCTAGGACCATCGATTGTTGGTTTGTGTACAGGACAAACGATACCTATTAACCCGGCCGTAGACGCGCCACGTTTTGTAACAAATTGAGGCGCGCGGGGTGCCTCAGCCACCCCATAGTAAAAATATCAAGAAAACAATTAATAACAAACAATTTTGTTTCTTTAATGGATACGTGTTTATTTCCAAGTATTTATACATAGTTTGGAAACAGATAAAAATAAAATTTTAATTTTTAAGTATGTTCTTGTTGCAAACAAATTTCACAAATGTGCTGCACATGTTTAAATTACACTTTGAACAGAAGGACGTCGTTTTCTCGTGGTCTCGAACAAAAGCACTTACCATGATGTATATTTGAAAATAAATCCCCTCTCTGTGCCGTCCTGCTGAGAACTACTGTGAACAGCGTTGCAGGAAGCGATAACGAAGGTTGCACGAGGCGGCTCGGTGGCCCCACGCAGCGCGCCATCACCTTCGCGACGAAATTTCCGGGAAAGGACAGGAAGCAGTTGAGAGAGAAGGGTCGAGATTTGTGCACAAAGCTTTCCTCGAAAGGTATTGAGAATCTCGCAAGATTATAAATAAAACTAAAAGTACAGTTGGCTCCGAAACAATGCTGGGATGACAGGTGCCCTGCATGCCTACTGCCGGTCTTACGGGTATTCGGATCAGATGAAACTTGTGATGCTACAGCTGCACATACGTTCTTGCAATATTTCTGAATCAGTAGTTTTCGAAAATTCAGAGACCTGAACCTTTCTCATAAGCGTTCTTTACGTTATCCAGGGACAAAGTTAGATAAAAAAATGTGGAGCCATTCTGAGGAAGTTTTGAAAATCTTCAGGCTTCTTGTAAAGTACCTCCCAAATCAAAATATCCGTTTCAAACTCAAAGGACATCAAATTCATTTAAATCGATCTGGGAATATCGACTTTGCAGAAAATCGGCTGATCGGTTAAGATGCTGACGCTGACCACAGATGGGGGACCAGATACAGAAGGAGAGACCGACATTTTGTGGTCAATCAATTTTTTTTGTATCGGCAGCACACAAAACATGTTTCCTGGCTACACCACGTGTTAGAGAAAGTAATTACCTTAATATAGAGACAATATTCATTCACTTTTTCGTTACCAGAACCCGGCAATAAGAGTTTTTTTTGCCGAAAATTCGCCGTTTACGGCGAATAGCTTTCTCTTCTTACAAAGTAAATGCGAAAAAGTAAAAAGTTGAGTAAAAATTGTCGATTCTTAGTACAGTTGAGATTCCAAAAAATGAAATTTTTTTACGTCTTCAATTTTGCATGTATTCCAAATTACCTTTATCCTCTTCTTGTTCCTTCTGCTCATAGAAGACTCCATAACCTTACTTTTCTTCCAATCCAATTCTAATGCGCTATAATTTAAGAATCTTTCCAATCTCCTTACCAACTGATCTAATTTCTTTACTTTGACATACCAAATCATCATGGGCATCATTGGCATGCCAAATACCAAATTTTCCTAATTCTTATTCTCACTCCTCTGAGGAAGAGGATAGGATTAGGAAGAGGAAGGAAAGATCACGCGCGTCCCGTTGCTATGGTACTGCTTCGGTATTCGCCTGGTGTTGATCGGAGAAACCACGGAAAATTAGCTATCAGAGCAGCCGGCCGTTGGAATTCTCCCCTGAATTGGACCTAATTATGTATCTAATGTGGAAAATGCTGCCACGTCGGGAATGGAATCCTAAAAGAGCATCGATGGTACAACGGTTAGGGATCGGACTGTTATATCCAAGTTCAAAACCCCGGTTCAAACCCGATCGAAGCCGTGGATTTATAAGGGCGAAAAAATCTTTCGTACGCCTTCCTTCGAAGGGGAAGTAAAGCCGTGTGTCCCATGTTAGTAGTAGATTTACTGCACGTAAAAGATCCTCAAGCCTAAATGAAGCCTCTGAGCTAAATTCAAATCGCCTGTTTCGACGTCCGGGTAATACCTTCTTTCTCCGCTAGTTGGTGAAAGGAACGTAGCGAAATTGGCGTGGTCAGACGGAAGAGCAGGCCCCATGGCCTGAGTCTCACCACGTGAAGCAAGGTATCAATTCAATTCAATTCAATTCAAAAAAGATCTTCCCGTGAGAGGCACAGTCCAGAGAGGCCAGTTGATGCCCTGAGCCTGTTTGCAGAGGGAGCAGCGCCCTCCGCCCGGGTGTCAACGCGACCCCTGCACTGCATGGCGGGGTGGCGGCCCCCGCCCCGCCCCGCCCCGCCCGCCCCTCCCTTCCCCCCCCAGCCGCGCCACCCGCCCCACCTCGCCCCACCGCACCCTGCCCCGCCCCACACCGAAGCACCCCATCCAGCCCCCCCCCCCGCCGCTCTCTCCTCCCCGGGGAAATTTCGCAGGCGCGGCGACTGACCGCTCGCCGCCGCCGCCGCCGCCGCCGCCGCCGCCGCCGCCGCCGCCGCCGCCGCCGCCGCTGGCGCTCCTTGCGGGACCTCCACTCACAACGCGGCGCTCGCTAGCAGAAGCGTTACTGGCCGGCCCTGGTAATTACGAAATATTTATTTCAGTGCAAACCTCTCAAATGCTCGTCTTTGTACTAAATAGCAAACGAATGGTATATTCATATTTTACAAATGATTTTCTTCGCTTTTTATTCATTTTCTACATACAAAGACGGAAGTTGCATGCCTCACTTTTCATCAAAAGATGAATAAAACTGGAATATGAACAAATCAAACATTCTTGCAACTATTGATTTTCAGGTCGTTCTTTTAAATTCCTACTTCCGTAGAATACTTTAATTTCTACATTGTTGTACACCTAGGATCAATTTTAAGATGTGACGTACTCTTACTGCAGCCTAATGTAATTTTAAGATTTAGCATGTTACATGTATTGTAGTTTACTGCAGTACATGTAAGTGTAAGTTTTTGATGTAAGGGTTACAATAGAACAAGGAATGGGAAGGAAAGATCGCGCGCGGTCCGCGTTCGGTTTGTTGAGGTACTGCTCCGGAATTCGCCTGGTATTGATCGGAGAAACCAATGAAAACTTCTGATCAGAGCAGCCGGCCGCTAGAATTCTCTTCCAGACAGCGACAGAATTCAACCGAGCTATCTAGCTAAGGTCGAAAATTCTCCCACTGTCGGGACTCGAACGTAGAGCCTTCCGGTCAGAGGCTATGTAGTGACATCACTTGATGCCCTGAGCTACATCCCCCGAATTTTTAAATACTATTTATTCACATATCATGTATGTAGTTTTGTTTAAATGATCTTAGAATGTGTAAATAATATTTTAAAGCGCAGTAGATGAAAACAAACCATTTCGTTCTATTCAAGTTGGGAAGTGCAAGACAGTTCGTAAATTTGATCCTATACTAAAGAAATAATCAGAAAAAGATTATTAGCCGTTATTCGTTTATCTCATTGTGATTCTTCTACAAAATTTAAGAGAATCTAATGAAGAAGAAAAATGTATCAAAATGGGAATGACGCGAAACAATTAAAAGAATTAGTGTCAGGATGTTTTGTCGTCTCTTTTTAGTTTGATACGCATATTTTGTATTTAGTACTAAATACTCAATATCCTCCTTAGGCCGACAAACTTCAAGAAACCAAACGAGTCTGTTATTTGTGTAATTGGCCATGTGTCACTGAATTCTTTTCCTTATAACACGTTCTTATTGCCTAGCAAAACTCGTATAAACAAGGAATACTCTTTCTTGGAATAAATGTACTCTAAAGAAAACTTTAACAACAACCTATATGTTTCGATTGTTCTTAACGAACAACACTCGTTAAGAGTTGCTTTTCGTTCCTCCGCTAATTAACGTTGAATCGATATAACAGTACAATCTAACGAAAAATAATTGTAAGGGACTCTCGAGTTTCCAAATCAGAGATAATGAGACCTCATGGCAGATAAGCGTCACGATATTCCAATGAAATCAGATGTGCAATCTAATCTGGGTAGATTAGCAACCCGCATCACAACACAGGGTATCTAAGAGAGTCAAAATGAACGGCATGCCAGGTTGTAAATTTAACAACCGCCTTCCACGTAGGAGTAAATCAGGGTTTTTCACAGGAATGCGATTCATAAGTTGCCGGATGCCTGATAGTAGCCACTGAATTGCAATTACAACTGGAATTATACTTAATTGTGTAAGAGGCAAGCATCATAAGCATTCGCCGAAACTAGAAAATAATATTGTATTTTAATAGTTCGACTGGCAGTTCGCGCAATGCGGAAAACATAAATTCTTTTTAAAATTCGGTGGTTTCCACTTTTCATCTTTAATCTCTCATCTGCAGGATACGGAATAAATTGATTTCATGTCATCTGATTGCAATGCATTAATCATCATTTGAGAAGACAGCAAATACTAATCCCTGGTAATTCAAAATTCTTTGTGAGTATATGTTTTCCAATGCTTCACTAAAAGTGATAAATTTTCTTACCCGCCAACTTTGGGAAAAGCTTCTGAACAGTTTGCGTCCTATTGGGAGCGCCAGGAAGCCTGTATGATACTGCGATGCATGCATATCCGAACGGAACCATCATCGATACTGCATTCCTGGTTTCTTTTGAAAACAATCACGAAACTTGCTTTTAGTTACACGATCCGTTGTTTCTTTTGAGTCATTTGCGTCATTCTTTTGAGTCATTGTGTGATTACAATTCATTCTTTCGATACACAAATAATGATTACACACTTCTAGGGCGTGCACACGCAACATCATTGGCTACGTCAAAGAGATACGAGAACTCGTTTCGACTGCGTCAGAATGTGTACCTGCCAATCACCAGTGTTCAATGAGACGCGCACCCCAATTAGGGGCAAATGCCACTGTGCAACTTAGTTATATGGCATTTCCCACACCTGTTAAATACCAAAAGTAATAATTTTTGACCCCCTACATGCCTTAGACGTTGTAAGATTTTTTAAAAAACACCAATATATTTCTTAGCAGCAAAATCATACCGTGAAAGGTTTCGTGATTATACTGTGATTATTGTTAACACTGCCTCTGAAGGCCCGTCTACACAATGGAATATGTCACGGTCTTCGCGTCTTTCTCAGTCGCGCCACTAGGTGTCGCATGATCGCGACCGTATCAAGCAGTGCTTGCGATCATGCCACTCCGAGCGGCAGGACCGCGAAAGACGCGAAATGCCGTGTGAAATTTCATCGTGGACACAGGCGCTCGAGAGGCAGAGTTAGAAAAATCGCATTATAGCATGGATAAGGACTGTAAGAGAGAAGCTAAAAAAAGAAATTATAATAGTTATTATGCACCTAGTCGTTATGAGAGTTTTGACGATCGAGCGGGGACAAAAGGTCTTTGGTCTCGGGCAAGTCCGTGCTACATACCAAATTTTACTTTTTACTAATTTTAATGATTCACATTTACTTCTCATTCCCTTTCATAATTCCCACCATAAGAGGGAAGAAGCGTTATTCAACTGTTTCATATTTGCCTCGCAACCACGATCCTTTCGATGCAGATAAGTTGCGCACTGTATATCGAGCTCAACGAAGGCAATAACAAGCAATTACATAGAGTAAAAATAAACTCTTCTTGATATAAGGCAGGCATGTCAAGATTGCGGGCAAGGTAACAAGCTTACCACTGCGTCCAGAGAAATGGGTCCAGCGAAATTTAAAAGTAAGGGTTGTACAAATTTTCCCGGAGTGGCGGTACGTCACTGGATATCTGGCCCATGACGGTCTTTGGGAGACGTTACTTTCTATAGTTATTGTCACAAATTTAGCTATATTAAATCCCATTTTCTCTTTAAGGAAAAGAAAATATCCACTAAAATGAAATAATACGTCAGTCCGATTTTAAATTCTCAATTGAGAGTAAAAATTCAAACAATTTAATCAAAAGTAACTTTATTTTGTAATCCTGTTTACGTATGAGTGACATAAAGGCTTGCACTTTCTACGTTCAGGTTAAAATTTTTACAAATATTCTTGTCTGTTAAAACGCTGTTCGTCCATAAGTAAGAATTGTCAACTTATAGAAACGTGTTAATTTTTTTCATATTATTGCTAAATACAATAAATAACTGAATGATTCAATAACACAACACAAAAAGAAGGAAAGAATTCGCCATTCAAACATATTTATGTCCCTTTGCAAATATATTTATAAGTTTTGTAAAAAATAAACATCAAATAGAATATGAACAGGATACCATTCTCGGATATTTGATAGAAAAAAAAATCTGTCAAATAGTTCTTCTTACCCGTACCACTATTCGCCGCCTTTAGCTTGCGCATGTACACCCCTCTCAGGATTTTTAAGGGAAATGAGTTCGGAGTGAGGGGAAGTGGCCCGTGCCCGTAGGAGCGCCGGGCTCCCCAGGCGGGCGAGTAGCTCGTGCGGGCGCGGTTTGACGTGCCTGGTCTAAAGGCAGCTCCGTGAGCTACTGCTCGCCCAATCCCCAACAGCTGATGTGTTCGGCAAATGTTCGCTTCCTTCGACGTGTCCAAAAGACACATCGACACGCGATGGGAAGGGCGAGCGCCGAATGTTCGTCACTCGGCAAATAGCAAGCGACTCATCCACACTACTCGGGATTCGGCGAGCGGTTGCTCGCTGTTCGCCGAATAGCGAATGTGTGGAGCAACCTTAGGCATTCATTGTATCGCGCGGAGCGGGCGGTTGCAGCGCAATGGCGGCCGTCGCCGGGGAGCGTTGGCCGCGCCGCGCCGCGATGCACCGCAGCCGGGGGGGGGGGGCGGGGGCGTCCGTTCTTCTTCGTTTGCCGCCGACAAACGATGAAATAGGAGCGGCGCTGTCGGCGCCGGCCAGCAGTCGATACGGTGCGCGGCCGTGAATCACGGCGCCCGCCCCCGCCCCCGCCCCCGCGCCCGCCCCCGCGCCCGCCCCCGCGCCCGCGCCCGCCCCCGCGCCCGCCCCCGCGCCCGCGCCCGCCCCCGCGCCCGCCCCCGCGCCCGCCCCCGCGCCCGCCCCCGCGCCCGCCCCCGCGCCCGCCCCCGCGCCCGCCCCCGCGCCCGCCCCCGCGCCCGCCCCCGCGCCCGCCCCCGCGCCCGCCCCCGCGCCCGCCCCCGCGCCCGCCCCCGCGCCCGCCCCCGCGCCCGCCCCCGCGCCCGCCCCCGCGCCCGCCCCCGCGCCCGCCCCCGCGCCCGCCCCCGCGCCCGCCCCCGCCCCCGCGCCCGCCCCCGCGCCCGCCCCCGCGCCCGCCCCCGCGCCCGCCCCCGCGCCCGCGCCCGCGCCCGCCCCCGCGCCCGCCCCCGCGCCCGCCCCCGCGCCCGCCCCCGCGCCCGCCCCCGCGCCCGCCCCCGCGCCCGCCCCCGCGCCCGCCCCCGCGCCCGCCCCCGCGCCCGCCCCCGCGCCCGCCCCCGCGCCCGCCCCCGCGCCCGCCCCCGCGCCCGCCCCCGCGCCCGCCCCCGCGCCCGCCCCCGCGCCCGCCCCCGCGCCCGCCCCCGCGCCCGCCCCCGCGCCCGCCCCCGCGCCCGCCCCCGCGCCCGCCCCCGCGCCCGCCCCCGCCCCCGCCGCCGCCACGCCCACCGCCGCCGCGCCGCCCGCGTCACCAGGCAGCTCGAGTCGCTTCGCACGCTTTCTCGCAAAACGACTGGACCGGATCCATGGAGGCCATCCAAAGGCTTAGAGTTTTCATTTGTTACGTCCTTTTATATGACAAAATTAATTCAAATATTTATGTTGGAATTATGTAATTATTTAAAAATAATATGTTATACTATTATATACACACTACGAAAATAAAATACAAAACAATAACAGGTATGTTTATTATTTATTAAAAGTGTATTCCCGCGCCTCAAATGGGTTGGATTCGCTTTTGTCTGGCTGAGATGGCTCAGGGCTAACAGCCATTGTCGCTGAAGCATCTTCGAGTGCGATTGGCTGATTGGTGATACCTGGCGCGTCAACAGATAAGATCATTTGTCTGCAACAGTGCAGTGCGTGGTTCTATAGCGTGAGGTGGCTGTGATCTTTCCCCGGTGAATGGCGAGGGAAGAACTACCTGTCGGCTTGCGGGGTTTTCCCCAACCAGGTGTCTCCCACCAGCGGGGCACCACCCCAGCCGGGACAAGCTCTAAGCTCCCGACTGGACTCCAAACACGTGTGGTAGTATACTGCGTGTGAATGAAAGTGTGTGTAAGAAACGAGTGAGGATAGGACAAGGAAGAGGGAGGAAAGATCGCGCGCGGTCCGTGGCCCGTTTGCTAAGGTACTGCTCCCTTCTAGCTAGTGAAGAAAGCCCGTCGCCGTCCTACGCGTAAGCCACCTACGAGGAAGTTTCCAAGGGGGAAGATTTCGGGACTCGAGTTCCGTTCCGGTCTCGATGGTGGCGGTTTTTCCACGCCAGCCAGGTTGATTTCGACGCTGTGTGGAAGAGAAATCTAGCGACCAAGTCAATACCAGGCGAATGCCCGAGCAGTATCCTAACAAACAGATCATTTTTCTCCCTCGCCCTTCTTCCCCTCTCTCCTCTTTCGACCATAAACGCGCCCACTCTTACGTGCTCTTCACTACTTCTCATGTCGAAAGGCCAGTCGGGAGGAGTTATCTTGCTCTAGGGAGATACCTGGAAAAGGAAAACCCACAAGCGTACGTGTAGGTCGGTGCCGGATGTATCGTTCCCGAAGGGGAGGGGGAATCATGAGCTTTAATTGTGAGGCTAATCACCAAAGGTGGAAACACAAAATGCTTACTCTCTCCAGAAAATAATTCTTTGCCCTTTCAATTGGCTCTTCTTACCTGGAGCTGAAACGTGTTGTTAGAGCGCATGACGAATTGCGATTTTCCGTTAAATTTTACATGCTATTTTTACGTCAACGTCTGAGTTATACTACAAATGGGCAAGATTCTCAAAGAGTCTTTTACTATCTCGTTTTCCTTCTGTCGTTACACTTGGTGGAAGGGGAAACTGACATTGCAAATTTGTTATCAAGTATTGATTTTCATTTGTTTTATGCTCCAAATTTTATTTCAAATTTCTCAGGCAATTGCAAATAAAAGTTAATGTCTAACATTAGTTGTTCAATATTTCCGGTTATTGGGGATACTTGAGTTCACTTAATGCGCTCATTTAAAGGAGTAAATGCAGGAAGCTCTGATTTGTGCTTTTGAAAGCGCTCCTGTACTCCACAAACATCATAAAACAAACCTCAAAAACAATTTATTTCTTTAAGAAGTGTGGCAAGTGATTTGTCAGAACTTTTCAAAACCGAACATCAACGAATCAATTTTACATTATACTGCGATTTTTCTAACTGCGAGCCTCAAGGCTACTCAAATCCCATCTTCGCGATGGAATATGTCACGGCATTTCGCGTCTTTTCTCGGTCTTGCCGGTAGAAGTCGCATGATCGCAAGCACTGCTTCATACGGTCGCGATCGTGCGGAACGACTGAGAAAGTCTAGCAGAACGCTAGACTGCTAGCTACCCCTCCTCTCTCTTTCCCTCATTCCCCTCCTTCCGTCCTCTCCTCCTCCCCCCACTTTCCCTCTCCTCCCCCTCCTTCCCCTACGCCCCATCCCTTTTCTCCTCCCCCTCCTCTCCTTCCCTTACTCGCCCTCGTTCCTCTCTCCTCCTTCCCCTTCACCCCCTTCTTCCCCCTCCTCGTTCCCTCCACCCGCCGCCACGAGGCGCCAAGCGGTGCTTTATGCCCTCTCTCACAGCCGCGCCTGCCCGCCGCCGGCGAAAATGGATTGTAGGCAGAGTATTTGCAGCAGCAGCAGCGCCGGAGGGGCGGGCGCCCTCGAGCGATAAGGCGCCGCGGCCCCGCCCCGCCCACGCCACGCCACGCCACGCCACGCCATTCCAAGAAGGCCACAGCCGTGCGCGACGGACTCTGCCTCAGGAGGCTTTGAAGGACGCATTGGAGGGGACGGGTTGTCAGGATAAAAGATCAGTCACCGCTGTTCAAATGCAAGGCGGGGCAGCGAAGAAAAAAACCCGTTAGTGTCGGTGGAATTGTGAGTTACCAGCAATAGACAAGAGTTCAAGACATGCATAGAAAAACTGACGATTTGCTAAAAGCATGAATTAAGTAATAGGGTAAAAAGGGGAACAGAAAAAGTAGAATGTGTAACAACGGTTTTATAATTTCAAACCAGCGTCTTCTGTACTCGAATAATGGTGCATTATGCAACTAGTTTGTAATGTTAAGCATTATTGCGTAAATATATGTCTTGAAAACGAGCGATGTTAGGAGCGAGTTCGGGCATTTATAGGAGAAAATTAATTTTTTGGAAAGGACTTCATGGTGGCGTCACTGGTATTTGACATCTGGGCGAAAAACTGCTGGTCGGCTGTTCGGTTATCCGTACCACCCAACGATTATCTCAGCTGGGTTTGGCCCGAATGTGTGAAGACACAATTATTCTCGCTATAAGATGTCATTTTATGAACGATTTCTTGCAACAAAAATGTCGCTTATAATGTTTGAACAGAAAAGCAAATTTATAGGAGTGAATTTTTATATTAAATACGTGGTTGGGGCATTAGTCACGGCATCTATTTTCTTTTGTGAGAATACGAGGACGGGTGGCAAATGTGAAGTATACTCATGAAAGGACCCGATACGAACTAAGCGCATGGACATTCAACACCACACCAAAATTGTGTTTCTCATATTTATTAAGGTATTTAAAATGACAATACTGGTTTTATGTTCCAAAGCATTTTAGCATATACCAATTGACAACATTCCAAAAGCATTAACACTCGTTCTAAAGGCGCAATTGTGCAGATGCTCGATTACCACAGGTGCCTCTTCGGTCCGCACACTCACAGGTCGTCACGTGCGATGATCACTAGTTGCAAAGCGTTCCCCTAGAAACTCTCCTGCCATCTCGCGGCCGTCCGGGATGGAAGACCGACATTACTCCCCAGAGCATCCACCATTTCGTTGTGACATTTTCAGGCCTTTTCCCCATGGATAACGGTTATCTTGGCGAATAAGCGCTGCTTGAAACAAGTTGAATTCATCTCGCGCGGCGGTAGTCAGACAACTAATTTTCCATTGCTCTCTGTGCTAACAGGGACTCTCACAGAGCCATCTCTTGATGTTAGTACAACGTACTGCAGCATTTCTTTCACTCAACAAATGAAATTGTCTGATTCGCTAATATTCCTTTTAGAAAACAATAGTTGCCATGATTTCTGCCCCCACCCTCGCATATTATGTTGAACTGAAGAAATAACACCAAAGGTACCTACGAAAGCTTAATCAGGTTTACGAGACGTTGCTAATGAACCAATATCTTTAATTACTTTTGCCGATCCCACTGTTTCCTCTATGATGTCCTGAATTCACAATCTTTGCACTGCCATTCCTTAACGTATCTACATAATCTTGTGAACGTACCACAACTAAAGCATGACTTATTGTAACCTCTAGGTTGGATGCCGTCGTCAACGTCTTTACAAACTTTTCACCATATAATATATTATATTCTGATGCCAACACCTAATTGGATATAATGATTATCATATTTTGTATTCCTTTGTTTTTATCTGTTAAACTGTATTGTGTATGTTATTGTCAACCGTTTTTTCATGATATGTATTGCTCCTTGACAAGGCACATGCCTAATGTGCGAAACGTTGAGCTACAGTAAATGTATAAACTACAAAAATCTTAATTCCTGATATATAACTAAGGTTGGTCCTATATGGTCCAAACCTACTTAAAGTCTACCATCTATTTACTATATTATTATTATTATTATTATTATTATTATTATTATCATTATTACTATTATTATTCCACTACTTCACGATTGTTATGTGTCTGAATATAAAATCCACTCGAGGTTGCAACCAGTTACCTAAGGAGGAGATCTAGGGACTGTGGGTGCTTCTACAATACTTTGCGCACAATGTGGGCTGTTCCAACTAAAGCGATTTCTTGCACATTCCCAGTCTTTTGAATGACCTGGGAGTTTAGACAAGTTCTTACACAAATTTTGCGGAACAAATCCCAGAGCTCCGATGACGATCGATACCACCTGTGCTTTTACGCCCCACATTCGGATGATCTCGATTTCCAAACTCTTGTATTTAAGACGTTTTTTCTGCCTCCTTCGTCACGACATTTTGATCACAAGGCACAGCAATATCTACAAGTGGACACAATTTTTCTCCAAATCCCGGATAACAATATCCGGTTTGTTTGCTGCTATCGTGCGATCCGTTTGAATTTGTTGGTCGTACAATATTGTATACAATCCAACTGATGTCACCGGTTTCGGTGAGTGTTCGTACCACTTGAGGCATGTGTTTGGAACATCGAGGGCGGTACAGATCTGCCAGTGGAGGTAACTACACACCCTGTCGTGTCTTTTCAAGTATTCGGTCTTTGCTAGGATTGGACAAGCTGTGACAATATGATCAATGGTTTCTACGTGTTCCTGGCAAATGCGGGATTTATCATCTTGGGAAATTTTGAGAACCGCTTTATCATAATGAGTTCTCAACGCATCTAGAGCAGTTATTATAAGTGCTTCCGATTCTTGCTTCATTCTTTACCTTTTAAGTCACATACATGATTGATCTTTATTAATCTGTACCCTGTCCATTCGTTTCCAATATTTTCATGGAGTGGTTTGTCTCTCTACGATTTCTTTAACACTTTTAGTGTCTCAAATTTCATGTTAAGTAGAAGTCAGAAGTTGAGCGTCTCTGTCATTCTGCGTGTCTTGCAGAGTCTCGTTCGCAATGCTTCTTACTACACTTACAATGCCTCTGTTTCCCGTTCTTCGGTTAGATTTCATCCCTGTAAAAGTGAGAGCAAGAAGAAGGTGTGGAGAGGGGGTTTTATTATTGTTGGCTTCCTTGGGCGAGGGGCGGCGCAGGGAATTGGCGCTGGCCGGCGAGGGGAAGGGCAGCGCGCGGATAACGAACGGGACGCGATCGGCACGCGGCGGGGAGGAGGTGCGGAAATGAAGCGCCAACAGCATTCGCCGCCCCCCAGGCCCTGCGCGCCGCTGCCACCTCCACGCTCTCTCTTGCTCTCGTCTTCCCTATCTCCACCTCTTCTCTCTCTCCTCTCTCCTCTCTCAACTCTTTTCTCTCCTTTCTACTCTTTATTCTCGTTCTCCTCTCCTTCCCTCTCTTCTCTCTCCTCTCTATCTCTCCTCTTTCCTTTCCACTCTCTCTTCTCTCTCCACTACCCTCTTCTCTCTCTCTCTCTCTCTCTCTCGTGTCACCGTCGCTTCTAAATCGACTTCTGACTTTTCACAAAATCTTCTGCGCAGGTACTTTGATGTTCTTTCTACAGGGCAAATCTGATCACGTTCTGAACGAGATGGAAATTATCTTATTATTTAAAACATTATTAACATATTATCTAGAGTATATATGAGCCAAATAAAATTATGAATTGATTATGACAGGCAGCATGAGGATAGCTACGTAATGTTGGAAAAAGTATAGATTATAATTATATAGATGTCTCGAAAAAAATGTTACAAGGCAGGTACCGGAGTAAACAAGTATCCCTCTTTACCGGTGAATGCACAGGGGCATATTTCATATAACGGAGTTAACACATGTGATATTTGCTTCCGAGGAACTGATACACAATGTGACTCTGTATAAACATTAACTGATTTCAAGATTGCAATAAATTGTTGTGGGTTTGAAATTTACGTTCGACAGTTGATGAAATATTAACAAATATCACAAGTCTTATCCGTTGTACTGAAAATTCTCGCTAAATGTTCTGAGGGAAAAAGCCATATTTTTTACCATTCCGCATACACCGGAAGTTTGAAACTTTGATTTGAGATAACCTGAATGTAATGAAGAATTTGATTTAGTATCTCGTATCTCAGAACTCCATTAATTTCATTAAAGAATCCAATACCGAGGTCATTGAAGACTCTGGGTACTTTGGAGGGTGCCAGCAGAAGTCACCAGCGGTCCTCGCAGCAGCTCCGAAGGCGAGCGGCGCCGGGAGGCCCTTCTCAAGTGTCATTGCTCCTAACAGGGCGCAAATCTCAGGGACAAATTCACTTTTTTTGTCGGTCCCGTGGCAGAGATCGCTAAAGCAGTAGTGCCGTAGTGCCGTAGTGATCTTGGACCATGGGGTCACGGGTTCGAGTCCCGCCTCAGGGATGGTTGTATGTGTTCGTCCTTTCACCCCCTATCATCACCATATCGTTTCATCCTCATACCATAACGTTACATCCAATAGTGGTCGCTAATGACCAAGTAGTTGATGCGACCTTAAATACAAAAAGAAATCCCATTTTATTTTCCCTTTTACTGACTTAAATGGTAAAATGGTAATATTATTGAAACCAAGAAAATCCACGCATTTCAATTCGTAATGTTAATATGAGACTAAATTTATTCCTTTTTCATTGTGCTTATTCTGGTGAAAGTACGTATTGATTTGAGTTTGAGAAACACTAGTTTACATCAAATCAGGTTCCCCACAGTTGATTTAATGAAAAATTTGCCATGGATCAGAATGATATCATTGATGAGACTGGGAGAGGTGGCTCAGGGCATCAACTGATTCCATTGCAGTCCCTCTGACCGGGAGGTCCTAGGTTCGAGTGCCGACGGCGGCAGGATTTTCCACACAAGCTTGTCAGCTAGGTCGAATTCAGTCGCTGTCTCGAGGAGAACTGTAGCGGCCGGCTGCTCTGATTGGTAGGTTTCCGTGGTTTCTCCGATCAACACCAGGCGAATGCCGGAGCAGTTTCGTATCAAACGGGCCACGGATCGGCGTGCGATCTTTACTTCCTCTTCCTTGTCCTATCCTCACACACTCACACTAACATGCGCTACACTACCACACATGCCGGGAGATCGGTCGGGAGCTTACAGCTTGTCCCGGCTGCTGCGATGCCCCGCTGGTGGGAGGTTCCTGGTTGGGGAAAACCCCGCTAGTGAACGGTAGGTCGGCGCCGGATTTCGCCATCCGGCGGGGAAAAGCTTACCGCCACTTCCCGAGAGAATAAAAAACACGAACTACACTTACGGGGCTAGTGATCTCTGTGGTTGACGCGTGCGGAATGAAGAACAATCAATCATTAAAACATCGGTATATTTACAGAAACATCGACGTTTGAAGACATCGCCGTCGCCTCCGTATCGCGCAGGGCGTTTGTGCGCGGGCAGCTCCGCGCAGCCCGCGGCGGCGGCGGCGGCGGCGGCCTCCCTTGGCGCGAGTGCGACGCCAAAGGCGCCAAGGGGTGGGGGGAGGGGAGGGGAGGGGGCGGGGATCGCGCGCGCAGAGTCACTGCAACGGCGCCGCAGCGGAAGTCGAGCCGCCCCTCCCCTCCCCTCCCCCCGGCTCTTTCGCGCTGCGCTTTCCGAAATTGGACGCCATCTCCAGGCGGCGCTGCTTTCCAACGAAGACAAAACCCGGTTGCGACGCGTTCGCTTTTTTTCGTTGGGGGAGAGAGGTTGCGGAAGCGCCGGAGGGGCTTTGATGCTGTGACGTGAGGTGAACATCTAATCCGCCAATTTCGCTGGATTTGTTGTTGAGCAGGAACTGCGGATCCAAATCAAGCACCTTTGGTGACAGAATCTGTTCTTTGTATGTACTACGTGCAGTACAAAGTCTTTGGGGTTTTTAGGAAGAGGTATTTCGGAAAAATGTCTACGATGAAAATTGTTTTGGGAATTCTAACAAAAATCGAGACGTCTTCCAAACAACGTTTCATATAAAATTTCGTACTATGTATATTTTACTTTCCAGATGTCACTGAATCTACCCGTGTGCCTGGCAGCAGAATGAAACTTCCCACTACTGCTTATATCACAGCGAATGAACGGATTCAAAATTCTGAGATCGTATCGGACGAATCTGTAATCAAAATTTCAAGTCTTCATTATTGCTAGAAAAGGTTATGTTCTCAATTTGTGTCTTTCGTGTAGCCAAGGGGAAATTGTTTTACTATCGTAGAAAATACATTACACTTCTTAATTTTAAGTTAAATAAAAGTATTTAAATTTTGCGTTGAAAGCAATAACGAAATAAAAAGTCCTTAAAAAATAGTCTGAGAGGCACAGTAAGTTATGCATGCGTGTGTCAGCGTTCAGAAAAAGGATGTTAAAGTTTTTTATTCTAAATTGAACAATATACAATCCAATGTAGCAGATTTTAGTGATCTGATAAAATAAATGACAACAAATGTTAAAAATTTACTGAAAGGAAGACATTTAAGGAGCAAGATAGGTCAATTGCCGCCAATGGAGGACTGTCCTCCCAAATGGGCCAATGACCCCCGGGACCCTCCCAAATGGGCTTCCGGGTCAATGACCCCCATCTCGATCAGGTTTTTGTCCAGTTTCCCTGATCCATTGAGCAAATGCTGAGATGGCCCCTTGTTTTGCTTCTGGACGTTAATGTAGCTTCACTGTGCGCACGTTTTGTTGAACACTCCTTTTGCTTGTAGTTCACTTACCGTTGAAATTGATTTTCTATAACTCGGGAACAAACATTTTCCAAATATTTTTATTTTTCTAAAATAATTATTTTATAAATTAATTTTTTCGTTTTCTATTTTCGTTTTTTATTCTGGCCCTCAAGAAAATGTGCGCAGGTAAATCTCTTTCACCACACGTCATATACAGTTTTTACTGTTTTTTGACAAACAAACAAATAAATAAATAAATAAATGGAGGACGGTTGGCAATCCTAGCCTAAGGGCTTATGTCCCCGCGCTCTCGGCGGACTGCGGGTGGGGGCAATGGCGGGGAACCAGAAGGCACTTTCCAACGGGAAAGATGGCTCAGCGACAACCGTTCAAGCTGCTGCGTGTGTGACTGGGATTTGCGGTGGCGGATTTTCGGCTCTAGATGGATAGGTAGGTCGAGTTCAGCCGCTGTCTGGAGGAGAATTCTAGCGGCTGGCTGCTCTCATCGGTAGTTTTCTGTAGTTTCTCTGATTAACACCAGGGGAATGCCGGTGTACCCTAACAAACGGGCCACAGACTGCACGAGATTTTTCCTTTCTCTTCCTCGTTCTATTCTCACCCTTTACATACACCCACATACACTTACATTGTACTACACCATCACACATGCCGTGAGTTTAGAACTGGTTGCAGCTGCGCTTGAATGAATACCTAGAGGGGAAAACTCGCAATCCGATTTGTAGGTCGGTGCCGGATTCTCCGTTCCTGTGGGGGAAGGCCAGTCACCATCCGGCTATAGCACGCACTTTACTTACGGGGATAAGTTGTTGACACGTCCGGAACCACGAAATAGTCACTGACTCACTCCGATTCCCTGCCAGGACTGCGTGGTGCCGAAGTCCCAGCCTTCTCTTGTAGTTTTGCCACGTCTAGTAGCAGCTCTTAGCGCGGATTGCCACATGTAAGGCTCCCACAGTCCGGCGCGGAAAGTTCCGCTGTAGTCGCGGCGACGGAATTTGCGGGTTCGTTCACACCGGAGCGCCAATTACGAGTCAGCGTTTGGTGACAGTTTCCCTCATCCGATAAAGAAGAGGCGCTTGCTTCCATTTATGCAGGGGATAGAAATCCAAGTGACTAGTAGTATGTTTTCTGAGCACATGCTGTATGGTACTTTTTCCTTCTTTATTTACGATTTTCCCTCAAATTGTTAACATCTCTTTAGAAAACTTAGAAAAGGGGTCCATGATTTTGACCTAGAAAGGAAAAAAATTGGAAAATTTCACACCTTGATACCACAAAGAAAGACAAACTCTTTGATTTACTAGAATGACCAGTGACTGATGAAATTTTGAATTGGAATCTGTTATTATCATTCTATTGAAATATTTCATTACTAAAATGTACGTGTTTTAAGAACAAAAAATTAAGAAATTGAAGTTTAGTGTCATTTATAAATAATTAAATATGTGATTGGTTGTCGTTGTCGCTGAAGCAGAAGGGGTCTAGTTGTTTTATTTTTGAAGTAGCCGCCGACGTTTTAGGTGCATCCCCCAGCACCGGAGTTGAGTCTCCTTCCTGTAGGCTTGGTGGAGCGGGTCTGTGTGACAGTGTAAAGGGATATTGCGCGCATCGACTGCCAGCCGCTCCCTCGGCCGCTGCCCAGGGCCGCCAAGGCCCCGCTCCGCGCTCCTTGGCCTGCCACAAGACGCGTCAAGACAGACAAAATGCAATTTTAAAATTATTTTCTTTTCTGAGTTCCTATTGCGAAACAACATAACAAACTACTTGGCAAACAAATACGAAATTATTATTATTATTATTATTATTATTATTATTATTATTATTATTTCACTATTGTAATATTTTCCTCAGCTATTTTCGCTGGTAAAAATGTTCACCTTCCCCAGAGTTGTTTGGAACAGGTTCGGTCACAGAAAAAGAAGTTCATCTTATATCTGGACTTAAGACATACATTTTCTTACGATATGGGCTGTTTGCAGCAGAACTGCGCGCTGTCCCATGTTCGGAACGTTTTTCGGTAGTTGAAGTTCTTTTAAGTGTTTTAGGAAGTTTTTACTGACAAGGCCTTCCGCCGATATCACGAGTGGCTATGTTTTGGTATTTAATTTAATTCATGAATAATGATAATAATAATAATAATAATAATAATAATAATAATAATAATAATAATAATAATAATAATAATAATATCCCACAAATCAGATTGTTTATACGTATTTATACTCGTAACTTGAAATCAGTCTTGATCATAAAACATTTCATAGCGAGTTTTATTAACTGTTCAATAAATTTATTTGTTTGGGTTGTGAGTACGCGAAGCCACTCTTACACAAGAAACGGGATGCCTATCATCGACAGTTGGAATTGGTCACGTAAATTACTTTTCTCTCACTCAAGGTTGAATGAAACATCAACATTTACAGATTTGTTGTTGCTGGCACGAACTTCAGCGCATCCTTCTTTATTTATAATCAACACTGTTTAACTTCGCTACCTCCTCTCTTGGCGAAAACAAAACATATACATAACAAACAACATATGAGCATAGATCAAAACACACAAAAATTATATCCTTGGAACAAAATGTTTGTACGTACTGTAATGATTTCATTATTCCTAGGAATACTTCAAAACAATAGTGGACAAAAGAATAACTATTTAAGATCTATAGTCTATGATGTACACAACGTGTATTAGAATCAATGAACAAGACAAAAGAACAGCGCGCCGCGGAAGGTATATTTCGATCGTTCTGGAGACTTTTATGGGGTCAACAAATGCGGAAAGAAATTTTGAATAACCAGTTAGTTGAAGAAGAATTAAATGAACGCTGTATTTTTTGTTTGAACGAGATCGGACGACGAATTCCCTTAAAATTGTAATTTGAAAATTTAGAATGAAATCCCAGTCGAACAGGTCAAATGGCATAACTTGAATTATCGAGATTTTGCGAAGAAATGCTGATTAAACAATGAGAGGCGGCGGGAATCGTCGTAATAGGAATTAAACAAAATTTATACATGGTTTAGAGAGTTATAAAAACATTGAACATTCTAAACAAATAAATATTGCAAGCTAACAATACTACCAAACAAGCGACGATTTACTGCTGGGGAATGTCGACAGAAAATTAGCATTTTCGACGGGAAATAAATAGAAAACTGCTGTTTCGACAAGAAATCTTTAACATTGGGGAAAAGCTAAAGCGAACGAACACGAACACAAGTTAAAACGGGAAATAATGACCATTTTAGAAAATTTTGTGGAAACAACAATGAAAAAAAGCGAAATGGATTTCGCCGGCATTTTTTCATAAGCGAGTCAACATGTTAAATCGAAATGATTTTGAGCACACTTCGGTCTAGTCAGCGGTCGAGAGAACGTGATCCCCACGTCCGTAGTATTCGTGATTTGTTCAACTTTTCGGACTTAGATATTTTTGAGCGGTGGAGATAAAGTAATTGATGAACTTATAACTGGGCGGACGTTGGCAATGCATTAATACTTGAAGAGAGAAGAAGTATTTTTGGTAGTGAATTTGTGATGCAAGTGTTTGGACAATTTTTTGGAGAAATACTGAAGAGAACCGGCCCGCGCACGAGTGGGGCGTGCGTGGACATACGATGCGTGCGAGGGGACGCGCATAGGATCATCGGACCGACAACAACGCTGTTTTCGACGAGGCAGAGAAAGGAAGTGACGCACTCGCGAAACAATTAAAGAAAAAAAATCAGCTTGAACTTGTGCACATCAAACGTAACAAACATTCATGAGACTTTTGAAATTTACGGAATTTTTAAGCGGAATTAGTATAATATAATTTGTAAGCTGGTATTGGTAATTGTTAGGTTTCATTTTTTCTCATTGTTGCATTGAAGTACGTACGTACCTAGTATTGATTGGCAATAATATTGAGTTTTTTAAAGGAATTCCTAAAGATTCATAAACGATCAAACGACTAACTAATGGCCATTGGAATTGTAATGAATTGTAATTCATGTAATTGGGTAAGGTTAATGTTAAAGAAACCCATAGCAACATTGCCAAGCGGATGTAAATGCTCATGTGCGTGTAGTGTTGACGGAAGAATTAGAAAAATGAAAAAGGGGAATTAAAATTCTTGTTTTCTTGTTTGGAAATATATATGTTTTTATTTCAGTATTTAGTAGCCATGTGCATGCTGTGCTGTTAAGCGTTGTTTACAGGTAATTCCCGTACGGGGCCGGTCCACGACCTACGACCCAAATAAAATTTTATGCAACACCCTCAGATAGTAACATTGACAGATTGAATAGCGGTAAGAAAGGTATGGTTGCATTGGCTCCAAAGTACAGAGCAATTCGGAGAAAGGGGAATAATAAACAAGGGAGGTATAGAGAGGGGCAAATTGAACGTGAGGGAGGGAATACCGTTGCATTGGCAGCCCAACGTGGGGCAAATTGAACGTGAGGGAGGGAATACCGTTGCAGTACATTCACACCTAACAATTACCAAAACCCATTCATACTAGCGCGGATAACTTCCCTTGATTAACGGTCATTTTTTATGTCTGAAATTCAATGTTTCCCCCACGGCAATACAGGATCATTCGCTTTCTATAATTTCAAGTTAATAAAAAATTTTGAAATCGTCACTTCCCTTTTGTTGACCGCTGTGACTGCCTTAAATATATCCGCTCATACGTCGCCAACATCCATAACTATTTGCGTCTTTTCATGTTTATACTGCAACGTCCATCTGTAGTACTTACAACACCACACTTTCATAACTCAAAACGTAACATGGCTTCCTTCTGCCGTCCGTCCTGTACCGAGTCTACCAGCATTCTCTTTCTTCCTTTCTTCACTAAAGCTCCCCAACAAAAACAACTGCCGCGAATTGTCACCATTTTTCTTGCTACACATATAATTATGTATTTCGTCCAAATTTCCTTCGCACCAAAATTCTTTCGCACCTAAATATCCTTCGCATCACTGTTGTAAATTAATTACACATTTTTCCAGTTATTTGTTTACATTATAGTGTGTTTTCAGGGTCTGGTTATTTCTTTCAACATGTTTACGTACACAATTTCCCAGGAGATATTGTTCATTTGTCTTGCGTCGAAAAAATTATAATTTCTTTCAAATCTCTCGGAAAACCTAATGTGTATTTATTTTTGGTCAGCCGAAAATTTATCTTTATTCCTTTACTCCAGTCTGATTGTAATTAAACAGTCCGCCATCATTGGCGTAAGACATAAATATCTCCACACTCCCGTATCCGTAACTTGTTCTGGCAAACACGTCACATTTCGTCCTCGTTAAATCTAATTTAATTAGTCCTTGACGAGTCCGTCTGGACCGTCACAATATTAACATCAATGTTTTGCTTTCGATGTTTTAATTCAGATTGATACATTTGTTGAGAAACATCGATGTTTAAAAAAAAGATTTCTAATGTTATAAATAAAATTTCCTACTCTAATGTTTTGTATGGATTGCTGGCTATAAACAGTATTCACAACTGTCACTGTTGTGGATCCACAGATGCGCAAAAGCGTTTGCAATTTGCAACATTTATTCAATGTTATTACCTTTTTTATTGTTTTTGGCGTGGTGATATCGTTAAACTGGATTTTGAACCTTAACTACATAGAACACTGATTAGAAAATCAAGATGACAGTCGAATTTAAGGCAAAGTATACATTAAACTAATATTGATGTGTTATGTAATCCTGCATACGTTTTCTTTAGCCCTCTCTGTGCTAGTTGCGAGAGGAGTGGGGACTTTGGTTATTTTGAAAAAATGAAATTTTATATCAAATTTGTAGTTCATTTTTCGATGTAAAATAGTTTATATTACACAGCGAACACTTCTGATTATCAGTGTGTTTACAACGCTCATTGTTATCATTTATTCTTAATTCAACAAATGTTAGCAAAGGAGTGGGGTAGGTAGACCGGAGCTTAAGAAAACGTGTGCATATAATATCACATTAAACCAGGCCAATTTACTTCGAATGTTTCATCATATTTAAAACGTGGACGTTTTTTGTCGTTTTTATCGACATCGAAAACCTTTTGTAGATGTATCGATGTTTTGCTAAATCTTCCCGCCACTACGTGAAAGAGATTCTCGTGGAAGCCGTGGAGTGGAAATTGCTTTTTAAGCGCGGCGGGCGCTTTCTGGCGGGGCGCGTGCGTATTAATTGCCGGCGCGTCCGCGGCACAAAGGCGCGCTCGCCGCCGCCACCGCCGCCGCCGCCATTTGCTGGCGGCCGCAACAATTAGCGTTAATACCGCAGCGCCTTCTGCCCGCGCGGGCGGCTGCACCTGCTCGGCCTGCGAGGGCCCGGGGCGGCGCTGCCGTGGCCTCGGCGTCACAGAGCTCTGCGAGCGGTGGCACACATCTATTTATTTATTTACGTCAAAAACAGTTAAAAACTGTGTGTGACGAGCTATGGGGAGAAGTGAATTTTGTGCACGTTTTCATAATTCTGTGATCTCTATCCTAAACCATATTATAGTCGAATTTTGAATATAGAAAAGAGCGGTTTTTTTCTAGTTTTGTTGACAAAATATTCGCTCCTATATAATAAAATATATTTTCAAAGGTAAATTAGCTATAAAGTCCTGCCCTGAACCCTCATGTTCTTCATGAAAGAATAATACTTTTTTCCGCGATAAGTATGGAAAACGATAATTTGAATAACTATATTTCCCACTAAAATTCAGAAGACGTGCACAAATAATGAAGTTACATTTATGTCCAGAAGCAAAACAAGGGACCATCTCAGCATTTGCTCAAGGATCAGGGTAACTGGACGAAAAACCTAATCGAGATGGGGGCCATCAACCCAGAACTGTGGTACAATACTTGTTACAGGATCTTTAGAATTATACAATCCAAATGATAAATAATTACATTAACGATCATTGTTAAAATTAATGCTACTTTCCTTTTTGATGCTCGGTATAGTCTCGAATTGTCTAGAAACAGTTATGCAGCAGAAAAGATTTTACTTACAGTACTTACTTTACATTACTTACGTAATGTACATGAATTGTATGTGAATTTTTTGTAGTGAGCTGTTGATACTGCCACCTGGTGAATATGATTACTACGTCGTGTGTTACAGAGTAGCAACTACACGGAAAGAGAAGCTACCCATAATCCGTGCTCCCATATGATGCGCATGATCGCCATGCTGAGAGTGTGTAAACTGCTGTACGACCGGCATTTGTTCTGTGGTGAAGGCTTTTTCTCATTATATTTGGTGTGTGTATAACCAGCAAAAACAATACGTAACCCGAGGGGGCATTTGCTTAGTATAGGCAAATATTAATATCGCACACTTGAAAATATTGATAAAAAATAGAGGTAAAAAGATAAATAATTATAAATACATAACTAGTAGTGCTATAGAATGGCACAGGACTTTTTCTTATTAGTTTTCTATTTTCTTTGGCCTGTGCTAGTTTATCGCACTTGCCACATACTCTCGCCAGCTTCTATCGATTTCCTCCCGAAGTACATTTTAACAAAATTTCTCAATTCTTTGGTTTCCAAATAGTAGACCCGAAATATTACTTTAAGAATAATAAAGAAGAGTAAAACTTCGTCCTAAATGACAATTTTCATTTTAAAAAAATGGAGCCATTTTAAGAAAATATCGTTTAAGCGTTACTAAAAATGCGAAATTGAAGTTCTTTTTCACAGGAAACTCTTTTTAAGTTTTCGGAAACTTCAGTTGAAGTCGTTTAAAACACTTTAACTTACAAATGTAATAGGGTTTACAAATTGCTGTAAATGTGTGTATTAACAGGTCTGAGAGATATTTAAAAAAAATTATATATATGATTTTGGAGAAAACAAAATAATACACCAAAATGAATTTTGGGTCGTAATAAACAGTGCAATTAGCACTACCCGTTGGAAAAATTAAAGAAAAAAAATTGGAGCCATTTTTGAGAAAATGGCGTTTGAGCTGACTCTCGCGGTTCCTTTGCACAGTTTCAAGATGGCGGTCCGCGCTGCGCGGTGGCTCACTGAAGATCAAAGGAGCCGCCTTCTACTTCCTTTCTGTGTAGTATCTATTCTGTGGTGAGGCCCCATGCGGGGCGAGTGAGGCATGGGCGGCCGATGAGGAAGCGAGCACCGCGGAGCCGCCAGCTGCCGTCGCCATGGCGCGTAGTGCCTGCCGCCACGGACGCTTTCAGCAAATTCGGCGCCGAGGCGCTCAGTGCAGTGCAACTAGTGTACACAGTGTCGTGCGAAGGTGTGTGTATGTCAACTGTAAATAGATCTTATGAATAAAAACCAAATCAAGAACCAGCAAAAAGAAGACACATAAGAAAGAACTGAAAACAATCATGATGGTAAATCTTAGGTTGCCGGCCAAAGTGCCGGCTTCGTCCATAGGTTAGGTTAGTAGTAGGGTAGGATTCCAGACGGTAGCGAATTTTCGACCGTAGCTACAGAGCCGGTTCGAATTGAGTCAGATGAGAATTCTAGTGACCGGCTTCTCTGATTGGTAGACTTTTGAGGTTTCGCATCAATAACAGGCGAGAGGTGGGGCGTTCGTGTAGATCCCTTTGTTTCTTGTTCATTATTATATTGGTTGAATAACTGGACCCGTATATAAGGTATCGTCAGCGCATTGGATGCTACTAGGTTGTCAGTTAAAGTGTGTGGGTGATAACGGAGATCGTTGGGGGAGGCGTGCCTATCTATGTCTGATGTGGCGGGGCGGGGCAGGGCATGACAGGGCGGTGGTCGGCAGGGAGTGGCGGGGCGGGCGCCGCCGCGAAGTCCGCGGTGGATGGGCGGCGCGCGGCGCGGCGGGATGTGGCATGGCATGGCGGGGCGGGGCGGGGCGGGGCGGGGCGGTCCGAGGCGTAGGTGTGTTGGAGCGTGGCGAGCCGTGGGAAGGCTGCGGGTGGGTGGGAAACTCGGGGCGTGGCGTGGTGCGGCGTGACGGGGCGGGGCGGGGCGTCGCGTGGCGTGGCGAGGCGAGGTGTTGGGGAGCGTGGCGTGGTGAGTTGGAGCGTGGCGGGCCGGGGGAGGGACGGGCGTGAAGGAGGGGGAGGGGCGGGGAGGGACGTGGCGGGCGGGAAGGGGCGGTGGTGAGGGGGAGGGTGGGCCGGGAAGGGGCGTGGCGGAGCGGGCCCGCCGCAAGGCCGCGTAGGGAGGCGCGGGCGCTGAGATAAGCTGCGGAGGCAATCGATGGGCCCCTGGTGGCCCCTGCTATTACCAGCCACGGCAAGAATAACCCCCATTGCTGGATGCCGTCTCGCAACGCGCATCCTCCGATTACGATGAAGGGCGGTCAGTGAAAGGCAACTTGGCCGTTTCTTGCGCCACACAGACGTTTGTTTCTTGTCTGCGAACAGTTGACTCGGACGAGGCGGAAGGGACTCACCACAATAGTGGCAAAAGAGTCAGATAGGAGTGAGGTTAAGGAATGTCAAGGTTGTTGCGACGAGAGAAACTGCTATCTCCTTTTGAAACTAATTACCAGTAATTTCCACAGTAAAATTCGTTCTAACTTAAATATTTTTATGTGGTGTTGTAACACAATTAGTATACACATAGTATGATACTTAGAGCTCTGCAATCAGGCGAAAACAACCGCTCGAGACTCTCGGGCTCCGCGCCGACGCTCGGCGAAGGGAGGGGGACCTTGCTTGGGGGGGGAGAGATAGCTGTTTAACGGACATTTCGACCGGCCGCCTTGCGGCTCCCGCCGAGACGCGGGAGTCGCCGAGCGCCCGGGCGCTCGAGCGCTCGAGCGTCTCGAGCGCTCGAGCGCTCGGCCGCTCGGCCGCTCGGCCAAGCGCCGGACTGCACACTAGCTTCGCCCTCAATGCATGTACGGGATATAAAGTCGCCGCATGTAGTGATCGCAACACTTTCAATTCATTTTAATCGAAAGAAAATACAATTTCAATTAAACGATTAATTTGTTGAAAAGTAACAATTTATCGATTGACTGGAAATAATTTTATAGAGACAAACAATACATTTTTTGAAAGAATTAAGGCAAACAAAGACTCTGAAATAAATTTTTATTGTTTTTTTATATTATAGTGCTTGAGGGAAGATAATTCGTTGCGTACCAATTGTAATGTCATTGAAGTTTCTTACAAACCCGGATATAAGGCATATTTATTAAATACAATGAATATTTGGTCATAATTTCACGAGTATATAAGAAAAAAAGCATATGCTAAACAAAAATGAGGTGGGTACTATTTTCCTTGCATCAAAACGTCTTGTCATTGGGCGTAGTAATTTATTGTGAAATAGTTTATGTAAGCCGACATGGCCTTAGTATTTGTCGACTCAGTCGGCGGCCAAACAACAGCGGTCACGGCACATCAGCCTATTCAACTCAATAATTCAAAATACATTATTTACTATTATATACACACGTTTAACATTATTTTCAATTCGTCAAAAGTATGTATACATGAAATGATGCATATAAAGTTTTATATGTACGAGTACAATGTTTTTCAATTATTCTATTATTTTTCGTTTCAATACAAGATAAGCGATTAAATGTAATTAAAAAATCGTAAAAGCTGAAATTGTGAATCATTGACTTCTGTGGAGTAGTATTGAAGCTCCACGAGACCCCCTTCCTTCGGGTGATCAGCGTGGCAGGAAGCGATAACAAGGTTGTGCGAGGTGACTCGGTGGCTCCCACGCAGCGCGCCATCGCCGTTGCGACGAAATTTCCAGGAAAGGACAGGAAGCAGTTGAAAGAGAAGGGTCGAGATATGTGCACAAAGCTTTCCTCGTAAGATATTGAGAAGCTCGCAAGATTATAAATAAAACTAAAAGTACAATGAGCTCAAAATAATGCTGAGGTGACTGAGGCAACCCGCACGCCTACTGCCGGATTAAGAAACCAAGACCTACGATGTTTCAGATGCCTGAAATTACAACAACAGCAACAACAAAAATATTTGGAAAAAGACGGCAAAATACAAAAATTGGAAGGGAAAGGTACTAATATATTTCATTGCACTTGCATCTAAATTTAGCAGAGCATTTGTATTTGCTCCATATTGCAACCATATAAAATGAAGGAAAATTAATAATTTTATGTTCATTAGAATAAA